>JAFMOC010000033.1:752500-1412500 GCA_019802505.1 Corydoras sp. C115 | reverse complement strand
CTGTACAAGGTGCCCATAACTTCCATTTTAATTGGTATATAAACTTAAGTTAAGGTAAAAAAAACGATACAACGGACAATTCAATGAATGTCTAACCGTTGTTTGCGTCATCTGCAGTGTAAGTTACCACATAGTTCTAACATGATGGGTGGGGTAATTTTTGTGGGTGAAAAAAAGAAAAGTTTAATATGGTGAGCTCTGTATAAGTAAACATTCATACTTGTTTTGGTTAAAATAAATTAAACAGTTCTTGGATTCTCTTTTGTGTTATTGGCACTTACATAAATGGGATCGATTTGGTGCATGCACACAGAGGAATTTGTCCTTCATGTTTTACTTATCACACACCTATATACTCACTGAGAAAAGTGAGCACACATGCCCGGAGTGGTGGGCAGACATGTACAATTGGGGTTAGGTGCCTTCCCCAATGGGCACTTTAGACATGGTGCTTGGTGGGAGCGGGAATTTAACCGGGGCCCTTTAGGTCACAAGGCTGGTTCTTTAACCACGAGTCTACAACTGCCTCTTTTTACACCCACACCTTTAGCATTACTAACATACTTAAAAACTCATGATTTAAACGTAATCACCAATAAGCAAATTTTAGCTGTTTTTTTTTTTTTTTTTTTCAGTAGACATGGATGATCAGATTACAGATCTGTCCATACATTTACACACACACAGTCACTGAATGAAAAAGAAACATTACATTGAAACACAAATACATTGACAAAAAGTGTAGAATTCAAAACTTCACACAGACCTTGGGAATCCAGGATCCCTGGAACTGGGACAGTGCTACTCCCGGTGCCACCATATAGATATAGAGCTAAAGAATGTGGTAACAAAAATATTAAAGAGGTTTTAAACATTTCTTTAAAACATTGTGTTGAAAGCTTGAATATGCAGATAGTATGACCCCACAAAATACTTTTTCAAAGGGTGAATCCATAAGTACTTATGTTAAGGAGTTGCTGTGTTTGGACAGCATTTGTGGCTATATTCTATCATGAAGGATTACAGTGATGGTGATACAGACACAAGGACAATTTGGACTCATGTCTTTAGAATGTGGGACAGACCTCAGAGCAAAGCTGGGGCACAGGGTTTAACCCAAGTGGCAATAGAAATCAGGACTTTCTTGCTGTGAAGTGAATCAAAAGCACTAACCACTGTGTCACTTGTACATTGTAAATATGTAACTAAAAAAACACGTTATAACATTTTAAACAGTATAATCGATTCAATAGGTCTTCAAAACCAGATCTGGGTGGAATTTTTATGTTCTCCCAGTGTCTGCATGGGTTTCTGCACTCACAAGGTGAATTGGCTGCTCTAAATTGGCACCATATTGTGTGTGTGTGAAAGTGTGCCCAGTGAAAGATTGGCACCCTGTCCTGGGTGTATCTGCCCAGTGCCCCGAGCGTTCTCACCTGGATGTGTATGGGAAACCCACCCACAACCCTAATAAAAAAAATAAAGCATATGATAATGGATGGATGGATGGATTCAATAGGTCAGATATAGTGTGTGCCCACAGAATGGGCACACACACACACATATAGGACCAGATGGTAGTTTTACTGGAAGTGGACTTGCACTCTTTGTCTGTTTGCTTTGTGAGCTAGTAATTACTCTAGGGTAACTTTAGCACCAAATCTGAGGACAGGGTCCAAAAGCCAGTTATGTTGTTACACATAGTTTTCTAATTATTTTCATTTGTGTGACAATGTGCAGGCTGCCTCTGTGGAGTTGGTCTGCAGCTTTCAGACTGCAATATGTCATCAGACGATCAGTACCACCTGCCGCTCAATGTTTACGTCATTGTGCTGGGCATTGGCTTATTCATCTTCATGCTCAGTGTCATCTTCTGCTGCTACCTGTTCAGGTGTGAACACGCAAAACACACAAACCCTTAGTGGTAACTGTTTAACAGCACACACACACACACACACACACACACACACACACATCACATTCAGCACACATGAAACACAACATAATATTTGATCTCTTCTAATCTTTTCTCACATCTAAATGGGAAATTCCAGAAACTTCATACGCCTCAAAACTAAACATACTAACAGGTTTTATAAAGTTAACAGTGTGCTATACTGTAGTCAGCTTAATACACTTGTAAAATATGGCAAACACAACCATTGTAAACTTGTTTACAGTTACTTAATATTTCATATTAAAAAGTGGAATGTAATATTTATATGTGAAAAAGTTTACCTCATCTCTTCAGATGTCACAGGTTGTAAATGTTGGCGTTTCTGCACAAATTAAAGCTCTTCAGGTCAGAGAACTAGAATGTACCTCAGTTAGATATGGTCAATAAGTTAACAAGTCTTGTATATATTTAAATTAGACTTCTTTGCAAATCTTGTTATAAATAAAACACAAATAGAGTGTTGCAGAATGTCAGTAAACTAAAAAATTCCTTTGAAGTGTAATAATTGATCTTGGTATTCTGCTGAATGAATGAAATGCAGTTAAACCAACACAGTGACTTTCAGCAAATGAGACATTATTTGGTTTCCTTTTACCCAGTAAGTCTGATTCGTCTGTCTAAAGTAAACTTTTATTATAATTAGCATTATTTCAATCGAATTAGCAACATCTTGGTTAGAATATGAACTTTAATAATTTAACATTGCAAAGTGAAGGTTTGCTTGATCAGGACTTGTAGTCAGCTAGTCAATTTAAAGTTAGTTTGAAATAATGATTTGATACATTCTTGCATAAATTCAGTTGTTTTAGGTTAATATTTGTAATACAAATCTGTAATAATTTACAATGACCTATGATTGCAAACACTTCCTGAAATTTTTGTTGCGTCTGTTGTTCAATTTGATAGTTATAAATCATTATGGTATATCTATCAACATATAACATGCAAGAATAATGCCCAAAAATAACTTCCTCTTTATTTACTTTTAGTATTGTGACTCCATATCAGATGTTTAATAGTCTCAGTTAATTTTATTACATGAATAATTTATTATTATTATTATTATTATTATTATTATTATTAGTGCCTGTACAAAGTTATAATATATTGCAACAAGGGTAAACGGTTTTCATTTTTTAGAATTTATGTTAAGTGTTTGTAGCAAGGGCATTATGTTTTACCGTTGTATTTATCATAACATATAGGGGAATGTCTATCAAATTACCACAAGTCTCACTACCATAGGTTCTATGGTTTCATTTATATATGGTACATATTATGCAGGAAGTATAACTGGTCTTGACGTGAGTTGCTTTATCTTTGCAGATTGAAGCAGCAAGACACTAGACAGCAATACAGCTATAATGAGGTACAGTATTTTACTAGTTTTTTTTTTATACTAGATTAATTTTAGATTTCCAATTACCATTTTGAGTTTAACTAAAAACATGCATTCATTAAGTACTCTAAGGTTTAATTAATTAATTAATTAATTAATTAATTAATTCCTTATCTTCCACATAATTCTCTATTAGTGTCACTGGAAAGAGCGTTTTGGGCACTGGGCAGATGCACCCATGGACAGGGCACCAATCCATCACTGGACAAACTTACTATATAGGGGCAATTTAGAGCAGCCATTTCACATTCAATCCATGTTTTTGAACTGTGGGAGAAAACCAGAGAACCCGCAGGAAACCTACACAGACAGAATATGGAAACTCTATCCAGATTGTTATTTAAACCTGGATCCCCAGCACTGAGAGGCGAGCGTGCTAACCACCACGCCACCGTACTACCAGAAGGTTTATTTGAAATTTATACAATAGAAATATTTAAATAATAAAACCCAAGTAGCTCATTCTTTTTCTGAAACAACTCGGTTGTACTGGTTTCACATTGCATGAATTTTGTACATAATTCCCTTAGGCACAAATAGAGTTAGTCATTTAAACTCCTTATTTTGGAAACTATGCTAGTATTACTATAAGTTTAAACAAAGTCATTTAAGCAAAAACAGCTGTTAAAATTTATTTTACATAAATCACAATGTTACAGGTTGTGATATCTTTGACATGGCTTTATGTTATAAATTCTGCTGCTGCATATGTTTACATTTTAGATAAATTGCTGCTGCAGTATTTTATCTTACTAACATTCACGATCTGGGTTGGTGGATGTAAATATAGCATAAGCTCTGTGTTCGTCAGTAGGAAACTCAATCTGATGCCTCGTGGATGACCTTCACATAATGACCCTGCAGTACTGTGGGAGTGGATTTGTTGAGTGAGCATACTGACTGGACAAAGCATTTGGCAAACCATGTTGCATGTCATGTCAGTATAAAGGCCACACTTAAACATAATATTGAATTGCTGAGAATAATTGCTGGGAATAAATTGGATTTATTGGGCTCTGAAGTTTGGATTTTAGTAAACGACCTTCACAGTGGAGGTCTTTGAGATGACATGTGAAGCTATAAAGCACATGCAGCAGTCTGTTTGGTCTGAACTGTTTGTCTCCTTTGTTTTACAGGTGGTGTTAAAAGGGGCAGGGAAGAAGCTGAGCCTGCTGGGAGTATGTGTTCAAATACTCATGTGAATATGTTTGTTGAGCTGTGTTGCCTGGTTGCTTGGAAGGTTTATGCACTTCCTCTTTTTGTATTTAAGACCTGGCTGGATTGTTCACATTTATGCTGCAGGTTTATAAACACAGATCAAAATCTGTGAAAAATTCAAAACTGTAGTCACCAAGTTAAAAGCATAGAAGTTAAGACTGAATACGAAAAGCCTTTAAAAGTTACTAAATAAATATTTTTCATTCCAAACCTAAAGAGTGGTTGACGAGTGGAACGTCAAATTAAATCTTTCATTCATTCATTCATCATCACCCGCTTTATCCTCTATTAGGGTCGCGGTGGGGTTCCCCATGCCCATCCAGGGGAGAACGTCTCGGGCGCTGGGCAGATACACCCAGGACAGGGCGCCAATCCATCGCTGGGCACACACTCACTCACACAAGTACATTCTATATGGGGCAATTTGGAGAACTCAATTGACTTGATCCATGTTTTTGGACTGTGGGAGGAAACCGGAGAACCCGGAGGAAACCCACGCGGACACGGGGAGAACATGGAAACTCCACCCAGATGGGGATTCGAACCGGGAATCCCTAGCGCTGAGAGGCGAACGTGCTAACCACTAAGCCACCGTGCCGCCAAATTAAATCTTTACTGGCAAAAAGACATTGAACATCAGTTTGCTTTCATCCCAAAAATAAAGAGGGATTGGTCAAGTGAAAAACATTAGACATGCAGAATACAAAAAAGAAAGTACAACACCCGGTGCTGCACGTTTTGTGCATTTTCAGTGAACCTGGGATTGGAACCCACAACCTTTAGAGTGATCGCCCAACCCCTTAACCAATGAGCTACCACACCTTGCTCTCCTGTACACTGTAGATCAGTGGATTGAGATAGCTAAAGACAACTCATTTAAGCGTCCTAACAGATGCAGACAGCTGTTAATTCGATGCCATGCTGACACAAGGGAGAATATATACATTCCAGAGTAAATAACCCCACCAACATTGCTGAATCAAATCCAGGACCTTCCTGTTAAGGTGACCGTGCTTGACACTAAACCACAATGCTACATGTACAATATGAAAACAGCTTTTAAGTTTTTGTAAGTCTGATCGAGTGGAGAACCTTATCCTGGCATCAACGCACAGATATTCAGGAATAACAGACTTCCAAGTACATTAGACACATTTCCCTCATCATTATTAGTGTTTCGAAAGGGTGTGTACACAGTGCAAGTTTCAATTTGATTTGTAGCTATGGGTGCGGTGTATGGTGGCTTACTAATCTAAATAAGGTCTACTTAAGAATATTATAAACAAAAATGTATTTTCTGGAAGAATGTACACCTAAAGTGGTGAGATTTTGAAATCTAGTGATGCTCTCAATCAATTCTGCAAAAAAAGTATAAGGTCAAGGAAATGTTTTTCAGACATTATAAATCCTGTCTCGTCTGTTTGCTGCAGCAGCCTTGTGCAGTTTGCCTGGAGGAGTTTAAAACACGTGATGAGCTGGGTGTATGTCCGTGCTCGCACACCTTCCATAAGAAGTAAGTCATCCTTCAAAGCTAATTCTAATAAAGATTTCAGAACATAAACCTGTTGACTTCTGGCACTTCCCCAAGAGCAGCTAAAATATTTATTTTATAACCAGTTTTGCTCCATCTGCTAGCATGTGCATATTTAATTTTAACAACTGTGCTAATATTTTGTCCAAAAAAAATCTTTTTGGCCTTAGTTTCACTCAAATCTGTGCCTTTTTACATTTATTAGAATACCAGAATCATTAAGCTTATTAGGATTACATGGTTATCAATTTTTGTGCTATTTGTTTATTGCTATAGTGGTAATATCCTACTGTAATAACAATACTGACCTAATGCAGTAAGATAAAAATCTAGCACTGGTTACAAAAACTACAGATATCACGACCAACCTGTACTATTTACAAGTTCAGTTAATTTTACAGGACATATGATATAGTTAGCACGTTCGCCTCTCAGCGCTAGGGATTCCCGGTTCGAATCCCCATCTGGGTGGAGTTTCCATGTTCTCCCCGTGTCTGCGTGGGTTTCCTCCGGGTTCTCCGGTTTCCTCCCACGGTCCAAAAACATGGATCAAGTCAATTGAATTCTAGAAATTGCCCCATATAGAGTGAGTGAGTGTGTACCCAGCGATGGATTGGCGCCCTGTCCTGGGTGTATCTGCCCAGCGCCCGAAACGTTCTCCACTGGATGGGCATGGGGAACCCCACCGTGACCCTAATAGAGGATAAAGCGGAAGATAATGAATGAATGATATTTATAAAACTGGTAGTTCCGGTCTTTAAATCTGATTGGCTGAGCCATTTGTTTATTGACAATAATGCACACCTCTGATAGTTTCACATTCGTATCAATGTGTGATATACATTTTAAATCATAAAATTAATATAAACAGCGAGCACTAAGCCTGTTGCAGCTGATGATTATAAATTGTGTTCTGTAATTTGCCCACTAGATGGCATTTTTTTTTAATGATCACTAACAACTGGACTATGGTGTCATATGTAGAGAAAATAGATAATGAAGCAAGAAGGGGGTGTGTCCAGACTTTTGATTGGTACTGTATGTGAAGGATCAGAATGTGTATTAAGTTCACGCATGGTTCTTTTTCCAGGTGCCTGTTAAAATGGCTGGAGATCCGCAGCGTTTGCCCCATGTGCAACAAACCCATCATGCGGCTGCACAATGCGTCACGCGGATCCGAGGGGCCACAGGACCCTGAGGAGGTGTGACCTCAAAACAGTCTCAACCCCCAAACCTGGCTTGCGGCCATGGCCAGACCCACAGACCAGACTTTCTTAGGAACGCACAGAAGATGCGCTGTGAAGGAGGTCAAAGGCCAAGAGCTGAACCAACACCTCAGTGAGTCGTGTCCCGAGATGCCAACAAGTAACCAACACCAAAACAGAGGAGGGACGAACAGGCATGCGGAAAAGACGCCGTTTTTCCTTCAGGTTCCAGAGTGTAGATGAAAGCGTGTTGTCTGTTCAGCTGGTAGTGCAAGTCTTTCCTGAGCTTTATATCTAGTGCTTAAAATGAAATGCTGAATTCTATGTTAGTAACGGGCAGTTAAACGGTTACGTCCCGTCACTGGATAACGCATCACAATCTGTGTTGACCCTGTGCCATCCTTTTATTTTGTAGGTTCTGATTTTTTTTTAGCCAACTTGTAATTTGTGGATAAAACCCTTTTAAGCAAAAGTGACCCATGAGGAAAATTAAGTTTCTCAAAACAGTTTAATTACAAAACCTTGAAATCCTAAATCAGCACACACACGGACGTCTCATGGTTGAGGTTTTTTTTTATGTATAATCATTTTTAAAGGACAAACGGAATGAAAATAATTAAAAGGTGAATTCTCATCGCTCTTAAACTCGGTCCATCAGATCCACAAAAAGAATCCTCACGCACAAGCTGCAGTTATTCTACGAACATCACAGAGATCACATTTCACGTGTTGTTCTTATTCCACTGAAAGGAGATTACCGTCATGTCGGTTAATGTTTTTGAGGGAACCTGAAACGTCGGTATGTTCTAACAAGCAGCTTCGGTTCCTTTTGACTCGACGTACTCCAGAGCTTTCTTCTTGACAGCTTGGATGCTCTCCGGTGTGCCGTGCTTCTTCTCGTAATCCAGGTAGCGCTTGAAAAAGAACTTGACCTTTTTCACAGACACGCTGAGGTTGATGACACGATCAAAGAGATTCCTAAAGGAGGAGGACATGAGATTAATTCAGTGAATGTTTCTTTGGTAGGGCGGCACAGTGGCTTAGTGATTAGCATGTTCTCCTTTCAGCATTAGGGATACCCGGTTCGAATCCCCATTTGGGAGGAGTTTCCATGTTCTCCCCGTGTCTGCGTGGGTTTCCTCCGGGTTCTCGGGTTTCCTCCCACAGTCCAAAAACATGGATCAAGTCAATTGAGTTCTCCAAATTGCCCCATATAGAGTGTGTGTGTGAGTGAGTGTGCCCAGCGATAGATTGGCGCCCTGTCCTGGGTGTATATGCCCAGCGCCCAAAACGTTCTCCCCTGGATGGGCATGGGGAACCCCACCGCAACTCTACTAGAGGATAAAGCGGGAGATAATGAATGATATTTATAAAACTGGTAGTTCCTGTAATCTGAATGTCTGGGTAATAATCTGATTGGCTGAGCCATTTGTTTATTGACAATAATGCACACCTCTGATCGCTTATGAAGATAATGAACGAATGTTTCATTGGTGAAATATGTGTTAGTGGGACAGTCCTGTAGATGGCTGTAGTCCCTAAATGTCCGGAGAGCTGTCCAGAAACAGATTTACAGGAGATGTAGATGCTTCTCTACAAAGTGACTTCAAATACCTCAGCTTGATGAATGAGGTGAGGACACAGGGGCAATCGTGATTCAGCAGCACTGGAGTAATAAGGGTTAAAGAAATTGGAAGGGTGCATAGTGTTTAGCACGTCTGGGTTCTCTGGTTCTCACACAATCCAAAAACATGGATTCATGGTGAATTGTCTGCTATATAGTGTATCCTGGGGGTATCTGCCCAGCACCCAAGAGAACAAGATATGCCTAGAACTTTTTAAACTCTGGATTTGAACCATACCTTCTAGATTAATAGCCCCACACCTTAACCACTAAGCTACCACACCCATAACCACGCTAATCTGTGTGCAGTCATGGTGTAATTACACTCTACATGTAGAACACAACTCACCTGACATCCTTCTGCGTGCCGTGCTTCATCATCAGGTCGATGAAGACAGACCACAGGTCCGTGCGTTTGGGGTAACTGCTCAGGACATTATCGAACATAGCTTTGCCTCGCTCCGCATTTCCAAACTGAAACTCTAGCCGGGCAAATCTGACGATCAAATCCACGTCTGCACAAGAACACGAGTTAGAACAAAAGAAGTACAGTTCAGTTACTGTGCTTCAACTTGCAGGTGAGTATGACAAAAACAACCAACAAACGATCAGTTACTGTGCTTCAACTTGCAGGTGAGTATGACAAAAACAACCAACAAACGATGAAATGCAGTTAATTAAACTGTGGGAGGAAACGGAAAAAGGGCAGTAAAGTTTGGGTTCAGTGTCACAATCAACACTGATCGTGATCGTCAAACTTCTCTTCTCGCAGCTTGTTTCTGTCGCACAGTGAAGAAAATCTGCATAATGCACCACATTAATATTAACAGTTTCACTTTCTGTAGAGTTGGACTTTGTAGTTCTACAATTCCACACTGTAGTCCATCTGTTCATGGACTACAGAACATACTGTGACCCCTATAGCAGAACAGAGCAGGTTTTATTTGTTTGGTGCATTATTACTCTCTGCAGTGTCATTGAGGTGGAGAACCTACAGCAGCACTGCTGCAATAAAACCCCTCACAGCACATCAGTGTCACTGCAGAACTGAAACAATCCACCACCCAAATGATACCAGGTCTGTGATGCTCCTGACCAACAGAGAACAGAGAACCAACAGAGGATTAACAAAAACAAGAAAACAGATGGACTATATCCATAACCGATGCATAAGCACCCTTTCCTGGGTGTATCTGCCCGAAATGTTGTCCCCTGGATGGACATGTGGACCCCCCTAGCCGGCCCTAAACTAGATAGGATTGAGTGGAAGATTAAGATCGGATGTTACTAGGGGTGAGCTGCAATATTCGCTGATTCGACGATTCGATTCGGAGAACCGTAGTCGACTATGAACCTCATAGTCGAATGTACCATTTTGACCACATGGGGGCGCCCATGGCTGCTGCTAAGCATTAGTTTTTACATGAAATGTCTTTGTTTTCGTTATATATATATATAGCCTTTTGTCAAATAAAATCATCCTAATTTCTGTTAATATTTTTTAAATGATGTGTGCGCTTTAACAATATAAAATATATAACAAAATATAAAAAAAAATCTTTTTTAAAAACCACGCTTATAGCGCCATCTTGTGGTGAAATTTTAACTGATTCGACTATCAGTCGACTATAGGGAAAATCTGACGAATCAGATTCGACTATGAAAATCCTTAGTTGAAGACACCCCTAGATGTTCCATTACTTACGGTCTTTATTGGACAGACTCTGTAGCGCCCTCTGGAGGAGGACACTGGCAGCATTGCTATGTCCCTGGCGCAGCAGGAACGAGCCGTAACTCTGCCAAACTGCCTTCTCATGCCTGAAGCGTTTAACCATGTTTTTGTAGAGGCTCTCTGCTTCCTGCACACACACACACACACACACACACACACACGGTTACACAGGTGTTGTAATGATCTCAGGACATGCGGTTGTGTGTGTGTGTGTGTGTGGGGGGGGGGGGGGTGGAGTTGTGATTCTCACCTTGATCTTGTTGGAATTGGCATAGATGTCAGCAAGCTGCTGGTAAACAGGCAGAGGCTCACAGTACTGAATGGCCCGTTCGAAAACTTTCTGAAGGCTCTCCTCGGTGCCGTACATGTTCTCCAGGTTGAGCAGAGCTACCCAGACATTCAGCTTCTCCTGTTCCTCTCTACACAGAAGAAACCGAGTACAGATGATCAGCACAATGATGCCTCGTAAAATGTTCTCATTCCAACAGTGATCCAGTTTAAACTAATGGTTTAGTAAAGTGGGCGGCACGGTGGCTTAGTGTTTAGCATGTTCTCCTCTCAGCACTAGGGATTCCCGGTTCGAATCCCCATCTGGGTGGAGTTTCCATGTTCTCCCCGTGTCCGTGTGGGTTTCCTCCGGGTTCTCCGGTTTCCTCCCACAGTCCAAAAACATGGATCAAGTCAATTGAGTTCTCCAAATTGCCCCATATAGAGTGCGTCTGTGAGTGTGCACTCTACACACTACTCGATAGATTGGCGCCCTGTCCTGGGTGTATCTGCCCAGCGCCCGAAACGTTCTCCCCTGGATAAGCATGGGGAACCCCCCCCCCCGCGACCCTAATAGAGGATAAAGCGGAAGATAATGAATGAATGAAAAGTCAATTGAATTCTCCAAAAATTTGCGCCATATAGAGTGTGTATGTGTGAGTGAGTGTGTGCCCAGCGATGGATTGGCGCCCTGTCCTGGGTGTCTGCCCAGTGCCCAAAACAAACATTCTCCCCTGGATGGGCATGGGGAACCACCACTAGCGTGACCCTACTAGCGGATAAAGTGGAAGATGGGCATATAGATCAGACCAGACCAGGATACACACAAACTACATAAGGGTCATTTAGAGCGGTTAATTGACCTTGAATCCATGTTTGTGGACTGTAGAACAAAACCGGAGAACCCACACACACACGCGCCGAGGACATGGAAGCTCCACCCAGATCGGCGTCCAAACCCACAGCGCCAGTGCTGAGAAATGGACATTACAACTAATACGCCATCATGCTTAGGCTTGCGGTTAAGGAACCAGACGTGTGACCTGGAGGTCCTTGGTTCGACTCACAGTCCCACCTTGTACTATGGCTGAAGTTCTTTACATTTGGCAAGGTAACTACGGGCACAGCGGCTTGGTGGTTAGCACGTTCGCCTCTCAGCACTAGGGATTCCCGGTTCGAATCCCCATCTGGGTGGAGTTTCCATGTTCTCCCCGTGTCCGCATGGGTTTCCTCCGGGTTCTCCGGTTTCCTCCCACAGTCCAAAAACATGAATCAAGTCAATTGAGTTCTCCAAATTGCCCCATATAGAGTGTGTCTGTGCGTGTGAGTGTGCACCCAGCGATAGATTGGCGCCCTGTCCTGGGTGTACCTGCCCAGCGCCCGAAACGCTGGGCAGATAGAGTGTGTCTGTGTGTGTGAGTGTGTGCCCAGCGATGGATTGGCGCCCTGTCCTGGGTGTATCTGCCCAGCGCCCGAAACGTTCTCCCCTGGATGGGCATGGGGAACCCCCCCACGATCCTAACATAGGACAAAGCGGAAGATAATGAATGAATGAAATTATGGGCACTTAAGAAAGTCGCTGCTTCAGTGTTTTATTATAAAATTGGGTCATTTATTGGACGCTTTTATCCAAAGCGACTTACAAGGTGAGCACAGGGTTCATCACAACATCCCTGGGGCAATGAGGGTTAAGGGTCTTGCTCAAGGACCCACACTGGCAACTTCAGTGGACCTGGGATTTGAACCCCCAACCTTCAGATTGACAGCCCAACACCCTAACCACTGAGCTAACCTGCCCCGCCCGTTATTATGTAGCTGCCCAAATACATTTTTCCAAAAAAAGTCTCCATGAGCTCACAGATATTATTGGCTGGTGTCTCTAATAGGTGCTGACTGGGAAAGCTACATGCTAACCTGCTCCTCTGAGGACACAGGCATATATAACCTGTGCACTATTCTTTTTATGGAATAGCACGCCCGGACACGATAAGTCACAAGATTTCCTGACACAGACCTCCTTTGTTCCTCCTATGTTCACATGTGCCGCCATCTTTAAGATTTTCTTTTTCAACCCTGAGCCGCATGAAACGAATTTCTCTCGTGTACCACTTAGAGGCTATTTCTATTTTATACTGTGATTTTTTATTAAAAGCTCCCACTCCACATTTCCACTGCACCTACCGGAAAGAAATGGTTTTGAGGGCTCGCTCGGCCACCGCGCGGGCCTGTTCGATCTGCGTGGCCTGCAGCTGGAACGCCATGTACTGCAGCCAGAGCAGGGACGAGTCCGGAGAGGAGAGCAGCAGCCGCTCGAACGCGTCCGTGCTCTCTGGCCGTGACGATGGCGCCATGAGTTCTTCCTCCAACTTGCTGAGCTTGACTTCTGACTCCTTACGCTCCAGCTCAAGGTCCCGTTTAGACTTTTTAACAGTCTTAATGTAAAGTCGATAAAAAATTAGTTGGAAATCTGCTAAACAATACCTTGAAATAATGAATGATAAATGTGTCTGTGTGAGAGAGAGAGAGAGAGAGAGACCTTGCTTTGATCATCCTGCTCCTCATCACTGGACTCGTATGCATTCTGGACGGAGGAGGCAGGTTTAAGAGAGCCGAGTGCCACATCCCAGGAGAACTGAGAAGTAACCTGCAGCCTGCCAGGCTCCTCTGCAGCTGCTTTACCCTGAAAATCAAAACACAGACCTTTATTATTAAACCTTTCCAATATACACATTCACACTATTATATATGCATATTTATAAAAAGAAGCTCTAATTCTAACATCTATTGTGATGAAAGTTTTTTAAAAGAAAAAGAAGAACCTGAATAGTACGAGTACTTTATTATTTTCTTTATAATCGTCTTGCAGACTTTACCGTTTTCTTTGATGAATTGGTCTCCTCTTCTCTGAAGTACACCTCGACGCCGCTATCCTGCTCCTCTGTGTGCTCTTTCTTATTCTTTGTCTTTTCCTTCTTCTTTTGTGTCACAGAGGGATCCTTTTTAACTTTTTTGGTTTTTGGTTGATCGGCTGGTTTCTGTTGACATAAATGAGTCACCTCCACTTATCATAAATCACACACCGAGCGGTGGGCAGCTCTGTATACGGTGTCCAGGGAGCAATTAGGGTTATGTAACTTGCCCAAAGGCCCTTCAGACATGGTACTTGGATTTGTATTAAAAAAAATAAAATAAAATAAAATAAAAAAGCCAGACACACTACAGTTCATCTTACCTCCGTGCTCTCCGAGTTCTTTCGCTTTCTTGAGGCTATCAACTTTTCATACTCCACTTTCTTTCCTTTCGTACGTTTCGGCAGCTCATAGGAATCTGGAATGATGTCGGCTTTCCCGGTGTCCTCCGGGAGCAGGGACAGCTCAACGTTACTGCTCTCTGGGTCAAGACTGGGAAGAAATGAAGATGTTTCATTATCCACTGATAAACGGCAAAGCAATCCATATAATACAATATCTATACGGAGATCTACCACCACCACCAAACTTTTAAATAAATGCAGGTGGTTGTTGAAAATAATCAGAATTTTTTAAATCAGGCTGACTCGTTTACATATTCAGTTTTAAAAAAATGGTTTCACACTAAGCCACTCTTCTGCACATACAGTAGAATACTATAAATCCAGACAGTCTGTCTCAAGTCTTACTGAACAATTTTGGTGGTCAGCAGGGCATTCTCAGTGAGGCATTTGGAGAACAATTCTGTCTCAGTCACAAAGTATTTCGAAGCATTTCGGAAGAGGACTCGTCCCGTGACGGATCTTGATAACCTGCAGGAAGAACATGGAATTGAACGTTTTTGATGCATTTATACACTAAAAGTACAAATGATTAGAGTATGACTTATTACATAATGTCATTACCTCACAAATATTCCCTCTTTTGAAATGCTCTTGAGGAAGCCTCTTATAATTTGTCCAACCTGAAGGTCAGCAAAGTCGACGTCTGCGTCTGCAACTGGAATTTTTTTCCCAGCGTGAATCCTGCACAAAACAAAAAAATTTAATCAAGAAAATCACTATATTAAAATCACTTTATCATCTTTTAACATAACTGGGTATTTTATTTCAATTAATAATGCTGGGAAAGCGTTTCTTTTATTTTCTGTTCATTTTGAACTTGTCTCTGTAGTCCAGCCTTTCTAAAAGTGTGTGGCGTGTCACCCCTTGGTGTGTGTGGTACCCAGATTGGGATTCGAACCTGGGTCCCCAATGCTGAGAGGCGGATGTGCTAGCCACTACAGCACCATGTCACATAACAGTCTGTTACAGAATAAACTTTAAAGTTTTGTTACATATAACGGCCTAGTGCATCAATAACCTTTTTTTCATTCATTCATTATCTCCTGCTTTATCCTCTATTAGGGTCACGGTGGGGTTCCCCATGCCCATCCAGGGGAGAACGTCTCGGGCGCTGGGCAGATACACCCAGGACAGGGCGCCAATCCATCACTGGGCACACACTCACTCACACAGACACACTCTATATGGGGCAATTTTTGGAGAATTCAATTGACTTGATCCATGTTTTTGGACTGTGGGAGGAAACCGGAGAACCCGGAGGAAACCCATGCAGACACGGGGAGAACATGGAAACTCCACCCAGATGGGGATTCGAACCGGGAATCCCTAGCGCTGAGAGGCGAACGTGCTAACCACTAAGCCACCGCGCCGCCTACTAACCTTTTTTTCTTTAGTAAAATCACCAGAATTATTAACTAGTACACAGACATAGGATCTCATTATTGGCATCATCCGTGGCTAAAATGTCTATCGATCGTCTTTTTAGTCATTTATAAAGTCTATACCTGGACAAACGCAGAGATGCATGAAATATTTTCTCTTCCTTGTTTAGAAGACAACATCTAGAAAAAGAAAACAGGGTCAAACAATTCCATTAATTATGCTGTCACACTTTTATCCTTCTGTGCAAAACAATTTAGCAATACTAAATCTACTATGCTTTTCAATGAAACGTTGGATTTTTATTGCACCATTTTACTTCTTTTTTTTGTTACATCAGTCATTAAAATCCTGCATTTACTGCCCTTTAAAATAAACCCAAACTGTGAGGATTCTTTTACCTGACCACTTGGTCTGTTTTGTACAGCTCCAGTGGATTCTCAGTGTACTCATCCGCTAGTTCAGTAATGGAAACCAAACCAGAAACCCCAAATGGCAGTTTTAGACTCAATCCCTTTTTGGGACAGATGTTTTGCACCATGCCCATGGTAACAACCCCCTGATGGAGCCGGTGTCTCCCTGTAGAAACAAAAGGAAGCACGGTCAACTTAAGGAAAGATTTGTTAAAGACGTGTGTGTGTGTGTGTGTGTGGGACTAAGCAAAGCACTAGAAGCCAAATTTTTTCACAGTATTAAAACAAGAGGGTGTGCATTATTGTGAGAACTCATCCTTCCTCCAAAGTTTTTTTACAGGCCAAAAACATGGATTCAAGGTCAATTGAATGCTCATATATGTCCCATATAGTATGTAAGTGGGTGTGTGCCAGTGATAGATTGGCACCCTGTCCTGGGTTTATCTACCCAGCACCCAAAATGTTCATCACTAAATGGGCACGGGGACCCCCACACTCCTAGAAGATTAGAATCTGCAATTTATCAGCATGTTTTATACATGCTATAAAGTTATTTTTATATTATTTTCCCATTATATAATAAAACTATACAAAAAAGGTACTTTAAAAGCTTTACCTATAAGCGAAAGCTTTAGTTGTGGTTGCTTGTTGGGTTTAAAACGGACTACTTTAGCAGAGACACACTGCCCTTGTTTGAAGAGCTTCTGTGGGTGCTTAGCTTGCTGAAAGGGAAACAACATTAGAAATGATGAAATTATTTAGATAATGAAATAAGGCATGTAGAATCTATAACTAACTAAACTCACCTGAGATTTAGTGATCATTGCTAGTAACTCGACTGATCCAGTGATGTCGGGAGACACAACGATCTCCAAACTTTTAAATTCCTTTACGTACTATAACAAGAAAGCAAAAAAGTGGGCTTAAATTTAAAAAAAATAATAATAATAATAAAATAAATATATTCATTCATTATCTCCCGCTTTATCCTCTATTAGGGTCGCGGTGGGGTTCCCCATGCCCATCCAGGGGAGAACGTCTCGGGCGCTGGGCAGATACACCCAGGACAGGGTGCCAATCCATTGCTGGGTACACACTCACACACTCAAACACACTCTATATGGGGCAATTTAGAGAACTCAATTAACTTGATCCATGTTTTTGGACTGTGGGAGGAAACCGGAGAACCCGGAGGAAACCCACGCGGACACGGGGAGAACATGGAAACTCCACCCAGATGGGGATTCGAACCGGGAATCCCTAGCGCTGAGAGGCGAACGTACTAACCACTAAGCCACCGTGCCGCCCCAAAAATATAAATAAATAATAAACACTTCAGTGTATCACACATGCATGAGCACAAAGCTGACATACCTTAGATACATAACCTGTGACCTCATCTCCAGGTTTGAAGCTTTTAGGTTCAGATTTGAATGAGGAAATATCCAAATCCTCCTTCAATTTACTGAAACACAAAGAATTAAATCAGATCCAATATGAGAGGCCGAAGACAGGAGACCCATGATGTCATGATAATTGTGTTTACAGAATTAAATTACTTATTTACTAATTAAGACACATTTTTTCCTTTCCTCATCCATAACGGGGGCAGAGCACTGTGGAAACGCCAATTTCCGGACAGAACCTGGATTTCCGTTTGACACATTGCACATGGATGACCTGCATAATGCTGCCCGGCTGCTTAAGGAGGACGAGTCCCTCACTGAGCCTTGGTCCTTCCAATGTTTCTTCCTTAAACAACTTAACAGGGAGGTTCAGGTTCCTAATTTAGGTTCCAGGTTCAGAACAAAGTAAAGCTGTTTTGTGACAATGTATTGTTCCTAGGGGTGTCTTCAACTAAGGATTTTCATAGTCGAATCTGATTCGTCAGATTTTCCCTATAGTTGAATCAGTTAAAATTTCACCACAAGATGGCGCTATAAGCGTGGTTTTTAAAAAAAGATTTTTTAAATATTTTACTTACATTTGGAATGTGCAACTAACTGCAGGGGGAGCTTTATTAATGTGTAGCCTATGGTTAAAGCGCACACATCATTTAAAAAAAAATATTAACAGAAATTAGGATGATTTTATTTGACAAAATGCTATATATATAACGAAAACAAAGACATTTCATGTAAAAACTAATGCTTAGCAGCAGCCATGGGCGCCCCCATGTGGTCAAAATGGTACATTCGACTATGAGGTTCATAGTCGACTACGGTTCTCCGAATCGAATCGTCAAATATTGCAGCTCACCCCTAATTGTTCCTAAACCTTAGTGTATTTCAGGAAAAAAAAACTTCCAAGACCATTTTACACAGTTTATAAACATAAACAGTACCTCGGGAGAATTGTGAGCTCAGGCAGATAGTGAACAAAGTTGGTGTGAGTAATCGGAAGGAACCTGTAAAGCAAAACAAATGCAGATGGAAAATCACCCAACATTTAAATGACATTCTGCTGCTGGTAAATAAAAAACACTTACTTGTGACTACGGATCTTGCGACTTCCGATGATGCGTGCCTCGATCTCAGTGCCGACCTTCAGGAGAGAAGTCGGGAAGCTACCCAATTTGGGCGAGTCAGAGATTTGGGAAACGTGCACGGAGCCGTGGATGCCGTCCGGTAAGGTCACCAGCACACTTGTGGGTTTGATTCTTTTGACTTTCACAGTCACCACTTTTCCCACCTCGTGCTTTTGTGTTTTACTGTTGTCCTTTCTGGTTGACTTTATGCTCAACGCAAACTGCCACTCGACAAGAGCGAGACCATCCAAATGTTTACTGCTTGTGTCCATTACAGTCACAGGCAGTTCATGACCCACAGAAATCAAATCGGAATTGAAGCGGAACACGTCATTTGGGATTTTGGTCATGGAAATTATGGTCAGGTGACCACTATCACCCAACGAGACGACTGCAAAGTCTTTGTCCCGATGCATCACTGTGGCAAGGTACTGGGAGTCTGTTTTTAACTGGAAAAAGGGGAAAAATTAAATCTATTAAATTTAAAAAGTATGTGTGTTATTTTAAATAAATCTTTATCTGAAATAAACAGATATTAAGTCATTTTTATTTAGTTAACCATTTGGCATCCTTAATCTCCCCCCCTAATTATCCACTCACCTTCTTCTTCTTCTTCGTGAGATTTGGCAGTAAGGAAACATGCACTTCTTTGGACAGCAGGTCTGTGTACAGCACCACGGCGCTGACCTTAATCCCTGGAGTGGCATTTACATCTAGAACAGCAAGCATTCATAGCCGATTGTTAATAAAGAATGGTACGAATGTATATTATCTGGAATGCGAGAGTAAACAGCTGTTTGGTGGTACATGTAAAAGCCAGTTCTAAAGTACAACAGGCAAATTGTGACCTGTTACGTGGTAGCTGGAAGCAAGCACAGTGGCCTGGTCGAGGTTATCCGAGGTCAGGATGACAGAGCCGTCCTCTTTGGTATCGCCGACAACCAGCTGCAGTTTATCTCCCAAAGACAAGGACGCAAGCTGCTGCACATCGGAGTCACCTGGTCGAAGATGCATTAACAAGTGTTGGTCAATTTCCAACCCCCCCCCTGAAATTATTCGGTTTAAAATGCATATGCATTATTCCATTTTTATTTCTTCCTCTCTTACCTGAAGTCATGGCTTTACAAGCAGTTGTCCTCTCTCGCAGTCCCTGGATCAGTCTAGCCTGGGCCTGGCTCTCTTCCCAGCTAACATCTGACCCCTTTAGGGAAACAAGGAACCTGCACTTCTCCTTGTCCACGTTGATCACTTTGGCCAGCACTGTCTGACCCACTGTATACGCCTGGGCTACATCAGTGACAAACCTATCAGACATGGCCTAAAGAGGAAACCACACGTGATATACAATACATTATCAAACAATAAAACCGTGTTTTTTCATTGTAGTGTGTAATTGTTTTATAAAAGCAATAAGGAACTTGAGGTTGTGCATTTTGAATAAATCACAGGAAAGAGATGTTGTATTCTGCTTTGTGTTGGGCCTCACACATCTTTCTCATAATTTATTCACAACACACAATCATGAGTTCTTTTTTGCATTACTAACACACCTTATACATTAAAACTAGTAACATTGATCTAGTTAAGGAACTTAATCAATGACTAATCCCAGAACTACGATTTTAATAAAGTAGCTCTTAAAAAATGACTTGGGTTTAAAGCATCTTTTACATAAACACATGAATACCAATTTGAATAATGACAAAAATGCTAATAAAAAAGTAAAATTGGCTTAAAAATACTTTTATGTAATTTAAAACCATGTTTATTACTGCTTGTCATGATAATATGAATGATAATAAATTCATTCATTCATTATTTTTATCCTCTATTAGGGTCGCGGTGGGGTTCCCCATGCCCATCCAGGGGAGAACGTTTTGGGCGCTGGGCAGATAGACCCAGGACAGGGCGCCAATCCATCGCTGGGCACACACTCACTCACACAGACACACTCTATATGGGGCAATTTTGAGAATTCAATTGACTTGATCCATGTTTTTGGACTGTGGGAGCAAACCGGAGAACCCGGAGGAAACCCATGCGGACATGGGGAGAACATGGAAACTCCACCCAGATGGGGATTCAAACTGGGAATCCCTAGCGCTGAGAAGCGAACGTGCTAAGCACTAAGCCATGAATAATAATAAATAATTGATGAAATTAGTACTTTTTTATTTTAGATATATGACTACTGGCATTTAAGTTCAGTACCCAACATGCTCACACCATCTCAAACTAAAGATTCCTAAATTTATAAAGTACTCAAAATGGACTCCAACTGGAAACCTACTGAAGACAAAGTAAAGGAAATTACTTTAAATATCAAAGGCATTTTTATTATAAAAGACTCACGGCTTTAGGCGCCAGACCACAGAGGCCATGAGGAAACTCGACAAAGACGCCATAGGACACGATATTTTTCACCCAGCCCACCATCACAGTGTCCTTCTGCAGCTCAGAGAAAGAGGACACCATGTCTCCATCCTTAAGTGCTTTAATTAACAAGGGTTTTTTACTGAGAATCTGTAGGAATTGGTTAAAGATGGTAGACCACCAATAGGAAATCAGTTCACTAAACAAAAGTGACCCATAATTTGGAATAAAGATGCTTTGTCACATATACATACATTATTTTTAATACACAATACATAGAGAAGGTTATTTGCATAAAGCTTCAAGTGTAAGGATACGATGCTTCCTTTGTTCTGTTTCAAACACACAACATCGGAGATGATGTCACCGATCTGTACCGCGTTCCTCATCAGCTGGCAGTTGCTCAAATGGTCAGAGAGGTGCACTGCGGGAAGGACCATAGGAACCTCTTCCGGAAGAATGGATACCTCGAGCCCAGTCAGAGTTTTACTTTTTACCTTTACTTCCACCTTCTGAATGAAGAAAATAATTTTAAAAAAATGTTAAAATGTTTTAATTCCTATAAACTCAAAGGTTAGGAAATAAAATAAAAATAAATGAATAGTGATATCAACATGTGTAAAAAGAACATCTTAAAAATAGTATAATTCTAAAAATACGGCACAAAATGTTTTTAAAATTACCTCATATGTTTTTACCAGCTACTTATTAGTATTAAAACAAAATGATAGATGAATTAAAGGTGATCATTACATTCAAAAGCTCTACAGCTCAATATTTTAAATCTACCAACTTGAATAAGTTAAACAAACCAGACTAGATTGTCTACTTTACCATCACTATGATAATTTATAGTGGTGGATAATCTTAAATCTACTTTAAATGAGATGAATGTCGATGCCGCCAGTGCGTCATAGTCGAGCACAATATCAAACTTTGGAGCATGTTGTTCAGAATTCTTTATTTGTTCTAAATTCTGCACTTTACAGAATAGCACATCAACAATTTAAATAATTTCTTACCTGTCCAGTATTGAAATTGGCCTTCTGGACATCTTTGCCACTTTGAGACACAGCTTTACACGACAGCAGCAATTTCTTGTTTTCAGGACTACACTGTAGTACCTTCACTTTTACAACCTGAAATCACAAACACAAAAACGGTCTTAAAAGACACAAAGACCCTCAAATGTGCAAACATCATATCAAAACCTTTACTGTCACATTACATTAACACAGGAGTGAAAGGTAAGTGAGATGCTTGGGTGCTCAATCCCTCACGGTTGCACTACAGAATATATACAATAATACAGAAATAAGTTTTGTATATAAGTAAATAATTGTGTATATAAGTTTAAAAAAAAAAAAACATGGGGCTTAGTTTAAATCTAATCTTACTGGTGCATTTTATATATGTATCATTTGTGTGTAAAATGTATTTTCTGACCTGCCCAATGTAAAAAAGTCTACTTGGGTTGGTTATGACTTCTGTGGACAGCTCAGAATTTGGCACCAGACCCTTAACGTCATTGTAGAATTTCACAAAGCAGCCAAAGTCCTTGACGGCCACGATGAAGCCATGAGAGATGAGTCCAACACGAGCATCTGCAAAGGACAGGAAAATAGGAAGGGTGCTCTCCAGAAGAGCTTTCTTTCTTGTAAAAGTGATCTTCTTATTTGTCACATCCACAGACAAAACCTGGAGGCAAAAGGATATATTATAAATAATTATTAAAATAACATGGCAGCAGATATAAAGTCCTACTGCATTTCTCATGCATCAAATAAAGTGATTTCTAAATGATTTATTAACAGTTCAAGGACAACAGTTCGGGGAAAGGGAAAATACTGTTTAAAATGTTTCTGATTTGTTATACAAGTTATTATACAAAACTTGGCAACCATACATAAACTTCACATTATTTACTTTATAATGAAATTTAAGAATAAATTTGCATAAACACTGAAGCACTTATATGCGTATAACTACTTGAACATGACGAAAAAGAAACAATAAATGATCGCATCTTCATTTCCAAGATTTTTTTTGTTTTGTATTTAATTTTATCTTATAAGAAGTGCCTCACCCTGCACTGGATCTTTTGGTTTTCCTTGAACTTCTTCTCAGGGTTGGTAAGGATGATGTCTGCCAAGTGAATTTTGGGAATAAGGCCCTTAATGTGATTGTTGATCTTCACGTGCATGCCGTATTTCTCCAGCCTCTGGACTGTACACTGAAAAAGACGGGTATAAAAAAAAAGTCACATTTTCAATGGTCATGAACTTTCTGAATACAAAGGGATTAAAATAGATCTTTTTTTTTTTAAGTTGCTCACCTCAGTGATCATGCCTGGTTTAACATCTTTATAGCTGAAGAAGGTAGCTTCAATGATCTGCCTTTAAATAGTAATAAAAATATTATAAATTGGTTTTGGCCACATAAATAAATCTATAGTGCAAAAGAATTTTCAGAGTTGGAAGTATTTGTAGAAAGAAACTGCAGTAGTTTTATTATGTATTATTTTATATAAATTCTGCACCTAGTGTTTATCATCTATAATGTTAAATATACAGGGTTTTCTTGGTAATTCTTTCCATAAAGGTGTTCTTATAAAATATGATTCAACCAAATGACTGCTCTGTGGTGGTACTGGGACCCTGACCTTGCCCATTGTACGATTAAGATCATTCAGAACAAAAGAAAAAGCAATATAAAAACAATACCAATAATAATAATGATCTTGTACACTCACTTTCGCATTGTGGCCAGGTGCATTTGCTCTATTGGGCTGAAGTCCATGATTCTTATGGTGTGCTTAGTCTGGGCAAGCAGTTGGTTTGGATTAAAATCTTTCTTGTTTTCCGTCAAATGTCGCTTCTGGTAGATCAGTCAGATAAAACATTTTATGACGATTTGTTGCTTAAATGCCATCAGTGAAACGAACACAAATTCTGTTTAAAAATGAACTTCATATATACACAACAGACTGTAGTTTTGCAATTACAAAATATAATCACATACTTTATTAGACAGTTTACTGTGATTTCTAATAATCAGGACCCTTACAGGGTCAGCATGTTATACCTATGAAAAATGTCTTCCATTTATTATGGGGGTTTTACCATTACAGATTCTGTGATCAGGTAAAAAAATTGACCATTCTAAAATACTTTATAAATTTTATAAACCTGATGGTTATTTCCTAATTAGGAAGGTAATTGTAATACTTACCGCCACAAAGGCACTGTTTCCATTATGTAGCTGAATTATGGCTCCGGAGTGAAAGTGTAAAGCAGTCATCTTACATCCATGGATGACCTCCCCAACGTCCTCGCTTGTTACACTCGACAGTATGTCGCCACTTGGTGGTAGCAGGTGGCTAAGCAGTGATAAACCGACTAGCCGAGAATTTGGGTCAACGTAGAGGATCCGAGCTTTCACCTAAGCAGGTGACATCATTAGACACTTAATAACATCTAATGGTCATCATAAAGCATGATGTCATTAAATAGCATGACTCACCTCATTTCCTACACTGTATGATGATGCTTTACCAGGGTCAACATGCATGAAGTCTACAACACCAGTGTAAGACAGAAAAGTCACTATCAATCCATGAGGCGTCACCTGGAGAACCAAAAGATAAGCAGGGATTTATGTATATATAACCTAGATTTTATGTATCTTTCTGAATTTCTTAGTGACTAAGTGAATTTCCTCATGTTGGGACAATAAAGGCTTATCTTATAAAACTTGGAAAGTATTTCTTCTACCTTTTTAATGCAGGCTTGAACCAGCAGTCCAGGTAGAAGACTGGTTAGTGTCCAGCCATGCTGAGCTTCTGCACAGGCCTTATTAACATCATCAGGGTTTGCAGAGAGGCGCACAAGGTGTCCGTTGTTTTTCACTTCCTCCAAAACAGCGGTAACATACTGACCCACCTTCAGTTCTGCAGAGATTAAGACATTAATTACTCTTACCTTCTGGCAACTTGTGCACACAATTAAAAATGACCAGGCTTTTTTTAGCATGAGCTTTAAAAGTTTAGGCCGATTTAAGATCCCAGGTTAAGGAATCAGTTGTCCACTCTCAGAATTTCAGAAGCCAGATTTATTTTATTTTAATTGACAATGTTTAAAAGATTTTTTTTTTTACCAGTGTCATCCTTGGTTTTGTCTTTGGGCAGAAAGGCTTTGGTATCACTGACTCCAATGTCAACAAGATAGCCGTAATCCTCAATGCTCTCCACACAACCACTGAGGGTCTACAAGCAATCAGAAACAGTACACACACAATGATGTTAAATGTTACTGTCATCTCAAAACAGTACAAATAAATACAACATAAAAAACTACTGTTCCTTTCAGGATTCACCAGATTAGATCAGCCTCAAGAGGCACATCTTACATGGCACAACTTTAAAACCACGTATGTGGTGTCTTCTTCAGCCACAGCAGAGAATATCTGCATATTCGACTCCCTTTACACTGGATGTCCCGTCAGATACAACTAGGGCTGTATTCAACTACAGATTTTCGTAGTCGAATCTGATTCGTCAGATTTTCCCTATAGTCGACTGATAGTCGAATCAGTTAAAATTTCACCACAAGATGGCGCTATAAGCATAGTTTTTAAAAAACTTTTTTTATATATATATATTTTACTTGTTTTTCTAACAAAAGAAAACCTTTTTTTTTTTTTTTTCTAGAAATTATGATGATTTTATTTAAAAAAAAAGGCTATATATATATATATATATATATATATATATATATATATAACAAAAACAAAGACATTTCATGTAAAAACTAATGCTTAGCAGCAGCCATAGACACCCCCATGTGATCAAAATGGTACATTCGACTATGAGGTTCATAGTCGACTACGGTTCTCCGAATCGAATCGTCGAATCAACGAATATTGCAGCTCACCCCTAGATACAACCCTTCAATTTATTCATCTTTTCTATTTATCTTTACAGATTGTATTGCGGTGACATACATACCATTCCAACATTCAAAAGACCAGTTTTCAGCTCCTTGTTGACATCTTTAGGGTTGATGGAAAATTTAGTACTGACAAAGCCTGCATTAGACACGTCCACGGATGAGACCACACATCTGACCAACAGACCCTCTGGAAGCAGATAGGACGGAGACACAACATCCTGGACAAAAATAAAACAATGTCAACAAGACAGCACCGCAGTGTGTGTATATGGAGAGATCGATCTAAAAAACAAAATTAAATTACATTCATGTAATTAACATGTACATTATGAGAAAAATAAACATATACAGTGCATTAATATACTGCTTTACTTATGCAGTATACTAAACCTGCATACAACACACAGTATTCTCTGTAAATTAGCACCGTCAAGTAGCAGTACACATGCTCAGTACATACAGCATTTGGATGGGATGTAGTGTGACCATCAGGCTCAGGATGCCATACTGAACAACTATTTAAGTGCACAATACAAAATATAGTATAAACATTCAGCACTAGATTTACATGAACTTAATGTGATTACCTCCAGATCAGAGCCGGAGTTTAGCATTTCATTGAGAGCCTTTGTGTATGCATCGCTTATGTTGGAGATCGGCAGGTAACCTCTGAGGCCATTAGGGAGCCCAAGTTCAAACTCAAGGTTTGTCAGCACTTTCACACAGCCGAGCAGTAGAGTGCCCACCTTTAGATCCTGGAATGAAGAGAAGAGAAGATCATACTGATATGACAACTGAAAATATTTATACTGTTTGTCTAAAATGTACTTAAACTTAAGCAGAGATTAAAAAAACAACTCAAGATTTAAAAAAATACAAAATACACTAAAGAAAAAGATACATTTAGATAAAGGACAACCCACATCATATAGATATAATAGACATACAAGAGATTTTTAACTTATTTATTAGTTTGCGCTGGATTTGATTGTGATAACACTGAGGCTGCTTCCCAACTGAAATTGTTGTGAAAGTGATCTAGTCATAAGGAGATAAGCTCTTACCCACGAATTGAGGATCGCCACATTTGAGACGGTGTTGAGTTTCAGACTGCTTTCAGTTTTCTTCTTTTTGGTCACTTTTTCCTCCTCACCTGCATCAGCAGCCTTCTTTTTCTTTTTTTTTACTTCCGGTTCTCGAACCTAAAACACAGACGAGAACATTAACAACCAAATAATTCATCACAAACTTGTACAGTAACACTAAAATGCATTTGAACTTCAAACTGAACCTACAGAACTGATTTTGTCCGCATACAAAAATTTAGATCAGGTTAAATGAATTCAGATTAGATTATAACTGTAACCGTTTATAAGTATAATAACAATCAAATCAGGAATCTGTTCACATGTAAAGGGAATGCTGGCTAATAGAACCACAAACAAGTGTGGACAGTATGGAGGCTTTTTCTCTTTCCAGAGAAACACAATACATAAGGCAATGATGCTTCAAAGTAAATTTTTTAATATATATTTAATTGGTCCTCCAGTAAAAGTAAAAAAAAAAAGGTTAATATGAAATAAATCATAAATCAATTATAAATTAAATAAGATTTCAAAAGGTGTGCTGTCAAAGTACGCAAGTATACACCCAATTTTCTTGTCTGTACCAGCAAGGGTTAAAGGAAATGTAAATAAACAGTTTAATGCATTTTTATGGATCTATTGTCAATAATTAAATTGCCACTTATTGTACTTCTGTGTTGCTTACCTCGAACAGATTATCCACCTCCACATCAGACTTAACACCTTTAGATGTTTTGGATGCAGAGTCTTTCTTGGTCTGCCCACCACGGGGGAAACTTTCCTCTATTGATGCCATGGTTTAATAAAAATCTTAACAGAAAAAAAAAAAAAAGATCACCACTTGCAAATAAATAACAAAAGCCAATAAAACACACTGCAACATTTTGTGACTATTCCATTGTGATGAGCTATTATTTCAGAAGATTAACCCGTTCTCTAAACCTCTGAAAGTTATTCAGAGGTTATAATAATAATAATAATGATTACTCTTTTGTGTCATTGACAATAACGTCGTGCTTTTCACATATTTGGTGAAGCAAATCACGACCTGACAAATTCAATTTTATATACTGTATATATATATATATATATATATATATATATATATATATGTGTGTGTGTGTGTGTGTGTGTGTGTTTGTAAATATTTGGCAGTAAAACTCTTGTATACAGAGGAATTAGTCCTCCACATGTAACCCATCCCTGCAGTGAAACACACACAATATTGTGGTGGGCAGCCCTGTATACGGCACCCAGGGAGCAATTGGGTTTAGGTGCCTTGTACAAGGGCACTTCAGCCATGGTACTAAGTGAGAATGGGAATTGAACCGAGGACCTTCAGGTCACAAGGATGGTTTCTTGACCCCAAGACTACGACTGCCCTAATATATACGTAAATATATATATATTCATTATCTATCGCTTTACCCTCTATTAGGGTCGCGGTGGGGTTCCCCATGCCCATCCAGGGGAGAACGTCTCGGGCGCTGGGCAGATACACCCAGGACAGGACACCAATCCATCGCTGGGCACAAACACACTGTACATGGGGCAATTTGGAGAACTCAATTGACTTGTTCCATGTTTTTGGACTGTGAGAGGAAACCGGAGAACCCGGAGGAAACCCACACGTACACAGGGAGAACATGGAAACTCCACCCAGATAGGGATTCGAACCGGGAATCCCTAGTGCTGAGAGGAGAACATGCTAACCACTAAGCAACCGTGCCGCCCTATATATATATATATATATATATATTCATTCATTATCTTCCGCTTTATCCTCTATTAGGGTCGCAGTGGGGTTCCCCATGCCCATCCAGGGGAGAACGTTTCGGGCGCTGGGCAGATAGACCCAGGACAGGGAGCCAACCTATCACTGGGCACACACTCACTCACACAAACACACTCTATGGGGCAATTTGGAGAACTCAATTGACTTGCTCCATGTTTTTGGCCTGTGGGAGGAAACCGGCGAACCCGGAGGAAACCCACACGTACACAGGGAGAACATGGAAACTCCACCCAGATGGGGATTCGAACCGGGAATCCCTAGTGCTGAGAGGAGAACATGCTAAACCACTAAGCCACCGTGCCGCCTTATATATATATATATATAAAAAACAAAACCACGCGTCACACGTGGATGAAACGTGCATGCGGATCTGCGGCAGAAGCAATAACCTGCTGTAAACCGTCTACATTGTAACATTGTAACTTTTGTCTCCGCGTGGGATTTAACGGAGTGTAAGTTAATATTTTGACTCACGCGTCCGCTGGTCGTTAAAAGGCTCGAGGTTTCTCACGTGCTACACTCTGCAGCGCGCCATGTTTGCAAACCGGAATCTCATAGAGACAGGAGAATGCGCCTTCGCAGCGAGACAACCGACCAATAGAATGAACGGCTGAGCTTAATGGACGTTTCCCTGCGCCGGTTAACGCACGGGGGAGAAGGCTGCTGGAGCCAATTAAAAGAGTGGATTTCAGGCGATGACTGAGAGTGGGCGGGATTTCCCCTAGTCGTCTCGCTCGCGGTACGGCCTGTCTGTTTGAAGGGCATCAGTGAATCTCTGTTCTGAGGTAAAAGATCGACGTTTCAGATCTTAATCCATAAATGTTGGTTTGTGTTTAATTGTTGGTTTGTGTTTAATTGTTACGCGCAAGCTTTTAAAGTAGGAATGCAAAATAAACGTGTTTTCATCTGTGTGTACAACGTAGCATATCTAACTTTAGCATTCTAGCTCAACACGAATTACGTCATTATCTCGTATTTGTGCTAGGTATATATTTTTTATAAGTCAATACTATTTCAAAGAAATGTTTCTTTAATGTTGATATGAGGTTAGTTAATGAGAGAAAGTTCAAGTTGCCCCGCTAACGTTACACCTCTATGGACTCCATGCTTCGTTCATGAACTCCTCTGATCTCTGTAATAAACCGTTCGTTCGATTTCAGGATCATGGGGGGACACGACTCCGGCTCGCAGCACCAATTCACCGGCATCGCCAAATACTTTAATTCCTACACCATCACAGGAAGGAGGAATGTAAGTCATGACCTTAACAGCTTCTCTTGTTCTGTGACGTAACACTATTTGGCTGTAAAACTCTTACACACAGAGGAATTAGTCCACTACAGTTAACCAGTGAAACACACAATATTGTGGTCGGCAGCCCTGTATACGGTGCCCAGGGGGCAATTGGGTTTAGGTGCCTTGTACAAGGGCACGTAAGCCATGGTACTAAGTGTGAATGGGAATCGAACCGGGGACCTTCAGGTCACAAGGATGGTTTCTTGACCCCAAGACTACGACTGCCCTAAAGTCGTAAACACTGAATGGTTTATTGCATGTTACACCCCGAACACCCAGTTAATCACATGGTGGGTGGCACGGTGGCTTAGTGGTTAGTATGTTCTCCTCTCAGCACTAGGGATTCCTGGTTCGAATCCCCATCTGGGTGGAGTTTCCATGTTCTCTCCGTGTCCGCGTTGGTTTCCTCCCGCAGTCCAAAAACATGGATCAAGTCAATTGAGTTCTCCAAATTGCCCCATATAGTATGTTTGTTTGAGTGAGTATGTGCCCAGCGATAGATTGGCGCCCTGTCCTGGGTGTATCTGCCCAGCGCCTGAAACGTTCTCCCTTGGATGGGCATGGGGAACCCCACCGCGACCCTAATATAGGATAAAGCGGAAGATAATGGATGAATGAATAATCACACGGTAACGACAGCAAAGACACAGACACGCCCCAAATTAAGCTGTGAGGTGCGCAGTTGTCTGTTCTCTAAAGATTGCTGAAATAAAGCCGCTTGAGCTGCTTCTTGATGGTTGTACCAAGAATACAAAGCTCCGAGTATTTTAAATGCCATGGCAATGAAAGCAACTATGAGGATTTGTATAGGGAACATGGACACACACACACACACACACCTTTGACTTGTATTCATATATATATATATGTGTGTGTGTGTGTATATTCTGCTTTACTTTAGTCAAGAACAATACTAAACCATTATTGTGTTTTTTTTTCTTTATACTCCAGTGTGTATTGGCTACATATGCCAGCATCGCAGCCATCATCCTCTTCTTCAAACTGAAGCCTAAGAAGGAGAAGGCTGTAACGGCGAGTTAACTCAGAATCAGGTATTTCCTGCCCTCTTGTAAAGCCTTAATAACAAGTGAAATAAGACTTATTTATAATGTAATATTCATTAAGCATTTTTTTTGCTTCCTTACAGATCATGATGTCATTTGCTGTATATGATGAAGATAACTGGTTGAATTGAGTGTGTTCAAAATAAAACTTGTATTAACTCCACTGTGTGAAAACATCTGCTTTATTTACACAAGGCATCGATATAAAAGACTGTACAGTTGAGCAGAGTGAGAACACAAATCTATATGGCAGTGATTTAAAAAGAAAACTTCAACACTTGAATTGCTTGGCGTGACTTAAAGATGCTGAGTCTCATCTCTGAGTCGAGGATATAAATAATGTGAACAAACCTATTAATAACTGAGGCGTGAAGGAGCAACGCCTCTGGTTGTTCATGGGGGCGATCACGGGATGCACGCACCGGCCGGCTCACTGAGAGTTGTATGCACCAGCAGCCAGGAGCAGGTTGCGGCGGGTGAAGTGGATGTGAACAACCGCTGTGGATTTGGTGATGTATGTTCCTAGTAATACGTCTTGGGAGTTGTCGGGTAAGTTGATGTGACCCGTAGCGGCAGTGAAATCATCCGTTTCTACGTCGTCAATGGTTTTGATGGCGTCCCACAGACGTAACGTGTTGTCCATAGAACCTGCAGTGAAAAGGGATCAGTTATCAGATTCCATTTGCTTCAGGAAAGGATATTCAGGGGTAGTATAGTGGACAGGGCTAGCACTACTTCTGCGTAAGAAATCTTGGGTTTGAATGGCTTTAATTCCACAATCCAGACATTCATTCATTATCTCCCGCTTTATCCTCTATTAGGGTCGTGCTCCCCATCCAGGGGAGAACGTCTCGGGCGCTGGGCAGATAGACCCAGGACAGGGCGCCAATCCATCGCTGGGCACACACTCACACAGACACACTCTATATGGGGCAATTTTGAGAATTCAATTGACTTGATCCATGTTTTTGGACTGTGGGAGGAAACCGGAGAACCTGGAGGAAACCCACGCGGACACGGGGAGAACATGGAAACTCCACCCAGATGGGGATTCGAACCGGGAATCCCTAGCGCTGAGAGGAGAACGTGCTAACCACGAAGTCACCATGCTGCCACAATCCAGACAGTTCAGGTAAATTAAAGATAATAAATGTCTAGTATATTTGACTATGAGGTTCATAGTTGACTACGGTTCTCCGAATTGAATCGTCGAATCAGCGAATTTTGCAGCTCACCCCTAGATTGTTCCATGTTCTCTATTGGTCTGGACCAACAAAAACTAAAAACAGCTGGTCTACAGTCTATAATTGTAAAACTACAAAGGACATCTATATGGTAGGGCAAGAAGGGGGCAAACTTTTGACCGGTGTTGTTGGTATAAGATTAAAACCGCTGTGTTGTACAAACCTGAGGCGAGGATCTCTCCATCTCGGCTGAACTTGAGTGCGTAGATCGTGTCAGTGTGACCCTTCAACTCGCCAATCATAAGACCGTGGCCAATGTCCCAGAGCAGGACCCTGCCGTCAGTTGAACCAGAGGCTAAGTATTTCCCACTGGGAGAAAATGCCAGGGAGTGAATTGGACCCTAGGGTTAAAAAGAAAACGGCAAATAATGCAGCTGCAAAAAACCTTTAGGGACTGGACATTAATATAAAGGGTCATGTCTAAAGTAAAGTTAACCCTTTGAATGTATTAAAGCTACAGAGCACCATTTCAGGCAGTTGAGGGCTTGTGGTTAAGGAACCAGCCTTGCTACCTAAAAGTCCCCGGGTCCCACCAAGAACTCATTCATTCATTCATTATCTCCCGCTTTATCCTCTATTAGGGTCGCGGTGGGGTTCCCCATGCCCATCCAGGGGAGAACGTCTCGGGCGCTGGGCAGATAGACCCAGGACAGGGCGCCAATCCATTGCTGGGCACACACTCACTCACACAGACACACTCTATATGGGGCAATTTTTGAGAATTCAATTGACTTAATCCATGTTTTTGGACTGTGGGAGGAAACCGGAGAACCCAGAGGAAACCCATGCAGACACAGGGAGAACATGGAAACTCCACCCAGATGGGGATTCGAACCGGGAATCCCTAGAGCTGAGAGGCAAACGTGCTAACCACTAAGCCACCGTGCCGCCTCTGGTTTCCTCCCACAGTCCAAAAACATGGATCAAGTCAATTGAATTCTCCAAATTGCCCCATATAGAGTGTGTGTGTCTGTGTGAGTGTGTGCCCAGCGATGGATTGGCGCCCTGTCCTGGTCTATCTGCCCAGCACCCGAGACGTTCTCCCCTGGATGGGCATGGGGAACCCCACCGCGACCCTAATAGAGGATAAAGCGGAAGATAATGAATGAATGAATCAGTGTAACAAATCTTGTTTTTGACTTTCTAAAATTTCTAAGTAAGATAAATAATCTATTTTTAGAAATCTATATTTTTGTTGTTTTAAGAAATCTTAATGAGATTAATTTCTCACTATATGGGCAGATAATATTACTTAATTCTTGTACATTTTTTCTTGTTTTTGGTATTTTTCTTACATAGATTTTTTGCAGTGTATGGCTGAAGTTACAAATTGTGAGTATTGTAGGTAGAATCGATCACTTTATCAGGGAATATGAAAGGCATCACACATGCAACATCTGGACCCTGGCGTGCTGTGGCCAGTTACCTTGTGACCAGTTAGAATGCGGACACAGTTGCCCGTCAGGACATCCCAGAGACGCACAGTGCGATCGGCTGATCCGGTTGCCACATAATTGGAGTTTGGATGAAAGCGGGTGCAAGTGATGTCAGCAAGATGTCCAGCAAACATGCGCAGAGGCTGGTAGTGATCCGTTGCCCATAGTCTGCCAACAAAATAACACAACAGAAAAGAATTAAGAATTGGGTGAATTAAGAATTAAGAAGTGTACAAATTACTCTGAGAGTAAAGTAAATAAGTCTTATAATTATAAAGGAGGCGGCACGGTGGCTTAGTGGTTAGCACGTTCGCCTCTCAGCACTAAGGATTCCCGGTTCGAATCCCCATCTGTGTGGAGTTTCCATGTTCTCCCCGTGTCTGCGTGGGTTTCCTCCGGGTTCTCCGGTTTCCTCCCACAGTCCAAAAACATGGATCAAGTTAATTGAATTCTCAAAATTGCCCCATATATAGTGTGTGCCTGTGTGAGTGAGTGTGTGCCCAGCGATGGATTGGCGCCCTGTCCTGGGTCTATCTGCCCAGCGCCCGAGACGTTCTCCCCTGGATGGGCATGGGGAACCCCACCGCGACCCTAATAGAGGACAAAGCGGGAGATAATGAATGAATGAATGAATTATAAAGGAACACATAATAATGTTTAGTGTTCAATAACAGTAATGTTTGAGTCTTTATTAGGAGAACAAAGTTCAATGGTATACATTAAAAAAAAGGTTTTCTGATGACAGAGTGAGACGTAAAGCTGCTGTTAGGAAATCTCAATTTCCACGATGAACCTTTTTCTGGAGGAGTTGAAAAACCACAATGCAGACTTTAGTAGATACTCGAATCAAGCGGTTTATTTAAGACAAACCAAGCTGAAAAAGTGTGTTCTTCCAAAATAAGCCCAAGACCGCGGTCGACTCTGACTCTCGCACAGCAGCAAACCTCTCCCAGCCAGAGTCCAGAAGTCCAGTTTCTACCCCTATTTATCCAGAAAACCCACCCCATCTCAAAACCCATCTCTGCTGTTCTCAGCTAGGTCGAGGGCATCTGAAAGGTGATCATGCTGTCCTTTCTTCTAGGGGGATTGTTGACAATTAGGCGTCTATGAGCCTCATTTACCAGGTCTGATGTCTCAGTTCCTGGAATGGACGTGCTGAACGTGCACATTTTTAGACACACATCAAGACATAAAAGACACACATCAAGACTGTCTCACCGTGCCACTCTGTCATGGCCTCCTGACACAAAGTAATATCCATGCGGTGAAAACTGAGTGTCCCACACTGGATAATTGTGTCCCTTATATGCAACCAGACAGGTGAAGGTCTGCAAGCTCCACAACCTCACAGTGCCGTCTTCAGAGCTGGACAGCAGGTAGTTCCTTAAATCCAAAAACATACAAAGCACATACATTTATGACGGTGAATAAACTTCAAAGGACTTAATTTATCGATGTTTTTAAGTATGAATGTGTTGAATATTTTGAACGGTCGAACCAGGGCCGGCATGGTGGCTTATGTGTTAGAACGTTTGCCTCTCAGTGGTTTCAAATCCTGATCTGGGTTGTGATGTATTGATGTTATTAGTGTTAAATAGGGGTGAGCTGCAATATTCGCTGATTCGACGATTCGATTCGGAGAACCGTAGTCGACTATGAACCTCATAGTCGAATGTACCATTTTGACCACATGGGGGAGCCCATGGCTGCTGCTAAGCATTAGTTTTTACATGAAATGTCTTCGTTTTCATTATATATATAGCCTTTTGTCAAATAAAATCATCCTAATTTCTGTTAATATTTTTTTTAAATGATGTGTGCGCTTTAACAATAGGCTACACATTAATAAAGCTCCCCCAAACGGGAATCCCATTTACGGTGCTCTAGAAAAACAAGTAAAATATAAAAATAATCTTTTTTAAAAACCACGCTTATAGCGCCATCTTGTGGTGAAATTTTAACTGATTTGACTATCAGTCGACTGACGAATCAGATTCGACTATGAAAATCCTTAGTTGAAGACACCCCTAGTGTTAACCCTACACTCCACCAGCAGGGAATGCTATAATGCAGACCAATAATGTGTTGAGCAACAGTGGAATAAAAGGATCTGTTTATGCGGAGGGCTGCACGGTGGCTTAGTGGTTAGCACGTTCGCCTCTCAGCGCTAGGGATTCCCGGTTCGAATCCCCATCTGGGTGGAGTTTCCATGTTCTCCCCGTGTCTGCGTGGGTTTCCTCCGGGTTCTCCGGTTTCCTCCCACAGTCCAAAAACATGGATCAAGTCAATTGAATTCTCAAAATTGCCCCATATAGAGTGTGTCTGTGTGAGTGAGTGTGTGCCCAGCAATGGATTGGCGCCCTGTCCTGGGTCTATCTGCCCAGCGCCCAAAACGTTCTCCCCTGGATGGGCATGGGGAACCCCACCGCGACCCTAATAGAGGATAAAGCGGGAGATGATGAATGAATGTTTATGCGGAAACCACATCTAAAGTGTCCAGTTGTATTTATATAAATTGCGCAGCATATTGATGCTATAAGTAGACAATTTATATATAACAGTTAGACTGTGAGAATATTACATGGGTGAAGTTTTCATGTTCAAGTTGAAGTTATTTATTTATGTCGCGCTTTTTACAACAGTACATCTGTCATAAAGCAGCTTTACAGAATGAAAAGCCTTTAAACCCCCAAAGAGCAAGCCGAAGCGACAGTGGCAAGGAAAAACTCCCTTTTATGTTGTTATTCAAGGAAGAAACCTTGTGAGGACCGAGACTCAGTGGGGGACTCATCCTCCTTGAGCGGCCGAGCACAATATGTTCTCCCCGTGTCAGTGTGGGTTTCCTCCAGGTTCCTTCCACAGTCCAAAAACATGGATATAAGGTGAATTGCATGCTCTAAATTGCCTCCCTCCATATGGTGTGTGTGTCCAGCGATAGATTGGCACCCTGTCCTGGGTGCATCTGCTAAGCACTTAAAACATTTGCCCCTGGATAGGCATTGAGGACCCCCCCCCACGAGATGCAAAGTTTGTTCCTCCTCTTTCATTTTTGTAGAGGGGCATGCAATTAAAGTACGCATAATGACTGTGGCCTATTTAAGATCGGATGTAGACTAATTGTTCTGTTCGGCATTGTTATGGGATGTCATTGGGTGAGAGGATCATTGCCATTTCCTTTGGATGTACCAACCTGTCAGGACTGAAGCTGACTGCATACACAGGTCCACTGTGTCCGTACAGGATCTTCGACTCGCTGGCTGTTTTCTCATCCATGATTCTTTCCAGAACGTCGTCTGACTCTTTGTCTATCAGGCTGAGATCTTAAACAGGAATACACAATTTAAATAAAATGGAAAATTAAAAAATTGGTTTCTGCTCTTGGAAGTTTTATAGGAGCTTTAACATAAAATCATTCATTCATTCATTATCTTCCGCTTTATCCTATATTAGGCGGCACGGTGGCTTAGTGGTCAGCACGTTCGTCTCTCAGCACTAGGGATTCCCGATTCGAATCCTCATCTGGGTGGAGTTTCCATGTTCTCCCCGTGTCTGCGTGGATTTCCTCCGGGTTCTCCGGTTTCCTCCCACAGTCCAAAAACATGGATCAAGTCAATTGAATTCCCAAAAATTGCCCCATATAGAGTGTGTCTGTGTGAGTGAGTGTGTGCCCAGCGATGGATTGGCGCCCTGTCCTGGGTGTATCTTCCCAGCGCCCGAGACGTTCTCCCCTGGATGGGCATGGGGAACCCCACCGCGACCCTAATAGAGGATAAAGCAAGAGATAATGAAATAAATGAATTTATCATATATTGAGGGGGGGGGGGGTTCCCCATGCCCATCCAGGGGAGAATGTTTCGGGCGCTGGGCAGATACACCCAGGACAGGGTGCCAATCTAATCGCTGGGCTAACATAAAATCAGATTTCAGAATTCGATATGGACAATGGAGCAAGAAGGAGGTGTGTTTAAACTTTTGACTGGTACTGTACTTAAACAGCATTTAAATAGCATGTTTAACATCATTCTTTAGCCATGTCATCTTTATATACACAGAACCACTACCAGGAACTATTTCAGGGACAGTATTAGGGGTGAGCTGCAATATTCGCTGATTCGATTCGGAGAACCGTAGTCGACTATGAACCTCATAGTCGAATGTACCATTTTGACCACATGGGGGCGCCCATGGCTGCTGCTAAGCATTAGTTTTTACATCAAATGTCTTTGTTTTCGTTATATATATATATATTGCCTTTTGTCAAATAAAATCATCCTAATTTCTGTTAATATATTTTTTTAAATGATGTGTGCGCTTTAACAATATATAATATATAACAAAATATTTAAAAAAATCTTTTTTAAAAACCATGCTTATAGCACCATCTTGTGGTGAAATTTTAACTGATTCGACCATCAGTCGACTATAGGGAAAATCTGACGAATCAGATTCGACTATGAAAATCCTTAGTTGAAGACACCCCTAGACAGTATTGTGAACGCGTTTAATCAGCAGGTTTCTGATCTCGTTTCAGGACATCGTTATTATTTCAGCGTGAACTTTACCTGCCGCTGATTTGACCTTGCGGAGTTTCTTCGGCGTGACGCTCCACAGTCTCACTGTGGAATCAGCAAAGCCTCCTGCTATCAAACTGGAATCGTCTGTGAAGTCCACAGCGGTCAAACCCTAATGTCACACGGGAGATAAAGCATCAGCAAGATCTCAAGCAAGAACCTGCATCCTGCACTTTGATCACTGGAGTCCTATGGTCATGTTCTGTAGTTGGTTTGTTAGGTTTTTGGAGTTTTAAATCCATGAGTGGGCTGCAGTTTATAAACCTGGATTTCCAGCGAACATGCTTAAATTGAAAGCAGGATAATTGATGATTCACTGACATCCTTGTACATGATCTTACCTGATATGCATTGAGGAAGGTGTAGAAGCATATGGAAGGCAGCACTTCGGGGCCTAGGCGGAGTTTCTTGGTAGCCTCTTTCATGTGCATAATTTTATCCAGCTTATCAGAGTCCTTCAGTTCTGGGAGAGGGATTCTACACACCGAGAACCAGAAGTCATTTCTGATTAAAATATCTAAAATTCTTTTATTCTTCTCTTATACTCTTTACATTTAACCAAGTACAATCACTCTATAAGAAGCAGTTATATGGGATTAAGTGCCATCTGGTGGCGAGTTTGCAGATTGCAATCTACTCAATGTCACTGCACTAGGATTTTAATTATATTGCAGCACAATATAAACGATTGCTCAATGATATAGTGTTGTTTAAAGATAATAAATTATTTGAACTTTTAATAGTTTAAATAGTTTAAATGCAAATACAAATGTGTCATGTAAATTTGTCTGTTTTAAACAAACCTTTTTTTTTTTATTCTGCTCTTAATACTAAAGACATTCATTCATTCATTATCTCCCGCTTTATCCTCTATTAGGGTCGTGGTGGGGTTCCCCATGCCCATACAGGGGAGAACGTCTCGGGCGCTGGGCAGATACACCCAGGACAGGGCGCCAATCCATCGCTGGGCACACACTCACACACTCAAACACACTCTATATGGGGCAATTTGGAGAACTCAATTGACTTGATCCATGTTTTTGGACTGTGGGAGGAAATCGGAGAACCCGGAGGAAACCCACGCGGACACGGGGAGAACATGGAAACTCCACCCAGATGGGGATTCGAACCGGGAATCCCTAGTGCTGAGAGGCGAACGTGCTAACCACTAAGCCACCGTGCTTAAGAGATTGTTAATAAAATACATTTCATTTGAAACATTAAGTGGCACCTGTTCTGTTGTGGTGCGTTCGGATCCTGTTTTTTACTCTTTGAGCCCATGTTGTCTTTCTTTGGTTTCTTTTTCTTGGGTTTGCCTTCTTCGTTTTCAGCTTCCTCGTCTTCATCATCAAGAGGGACTTCGATTTCTGGCTCCTTTAACAGCCCATAATACACCTGCAGGAATTGGGTATACAGTTATTACAAACAAGGAACATCAAATTGTTCCCAGTAGACGTTTACATTAAATCATATGCTTATTCATTATACACTTTCCTTCAACACGGTCCGGGGAGAAATTGGGGTTAGGTGCCTTACTCAAGTGCACTTCAGCCATTGTACTTGGTGCAAACTGGAATCGAACCGGGGACTTCAGGTTGCAAGGCTGGTTCCTTAACCACAAGCATACAACTGACTGCCCACTGGTAATTAAGGGTAATTAATGCACCAACCTGCAGGAGGTGCTATTAATCAGTAAATCGTATTGGATAAAAGGATCTGCAAAAGTATTACCTAGTGTAATAAGAATCAGAATATCTTAATTGTCATTATACTAGGTATAACGAAATTAAGGTGCCATACTTTTCGGTGTCACATACTTAAATTTACACAGATAAAGAGATTTAAAAGAGTACACTATAATCTACAATTTACAAAAAATTTTGAAAGAAAGAAAGAATTTATTTACAATTGTGTATACGAATGTACAACCTGAGTTGAATTTGTATTTATATATTGCATGTTTTTTTATTGCACGTTCAAGAGTGAATTTGACTGTAAAAAATTTACAATGTACCATTTAGTGTTCGAACAGCGGTTGGGTAGAAGCTATTTCTGAGCCAGTTTGTTTTTGTTTTTATTGCTCTGTAACGTCTACCTGATGGTAGCAGTTCTAGGAGATGGTGTCCGGGGTGAGAATTGTAACATTAATGTAATGTAACATTAATTCCATTCCATCCTAATATCATATATAACCACTAAATTTTATTCTGTGGTCATGGAGGGGGTGGGTTTCCCATGCCCATCCTGAGGAGAACATTTCAGGAACTGGGCAGATACTCACTCACACACTCACTTACTATATAGGGGCAATTTAGAACAGCCAATTTACCTTGAATCCATGTTTTTAAACTGTGGAAGGAAACCGGAGAACCTAGAGCTGAGAACATGGAAACTCCACCCAGATCAGGATTCGAACCTCAAATCTCAAAACTTGCACTGAACCCTTAACTCCCCCCCCCCCAACTATTCCTCCAGCTTACTTTGGTTTTGTTCGCCTCTCTCCGAGCCTCTCCGGCTAAGCTGCCCGAGGTGCTGTCGATCTGCCCCTTACTGCGCGGCATGCCATCGAAAATGTCGATGTAGAGATGCTCCTGGATGATGTTCCAGATCTGGTTGTTTTGCCGCTCCTGCAGGTGGCGCTTCAGCAGCTGGTAGGAGTCACGTGCAATACGCAGCACGAAGCGGCTGGTGCGGAAATCCAGCAGCGTCTCATTTCCCTTCATGTGTTCCTTCTTGGTCATGCCGCACAGGACGCGCAGGTCATCGTGGTAGTAGCACTCCTGATCACCACTGAACCTGAAACAGACGTGCAATTAATCGATTAAACTCTGATTCGCGGCGGCATGGTGGCTTAGTGGTCAGCACGTTCGCCTCTCAGCGCTAGGGATTCCCAGTTCGAAGTTTCCATGTTCTCCCCGTGTCTGCGTGGGTTTCCTTCGGGTTCTTCGGTTTCCTCCCACAGTCCAAAAACATGGATCAAGTCAATTGAATTCTCAAAATTCCCCCATATAGAGTGTGTCTGTGTGAGTGAGTGCCCAGCAATGGATTGGCGCCCTGTCCTGGGTGTATCTGCCCAGCGCCTGAGACGTTCTCCCCTGGATGGGCATGGGGAACCCCACCGCGACCCTAATAGAGGATAAAGCGGGAGATAATGAATGAATGAAACTCCGATTAGCCAGTTTAAAAAGAACAAAGTAGGGGTGAGCTGCAATATTCGCTGATTCGATGATTCGATTCGGAGAACCGTAGTCGACTATGAACCTCATAGTCGAATGTACCATTTTGACCACATGGGGGTGCCCATGGCTGCTGCTAAGCATTAGTTTTTACATGAAATGTCTTTGTTTTCGTTATATATATAGCCTTTTGTCAAATAAAATCATCCTAATTTCTGTTAATATTTTTTTTAAATGACGTGTGCGCTTTAACCCATTTACGGTGCTATAGAAAAAGAAGTAAAATATTAAAAAAAATATCGTTTTTTAAAAACCACGCTTATAGCGCCATTGGTGAAATTTTAACTGATTCGACGATCAGTCGACTATAGGGAAAATCTGACAAATCAGATTCGACTATGAAAATCCTTAGTTGAAGACACCCCTAGAACAAAGTAAACTCTCTGGATCCCGGCTATTTACCAAACCCAAAAAAACAAATCTAATGGTGTGCAAACGAGCACGGTGCTTCAGATTTATGACATTTACAATGAGTGGCACTTACTTTTCAAAAAAGGTTTTGGCCTCATGTTCGTGGTTATTGTACACCAGCTCGAGGTACATGTGAACGAAGAGCGGGTAGAAGAGCTGCGAAAGCTCGGCTCTGTGACAGTCCAGCACGGACTCAATGAACTTCTTCAGTCCACTGTAATACACTTGGTACAGAGATGGATCTCCTTGCTGACTGTATGCTGAAAGGACAACACTAACGTCCGGCTGGTCCTCTCCACCTGCTGAAGAGAAAACAGGGGCTTATCCACCTCTTCACGCTGGGGATTTATGTTCAGATCCTAATATGGGTGGAGTTTCCATGTTCTCTCCATGTCCACATGGGTATCCTCCGTGTTCCTCCCACAGTTTAAAGTGAATTGGGTGCTCTAAATTGACCCATATAGTGTGTATGAGTGCTAAGGTTAAGCATTCAGTGCTGTCGTATAATTTGTTGATTGTAAACAGTAAAAATGATAATTCCTTATTAACTTAACAGTAGGCGGCACGGTGGCTTAGTGGTTAGCACGTTCACCTCTCAGCACTAGGGATTCCCGGTTCGAATCCCCATCTGGGTGGAGTTTCCATGTTCTCCCCGTGTCTCTGCGTGGGTTTCCTCCGGGTTCTCCGGTTTCCCCCCACAGTCCAAAAACATGGATCAAGTCAATTGAATTCTCAAAAATTTCCCCATATGGAGTGTGTGTGTGTGTTAGTGTGTGCCCAGCGATGGATTGGCGCCCTGTCCTGGGTCTTTCTGCCGAGCGCCCGAGACGTTCTCCCCTGGATGGGCATGGGGAACCCCACCGCGACCCTAATAGAGGATAAAGCGGGAGATAATGAATGAATGAATGAACTTAACAGTAATATTAAAGCAATTAGGCATGAGAGGGCATGTTATTAGACATGACGAATTACACCTCTTTCCTTTAATTTGTTCCCAATAATGCAGAACCTTGAGTGCCTCATTGCTTTTATAAAACAATTATAAATACACTATAACAAAAAAAACAAGGTTTGATTCATAAATTAATTTATTGAAAAAAAAAATTAAATAAACTGGACTTCCGCAGTGTAATCTACTCGGTTTTTAAAGTGTACTTACTTACAGTGATGAGTAACAGGACACACACACTCACACAGACACAAACATACACTCTATGGGGCAATTTACCTTGATGTTTTTAGAACATGGAAACTCCACCCAGATTGGGATTCGAACCTGGAAGCCACCATGCTGCCCTCAGAGGTTTGTTCATTCATTCATTCATTCATTCATTATCTCCCGCTTTATCCTCTATTAGGGTCGCGGTGGGGTTCCCCATGCCCATCCAGGGGAGAACGTCTTGGGCGCTGGGTAGACACACCCAGGACAGGGCGCCAATCCATCGCTGGGTACACACTCACACACTCAAACACACTCTATATGGGGCAATTTAGAGAACTCAATTAACTTGATCCATGTTTTTGGACTGTGGGAGGAAACCGGAGAACCCGGAGGAAACCCACGCGGACACGGGGAGAACATGGAAACTCCACCCAGATGGGGATTCGAACCCACCGTCCCACCCCTCAGAGGTTTGTTATTATCAATAATGTTAAAGCTGGGGCGGCACGGTGGCTTAGTGGTTAGCATGTTCTCCTCTCAGCGCTAGGGATTCCCGGTTCGAATCCCCATCTGGGTGGAGTTTCCATGTTCTCCCCGTGTCTGCGTGGGTTTCCTCCGGGTTCTCCGGTTTCCTCCCACAGTCCAAAAACATGGATCAAGTCAATTGAGTTCTCCAAATTCCCCTATATAGAGTGTGTCTGTGTGAGTGAGTGTGTGCCCAGCGATAGATTGGCGCCCTGTCCTGGGTGTCCTGTTCTGCCCAGCGCCCGAAACGTTCTCCCCTGGATGGGCATGGGGAACCCCACCGCGACCCTAATAGAGGATAAAGCGGAAGATAATGAATGAATGAATGTTAAAGCTGGACAAACGGCTCAGCCAATCAGATTGTTGAATAGTAAATCACTAAATATTATAAAAACAAGAGCTAAATGGAGGCATGGTCACATGTACGGGTTGCATCCCTTTTCATTTCCAAATAAGATCAGGCACCCTAACTAGGGGAACTTCCAGGGGAAGTGATTTGGGATCGAGCCCGACAGGAGGCTCACCTTTAGCGGGAACGCTGCTTTGGGAGGATGAGACTCGGCTGAGGAGCGACTGTCCGTCCCCGGCCTCCGCGCTCGCACCCTGAGCGGCACCTCCTCCCTCCTGGCCGCCGGCCTCCTCCAGCTCCCCTGAAATCCCCGCTTCTTTCCGCAGGATCTCCACCGACTCCGATAAATTATTCCTCTTCAGGAACTGCAGCACCGCCAGCAGAGTCTGCTGCTGCTGCGGGTCCTCTGCCTTCGGCGCCCCGGCGGAGGGAGTCGCGATCGGGGGAGACGTTAGAGCAGCGCCTGCCATCCCGGCCGAACCCGCAGCGGCTCCGTCCGTCAGATTGTCCGCTTTTGTCTCTTTCTCGTTCTCCAGATCGTTGGGGATGTCATGCACAGCCGCCATTTTGCCAGGCGCGGAAAACAACACCGGCGTGATGGTGATGACGTAGACGCAGGCGGATGAATGGACGTCGAGACCCGTGCGTCAGCTGCATTTTGATTGGCCGCACCATCCAACCAATGCAATGACGTAACGTAATAACGGCCATACATTTGTAGAGCAAGAAGTTATAATATAATTTAATAATTTCTGACCAACTTTAGGATTGTTTGATATATATATATATATGACATGCGAACAACCACTAAGCCACTGTGTCGCAATATGTATATATATCATTCATTCATTATCTCCCGCTTTATCCTCTATTAGGGTCGCGGGGGGGTTCCCCATGCCCATCCAGGGGAGAACATCTCGGGCGCTGGGCAGATAGACCCAGGACAGGGCGCCAATCCATCGCTGGGCACACACTCACTCACACATACACACTCTACATGGGGCAATTTTTGAGAATTCAATTGACTTGATCCATGTTTTTGGACTGTGGGAGGAAAGCGGAGAACCCGGAGGAAACCCACGTGGACACGGGGAGAACATGGAAACTCCACCCAGATGGGGATTCGAAACGGGAATCCCTAGTGCTGAGAGGCGAACGTGCTAACCACTAAGCCACCGTGCCGCCCATGTATGTATATATATATATATATATATATATATATATATATATATATATATATATATATATATATCATTTATTATCTTCCGCTTTATCCTATATTAGGGTCGCGGGGGCATTCTCCATGCCCATCCAGGGGAGAACGTTCCGGGCGTTGGGCAGATTCACCCAGGGACAGGGCGCCAATCTATCGCTGGGCACACACTCACACACACAGACACGCACACAAACACACTCTATATGGGGCAATTTGGAGAACTCAATTGACTTGATCCATGTTTTTGGACTGTGGGAGGAAACCAGAGAACCCGGAGGAAACCCACTCGGACACGGGGAGAACATGGAATGCTGAGAGGCGAATGTGCTAACCACTAAGCCACCGTGCCGCCTATATATATATATATAAATTACAGGGTGGCATTGTAGCTTAGTTATTGTCAGCATGTTCTCCTCTCTGTGCTGGGGATCCAGCTTCGACTCCCAGTCTGGGTGGAATTTCCATGTTCTCCCCGTGTCTGTGTGGGTTTCCTCCAGGTTCTACAGTTTTCCTCCCACAGTCCAAAAACATGGATTCAAGGTAAATTTAGTAAACTTAATGCTCTGAATTGCCCCATATATTGTGTATTTGTCTGTGTGAGTGTGTGCCCAGTGATAGATTGGTGCCCTGTCCTGGGTGTATCTGCCCAACGCCCGGAACATTTTTCGTGAAGGGGCACGAAAAACTACCAATTATTCATTCATTCATTCATTCATTATCTCCCACTTTATCCTCTATTAGGGTCGCGGTGGGGTTCCCCATGCCCATCCAGGGGAGAACGTCTCGGGCGCTGGGCAGATAGACCCAGGACAGGGCGCCAATCTATCGCTGGGAAAACTACCAATCCCATCTATTTGGTAAGTGGAGGAAAAAGAGAATGGAGCAAGAAATGGGTGTGTATAAATATTTGTATGTACTGTATTTTGTATTGTATGTAATTATACTTTGATTAGGATAGTAACATTAAAACATCTGCTGTTTAGTGAACGTCAGTTAAAACAGATTTACATTACCTAAGCTTGTACCTATTAAAAAACACATATTGGTCATAATGTTGTTTTTATTAAAAATTTAATAAATACTGCAAAATTATACAGGTTTATCATTTTTATAATATCCAGTTTTAATTATGGTCCAAAAGAATAAAAATAAATTTTATTCCTGGACAATGATGCCACATCAATATATATGTCCCTAAAAAAAGTTACATTGAAATTTATTATACTATTTTTGTTGCAAAATATAAACCTGTGTACCTGTGTGACATCCAGTGATGTCATTACCAAATTAGCATAATATCCAATTTGCCTGTATTTGAAGCTGTAGAATAACTATTGTGGGAGGGAAAAAGTGAGTAAAAACACCTGAAATATATCAAAACTACAAATAAACTCTACTTTCTAGGTTTTACTGAATGTAATAGAAGTATTCATAATTCCAACAACTTTGTGTGGAACGTTGGAGTGGTTGTTGTCATAGCGGTAAAACTAAAGTAAATTACTTAGAACGTCATGCAGATCAATTGTGTTCAGATAAGCTCTGGTTGAGTTACAGAACACTCCTGTGTTTTGTAAGATTCCACAAATTCGGTAAGAGAAATGTGTCAGAACACTGAAATGTTAAGACTTTTTACTGAGATTTAATGTTGGTTTAAATATGTAGGCAGCGTTGGGCAAGCTGTACATTCACATTTTACGCCGTTTAGCAGACGCTTTCATTGAAAGTGACTTACAAGTATGCCAACTTGATGGTTGGGGTCAGAACACAGGGTTGGCAACAGCATTCATGTTTCCATGTTCTCCCCTTGTCTGTGTGGGTTTATTCCAGGTTCTCCATTTCCACCCACTGTCCAAAAACATGGATTTACGGTAAATTGAATGCTCTAAAATGCCCCTTTATAGTGACCAACACCCGGAAAGTTCTCTCCTAAATTGGCACGTAAAACTACAAATCAGGGTAAATTGAATGCTTCAAATTGCCCCATATATAATGTAATGTATAATACAGACACAAGTTTTGTGTCTGTATGAGTGAGTGAGTGGGTGCCCAGAGATAGATTGGTGCCCTGTCCTGGGTGTATCTATCCAACGCCCGAAACTTTCACTCCTGGATGGGCACCTCAAACAACAAGTCAAGGTGAATTGAATGCTTCAAATTGCCCCATATAGAGTGTGTGTTGTGTGTCTGTATGAGTGAGTGAGTGTGTGCCCAGCGATAGATTGGTTCCCTGCCCTGGGTGTATCTATCCAACGCCCGAAACCTTCACTCCTGGATGGGCACCTCAAACAACAAGTCAAAGTGAATTGAATGCTTCAAATTGTCCCATATAGAGTGTGTGTTGTGTGTCTGTATGAGTGAGTGAGTGTCTGTATGAGTGAGTGAGTGTCTGTATGAGTGAGTGAGTGTCTGCCCAGCTCCAGAAATGGGCATGGGGAACCCGGCGACCCTAATAGAGGATAAAGCGAAAGATAATGGATGGATATTAGGATTTCGGATGTAGTAGTGAGTAGTGAGTGCGGCACGGTGGCTTAGTGGTTAGCATGTTCTCCTCTCAGCGCTAGGGATTCCCGGTTCGAATCCCAATCTGTGTGGTGTTTCCATGTTCTCCCCTTGTCCGCGTGGGTTACCTCCGGGTTCTCCGGTTTCCTCTCACAGCCCAAAAACATGGATCAAGTCAAATGAATTCTCCAAATTGCCCCATATAGTATATAGTGTGTGGGTGAGTGTGTGCCCAGCGATAGATATGCGCCCTGTCCTGGGTCTATCTGCCCAGCGCCCGAAACGTTCTCCCCTGGATGGGCATGGGGAACCCCACCTCGGCCCTAATAGAGGATAAAGGGGAAGATAATGGATGGATGTCTGTGTGGTCAATCTGTGTGGTGTTTCCATGTTCTCCCCGTGTCCGCGTGGGTTACCTCCGGGTTCTCCGGTTTCCTCCCACAGTCCAAAAACATGGATCAAGTCAAATGAATTCTCCAAATCCCCCATATAGAATATAGTGTGTGAGTGAGTGTGTGCCCAGCGATAGATTGGCGCCCTGTCCTGGGTGTATCTGCCCAGCGCCCAAAACGTTCTCCCTGGATGGGCATGGGGAACCCCACCGCGACCCTAATAGAGGATAAAACGGAAGATAATGGATGAATGTTAGGATTTCAGATGTAGTAGTGAAATGAAATGTATTTTATTAACAATGTGTTTAGTATGAGGGCGGCACGGTGGCTTAGTGGTTAGCACGTTCTCCTCTCAGCACTAGGGATTCCCGGTTTGAATCCCCATCTGAGTGGAGTTTCCATGTTCTCCCCGTGTCCACGTGGATTTCCTCCGGGTTCTCCGGTTTCCTCTCACAGCCCAAAAACATGGATCAAGTCAAATGAATTCTCCAAATTGCCCCATATATAGTGTGTCTGTGTGTGTGTGTGTGTGTGTGCCCAGCGATAGATTGGCGCCCTGTCCTAGGTCTATCTGCCCAGCGCCCAAAACGTTCTCCCTGGATGGGCATGGGGAACCCCTCGCGACCCTAATAGATGATAAAGCGGAAGATAATGGATGGATATCTGTGTGGTGTTTCCATGTTCTCCCCGTGTCCGCGTGGGTTACCTCCGGGTTCTCCGGTTTCCTCCCACAGTCCAAAAACATGGATCAAGTCAAATGAATTCTCCAAATCCCCCATATAGTATATAGTGTGTGGTTGAGTGTGTGCCCAGCGATAGATTGGCGCCCTGTCCTGGGGGTATCTTCCCAGCGCCCGAAACGTTCTCCCTGGATGGGCATGGGGAACCCCTCCGCGACCCTAATAGAGGATAAAGCGGGAGATAATGGATGGATGTTAGGATTTCGGATGTAGTATTGAGTGTGTCTATGTGTGGGTGACTGTGTGACTAGCGATAGATTGGCGCCCTGTCCTGGGTGTATCTGCCCAGCGCCCAAAACGTTCTCCCTGGATGGGCATGGGGAACCCCCCGCGACCCTAATAGAGGATAAAGTGGAAGATAATGGATGGATGTCTGTGTGGTCAATCTGTGTGGTGTTTCCATGTTCTCCCCGTGTCCGCGTGGGTTACCTCCGGGTTCTCCGGTTTCCTCCCACAGTCCAAAAACATGGATCAAGTCAAATGAATTCTATATATAGTATATAGTGTGTGACTGAGTGTGTGCCCAGCGATAGATTGGCGCCCTGTCCTGGGTGTATCTGCCCAGCGCCCAAGACGTTCTCCCTTAATGGGCATGGGGAACCTCCGCGACCCTAATAGAGGATAAAGCGGGAGATAATGGATGGATGTTGGGATTTCGGATGTAGTAGTTAGTAGTGAATGAAATACACGCGAACCATCCCGACCCTCGGTCAGAGTCTCCGCCCTTTTTTATGAAGACCCCGCTTTTGATTGGTCGGCGCGTCGGGCGTACGGCAGCGTGCGCGTGCATCCCGGCGCGATTCCCGTAGCGTCGTTGCGTAAGGCGGCGCTTTGCGGCCGCGGCGCTGCGCAACGAGCGGAGAGGAGCTGCGGAGCGCAGAAGAGGCAGCAGGCAGTGCGGTACGAGACGAGGCTTCAGCAGCGCCCATAGGCTTTTGACTGCTGACCGTGGCCTGCTGGAGAAGAAGACTCCCACAGCGGGGTTCAGCCGTCAGACCGCCGGCAGGCTCGCGTTATTCCCCCTTTTCCATGGTTCTCGTCGGCGGAACCGTCGCGTTTCATTCCTTCCTTTATTCCGACTGAAGGCTGGACGCGCTGAATCAGGGAGAGCCGCCATGGAGAGTGGATAGAGCATGGAGATGTTCGGTTTTAGCAAAGCTTTATTCGAATAGCACAGGCAGCTACCTCAGTGGCAGTTTTAATCGGCGCCGAAGACTCGTTTTAATCCCCGGCAGATTTCCCAAACCCGTTAAACTACCTTCCGAATTCGGCTCACTGAATTCTGCTGCTAGTGAGCTAATAGACGACTCTGCGTATTTAGCGTCCACATTACGGGAGGCTGGTCACCGTAAAGCGTCTACCCGACTTCCATCCGCCCGGTTGGGGAGAAAGGCCCGGTTTCATTCGGCTGAACCGACCGGTGAAGTCGTCAGCCGCTCGGACGAATCCGGCTGACAGCTAGAGAAGCAACCGGGGACCGAGTCGTCTAAGCGCCTCGAGATATTCTACTCTTTTCTCCCCCGACTCCGTTTAGACGACCCCGAAGACCGTGCGAGATCGTCTGGAGATCGCAGAGCATCGAGGAAGCGGAGAAGATCAGAGATGTCGGGTCGGCCGAGAACTACATCTTTTGCGGAGAGCTGCAAACCCGCCGTGCCGCAACCTACAGCTTTCGGCAACATGAAAATCAGCCGTGAGTAACCAGACGATAATCTCCATCTCATGCGATCATTTCCACCGAAATACCTTTTAGATTCTGTTCCCAACGATCTGCCATGATGCTGACAGCCGAAACAGGGTGTGCGGTGGAAGGGCGCAGTTTGTGCGCCCTTGAACAAAACGCCTTGTAGGCAACTAGAAATTCATGGTTAAAGGGTGGTGGTGGTGGTGGTGGTGGTGGGTCAGTTGCTACAAGGCGGGGTTGGTTGTCATGCTCCTGTTATTTAGAGTGAGGTTGACTGGTTCGGCTCCTGTAAGAGACTGGTTCTCTAATTTGTACAGGAGATTGGGGTAGGATGATTGGCTTTTAAGCTCCTGTAAATTAGAGTCGGGGCGGGTGGGTTCATTTTGTCCAAGGGGCAGTGGGGCGGGCGGGTTCATTTTGTCCGAGGGGCAGTGGTGTGGGTGGGTTCATTTTGTCCCGAGGGGCAGTGGGGCGGGTGGGTTTATTTTGTCCGAGGGGCCGTGGGGCGGGTGGGTTCATTTTGTCCGAGGGACAGTGGGGCGGGCGGGGTCATTTTGTCCGAGGGGCAGTGGGGCGGGCGGGGTCATTTTGTCTAAGGGAGAGTGGAACGGGTGGGTAGGTTCGGGATGGGTGGGCTCATTTTCTCTGAGGGACAGTGGGGTGGGTGGGTTTTGGGTGGGTAGGTTCTGGGTGGGTTGGCTCATTTTCTTTGAGGGACAGTGGGGTGGGTGGGTTTTGGGTGGGTTGGCTCATTTTCTCTGAGGGACAGTGTGGTGGGTAGGTTCTGGGTGGGTTGGCTCATTTTCTCTGAGGGACAGTGGGGTGGGTAGGTTTTGGGTGGGTAGGTTCTGGGTGGGTTGGCTCATTTTCTCTGAGGGACAGTGGGGTGGGTGGGTTCTGGGTGGGTTGGCTCATTTTCTTTGAGGGACAGTGGGGTGGGTGGGTTTTGGGTGGGTAGGTTCTGGGTGGGTTGGCTCATTTTCTCTGAGGGACAGTGGGGTGGGGTGGGTGGGTTCTGGGTGGGTTGGCTCATTTTGTCTGAGGGACAGTGTGGTGGGTGGGTTTTGGGTGGGTAGGTTCTGGGTGGGTTGGCTCATTTTCTCTGAGGGACAGTGGGGTGGGTAGGTTTTGGGTGGGTAGGTTCAGGGTGGGTGGGTTCATTTTCTCTGAGGGACAGTGGGGTGGGTGGGTTTTGGGTGGGTAGGTTCTGGGTGGGTTGGCTCATTTTCTCTGAGGGACAGTGGGATGGTGGGTGGGTTTTGTGTGGGTTTTGGGTGGGTGGGTAGGTTCTGGGTGGGTTGGCTCATTTTCTCTGAGGGACAGTGTGGTGGGTGGGTTTTGGGTGGGTAGGTTCTGGGTGGGTTGGCTCATTTTCTCTGAGGGACAGTGTGGTGGGTGGGTTTTGGGTGGGTAGGTTCAGGGTGGGTTGGCTCATTTTCTCTGAGGGACAGTGGGGTGGGTGGGTTTTGGGTGGGTAGGTTCTGGGTGGGTGGGTTCATTTTCTCTGAGGGACAGTGTGGTGGGTGGGTTTTGGGTGGGTAGGTTCTGGGTTGGTTGGCTCATTTTCTCTGAGGGATAGTGGGGTGGGTGGGTTTTGGGTGGGTAGGTTCTGGGTGGGTTGGCTCATTTTCTCTGAGGGACAGTGGGGTGGGTGGGTTTTGGGTGGGTAGGTTCTGGGTGGGTGGGTTCATTTTGTCTAAGGGACAGTGGGGTGTGGTTCGTCAGTTTTGTCTAGGGGACAGTCCAGTGGGGTGGGGCTTACTTGTTTTGTTTCAGGGGTTGTGTTCATCTGATCTGTGGGACAGTGGGGTGGTGTTTAAGTTTACTTTCACTATGTGTGAGTGTGGTGTGTGTGTGTGTGTGTGTGTGTGTGTGTGTGTGTGCGCGCGCATGCTACATTTTATTTAAAAACTCCAGCAGCTCTACTTCGTCTGATCCACAGGTTCAATACACAATAACACACCACCACTTAGCATCACTGCAGTGATGAGGCTCATCAACCTTCCATAACCTGCGGGTTTTCTGATCATTAGAGAACAGAGTATAGAAGACTCAATACCCCCCTCGAAAACCTAATCCTTGGATGTTGCACAAAGACGAAAGCACCACTACAAGCTTACAAGTTTCAGGGGGTTTTTATAAGATTGTCATGGATGCTCACACCATTGGTGACACTGACATCTTACGAAGTTGCATGTTCTGCCCGAAAGTTGTAACTATGGCAACATGTGAGTTATTAAAAGCATATAAACTGCAATCTTTATAAACGGTCTTTGTATAATCACCCAGTTAAGCATCTTACAGGTGACTGTACCTCCATACCCTCAGAGAACCACACATTGGGACCACCATGTCCATGTGTGGCACATCTCTATTTTACTTTACTTTATTTCTTAATACCGTTAGTGGATTATAGACACGGGATGTTTTTAGAAGCACTGACCTGTGCCTGTAAATATCCCTTCTATATTTTTCTTAACATTATAAGCCTAAAAGTGGTTTACTTTGACATGGATGATTTCCCCAAAGGTATTACATTTTATAACCGCTTTATAGTTGCCAGTTCGACCCAGGAGGCGGGAAAATGAGGTGCTAAAATCAGTTTTACAACAGACAGATAAATATAAGTAGAATAACCAGCCATACAATTGCAATTACCTGGTGATTCTTCACAATTTTCCAGAAATGCACTGAACGCCTTACAGATGATACACGATTCATTGGTATGTTTATGGAATAGTCGGAAGACTTCGATTGTAATTGTTACAACTGTAATGTCGGTGTTAATATGTACCGCAGGGTCCTGAATAAGTTTGTGTCCTACAGGTATTTTCTAAGAAATATTATCATTGTTAGCCCCATTAGTGAAACTCCACCTGCTTCACCTGTTTCTACTAAAGTCATATAAAATAAATTCACATCGGCACATGCCTGGTCACAAATCGGTGCAGTATAACGGCTTGCTCTCTTTAGGGACCTGCGCCTGGTGTCTGGTTGCTCTGCGAATGCAGCGATTGGCTACGCAGCCGTGTTCTCCACTGCACTAAAGTGAAGCTGCAGCCTTAATGTGGATTAGGAGATGTAGAAATAATTGATTTTACATTTAAAAGGCAGCTGTAAGGGGCCGAGCAGAGTGGAGAGACTTGTGTTCCATAGTGGCATAAGCTTTATGCTCCAAATGACTGTTTTTTTTTTACACGAGTATTGCTGGAACCCTGCTGAATCAGCCATTTCTGCACTAACAATGACAGCCCACTCAAAGAGGAACTGATCACAGAACTGAGTCACTGGCCTGAGGGTGCATTCATATTGACCTTTCGGTCTTGTCCCAGTGCCCTGATAGTAAAAAGCTTAGCTTGGAGGGGTGGAACATATCTGATTCCTAGTATCTGAGTGAAACAGGCTGTTCTAAAATGCTGCCTGGTTGGAACAGTTTGAACTGTGTGTCATGGGTAGAAAATAAAATACAAGGAACGTAATGGTTAATTTAATCCATGCTTTCTAAATATGTACATGCTTGTTTATATCATGGATAGAAAAAACTAAACTCAAGTTTTATTAAATTTAACAGATGCAAGCAAATCTGTGATGTTTCTATATCTGCTGTAGCCAAGGTCTGAGCAATAATCAATAATCAGCTACAAAGTAGCTCACTGCTGTGTCCAAGTGCAGTATGCAGTGTGGATAAGGTAATGGTTATATTTGTTGCAGAGCTAGCAGTTATGGAAAGTCTGAAACTTGGCTGGACAGCTGAGGACAAAGTTCTGACCATGTCACTCTCTCAGGGAGTCGAGTTAAACAAACAGCCGCATGTGTTTAAACCTAAACCTTTCTGTTGGTAAATACGCTGAAGTGGCATGGCAAGACTGTGCATACTATGCTGGACTTAAAATGTATTTTATATTTTAGGCTGGGCATTTTTAACCTTTTTTGCACCCATTCCCTTTTGGGTCTACTTAACAGACCAAGTTCATACACCATCTTTAAAAAAAACTGGTTAAAATAATATTATTAACCTTTTGCAAATCATATGTGTGCTGCAATTTTGCTGACTTTAAATATTAAAATCATTTATGCTTTATCATATTATGGATTAGGGATGAGAATCATTTTTATTACATAAATAAATAAATTAATTAATTAATTAATTAATTAAATTTAATTAATAAATTAATCCTGATACATTACTTTATCCTGAAACATTATAATGAATGAATCATAAGGGTGACTAAACATCATGATGATGATATTCATAAGAAAAATACGTAGTATGCTGTAGCTGGAACTTTAGACCAAGTGGCGCAACTCGGACGGGAACAGAAATAAAATTTCATTTGAAGCACACTTGTCTGTTTACTTTGTCCTTACAGGAAATTTGTAGTTTTCTTTTAAATTGATATATGTATCTGATTTGGGTGTCTGTGTTTTCTCTGGGTTAGCGTGGGGTTTTCTTCTACCGTTCAAAAACAATGCTGCTCCAAATTGCCCCCTAATACTGAGTGTGTATGTGTGAGTCATTGTGTGCCCAGTGATGGATTGTTGCCTTAAACATTCTTCCATGGATGGGCATGGGGGACACCCCCTCTCCGTGTGACTCTAGTAGAGGATTAAGTGGAAGATGAGATGAGTAATGCATGACATTAATGCAATTCATCTGTATTGCTTTTCATTTACTTGGCTGGACTGTACAGGGTTCTAATCTCAACCCCATTAATTTCCCATTGACCTTATGTGATCTGGACGGGGACAGCCAAAGAGCCGACCGAATGTGGCTCTTGGACCGTAATGCGCAGGACTGGTGTAGTCAGTGTGACACATCAGATATGCTCCATCTAGTGGGTGAATGATGAATTGCTAATCACTGACCATTCAGGTTTATCAAAGTTTTATATGTTGTATAATGAAAACTCAGTCCTGTTCCTCCTTAGACATGTTTAATCCCTTCTGGGATTATGTACACCACCATGTGTTAAAACTGGTCTAATTGAAACAAAGTCAAATACATATTTACTTAAAACCAGACATGAATACAAGCCTAAACCTCTAATTAGTATAATTTTAGGTAACCTGTAAATACAATGGACTTGTAGGAGCTGGAGCAGTTATGAGCTCGCTTCCTTACCATGTGGAATGGAATAAAGCAAAAATCTCACTGACCTTTCCTATTAGCCTTTACTGATTCAGCATTCATTTAAATGTTGCTTCCAATAGTCGACAGATCAGCAAGTTCTCATAGCTCTGCTTAAAAAGCATTCGCTGTGTGAGAAAAAAAAAAAGCTGCCAGTGCTGTTGCCTTTGTTTGGCGTCACTTAATAATAAAATAAATGTACATAGATTGTTATCTAAAAAGGGAATTAATTCTTGGGATTTATGTTTTTATTCAAAATAATTTCTATGAAGATAACAAAGTTCAAGTTCAAGTAATTTATTTATATAGCGCTTTTTACAACAGTACATTGTCACAAAGCAGCTTTACAGAAGCTATTTAAATGTGTCAAGTTGTTTGAATGAAGAGCTGCAACAAATTACTAATTTTGAGTATATTAAATGTATGTTGTAACTTACATTTATCTTTCATAATGAATTGGTTTTAAAAAAAAAAATAATTAGAAATAGTTTCTGCTTCTTGAATTAAAAATATTTTTTGGTTCTTTTATGATCTCTTGTGACATCTTCAGCTTTTCTTCAGCCTCACAAACCTAACCTTTAATCAATTTTGCAAAACTTATTTATGTCATCTTATTGTCTTTTGCTTAATCCTCTACTAGAGGAAGAGGGATTCCCCAAGCCCATTTAGGGGAGAATGATTTAGGTGCTGGGCAGATACACCAAGCTTACTTACTAGTGTTATTACTACTTATTCACGACTCGAAGCGAAGTACAGTTACACCTCTTTCCTGTTATTTATTCACAATAACACACAACCTCGAGTGCCTTATTGCATTTATAAACTGGTTACATATATACTGGTTTAAATAAAAGTTTTGATTCATAAATGCATTTACTGAAAACTTATTTGTTAATAAACTGGTCTTTTGCGAGGTAATCTACACTGTTTTTAAAATGAAACTTGATGCTGATTAACAGGCGATTGTTTTCTCTATAAATCAAAAACGTCAAGTGGTAAAATAGAGAACACACTTAATAAATAGTGGTGATCGGGAATCAGCTGGCTGTTTATATTCATTTGTATGTTAATACTAAAATAATGTATATCACGCATTAATACGGATGTGAAGAGGTGAGCATTATTGTCAGTAATATCACGGCTGGACAAATGGCTAAGCCAATCAGATTTAGGGACTGGACCAAACCAGTTTATGATTATTTCTTAGACAATAAATGTATCATCAAAATCTGTAATCATCTCATTACCAGTTTCGACACAATCTGTTTTTAAACGAAATAATTTGAATTGACACTATATTAAACACACTTTTATATTCAAACCATGTGCTTTCCCTTTTTTTTCTGTTGCCACGTTACAAGCCGTCCCCTTGTTTGACGGACAGCTGATAACCGCCTACATTTCTGCGAAACCTAAAAGTTTGTTGTGGGCACCTCTCCAAGGCATTTCTGACAGTGACATAGATTGGGTGTTGCTTTTCGCTGAGGTAAATAGGTGACTCATGTTGCAGCAGGCATTGAAATAGGTGTGGTGTAGCCGGAGGTGTGCGACGCCCAGTTGCTCACGCCATTTTCCACCTCAGAACCGGTGTGCGTTTCGACATGCACAGTCACATCTCCAGCGTGGGTTTCATGGCCAAGTCGGTTTTCTCATGTGCTCTTCTCTCAGGATTTTCATTCTAAGGATATTAGCACCTGTTCTTCATGATAAGCCCAATTGCGCATATATCGATTAAACGTAAGTTCTTGTCAACAGCTTTATATATATATATATATATATATATATATATATATATATATATATATATATATAATTATATATAAATATATATAATATACATTTCTATTGTATATAATAATGGGTTTATATTTTGTTTTGTTCTGAATGCTGTTTCCTTTCTCACAACCTTAACACATTTAATCTTTAATTAGTACCGTTTTGTTATTTTCCATTTAACTTTTATTTCATTTCATCCATTCAAAATCACTATGAGCTGCGAATTTAAAATAATTTCCACAGGAAGCTAGTGATCTAAACTGAACAAAATGTTTTTAGTACAACTTGCCCGACTGCCTATGAGCAACACACAAGATTATGTTCGTATAAAGTTTATGACTTGCTGTCTTTTAGCAGTATAAACCTTCTTGCTGTTTATTATCTTGTAACCTGGCTAATGTTTGATTTACCAGTGATCATCTGGACGATTGGCTCATTTGGGTGATAGTGTAGTTACTCATATCATGCTCGTCTCTCTATAAAGGCCCAGGGCTGAAGTTAGATAATACTGCTTTATACTCCCACAACTATAAGAAATGATATTATAGCACAGCCTAATAATGACGTGTCCTCATATTATTTTTATTGTTTCTTAAATTGAATGTCCTACGAATGTTGAAATGACAGAGTGCTCATAATGAATTCTGTGACTTGTTTGGTCATTGTGTGTGTGTATTTACATACATACAGGTTATAATATATCTTGGCGATAAATCTGTTTACATGTGGGAACCTCATGTAAACCTCATTGTAAATGTAGGGACTGCAAGGTGAGGTTATAGTTATATTAAGGTTATGGCTGGTTTCGGGTTAGGTATGTATGGTTAATGTTTGGTCAGTCAGCTAGGAAATGACTTCACCACAATGCATGTCTGCTTGTATGAAGCCTATATATTTGTTTGTATGTATGTATATCTCTGTGTGTGTATATATAAAACACAATATGAATGTGTGGGTATGTGTACTCTGACCCATCACCTGACTTAGCAGACGCTTAGGGTTGTTTGTCACGAACCTTAATCGTACACACATTCCCATTCTCCTAAAGAAAATGAACTATGGACTGCCAGATGATAAAAATCAAATGACGAAATAATTGAGGCTGCTATGAGAATTTAGTCAAAGGAAGTTATCCATTATATAAAGGTAAACGTAGGGAAACATCGGCTCTTTATTTCCTTTTACCTTTTTTAAAAACGATATTTCATACAAGTCTGACCTGTTTTCTTTGTTGCTTTTTTAATAATGACTTGTTTAGAGTTTGAATAGAACATTTTAATCCAATGTGTCACGGTACTCAACTGCGACAGTTGTAGGGATTTATTCACAATGCACAATTGTGTGTGTTTGTGTGTGTGTTGGGAGTTGTGAGATTACAATAGACATCAGCTTTGCTGTAGTAAAAACTGCATTTGCATGTGTAATTTAGAAACTGGCTGCATCATATGGCACTGAATTTTATTTTACACTACTCAATTCCCTTTTCTTTGAAAAACAGTAACGTTGTTTGGATATTTGTGAACAATGTCTTTCATGGTGGTGGAGCAGATAGAAGGTTCCGGGTTTCAATTCCCAGTTGGGGTGAACAAAGGTCCTTTCTGCGTGGACTTCTTGTGATTGAGTGAGTTTTTTCAGGTAGACATCATGATGGGTACATTGGAAATACCTGTTGCTCCCTAATAGTATTGATTGTATACTATGGTTGAGAAAAGACTTGGTGACCAACCTCACAAAAATCATAGTAAACTGGATTATAAAGCTCTTGGACACAGGGTTGGACACAGCTATAAACAGCACACACACAAGACCTTTAACATGGTAGTGTACCATAGTCTAATGAACGTTAGTCTAAGTTATTGTTATTTTAATTCTTTTTTAATTGACCCATCTGGACCTCCTGCTGTTATCTGCATGTTTTCAGATGCTCTATCATATTGGCTTGTCACATTGCCAACAGGCTTGAGCAGCAGGAGTACATATGTTTTCGTACATATGTCCCACATTAACCATGTGGCCACTAACATTATGAACCATAAAAGTTTTGTGTTTGCTTAAAACCTCTTTGGTTTGCATTAAGAGTCCAGGTTTTAAAGCTGTATAAAAGAATAACAAGAATGAAAAAAGCTACATAAGAAAATCTTTTGTCTAAACATGTTTTGTAATCTTGTCTGTAGTCTAGTTTCCAGCTATTGTGCTCTTGTTGCATTCGGTCATTGTCCTCCACTAATAATGTACTGCTTGATGAATGATGCCCTCTTTAATGCCATGTTGCTGTGTTTGTTGTGAAACCCTCTCGACCGGTCTTTGTGTGGTCCAGCTTCTGATGAAAACCCAACGTTACATATTTCACGTGCTGATTGGTCACCGCCTGAAAGTAATGCTTCTTTCTTGCCTCCAGCTGGGTATTAGTTAAATCTCTGCACTGCCCATGGTACCACATAGTGCTGGTTGGAATGAGTCACCATATTAAAGTAAAGAAACCAGAGCTTTGAATCACATGCTGCTAGAATAAATGTTATGGCTTTAGCTAAATCTTTTTTAAGGCAATACAAACCCACTGTTTTGATAGTTTTTATTATTATTATTACAATTAATCAAGTAAGAGGAGCTAAATCATATTTCCACAGTTTTATCAGAGTAAGTTTAATTTATTGTTTAATAAAAAGGAAAAAAAAAAGCATAATTGTGTACACTTGTGTTTACACCAGGCTTGGTTTTAATTCCCAAATAATGGAGTCAAGGCCATTTCTATATGTCGTTTGCATGGCCTGTGTGGGATTTCTCCAGGAGATTAATTCCAAAAGAAAATGCTTGCACGGGAGTTTCTATTACTAAATAGCCTCAGGTGTAAATGTGTGAAATGTATGGAAACTAAGGCAGAAAATATTGGAGTTTATATGCAATGAGTGAACTAAAGTGTGATTTTGACCATGTTGGTGTATTTTATCTCAAATTTTCTGCATTAAGTATCCACCAGACAGAAGCAACATGGAGAGAAACTCAACAAGCTGAAACAGAACTATAGGAACACGTGGGCAGCAACTCACCAAGCTCATTTAATTCATCATGTCTTTAGAATTCCTACCATGATGCGAACATGAGCACAATATAACCCCTAAAGGTACATTGCTTTCTTAGAACTTACACTGGTGGACTTCTTGGTGAGCAAAGGTGGGGGCTGGGTGGTGCAGACCCAGCCCAGCCCAGCATTGATTTAAATGCCCAGCAGATATTACTGAAAAGCTAGTTTTCAAACAGCAAACTTTCTTTTAATGTTAGTTGGATGTCAGTGGGATCATATATTTCATGCATCTACGTTTAAATCTGTAAGGTTTATTTCAAATGTGTTTAACTCTGATATAGTGGTTGTAGTTCATTGAGCTCAGACTTCATTAATGAGGCTTACTCCTGTCCTCATATGGCGTGGATAGTTTTAATGTGCTTATTCATAGCACTGGAGTAATCTGCTTACATCATAATGAGTAACTTCCCTTCTACAATCGTGTCTATGTGTCAGTTGTTGGGAATTCAGGACTCAAAGGTACTTTTGGAATGAGCTGCTCTTTTAAGTGTTGATGACTAATGCCCGTGCTTTGCGGTCTTGACTAAAACTGTGGTGGGTTTGGGGCTTCCGCCGTTTCACACACTTGTCCTGTCTCTCTGGCGCAGTCAGCTGGGTAAATCTGCAGAGCCATTAGCTGTCAGCCTAGCCTGCGCGGTTTTTTGGCTGCAGTTTAAACATTTTTTTTAAATCTTAAAGTTGCAACCTTATTGCAAACATTTAGTACAGCTGATTTATTATGGAGTCCATAACTTTTTCGGAGAAGTAAATATTTTAGATGGAACTTTGGTCCTGATAATCAGGATATTAATATGTATTTATGTAAAGAAACCGATGATTTTGTAAGGATCTACAATTACTAAATAAATCCAGTCGGAAACACCAGTCCAACTACGAATCTCCGACACTGAAAGTGTCCTCATTTGTAAGTTGTTTTGGATAAAAGCGTCTGCTAAATGACTAAATGTAAATGAAAGGAACAAACAAAACAATATGGACTAGATACCAAATAGGTTATACTAAACTGACTCACCAGCACCTCCTAAAGGGAGAGTCACCACTAGTCCCTTTCCTTGATGCATATGGGTATAAAGGCTCACTTATAATTTTGTATTAAGTCTATATAAACTGCCCACTTTCCTCAATGAGTAAAACCAAAAGGTAATTCATGGGGTTTAAAACCCAAATAAACACCATCCAAGTTCAAACGTGTAAAAAACATGGGCAGAAAATGTAGAAACCATGAGGTAAATGTGAATAAATGTACCATGAATGTATATTACCATCATAATCTTAAAACATGTCTGATTACCATAAAGCTGTGATGTGTCGTTATTTGTCACTTGAACGGTGGCTCCTAGTCCCAAACATAAACTTCTGTTTTTTTATGGCTTGTCAGACTACAGACTTGTTTCGCTTTGAGCAGAATATTTGGATTAGATTAGTCTACACATATGCTTTTACTTTGTGTATTCTTTATGACCGTGTTTGTCTCCGTTTCAATATCAGCATGAGCTTCTGTATACGACAGTGTCTGCATCTTTCGTTTTATATGTGCCCGTGGAACGCTCGTGCGCATTTCTGGAAGATTTAGGGAATGAGTCCAAATGGTAATCTAATCTTGCGGTAATTGTGCTGCCAGAGCAAAATATGTGAGTTTTCACTTGGCAGTCATTTGCCTCATTTCTTTCAATTTCATGATTTTTTAAAAAGGGATTTTTCACACTTATTAAATACATTTCTAAACCGTTTAGGTCTGACAAGGCAGTTATGATAGAATTTCATCCCATTGCAGCTCTGAAAAAACCATCTTACCCATCACGTACCCCATTTCAAGCGAATATGAAGCCTGCAAAAGGATTTTAACAACCGGCTTCTTTAATTTAAACCTTTAAATCACAGATCCAACTTTGCTCTCATGTTAATCGTGGCTAGAGTATAGGATAGGAAAGTATAGTATAGGAGAGTAAGCTATAATACATGTAAAATATACGTATGTATTATTGCTATAGCTTCTGGGATTTGCTTTGTGCACCAGGCCACATTGGTGCTGAAACAGTAAAGGACCATTCTCCAAACTGTCCCATCAAAGTTACAAAGACATTTTGTTTTTAAATGCATGGCTTGGTGTATTTTCACATCTGTGGGAATGTGTCTAAATGTACCACACATTTAATGAACTTTGGTCAATATATTGTATTTGTAACATTGTTACTGATTTCATAGTAAAAACCCACAGTCCTCATATGACCTCTTGATTTTGGTAAAAAATAACAGCAGTGACATCAGTGTGAATCTCTAAATAATCCTCATCATGTATAGATTTGCAGTTCCAATTTTCACCTTGCCAGACATCTGCAGAAAAAGGTGCTGCGAATGGTCCTGAAATAAAGCATACTGAGAGCGTCAACTGAAGTGGAGCTGCTCATCTGGATAATTGAGGGAGAATAAATTTTTCTCCTGATTTCTTTTCAGGAGAAAAAGATGGCAGTAAGGTGACGACAGTGGGTGCAACCCCTGGCCAGGGTCCCGATCGGCCTCAGGAAGTACGCTACACAGACACTAAGGTCATCGGCAATGGCTCGTTCGGAGTTGTTTACCAGGCCAAACTGTGCGACACTGGAGAACATGTTGCCATTAAGAAAGTCTTGCAGGACAAGAGGTTCAAGGTAAGATGTGAGAGTGATTTTAGTTTTAATTTGTTATACAAAAGCTACATATACACGAGGCTGAATGGGACCTACAGGAATGATACACATACCGTACAGAATACTAGGGGAATCTTACTGATCAGCATCAGTCTTACATGTTTAATTTTATGATGCTCGACTGTTTCACTTTTCTTATACAACAAACTACATTAATTTAGACTCGTCCTACTTTTACATTCAGTCATTTAGCAGACGCTTTTATCCAAAGTGACTTACAAGTAGGCTGCAACTAACGATTATTTTGATAATCGATTAATCGGTCGATTATTTTTTCGATGAATCGGATAAATAAAAAATAAAAAAATCCATGTCTTTTTGACATTTACATTTAATCATTTAGCAGACACTGGATGTTTTTCAGTAAAATTATTCTATAGTATAGTATTATATATAGTCATTTTATTCAAAATGTTTAAATTAACATTTCCTGTAATTAATGAAAAGCACAATGAAAGAAATAATGTATCATCTAAACATCCCTCACTTAACAACAAAAGTCAATTCCAAATAACACATGATACTCAGTTGCCCACAGTAATGAACCAAATATTGTCTGTTCTGCTGTAGCCTATTGAAAAAAAATAAATTAACAAATGAACTAATTAACAATCAGCTATGGAAAAAAAATAACTAACAAATTAGCCAGTTAACAAAACACCGCACTCAGTGTCAATCCCCCGTGCTGCTATTGATCCGCTACAAACCAAGACATTTCCTCACTTTAAAAAATAAAAAGGGGACAGGACATGACATATGGACATGTCCTGGGAAATACACGTTCTCTATCGCTGTTATTATAGAGTTAACAACCAAATACAACATGACACTGCTCTATCGGTCTCATAGTGTGACATTAATTTACTTCAAAACTAAAGAAGCTCGGGATGTTGTAGAGATTTATCTGCTGTTCAGCTTCAACCTTATCAGTGTTTAGTTTCAGGAGCTGTATCATCACCGTGCTGCTGCGCATGTTCGCAGAGCTGCATGTTCCACGTTCTTTATTTTCAGCGTTGGCTGTGTTTCATTTGTACATTTATCAACTTGTTTTGCAGACTCCGCCTAGTTCTGTTCAACCCGCTATTATTTTCCAGCGTTATTGAAGCGCTACAGGTGACGTAAGAGGTTACGACATCGCGAGTAACGCGGAAATCGCACGACCCAACGAATCGATAATGGAAATTCATTATCGATACTTTGGATAATCGATTTTTATCGATTTTATCGATTCGTTGTTGCAGCCCTACTTACAAGCATCACCGGGTTGATACTGTGTCCCTGGAGCAATGAGGGCAAAGGGTCTTGTTCAATGACTCACATTGGTAACTTAAGTGGTCCTGGGATTTGAACCCACAACCTTCATTTTGATAGCCCAACACCCTAACCACTGAGCTACCGTGCCCAAATGACTGATTCCAGATGATTATTCAGTCCTATTGCAACAAGTGTATCCAATCAAGCACTTTGGACAACTGCATGCTTCAAACATTGTATAAACAGTTTGGGGAAGGCTCTTTTCTCCCCCAGTACACAAAGCAGGGTTCATAAAGGCATAGCTGAGTGAGTTTGGATTAGTAAATCTTGATTGTTCCACACTAACCCTTGACTTTAAGACCATCATTCATTTTTGGGATAAATTGCAAGGCTTTCCCTTGTACATTATCAGTCCCTTAACTCGCAACTACCTTTTTAAATAATTGTCAAAAAGCATTTATCAATGCATTTCCATCTCAATTTTCTCTTTTTATCCAAATTTTTTCTAGTGGTTAGTGTTTAGGCTGAATTCTGGGAGATCAGATATAAAATCATGGTTCTGTAAAAATGACATTTCCCCCTCCATCTTTGATAGTTGAGTAAATATTCAAATTGGTCCATGTAGGTTTATACATTGCACTGCTGCCACAGATTGCTAATTAAATCATTAAGAGGTCTTCCTTTTAAAGTGCTCTTTCCTGAAACCTTTTCCCAATGCACTTTACTCCCAAAAAGTGCTGTTTAGCTGTTTGTATCAAAATCCATACACGTTAAGCTCATTTTTTCCATCAAACATAAAAGAAGATGAAAAACAGATGTTCTATCATTTTGCATGCAATTTGTCTGTAAGACATTTAGCTCTTTCTGACTCTGGTGTCGTAACTAGGCTCAGTTGTCAGCGTAGCTCGTGCATTCACCCCTTCACTGGTTAGCTGAAATTGCGACGGCCATGCCTGGATGATTGCTTAAATTAGACTTTGTCTTTGCAACACTCAGATTGTTCCCATCATTATTCTAATAGCTCCACCTGCATGTCTTTTTCCAAACTAGACTATTATAAAAGCTTTAAAGCGCAGGCACGAGTCTAGCTGTGTGTTTGCATACCCAAGTGATGACGTCAGGAATTTCTTAAAAGGTCATAGAGAATTTCATTAAAATTTTGCACCTCCTAAATTGATTTTGGTCTTTTTGCATTAATTAATCATGAAGTTCAGCATGGTGTATATTTTTGCCTTGCTCAACCCATCTAACAATTACATTAACCGAGGTTGTTTAAAAACAGGGCGGCACAGTGGCTTAGTGGTTAGCACGTTCACCTTTCAGCGCTAGGGATTCCCGGTTCGAATCCCCATCTGGGTGGAGTTTCCATGTTCTCCCCGTGTCCGTGTGGGTTTCCTCCGGGTTCTCCGGTTTCCTCCCACAGTCCAAAAACATGGATCAAGTTAATTGAGTTCTCTAAATTGCCCCATATAAAGTGTGTTTGAGTGTGTGAGTGTGTACCCAGCGATGGATTGGCGCCCTGTCCTGGGTGTTTCTGCCCAGCACCCGAGACGTTCTCCCCTGGATGGGCATGGGGAACCCCACCGCGACCCTAATAGAGGATAAAGCGGGAGATAATGAATGAATGAATGAATGTTTAAAAACAAACTTAATTTTCCAGGCTTGGACAATCCGCGAGCCAACTTCAGATTAATGAAACCTCTTTCAGCAGCAGAACTAACATCTCTTGTAGCTGCAGATTAGACTTGCTTAAGCTTGTTTGGAAGTTAAGCAGGATTATAAAGCATTATGGGATTTATTGCTTATAGGACCGTTGATCAGCTCCTGCCACAGCATCTCAGTTGGATTTAGTTTTATTATTTAACTTTTAGGGTTTTTATGTTTGTATCATCCCTGTTTTAATGGACTTGTTTTTTGACTCAGGCCTGTTAAAGTTTTTTTATGTATTAAGTTATGTATTTACTTTACTTTTTAAATACTTTCCAGCTTTTCTGACGCTCATTTATCTTTTGACTTGTTCTCAGTACATTGTGTTCCCTTGTAGAACACCGTGGACCATTAGTGTGACTGTTCTTGGTATGAAGCATGTTGCATTGTATAAAACAAATGTAAAATTAAAAGAAAAAATCTGTTTATATTCCTAATTACTGCTTAACTTACTGACTTGTGGTGTTCTTTAGTTTGTGAGTCACTTTAAAAAAAAAGACAATAAGTAAGTTGTTGCAGGCCCAGTGTCATTGTGGAAGGGCCTGGCGTTGTTGCTGGCCTGGTCTAAGTTTAATTATAAATGAATAAAATCTAAGAAATAGTCTCTATTATGCTCAATGGTAAACTAATCTATGGCGGCTTAGAACCCACTACATTTTTTTTTTCTGAGTACATTTTGTCTTGTATATCACTGGATTTTCTGAATCATCAGGTCATTGATTAATCATAATACAAAAACCATAGTATATCGGCTAATGCTTTCGAACATTCAATTAACTGGCTTATATTTGATGGCCTATTTGATTAATAATAAGATGATATGTGGACATGAACCTTTGTTTGAATACAAAGCACATAAGAAAAAAGACTTTAGACGTTCTTGTTGAAGTTCTACATTAGCCAGCCCTGACAGATTCACTGTTGCTTCATTGTTCAGAGACATCCTGTCTAAAAATAACCTCTCAACCCAAAATCAAACAGTCATTATTATAAGTGGCTGTCATTTGATTCAACAGCTGTGAAGTGTAACTGACTCAGCCTCTGACATTACTAATGATGGCACTCTACATGCACGCCTCCTATTAGCAATGCTTCCTCCTGATGTTCGTACTGACACCTCAGTGTGATTCACAGACAAAACGACTGATAACACACCGCTGTTTCTAGCATTCAGCATGTCTTAGTTGAATATATTCAGGGGTGTGTATAATATTTTTGCTCTGGTCCTTAAAGGTGCAGAGCAAAAGGTGTTGCTTGGTTCTCACCTTTTTATAATTTTTTTTTCTATTCTCTAAAAGGCGCTGCTTTTATTCCTGAGATTTGGATTTTCACGGCCTAATTTGCACTGTTTTTGTGCAGTCATCATCTGTTTGGAGCCATGCTACCTCCTGCAGCCATTTTTCTGTGAATACTCAGTCGGGCGTTTCTTTGTAGGTGGTGGAATACTAAAGTGATTACTTAATTTACACATACACGCCACTGAATATATTGGAATAGAGAAGAAATAAAGAAAAAAATCTTAAAATGCATCGTTTAAAAATATATAAACCCATTAGCAGAAATCATTCATTTTGTCTAATGTTTATTCATTTCAGCTTTCATTAAGCGTATTTTGCATATGCGTGTTTTATTAATTGCATATTGCATTTATTTCCAATTTGTAGGAGACCAAAAGCTCTGGTTATTTTATTTTGCTTATATTTAGCCTTAGGGTTAAATGTTTTGCATTTACATCTTAATATTTTTTATTATTATTATTTCCTGCCATGATTTTTCTTGGCTTTTCTCTGACTAATAAAGAATTTTTCAAATCCGAGGTTTTAATAATTCTTTGTGTGTGTGCAGTGATTTAATGGTTTATACAGTAAAACCCTCATATCCAGCTGTGATGTCATTAAAGCGAGTAACGCAGAAGAGTTCAGAAAATATAACTGTGAATATGGTAGAATTTTAACTCGTTTTGAATTGGTTCTATTGCAGAACCGTGAGCTGCAGATAATGAGGAAGCTGGACCACTGCAATATTGTACGTCTGCGGTATTTCTTCTACTCCAGTGGGGATAAGGTAAGTTTCTGACTATTTTTTTGGTCTTAATGGGATCAGCCATGATCCAGGTGGATGAATAAAAACTTTAATCTTCCATGATGATTTTATTGAACTTCACCTCATAGGCAGAATAATAAAGCTCGTCCTCAAGAGAGCCACACGAAACCTAATACCTGCTGGTGACTCAGTTATCAGGAGGAACTTCGTTCTTTTGTGTTTGCATTTTTACCCCGATGACTCATAAAATGTTTTACTACCTTTTACTACCACGCTTATAGTGATTTCAGATGGACAGACTGTACTGGACACCTGTCCTTAGACAACCTTATACATTTATAATCTTACGCCTTCAACCACTTCTTGGTGGTTTTACCGAGCATTTAAACTTTTGCAGGGTCCTAAAAAAGACTATGTCAAATGTCATAGTAATCAAAGCAATGGTGTTTATTTCTTTAGAAAACGCACACACATACACAGTCTTACAAAATAACATACAGGACATTATTTTTGGAAACTACAATAATTATAATTATTAAGCAAGGGAGGAGGATGGACTAGGGGAGCAGAGGTCGTGTCAACCAGCATGGTCTGGAAGAAGAGCCCTGACTTCCATCACTGAACACCTTGGGGATAAACCTTGCACAACTCACCCGGAGATAACAGGTGGGTCGGCGGCACAGAGTCAATTTGATGCTTACAAATGACATCACGAGAACATCGTTAGCTTATTGGCACAATGTTACAGAGATGCAATTTTAATTGCACCTCTCAGCCTTCAGAAATGAAGTGGGTGAACTTCTTTTTATAGGCTTAACATTGAACTGCTGTCATGCAGCATCTCATAGATGTGACTACCTGTGCTGAGAGACCAAAGGTGTTCAAATTGGCTTATTAAAACTAAGAACAATCTGCACTTTACTGTTCCAGTAATCATTACTGTTAATTCCTGCTATTAAAGTGACTTTCTTTCACATTACACATTACAACAAGGACTAAACCCCAGTGACTGAGCATGGCCATCAGGACTGTGAGTTGAAAGATGGGCTTACATTCAAACAGGCCTATTTTTAACATGGGACATTAGATGACATCAGGTTTTGCCCTCTGTGACATTCATTTGGCTGGTAGACAGGAGAGCACGGGGTAAAAGTGGATTTTCAGGCCCGGTTGCTGACTGGTTGATGCATTCCAGTGTTGCGTGTCTTATATAATCCATGTGAAAGGTTCAGAATTGGGTGGAAACGAATTGCGCAAATGATGGGTGTCCTCCTTAATCTAAAGAAGAATCAACTGGGTCTTTATTAAACAATGTGGTTGCATTGAATGAACATATCTGTGTACAATGAAGTGTGTTTTAACCTAATCTGTAACCTAATCGGGAGTGCAGTTTCTCTGTTTATAGCCTTTATCTTTGTCCATCCATATTTAAACAATGCTAACTGTGGCATGCCCTTTAATTTCCTGCTTAGATTTATCAGTTACAACATTTTCTTCCTGGTTTCGTCTCTTTGGGGAACTCTTTGTGGGTGCATTCTTTGTTTATGGTATTTTCTGTGATTAAGCTACCATCTGCAGAGTAGACGACGTGGTTCCTGGCATGCGCAGGTTCAGTATATGTTTGCGTTGGTTTCAGATGTAGTACTAAATAAATTAAAAAAAATATGTGAATAACAAAATATGTGAGTAATTGACCATGAACTGCAGTAGATTAAGTTCCGTGGGAGTATATTTTGTAAATGTAAATGTAGAAAAAAATGGATGGTATGCAAATACTAAGGGGGTCTTTTAGCCAGAAGCAGTGCACTGTTGGAGGTTTGTAGATATTAGCGCTTTGACTATTCAGAAAGTCTCGTTGACTAGATTGATTGGTTTGAACTCAGTGACTTGCCTCCGGCACTGTTAGATCTTTCCGTGCTATCGCTTTCCATGGACAGTTAAAAGCCAGAAGCTCACAAACCATGATTAAAACAGGATTTATGAGCATACAGGCATGGAGAAGCATGGGCATGCATGCACACACACACACACACACATATCATAGCCAGGATGTAGGTAAATAACAATCAGTATATGAATCCAGTTTGACTTTGACATGCTTTTGTTCTTTATGCAATGCCTGTGAAGCGTAATATAGAGAAACAAAAATCTGTGAAACATCTCCATCTTGAAATAGGCATGACTTAGTATTATTCAGTTTTTTTTTTTTTAAAGCACTCAATCACTACCTGAATGCTGTGCGCTATTAGTATGTACTGTAACTGTTTTAAGTTGTAATTAATTTGTATTTAAGCCATCAGTAATTTAGCAATTACAGAATGATTGAGGTCTGTGTTGGTTACTGATTGGGTGAATGCAACATTTGTCATGATGACTATTAATAGTTAATTGTAAAACTAATCATTTCAGTAAAATCAGGTTTTTTATTATGCTGTTGGAACAATCCATTGTTTTTGTCTTTGTATTACAATCCACTTTGTTTTGCGTTAACTTATCCTGTTCAGGTGTGGTAGCTCAGTAGTAATGGAGTGGGGCTGGCAATCTGAAGGTTGTTGGTTCAAATCCCAGGTCTACTGAGGTTACCAATATAGTTTAAATATAGAATGCATTTTTAGTTTGTTGCCCAGCAATGGATTGGCACCCTGTCCTGGGTCTATCTGCCCAGCGCCCGAAACGTTCTCCCCTGGATGGGCATGGGGAACCCCACCATGACCCTAATAGAGGATAAAGTGGGAGATAATGAATGAATGCATTTTTAGTTTGTAGTATTTATAATGAAGTTAGTATAGTAAATGGAGAGTAAATACCAATATTAAAATCACCCAATTTTTTGAGCCAGGAAATCTGGCCCACAGCTTTTGGGCCGAGGCTGTCCTTTGGGAGTGCCCTGACCTATATATCAAGTCGGCTTGGCACAGTGAAACTGTCCAGCATATACACATGCATGTCAAAAGGCTATTTAGTTGGTTGGGATTAAATGAATGTTGACAGGTGAATCAATACTTGGGCATCCAACGTGTTCAGTCATCACGTCAGACTTTAGGATTGTTTGTAACCCATCCACGGATTCATTTTTTTGTATAATTGATTTATTTGACCTGGTTGCCCTTCAGCCCTTGTTGGGGCGCTCATTTATTATTTTTTTCCCCCGGCACACGTGCGCGCACAAATCTAATCTCTCTTCTGTGGGTGATGCGCTCGGCCATCGCCGTCCTAATCACAGAGCATCTGTGCCCTTGCAGCCAATCACAGGGCGCCGATAAGCACGCACGGTTGAGATGAACCAATGGCGCTGCTTTCCACAACCCTTCCAGTTAGAAGGAGAGTAATTGCAGTGCTGCTGTTGTGAGGCAGAAAGTGACTCATCATCTTCAGCGGGTTTATTTCAGAGGCTGAGCTGCAACAGGAGGGTGTATTTTTATTTGTATTTTTTTTAAAAGGGGCATGTGGGAAAATCGCAGCGAGTGTAAGGTTTCTAAATGGCGAGTCAATCATTTAAAGTCATCAACGCTCATGTTGTACCCACAGCCTCACCAATTCTGATCAAATATCAGTTACTATCTAATGAATCGCTGCTTGAAACAAGTGTCATTAGTTCCACGTGATTAGCTTGTCTTTAGTGGGGCGGAGGCTACTTCTTTTTTTATACCATGTAATTGCTTAGTCATCTGTATGTTTCTGTTTTGAAATTTTAAGTATGAATTCAGCTTATGTGACCCTTATTATATAATTTGTTTAAAACTGTCTTTATTTAAGATATTAAGAAAGATATTAGAAGGGGTTTTTGGTGATTTTGCCCCATGCCCATCCATCCATGCCCATCCAGGGGAAAATGTTTTGGGCACTAGGAAAATACACCCTGAACATGGTGCCAATCTATTGCTGGACACACACTCACACAAACACACAACAGGGTTTGAGGTCTGGACTCTGGACTGTCAAGTTCTTTTACACCATACTCGCTCATGTCTTTAAGGATCTTGCTTTGGGCATCATGGAACAAAAAAACATCATTCCCCAAATTGTTCCAACAAAGTTAGCAGCATACAGCTTTCCAAAATGGCTAGCTATGTGCTTGATTTTATTCCTTTCTACCTGTGCCAATGGCACTTTAAAATTCAAGTTTCAGTGATTTTAAAAGGTGTGTCCCAATACTTTGTAATTTATATTGTGTAGATCATTCGTTCATTCATTATCTTCCGCTTTATCCTATATTAGGGTCGCGGGGGGGGGTTCCCCATGCCCATCTAGGGGAGAACGTCTCGGGCGCTGGGCAGATTCACCCAGGACAGGGCACCAATCTATCGCTGGGCACACACTCACTCACACAGACACGCACGCATACACACTCTATATGGGGCAATTTGGAGAACTCAATTGACTTGAGCCATGTTTTTGGACTGTGGGAGGAAACCGGAGAACCCGGAGGAAACCCACACAGACAAGGGGAGAACATGGAAACTCCACTCAGATGGGGATTCGAAACGGGAATCCCTAGCGCCTGTGTGGATAATATCTTAATATATTAATGGAATAAATTAATTAGACCCAAATATATTTTTAATTATTAATAAAATATTACTTTAACAAATTCTTTGTAAAAATGACTATCATAAGCATTTACATTTCTCTGTTTCTCTGGGTGATGTACAGAAGGATGAATTGTATCTGAACTTGGTGTTGGACTATGTTCCCGAGACCGTGTACAGAGTGTCCCGTCACTACAGCCGAGCCAAGCAGATCCTGCCCATGATTTATGTGAAGGTATGAAAAGTTCGCTTTTTGTTTAATTATTTATTTACTTTTAATAGAAACCTGGTTTGGCATATACAAATAAAACCTAATTAAATACGAATCAATAAAATGAGTTGAGTTGCTGGTACAGACTTCAGCAGGTTGGAATGTAAACATGTTTTTAAACTTTGTGGAAGCTTGTAAAGGCACTCTCTGTGTTTGTGTTTAGCTGTACATGTACCAGTTGTTCCGGAGCTTGGCATACATACACTCATTTGGCATCTGCCATCGGGATATTAAACCCCAGAACCTGCTGCTGGACCCTGAGACGGCCGTGCTCAAGCTTTGCGACTTTGGCAGGTAAGGGGAGACACGACCTCTGACTTAATACTGTGTCTGAAACAGAACTGATACATATAAAGCACATCTAAAATAATTTGAGTGGAACAAAGGTTAAAAAATAGTTTAAGGTCCAAAAAAAAAAACAAAAGATGCTTCCTGTGATTTGTAAAAACACAAACAAGGTACATGGGAGAACATGCAAACTTCCCAGAGAAGGGCATTTTCAAGAATCAAACCCCAAACTTTCTTTCTATGAGTTGGCAATACCCTTTGTTATTTTGACACCCTTTTATCCTTTAAATCGGTGCAAGGTATCAGGTGCACTTGAGGTAATGGGGCATAATATACCATTGATGGTCCATTATTCTGCTCCCAACCCATCCCTTTAGTGCAAAGCAGCTGGTGCGTGGCGAGCCCAACGTCTCCTACATTTGCTCCCGTTACTACCGAGCCCCAGAGCTCATCTTCGGAGCCACGGACTACACCTCCAGCATAGGTAACGGCTCATTACCCTCAAATCCCTGATCGGGTTTCCTACATCCCACATGTAGTTGTAACTGTGTAACTCTGTGTGATCTCTTGTAGATGTGTGGTCAGCGGGCTGTGTTTTAGCAGAGCTGCTTCTTGGGCAGCCTATCTTCCCTGGAGACAGCGGGGTGGACCAGCTGGTGGAGATTATCAAGGCAGGTTTTTGCATCATGTATTTTCCATAAAGTTGGGAGCAGTATGACAAAATATGAAAGTTGTTAACAAAGTAGTTTAATTAAATACCCTCAAATGATTACAGTGAATAAAGGGTGTTCTGTTTGCTGGAAGGTCTCATAAGACTCAAGGTTTTCATTCAAGTTTGGAATTTTATATAGTTCACATTAAATTCAAGAGGGTTAATATTTCTGCACAGCAGTGTACACGGAACATGGTGCATCTCCAGGGGTTTTGCCAAATTGTGCAACTTTATATTACACTTTATGTGTTTATAGTATAGCACCGATATATGGCTTTGGTTTTGTGGCCAAAATAAAAACAAAAATTCCTAAAAACTGTTTCGAGAGTTATAATCGTTCCCATGGCTTAAAGAACTGTAATAAAGGTTCCTGTAGTGCAAAAGTGCATCGTGTGACACTGTGTGTGAAATATAGTTTATTTTAACTAGCAACTTGTGAAAATTTTGGCAGAATATTTTCAATCAGAAAAAGTGCAAGTCTTAAACTCTGGCGGGAGCATGGAGTCTTCCTTTATTTTTTAAAGTCTTCCTTCATTTTCACAATACCTTTCTCTCTCTCTCTCTCTTTCTCTCCCTCTTCTTTCTATTGTTAAATATTTATAATGCAGTTGTGGCAACTATGTTTGCGGGATTTTGTAATTGCAACAACCAATGTTTTGCGGGAGTATAGTAGTTCTGGCAACCTTTGTGTTTGAGTGATTATAGTAGTTTCGACAACCGTCCAAGAGATTATAGTAGTATTGCAGCTGTGGTGAAAGGGGTTATAGTAGTTGTGGCAGCCATTGTTTCTTTCAAACACATTGAAATAATACAAGAAAAGGGCATTAAATCATGCTATAAGCATAATCATCTCTAAATGTTTTCTAAAGGTGCGTTTGTTTGCAGGTGTTGGGCACGCCCACTCGTGAACAGATCCGTGAAATGAATCCCAACTACACAGAGTTTAAGTTTCCTCAGATCAAAGCCCATCCATGGACTAAGGTAAGATCACGTTGAAATCAGTCACTGATCAGCCATTGTTCCATGATCCGTTTTTTTTTCAGGCAGCTTCAATGCTTTTCCTCGGAAGCGTAACAGCAACCTCTTGTGGTTATTGTTTATTTGTGCTTGTTTTTTTTATTTTGCTTGGTCATTATGTTGTTTTGATGTCTGTTAGGTGTTTCGCCCTAAAACCCCTCCAGAGGCAATCGCTCTTTGTTCCCGGCTGCTGGAATACACACCCACAGCGCGCTTCACTCCTCTCGAGGCCTGTGCGCATACCTTTTTCGATGAGCTTCGTACTCCGACCCTGAAACTTCCCAATGGCCGAGATAGACCTCCACTTTTCAATTTCACCACACAGGGTAAGCTTTCTGCAAGCTCTCTGGTACTTGATAATATATGGCCCCTGGACACTTTATTAGGTGTTCAGTAGAACTGATACAATGGACAGTGAGTTTATGTAAGACTGGATCAGATAAGAAGTTTACATTATATATCATATAGCATGGTTTTAATTCATGTTTCTATTTTGTTGTGGTTTCATATTCAAGAGTTGTCCAGCAACCCGTCCTTGGCAAACATACTCATCCCTGCTCATGTCCGTAACCAGCATGGAGCCTCCTCTCCCTCTAATTCCTCCACTGCCTCAGGTTGGTGCTATGTTGCTGCTTTTAATCTCTGGTTCTAATTCATTCATTCATTATCTCCCGCTTTATCCTCTTTAAGGGTCGCGGTGGGGTTCCCCATGCCCATCCAGGGGAGAACATCTCGGGCGCTGGGCAGATACACCCAGGACAGGGCGCCAATCCATCGCTGGGCACACACTCACTCACTCACTCAAACACTCTATATGGGGCAGTTTTTGGAGAATTCAATTGACTTGATCCATGTTTTTGGACTGTGGGAGGAAACCGGAGAACCCGGAGGAAACCCACCCGGACACGGGGAGAACATGGAAACTCCACCCAGATGGGGATTCGAACCGGGAATCCCTAGCGCTGAGAGGAGAACGTGCTAACCACTAAGCCACCGTGCCGCCCTGGTTCTAATTGAAACATTAAAAGGTGTGGCATAGTATACAAACTTTTTGTATTACAATACCCTCTGGCTTAAGGCTTAGCTGTACGAAACTGACTTATAAGAGCTGGTGGCAATAAAGGCAGATCATCAGCTCATGTCATTTATGTCTCACCCCAACGATAAAGCCAGCAGTCATTTAGCATCTGCATTATACAACTCGGCGGCACGGTGGCTTAGTGGTTAGCACGTTCGCCTCTCAGCGCTAGGGATTCCCGGTTCGAATCCCCATCTAGGTGGAGTTTCCATGTTCTCCCCGTGTCTGCGTGGGTTTCCTCTGGGTTCTCCAGTTTCCTCCCACAGTCCAAAAACATGGCTCAAGTCAATTGAATTCTCCAAAATTGCCCCATATGGAGTGTGTCTATAGTGTGTGAGTGAGCGTGTGCCCAGCGATGGATTGGCGCCCTGTCCTGGGTGTATCTGCCCAGCGCCCGAGACGTTCTCCCCTGGATGGGCATGGGGAACCCCACCGCGACCCTAATAGAGGATAAAGCGGGAGATAATGAATGAATGAATTATACAACTCTGTCAGAGGATTTAATCTTCCAACACTTCCAACAATGCAGCGCTACCATTTTTGCAAATCAGTAAAACATTGGATACATGCAGTTCCTTATATATTAAATTAAAATTAAATTTAAATTAAATTAAAAATTAAATTAAATTAAAAAAAATTAATAAAAAATGAAATTAAATTAAAAATTAAAAATTGGGTCATTTAGCAGACATTTAGATATTAATTTAGATATTAATTAAAGAAGTTAAAGAAGTTGAAATTTACAAATTATTTTAAAAGCTTTCTTAATTAATGGTTGTTTTTTCCCCTTTTCTCTCTTTTGCTTTTTTGTGCTTTCTCTCTCTCACACACTCTCTCTTTCTCTCTCTCTCACACACTCTCTTTCTCTCTCTCTCTCTCTCTCTCTCTCTCTCATACAATTGTGGTATCTCCCATGTTCGCTCCTTAATTTTCTCACACTCTCGTGCTCGCTCTTATGTGCCATATTTTTGTGCTTTTGCTTTCCCTCATAATTTCTCATTTGTGCATTCTCTTGTGTTCTTTCATTTTCATGCTCTCTTTCCCACACTGCCTCTCTCACCTTTGCTGCCTCTCTCCTTCACACTCCCTTTATGCTTCAACATCCCTTTCTCTCTGTCTCTCTCTCTCACTCATATGTCCCAACTCTCTATATTGTGCTTCCAAATGCCTTGTACTCTCTCTCTCTCTCTCTCTCTCTCTCTCTCTCTCTCTCTCATGCTTTTTGTTTTTGTGCTCTCACTCTCAGATACCAGCAGTGTGGAGCGTGGCCCCGGCTCTAACGCTGCATCCGGCTCCACCCCCAACCCATCTACCTGAGTGACAACCATCCCTTGAGAGGCCAATCCCATGCTGCTGCTCATTAACCAAGCCCACTCTCCCCAAGATAGGGGCTGGGCTATTTAAAAGAGATGGGGAATTAAAAAAAAAAAACAAAAAAAAAAACGACGCTCACGATGAGACACTAATGAACCAGTTGAGCTTTATAACCTTCTCTCCCTTTACCCTTGTCATTTTGATTATTTTTATTGTGTTTTTTATTTATTTATACTAAAGGACACCAAGGATACCTTTCAAAACCTCTCGTCATTCGTGGGCTTGGGGAGAAGAGCTATGGACTGTGGAGATCTTAGATGATAATATATATGTCTGCTCATCTAGAAATACAACTATATAGACCTATCAATCAGTTTTTTTTGTCTCTGTTTTTTTCCCCCATTCGTTTGCAATAGCTGTTACTGCATGTAATGCAGTTTCCTCCACTGAGCCTCATGACACTTTCCCTTTCACCTTGGACCCATGAGATCAAAGTAGGAGAGTGAATTGTTTGTCAGTGGAAAGAAATAAAGGAGTCATTGGAGATTGCGGTGGGTCTATCTCAGCTTGTGAAATGCACTGAATGAGACCTGTCTGTTGATTCGAGGCATGTTAAAAGTAGGCTAGAGTAAAAGAACAATGTTTTCTAAATATATAGGTTTTAGCAGTTTATTCTTAGAGTTGTCACAGTTCGAGTTGGCTTACTAATTCCAGATCTAAAGGGCTACTGCCACCTTCTGGTGGGTGAGAGCAGATTTCCAATGCGTAGCAAGCAGCCTGACAGGAACGATCCTGTGTATGATCATGCCGTTTCACCTCGGCGTCGAGTTGATATGTTGGCTGCCCTGTGAACGGTGTGCTGCTTCATTCACCCATCACCATTTTGAATTCTGAAGGAGTATGGTCCTGTTTGCACCGTCTTTTCCACTTGCTAGTCTTCCCATTGTTTGCTGTGTACAGTCAGTCTAAAACGCTTCCTACAAAAACCTATTTTGAGTTCATAATGTCCGTGCGTGTACAATCGCACACGCTGTATATCCACTGTATGTAGATTTTTCCCTTAAAAGACACGATGAACAGAGTAACAAAGCCAAGAGCAGGACTTGGGCTCGATCGCAACCTGATCGATTCCAAAATGAGGCCACGCTTGCAGTCCACGTGGCAACTAGTGTACATACAGGTTTTTGGAGTGCCTTTGCTTTCATGGGTTCTTCTCCTCACTGCTCGTCATGCTGAAAATCAAACTTGGCCTTTTACTGCAAGTCAGCCTTTTAATTTCCCAACATGCACAATTAGCAAATGGTGCCAGGGTATTTTCACTATGGGTTTGATTGTGAAAATGGGCAGCATTTACCATAGCTAGCACTGTACTGTTGTCGGAATCCTCTTGCTGTCGCCATGCTCTGTATTTCATGTCCGGGGTTCCTGCTTCTCTCAGCAGCTTCACTATTTTTCTACCGAGAAGAGAAACATCGTATGTCAGCATGCATAATGCATAATGGGTTGTTTGGTGCTGGTCTGAGATCAGTTGCGAACTTTATTACGGTTAAACTGTTTCGTGATCAGTACACACATCAGTGACTTCATTCTCTGAGCGATGGACCTCCCTGGAGTGCTGCTGAACAGCTGCTACTCAACAAATCCTTGGTGCCTAAAGCATGGCCTCTACTAGCTTTACTGCAATTATTTATCCATGTTTTAATAAGCTTAGCAATGTTGTCTCGATAGCCTGAGCTTCCCACATTTAGTTTGGCTTAAATTTGGTTTCAGCTTGATTGCACCATCAGGGCAATGTTACTTAAGGTTTCCTTACCGGTTTTCACTCTAAAATCCATCTTGTCTTAGAGCAAAACCCCTCAGTTTTGGCTCTAAATTCTACACGGTTATTAGTTTCTGCTCTTAAATGTAACTTCATCAGTTTTGGGTGTTATGGTGGTGCTTAGGTCAGCGCAGCCACCTCTGCAACAAGAATGTGAGTTTGATTCCTGCTTGGGATGAACAGAGGTTCTTTTTGTGTGGAGCCTGTATATCCTCCCTATTGCTGTGTGGGTTTCCTCTTAAAACTTTAGTTTCCTCTATCCAAAAACCTGCTGATGGGTAAATCAAAGATACTCTATTGTCCCATTATCATCTAACTCATAACGGAAAATGTTCAGACATGACCCTCTTTTCAAATTCATGCCTGAAAAATCAATCCAAGCTACATTTACTTCAAATTCACCACTCTTGGCTTAAACAAACAGCAGTGTATAAAGTCACTGCTATGACTGCATTACTCTGAGCTCGATTACAAGTCACGCTGGAAGTGCTGATTTTCTTACCAGGTGAAATTTCACTCCAGTAGAATTTTTTAAAACGCATGTGAATTCTCACTTTACAGTCTCCCTTCACTCGCAGTTTGGGCTTGTGTACCCCCAAACCATTTGTATTTGCTGCTCACTTTCCCAATATTCACACCGCACAAAATATTCACTTTGCATTTAGTTAACACACAGCAGAACAAACCCTTTTAAAGAGCTTATGTGGCAAAACTTAGTATTAACTCTTTATGTTCACCTTCCTTTCCAAAAATCAGTGTCAGTTGGGAGCTACTCATCAGCTACGATCTTACACAAGTTTTCTTTTCTTATAAACCAAATTAGATACCAAGAGATTGATGAATTTCAGGTCTGAAACACCTTTGTCTTATTCAGTCCTGCCAGTCAGATCACTCAAATCTAAAGTCAATCCTTAGCTTCTTCTGCCACTTAAAATTGCTGAGCTTGCTAAATTATTGTGAAGGAAAACCACGTTATTTTTTCCCCAATCTTCCGATGGTGCTCTTATGTGATCGTCTCCTTGTCCTTTGTGTTTTATCGATAGCGAGAGCCGTTGTGGTAGCAGAATGACACGTTTAATCTCATCCTTTCAGCCAGGATGGAAAAGCTCTCTGTTTTTAAGAGTGTTCTCATGTTAGTGGTTTTAAGAAAGCGCTCATTGCAGTTATTTTTTTTAACCCGTTAGCCATTAGGAAAGGGATAAATATATATAACGATGTCATGCTCTGCAGTATTACTTTAACAACTATGGCAATAAGTATTACCAGTAGGGTTTTTTATTATTGTTTTGGTCTACAGAGATGTACCATGCACATTCAGCAGCACTCAAGAGGGAGAAATGTCATGTAGCACCAAGTACATAATAGAAAAATACATCTAAGAGTATGTAAATGCTTTCTGCCTGTAAAATCTACAGCCATAAATGTTGCTTCCTAAATGACCATGAAACAGATTGGGTTTCTAATGAATCTCAGAATCTGAACAGGTGACAATGAAAAACATAAAAGAAAAAAAATGGTCACTGCATATCGACATACACTTGTGTATAGCGGATGAAAGATGTAAGAGACTTTGTAATTACAGACAAAACCAACTATGACATTGCTATTACTTGAATGCCTGTTGACTATTTTTTTTATTATGATTTTTTAAATTCACACGAACTGGTTTTGTTTTCTTCCTGTGATGGTTATGCTAAATGTCTATGTAAATAGCGTTTCCTTCCTCTGTGTAAAATGTTCAGAGGTGTAGTTACCTGGTACTGTCATTTGCATTGAATAAAGTGTAGGTTAGCCTGAAAATAATCATCTTTTCTTTCATCACTTCTAAGTGTAACTTTTTTCAGGCGAACAACCGAACACATCCTGTATAATTCACTCAAACGTTAGATTTGTGCTTGTCACGTGTCACAAACACATTTGCTTTTTTCATGTGATTTGTCATTCAATCATATACAGTGGTGTATATTAGGGATGAGAATGACTGATTTTAATGGTACGTTTAATCTCCATGAAATAATCATGAATTTACGATTATCATGAAATAATTAACTTAACAAATAAGTGCCAGAAATCGCAGGAACATTGCATGATTCCTTGTTCATTCATTCATTCATTATCTCCCGCTTTATCCTCTATTAGGGTCGCGGTGGGGTTCCCCATGCCCATCCAGGGGAGAACGTCTCGGGCGCTGGGCAGATAGACCCAGGACAGGGCGCCAATCCATCGCTGGGCACACACTCACTCACACAGACACACTCTATATGGGGCAATTTTTGAGAATTCAATTGACTTGATCCATGTTTTTGGACTGTGGGAGGAAACCGGAGAACCCGGAGGAAACCCACGCAGACACGGGGAGAACATGGAAACTCCACCCAGATAGGGATTCGAACCGGGAATCCCTAGTGCTGAGAGGCGAACGTGCTAACCACTAAGCCACCGTGCCGCTATCATTCCTTATTTTATTATTAATTAATATTTAATATTAAACATAAAATATTCATTCATTCATTATCTTCCGCTTTATCCTCTATTAGGGTCGCGGTGGGGTTCCCCATGCCCATCCAGGGGAGAACTTTTCGGGTGCTGGGCAGATACACCCAGGACAGGGCGCCAATCTATCGCTGGGCACACAGACACGCACGCATACACACTTTATATGGGGCAATTTGGAGAACTTAATTGACTTGATCCATGTTTTTGGACTGTGGGAGGAAACCGGAGGAAACCCACGCAGACACGGGGAGAACATGGAAACTCCACCCAGATGGTGATTCGAAACCGGGAATCCCTAGTGCTGAGAGGTGAACGTGCTAACCACTAAGCCACCATGCCACCACATAAAATATTTAACATTTAAATTTCAGAAAGGCGATGGCGAAGGGCTTTTGCTGAATATTAACATTTATTTATTATCTTCCACTTAATCCTTTACTAAGGTCGCGGGGGGTTTCTCTATGCCCATCCAGAGGAGAACATTTTGGGCACTAGGCAGATACACCCAGGACAGGGGTATACAGCCAATCTATCGCTGGGGGCACACACACACTATATGCGGCAATTCTGAGCATACAATTTACCTTGAATACATGTTTTTAGATTGTGGGAGGAAACCGGAGACCCCAGAGGAAACCCACGTGGACACCGGGAGATGAAAACACTACTCAGATTGGGATTCAAACCTGAATTTCCAATGCTAAGAGGAGAACATACTAACCACTAAGCTCTGAATATTAACTGAAAATATTTACAGTGCAAGTGTTAATACCTGACTCTGACTTCTTTTAAGTTTATTAATCTATCCTGATGCAGTCTCTTACGCAGACTGAGACTGATAACCTGACAAACCCCTTTGAGGGTTTCATGAGTGCAGACATTTCAAAACAACCCACAATGCCACACAGACAACAGTGTTTTCTCTTTTTACAAGAACCATCTTCCAAAGCCTTTAAAGTGGGTTCATGTTTATGATGCAACAAACAGAAACTCCAAGACATAAGAAATGCAGTCAGGCCGACACTGTGGCTCAGCAGGTAGCGCTGTTGTCTCACCAAAAGAAGGATCTAGGTTTAGTTCAGTCATAGGCTTGTAGTTAAGGAGCCAGTCTTGTGACCTGAAGGTCCTCGGTTTGATTCCCGGTCCCATTTCAAATAAGTACTATGGCTAAAGTGCTTTTGGGCAAGGCTCCTAACCCCAATTAATCCCTGAGGTGTCGTGAACAGGTGCCCATTACCCCGGCATGTGTGCTCACCTCACTCAGTGTGTGTATATGTGTGTGTTTCACTGCATGAATGGGTTATAGGTGGAGGACTAATTCCATCATCTCAAAATAGCTTTACAGTGTTGTAAAATAATCTTAAACCGTGCTCTTGTTGGCTACAAGGTGTGCAGACCTGCTGTTATGCATCCTGCTAAAAATCTCTTTTTTTAACTGAAAATCTATCTTTAAAAATGATATTAAAATTGAGATTGCTGAAGAGCTTGAACACTGCATGTGGACAAAACAGAACGCGGTTACATCATGTCAAAATGAATCAGAGTTAAAGCCAGACAGCGCAGGATGAAAAGCTACAGAATTAATCTATATGTTTGTAAACAAAGGAGTTTAAGACACTGGGTTTTCCAATTGCCTCCTGAAATAAAAAAAACAACAACCCGTATTTATAAAAGAGAAACAGACTTTCCCCACATTCAGTGATGAGAGTAAACAGCTGTTTAACAACACCAAGCCTATTTGTGCAAAAACATTTCATAATGACTGAGTCAGCCCTAATTGCTTTCGAGGTTATTACACCTCAAACACAACATTTAGACATTTTTTCATAATTAGTAACAGAACTTTTGACATGTTACAATGTATTATGTTACTAATTACTCAGATAAAGTTTTTTAATGGTTTGGGGGTACAATTTGTATCGATTAGGAGGCACTTTCAAGAGTGTATTATTCATTCATTCATTATCTCCCGCTTTATCCTCTATTAGGGTCGCGGTGGGGTTCCCCATGCCCATCCAGGGGAGAACATCTCGGGCGCTGGGCAGATACACCCAGGACAGGGCGCCAATCCATCACTGGGCACACACTCACTCACACAGACACACTCTATATGGGGCAATTTTGAGAATTCAATTGACTTGATCCATGTTTTTGGACTGTGGGAGGAAACCGGAGAACCCGGAGGAAACCCACGCAGACACGGGGAGAACATGGAAACTCCACCCAGATGGGGATTCGAACCGGGAATAACTAGCGCAGAGTGCATTATGTACAATGGAAATTTAATAGAGCTGGAGGACACAGTGACCCCTAGTGGAGTGCTTTTCATAACGTCGCTTAAATTTATAGATCAAAATGAAAATGTCCAAATAAGATGAAGTGTGTTTACCAAAATACATGTGAGAATGAGAACTCATAGTAAACTGTTAACGGCCCTCAGCTGAGTTTGGCTTGCCTGTTGCTATGGCAACGTTAGTTTTGCATATGATGCAGTGGAGAGTGTGGATTAAGCGGTGGCATGCAGTGGAAAGTCATGGAATAGTTTTTGAAGAAACAACTGATATATAAATCTATACTCACCGGCCATTTTATTAGGTCCACTTCCTCAGTTCTACACTCACTGTCTGTGTTTTCAGTTCCACTAAGCATATAGATGGACTTTGTAGTTCATTCATTCATTATCTCCCGCTTTATCCTCTATTAGGGTCGCGGTGGGGTTCCCCATGCCCATCCAGGGGAGAACGTCTCAGGCGCTGGGCAGATAGACCTAGGACAGGGCGCCAATCCATCGCTGGGTACACACTCACTCACACAGACACACTCTATATATGGGGCAATTTAGAGAACTATTAACTTGATCCATGGTTTTGGACTGTGGGAGGAAGCCGGAGAACCCGGAGGAAACCCACGCGGACACGGGGAGAACATGAAAACTCCACCCAGATGGGGATTCGAACCGGGAATCCCTAACGCTGAGAGGCAAACGTACTAACCACTAAGCCACTGTGCCGCCCGGACTGTAGTTCTGTAGACTGTAGATGATGTTCACCACAGAGGAGATATTAGGGTGGAGGATTATCAGTAGTGCAGTGATACTGACATAGTGGTGGTGTGTGAGAGTGTGTTGTGCTGGTACGAGTGGATCAGACACAGCAGAACATACAGGTGTCTGATCCACTCGGACCATCATCCACCACCCTAATAAAACCTGATCATCAGAGAACAGAGCAAATAGAACTAACGAAGAATGTAGTGAAGCAGATGGACTACAGAACTACAAAGTCCATCTATATGATTAATGAAAGTGAAAAACCAGACAGTGAGTGTGCACCTAATAAAATGGCCGGTGAGTGTATATTCTCGACCACACCTTATAGTGACACTAGGGGGCGTGTTGTAACTAAAATCGAACCTGACCAGGGCAGACCTGAAGGTTAAACACACCTGTAACGTCCTTATGACGTGTTGAACTTAAGGAAACGTAAAGGTTTAATAAACTGTTTATTACAAATTCAACAAAAATAGTTACACTGTTCTACAAAAAAACTATAAATGTATTATATAGCCCGTTTTATTAGATTTTTTTTTTTTTTTTTTTTAACTATTTTCAAATATGCTTTTTGTCTTTGAAGCCACCAGCTCTGATTTATCTCTTCACTCTGGTTATATTCTGAGCTTTTTTATTTATTTATTTTTAATATGTACCTTTTTTAGAAAGAAACCTAAAGTTCTCTGTCTGTTTGCTAAACTGAGACTAAACCACAGGAGCTCTGAGTCTGAGTCTCCTCACTTTTCTTCTCCGGGTTCCAGATTTTCGCTTCTATTCACTAAAAGCAACAGTCAACAAATTAGCGACACGCAAACTCATTATAAACCTCATTATAAAACTCATATATTAATAAAACAGGTTTCTTTACAAAGTCAGCAGTGAGAATGACGATGCTGTGAGAATATGGGTGATCCAAAAGTTTGCAAATGTATCTTTATTAACAAAATACATTAAACTCGGTGATTCAATTATAAAAAATAGAAAAGTCAAAATACCTACATTACAGTTATTTTTTATTATTAAGGATCACTGTATTTCGTTTGATTTCTAATCTTAATATTACCAACGCACGTTTTAGGACATTTCGTTTTCACATGTTTAATGAGATTAAAGTGGAATCTAATTTAATTGATCAAAAAGAAAACATATTGGGAATTGTACTAATTCTCTACATTTTAAGACATTTCTTGTCTTTTTTATTGTTGTCCTAAAAGCAAACCGATTACACATGTCTGTGTCTCCGAAATGAGAACAGCACGCTGTTTTTTCTTCGGGTTCTTCAGTGAGAACCTTTTTATTTTGTTTAATGAACGTGGAACCTGCAGATAAAGCTGCTCTTCAGTCAGAGGGTTCGTTTCCCTCAAATCTGTTTACAACACGTTATCTTTTTATTGTATTGTTTTAGACTAAACAATAAAACCATCTGGATAAAGAACGACGAAGTGAAACTATTCAAACGACTTTCACTGTTACAATTAAAACTGTACCATCCGACTCAGCAATTCAAACTATTAGAACTGCGGATAATCTCATATTTAGGGATGTGTTTGTAATAATATTAAATTAAAAATGGAGATTTTCTTTTGTTGCAACATAGATTAAAATCCTTAAGATTATTTTTGTTATTTGTCAGTGTAGAAAAGTCTGAGGAGAGATAATAATTTTAAAAACTACAATTTTTTTTTTTGCTGCAAAAACAAACACCGTATTAAAAACTTAATTTAATAGAACCGACACGCAGTTTTAAACAACTGGTTTCTATTGTTACTTATATTGATGTGAGTTGACGGATGTGAACTATAGTTAGTATTGTTTTAGCCTATTATTATTATTATTATTATTATTAATAATAATAATAATAATAATAATAATAATAATAATACTACTACTACTACTACTACTACTACTACTACTACTAATAATAATAATAATAATAATAATAATACTACTAATACTACTACTACTACTACTACTACTATTATTAATAATAATACTAATAATACTAATAATACTAATACTAATAATACTAATACTACTAATACTACTACTACTACTACTACTACTACTACTACTACTAAAATAATAATAATAATAATAATAATAATAATAATTCATTATTATTTTTTCTAATTAAATCGTGTAAAAAGTGTTAAAGTCTAAACTCTCGAATGAATTTTACGTCAGTAGAATTATTCATTTAATGTTCTGTAAACTAACTGAAACTAACTAACTTACAGCGGTGAAGGAATGAAGAACAAACAGTAGAAAAGTGAAAGCTACGACCCTGAGAGATGCCGGGATGGTTCAGGGTGTTGCCATAGAAACGTTAAACATTGCACGATCGTTTCTATACTGAGGTTGTTACGATCACCTGACTATTTCACACAACAAAGCAACTTAAATAAACCGTTAATCATTGTGACGGGAAATAAATCCTCCACGCGTCGTGGCGCCACCAAAAATCATCTATTCCTGTGTGCAGACTCAAGCAAACGAATCGAAAATGCTTTAAGGACTTTTTTTCCACTTTAAAAACAATTGTTTACACGTGTTAATCATTCCTATTGTTTGTTAAAGGATTTTGGATAATAAAAATGCAAAGTGTATTTCCCCACCTGACTTATAAAGACTAGAATATAAACCTGATTTGACTTTTTAAAATTTAATAAGCATTACAATTTACACAAACCTGCAGCTATAATTTTTCCACACTCCTAAATCATTTTTAAAAAATAATGAGCTGGTATATTTTTATTTTATTTATTAGAACTATTGAATTTTCAGCATTTTTACACGCTGAACTAAATATTTATTTTGTCCTTAAAACAGTAGTATTCCTATATTTTTTATGTTAAAAATATTCAAACTGTAAGATCATTTAATTCTAATGCTAAATTTTCTTTACTCCTAAATAATTTGTACATGAGGCGTAATAAAAAAAAAACTGCTAAAAAAATTTATAAAGATTAAAATGACTTATTTATGTTTTACAGAATGACATACATCCTTTTTTAATTAAAAATGAACCGCTACTAAGCTTTAAAACAGATTAATGTGCTGTCTTTTTGAATTTTGTTAAACGGACCATAGTGATCAGATAAAGTTTATTTTCATCTATTAATATACATATTGTTTTAAAGAAACAGCTGTAAGAAGTTTATTCTTTCATCAGCCGTCATCTAATATAACACTGCGCATCGGTTAACAAGAAGCAAAAACATCAGGAAAAATGTCAATCTTTTGATCTTTTGATTTTAGTGTAATTATGATCAAAGATGTTGTACAATTAAAGACATTTTTTTAACTACACATTTCCTTATATTTTACTTGCTCTAGTTTTGCAGTCAATGTAATTGTAACCCATATGTAATCTAGCTTTTTTTATATCCGATGAACTGTCCTAATAATTATTACACTATATTAAGTTTTAATACAAGGTTCATTACAATAAAATCAGCTGAGTGAAAACAAATGAGAGTAAATTCATTTCATTTAGTAAAAGCTCTTCGTCTCGTAAATAAGCAGTAGAAATATTAGTTTTGTAATAAAAATTAAATGCCATTGTAAAGAAAAAAAGATTGAAACAGAGGACTGTCACCATTAGAAAGAATAATCTTTATTAACTAATAAATATTTGGTCTTTCAAGGCACTTTTTTGTAAAGATAAGGCCAGTAAGTACTTCTCGTCATATGACGGACAAAACCCCAGAGTTTGTATGTTGCAATGTCCATGAATTCATCCAGACAAAATGCTCCACAAGAGCATGAATAAAAATTTTCACACACACACGTTACACTCAGCACTGTTCCATGTTATCTTATATGTTAAGGCTACAAGATGAAAAGTCAGGAATGTAAGAAAGATCTCACAGAAGAAACTGGTGGGGGGAGGAAGTCTAAAAATGACATCTCCATCACCCTCCGTCATATCATTGTAACAGTATGCACGAAAAAAAGTGCATGGAGGCACCAATCAGAGAGGTACTGCAGTCATTATGTCACAATTTTGGAAGAATTAATGCAATTGCACGAAGAGGCGGTGTAAAATTTTAAACAAAAAAAGGAGAAAAGGACAAATTACAGATTCCGCCTCTAAGATGCTATTTGCAATATTATTATTATTATTATTATTATTATTAATAATAATATTATTATTATGATAAGTAATACATTCCGTAAGGAGCTCCGAAGAGAGTAGGCATGGCGAGACCCGGGCGTGGGAGGGTGGCCGCGGCACCATATACAGCTGGAGGCGCGTGTGCTGCAAGAGAGAAGGGCAGCGCAAGAGCAGCAGGCAGTGTGGGTTTGGCTGCCAGCTTCAACTTTTCCAGTTCGGCCTCGTGCAACCGTTTGGCTTTGGCTCGTCGGTTTTGGAACCAGATCTTCACCTGGGTCTCAGTAAGGCTGAGTGAGCTGGAGAACTCGGCACGTTCTGCAATAGACAGATACTGCTTCTGACGAAACTTGCGCTCCAGAGCCAGCAGCTGTGCCGTGGTGAAGGGTGTGCGAGGTTTGCGATTGGTTTTGTGCTTGCGCAGATTGCATGCGGTTGAAGGACTAGTGGCTCCTACAGAGGAAAAGAAAGATGGCAATGGTTAGTGTTAATTACAATAAAGTAAATCAGAAGGAAACAAAGAGAATCCAGCAACCAGAGCTTTTTTACTTACTTCCATTCTTAAGAAAGTGCTAACTAACAGATTATAACAATATAATAAACACTTTTTTTTTTGGTTATAACAGCTGATGTGAAGCAAACGGTCACAGAGTGGTTTTTGTCAGCGCACAGAAATGTGTCAGATCTAGTCTATGATAACATGTAGAAGTGGGGGGTAGAAGTTGTATTTTTTTATATTCTGCTTTTATATTCTACTTTATTTTATATTCTGCTAACATTAAAACATTTGTGCCTTGTTGTTTAACACCATCTTTATTAATCTTTAAGTCAGGATAATTATGTAACGATAACTAAACACAATCAACAGATAGTATGTTAGGACTGTCAGGGGTTTAAAACTTTAAACTGATGCAACACGTGTTATTAGTGGCAGGATTATGGGTTCTGCTATTCAAAAGTTATTCGGCCATGCAAAAGTCATAAAGGACTTAATTGCATACTAACACAGTATTGCACATAAACGTAATCATTGAGTGAGTTGTTGAGTATTCTTTGAGTTCTAAGACACTTGTGCAACAGTCCACTTAGGAATACAGAGTGTGTGTGAGAATGTTTTAACATATTAAAAACGGCAAAATAAGAAATCCTAGGAAGAATATAAAATCTTATGGACTAATAGTGAAACCTGAAGGGAATTTATTATAAGGCAATTATTGGTGCCGACATGTGTATCGTGCATCGTAAGGCCTGGGGTCTATTTAAAAACGAACCTAATTTTATTTTTAGATATTATAAGGAGTTAAATACGATTCAAGGGTTCTGGATCACTCGAGAACCTCTAAACATCATGGTAGGACAGAAGGCTGTGGGTTGCCATGCGCACTTACTCTGCGATGATGAGAAAGACGGGCTCTTCATCCAAGTGCTCTGTTCCTTGTCGCTCGAATCTTCGCTCTCGTCGTTCAGACAGTCCGACACATGAGCAAAGGCCTCGGCCGACACTTGGCTGTTCTGTGGCAGGTAAGTCCGCTGAGAGAACTGGCCTAGATGCTCGGGGAAGGGCGCGGGCGGGGAGTAGGCGCTCCTGCAGGTGGATTGTTTGGAGATAAGCGACTCGACGCTGAACGGGTGCCGGCTCGCTTTGCTCTTCACCTCGGCGTCCACGGCCAGCTCTTTCGCGCGGCTCTCCTCGCCTTCCGTGTCCGTTTTATCGCGCGGCGAGGCTTCGCAATTGCCGCTTCCCTTAGGAGAAGTCATGGCAGGCTCCTAAGGCGTCGCGCCGCGATGCTTCAGCATGTGTAATCCCTTCCTACCGGACGCTGGCTCGCTGGCTCCCTCTCACACTCTCCACTAGTTTTTTTGACAGTCAGCGTCTCCCGCGACCGACCCGCTTATAAATGGGCGGCCACCCGGCCCCGCCCCGTACGGCAGCGGCCAATCGGATCGTGTCCGCGACCTTGTTGCGCGCGCGATGCGCAAGCCGATTGGCCCGCTGGCCCCGCTGAAAGACATCAAGAGGATCTGGAGAAAAACGAGCAGTTAATCACAGGCGTCGTGCTGAGATGATGTATTGATGGCCCGAGGGCTGCCGACTCTTTGGAACACAAGCGGACCAATTTTAGCCCAATTAAACAGTGGGGAAGCTTTAGAAAAAAAAAGACAGGCCTATCCATATCCAACTGTTGAATAGTCATTGAGTCATTGCACAATAGGATTGACTCATCTCACGCCGAAACTTTGTAAAAGCAGATCATCAAAAGTCAACAACAATAAAAACATTGGAAAATATGATGGCGAGGCCGCTGCGTGCAGGACAATTAAAACCTCTGAACCGTAGAAGAGTTTCAATAATTGTAAGGAGAGGGCAAATAAAATAGAAATAATTAAGATCATAAAAAAAACAAACATTTTAAAAACATCCAAAAATCCCTGTTTTTTATTTTCTTTTATTTTTTTTATTTGGAGGTATGTAATAAGCGGATCTGAGTTTAAACAGACTTTGATTATTGAGGCAGGTTGAGTATGGAATATGTACTAATAGTACACAATATAATAAAGTGTGCTTTTAAAATAGTTTGGGCATAAAGTCAGAGATAAAAAGAAAACAGCGTTTCTATTTATTCTGGTTATTACTCCTGGCTGATTTGCCTAAAAAGAAAGAAATTGATTGGATAAGGCTGTTCACACCGCATTTCCGCAATTTAAGGCTTGTCATGGTCTTTTAAGGTTACAAAAGCTTCAGCTAAGAAGCCAACAGGCATCTCTCTCTCTCGCTCTCTCTCTCTCTCTCTCACACACACACACACACACACACACACACACACACACACACACACACACACACACACACACACCCCTCTCTCTCATTCTCTCTCTCTCTCTCTCTCTCTCTCTCTCTCATTCTCTCTCTCTCTCTCTCTCTCTCTCTCATTCATTCTCTCTCTCTCTCTCTCTCTCTCTCTCTCTCTCTCTCTCTCTCTCTCTCTCTCTCTCTCTCTCTCTCTCGGCATTTAATAAGCCAGACGAGTTGCGTTTTGGAAGGCGCCAGGCAGGGCAGGATCAAAAGCGAAGCTACCTCAGGGAGAAAAAGGCAACAGTTAACTCCACTTAACCAATTGTCCTCCAAATATGCCGTAGTCCGGTGCAGCGCGTAGCTCCGAGGCCAAGAGAGAACATAAAACATTAACCATTTCTCTACTGAAATTTAACCCTACACTGTAAAAACAGTGAGCTTTATAATTCAGAATTGCCATAACACACACACACACACACACACACACACATATATATTCATTCATTCATTATCTCCCACTTTATCCTCTATTAGGGTCGCGGTGGGGTTCCCCATGCCCATCCAGGGGAGAACGTCTCGGGCGCTGGGCAGATACACCCAGGACAGGGCGCCAATCCATCGCTGGGTACACACTCACTCACACTCTATATGGGGCAATTTAGAGAACTCAATTAACTTGATATATGGTTTTGGACTGTGGGAGGAAACCGGAGAACCCGGAGGAAACCCACATGGACACGGGGAGAACATGGAGACTCCACCCAGATGGGGATTCGAACCGGGAATCCCTAGCGCTGAGAGGCGAACGTGCTAACCACTAAGCCACCGTGCCGCCTATATATATATATATATATATATATATATATATATATATATATATATATATATATATATATATATATATATATATATATATATATATATATATATATATATATACATACACAAAGAATCCTGATGAAATTACAGAATCTATAAATGCCCCTTTGACAAACAGGGTAATTCAATATGCAGAAACAAAGTGATCATATCAGTCTCATTTGCAGAAAAGCATGATTTATTACTTATTTTATATTTACTACATATCTGCTAGCAATTTAAATACTTTTGCAAAACTTTATAGATAATGAGGACTTTTGCTACAATTCGCACACAACAAAAATATGTACATAGTATGTTACGTGTTATTTCTTTTAACATGCTAGATAGATTTCTGGCTTTTTTATGTTCTCCCCTTGTCCGTGTGTTTCCTCTCCTCTCTGAGAGTTCCCACAGTCCAAAAACATGGATTCAAATTTAATTGGCTGCTCTTATTTGCCCCTATATAGTGTGTGTATCTGTGTAAGTAACCACCGAATAAGGTAATTTGAGACAATCTCATAGAACTTTTACTTATGAACTCTGCATAATGACTCTGGTCCCCCTAGCGCATAGAGTTAACAACAAAGAACCAATTACAGACGTGTTCTCACCTTTTCCTTAGAATTGGCATATGTGCTAGAGACAGGACATGACTCAAAAATGATGAAATTGAGGTCACATAGCAGGTTTGTGTCTCCTGTCATTTGTTAACTTTGTCTGATGAGTTTATTTGGGTCAATCGTTCATGACAAACTCTTAAATCTGTGATATCAGCTGTTTCCTTACTAAATTTCTATGTCGTCAGAAACAACAACCAGCTCACTGTCAATTTTCCAGATTAGCAATGTGTTTGTGCTCATGTAGGAAAATTAGATGCCCTTTATTTAGGGAGATGGTGGTGTAGTCTGTTTACCTGATTTGAACATTTGCATTCACACATTAACCTCAGGATTGCAGGGCATGTTTGAGGAAGAATGTCTTTTGCCTAAATGCTACCACACAACTTACCATAAGAATGCTACCTAAACTAATATTTTTATAAATTTACTCCAAAATTGAATAGAAAACCTTTTGTGAAAAGTAGAAGCTGCTTTAGTTGCAAAGGTTGGGCATGTGTGTGTGTGTGTGTGTATGTGTGTGTGTGTGTGTGTGTGTGTGTGTGTGTGTGTGTGTGTGTGTGTGTGTTCAAAAATCAAACTCATAGTAGAATCCTTGGAGCTTAAGTAAACTATGCCGCACCTTTATGTAAAAGATTGAAGATCTGCTGATGTACTTGGTTTCCTAACATTCCTTCTTTTAACAAAGCCACACATACACATGCAGAAATCCATCTGAAGCAGCATGAAGGCCCATTTCTTATTGTTAAATATCTCTAAACAGTTTGAAAGAGGATTTACCCCCGAAGGTCAGGTCGCAACAGGCCGCACAATTTACACAGGCAATAATAGCCCTTTTCACATGCAGTCTCTTCCAATTCATTTTCAAGCTTGGATGGAACCACTCAACCAGTTCATAAAAGCTGAGGCCAAGGTAAATTTAGTGCTGGAATACTGAGCAAAAGTTCAAATGTTGGCGATTGAGCATGCCAGTCTCCATTTAATGAATTTCAAGGTCCTACTGTGACAGAGCTCAGTGTGATGGCATATTTCTTCACGTGTGGGTTAAATCAACCAGGAGTTTGATTCCTGCTATATGTTTGAGTTAAAACCTTATCTGAGTCGGGTCACTCACCCATATCTAATGCAGTGGATGGATATTTAATTAGTCACATTTTTATTTTGATTGCCAGACCAGAATCGATCATATATTTCTAATGCTGCAGGTTCACAGTTTAAGCACCCTATTAGGCGGCGGGTTATGACTCAACAAGCGGAAGAGTGACAAATTACATCCTTTGAGATTTGCCTTTGAGGAATTTTTACATGTGTAAATCTCTCATAAAGCCGTGCGTATGTTCCGCCGTAGGAAGAAGGCGCCGAGGACATGCTGCTGTTACTGCATTGTGAGCTGGAGATTCATGACATGGCTCCGTTTCAAACAAGGGAGCCAACCATGCAGGGATGGTTTGTTTTCTCCCCATTCAGTTTCTCAGCAGGGACATAGCTGCCAAAATTGTTGTGAAATGGACGAGGGATCCTGAGAGGAATGGCATTGATATGCATGCCTGTTATTTTAGTAAAGCTAAAAAACAGCCATGCCTCTTCACTCGGAAGATGTAGGAAAGCAAACAGGTTGATGGCTGAAGGCATTTATCATACAGTGCACTTCATGCATGCTCATATTAAATGGGGCGTTCAGTATGTACTGTAATGTTATGTAAGAAGCCTGTGTAAGCAAAGCATGGCTGTATAATAAATTTGCACATCACCAGCCATTTCCACATTCAATTCCTGAGGTCACGGTTGAGTCCAAATGGTCAGACTATGCTGAATGTCATAGTCTGCACATAGTAAGCGTATGTGTAAGAGAGGTACATTTGATATTTTTTTTAATTAAAGGAGCGAGGTGATTACACAAGAACACAAACCAAACAAGGAATGAACATGCATTCTGTACGTGTGTGTGTATGTAAGTGTGCACACTATTGTGGCCGATCAGTGGCCACACAAAACCCATCAGGAATGTCAGCACATATCCACTTTTAGTGGCCACGTGTAATTTTTCATACAAGCATCCATAGCTGCCTAAATTACACTTCTGTTCAGTCAAATTGTCACCACAAACTGTTTCACAAATTGCAAGTCTGCCTGCAAGGGTTTCATTTTGGTCAATAGTGAGAGGCACCACAGAGACGACCCTGAAAATTATATTTTGCCTCAAGAGAGAAAAAAAAGCCTTAGTGAAGCCATTTTACAAAGAATTTCACATGGAGAATATAATTAACAACTAGAGTGAGATAATTGCAATAAGGCACGGATCATTAAAAGAAAACAAAAGGAAAAGAAAAAAAGAAAAGTTCCCAGATTAAGATGCAGTGCCATTGTTAGTATTTTATATAAAGTTCACAGTTATAAAATCATGTTTACTTTGACAGGATCAACAATTAAATGTTTCTGCTGTAAGTGCTGTCACCACCAGATCAAGAAGTGCTCCATCTGAAAGCATGCTCTTTACTTAACAAGAGACTCTTGCACTTAAATCTGGATAATGACTTGTAACCGTTTGAATGCATTATTATTTTAATATGTACGCACTGGTGTAAGCCCATACAGTAAACCAAACCACATAGTGAGAAGTGATAAAAACTTCAGTGCTTAGCATCTAATTAAATACTAACACAGAGTCTTAATGCAGTCTTTAGAATCTGTCTAAATACTCCCTTAATGGCCATCTACTACATTTCTGTACCTAGCTACCACTTTAATCTTTTGTAGAAATGACTGACTTCAGCAAATGACAGTTTCAAATGCAGCCAACAAAATGATTTACAATGTAGTTTCAAAGATACAACTTGTGGGATTTTCATTAACCCCACAGTTACTAGTAAACAACAAAACAAGGCTTAGTTTTGTCAAATGCTTATCCTGACCTGCAGTTGTCAAGGGCTGGACATTTAAAATCTGATGATATGACGCATTTGCCCAAGATTTGATGCTGGGCCATTGAATAGGGCCCTGTAAGGGTTGATCATTACTGTCACAGATTGTTTGATGTCAGCCATCCCAAGTAATCATGACGAGGCTACAGTAGAATAGAAAACGGGCTCATGTGACCTAAAATTGAGCTTAATTTTCTGCCTGTTGTTCATGGATTCCTTGCTGAGAATGGGGTCCGGGTGAGTTGAACCTTTTTATGTTGACAAAGTTTACGAGGAAATGTTTGATTGACTCTAATTTATGAACTCTAAATGGAACTAAATATTTGGCTTATATGTCCCGGGGTACTTATATTATATTAGACGTCCTTTAAAAGCATAGTGGTATCATTGTGCTTTCTAGAAAAAAAACTTTTTTTGCACTTTTTCAATTTTGGACCATGACTGTAATTGCCAGAAGAGTTTTATTTTGCAGGGTGTGGAACAAGTTGGGTTACTTTCACAATTACAATTTTCCTGATTTTCATCTGTTGTTGGTTAATTATGTGGTCAACAGAGGTTGAGACATGAACAAATATGTGTGCTTGGTTGCCCCAGATTACAATTTGAAATTCCTCCCATGAAAAAGCTGTCCACCAGGGGGTCAACCGGTTAAAAGGGACTTTGAATAAACACTCTTTGGTTTCTCTTATTGTGAACAGAGGGGGAGGTGCATGGCTGAAAACAACCGTTTAAACTGATCCTGGCTCAGCTTCCCCGTTGCCAGATCTGAACCCCAACCAGTATCCAGGAGGCCGGAAAACTGATCACAGATCAGCATGAAATAACTACCTCTGAAACCAAGAGGGAGCAAAGGCCTTTGAAATACACGGACAGGACATGAGGCAGGAGGCCGGAGCCGTGGTATCTGGGCAGATGTCTGCCTCATATTGTGGATGTTAATATGAAGTCAGCATGGAGGGATTCTCTCATGATAGGTCATAGATTAGTGTCAGTGGGCTATCTTCATCCTAAATGTGTGATGTTTAGGAAATGCAGTCGTTTAAAAGCATTTAGGTTTCAGATTACAGTAGATCAGGTTGGAATTACCCGTCATCAGTGGGCCTTTTTATCAAAAAACAATTTTACAACATACTATTTGGAAGCCAAACCATACCATTTTTTCCACTGTGATTCCCTCGGGCCAGAGAAGGCATGCGGGAAACAAGAGGCTAAAGAGGAATGAGCACTAGAGACAGGGAGAGGCTTTGTTGACTTAAATAAGCTAGAAAACACAATTGCACTTTTCCCAACTGTGAAAATGGACTGCGGGGCATTGTAAATGAAATGTTTGGGAAATGCCCCAGAGGCACAGGGGTCTTGCTGTGTTGCGAGAATAGGGGAACAGAATAGGGAGGTGCAGGAGGAAGATCACAGAGCCCTTTAAGCCTACATTAAGGAAAAGCTGCAGGTAATTGGCTTGTTGCATTTCAAAGCCTCTTCAGAAGTGAATCATTAAAAGACAGGTAATTAGCACAAACTAAGAGGAATTGATTTTGCAGATTAGCCACCGATGAGTTGCTTTTCAGGTTTGCACATCTGAGCCATGTCTTGACTGGAATGTGGATGCTGACATTTCAAATGCAAAAGAAACGCAAAGCAAACGATGCAACCGAAAATAATAATGCTAAATGTTGGTCCAGTTTTGGACCCACATGTATGTGAAAACCCAGATTATGCTCTGCGCTTTCCTCCCATCTTTCCCCTTTTGTGAGTGTACAACACTTTCAAATCTGTGACCCCCCTTGACCTGTGAATACAGCAAGAAACATAACTTTTCTCTGCATAAAACTGCAGTTAAGTACTGAAAAGTAGGCTAAGCCCCGTTCTGACAGCCTGATTACTGAATCAGACTCTCAACTCAAAGAGATGTCAGTCAGAGAGACAAAACAATCTGTGTACTGCTATTGTGCAGGCAACTTTTTATGCTGTCATTAGCTAATCGGCGCTTGTAAATACAAGCGTGAACGATGAGCACAGGCCATCAGTTCCCACACTAACCATGCCCTGTGGCTTTAGGCCTTTTTTGCCGTTCCCTCGCTTGGCATCTGTTGCGTGCGGCCCTTTTTTCGGCCGGTTTGTGCATTTTAATGATCTGTTCATGCTGAGGTATTCTTTTTCTGCTGGCTTGCTGTTAGATTCAAACTCCTGTCTGACCACATAGCATTCATTCGCTGTATTTTTGTCCCTTCTCTGCTTTAACTAATTTTAAACCTTTGTTTCGGCATCTTTAGGGAAATGGGCTGTGACAGGTGATAAAAGAGACCCGACAAAGACAAAGAATAAAAGAATAGTCAGAGGAGTAGTAAATAAAGTAGACAGTCACTATTCATCCAAAAGGCTTGATCTGTTGTAAAAGACGTCTTCGAGACTACAGGTGTTGCTGAGACCTTACAAAATGACTTGGATGACTGCCAACTCTGATAGAGCAATTGCTTTGAGTCTGAGTGAAAGAACCCACCACAGGTATATACAGAAATGCGATGAGTGAGATGACCGAAAACAAAAAGGATGAATAATCACTGATTTGTGATCTGAAATTTTGATGTTTACATCACATTCTCATTCTACAGGCTTGGTGCAGGGCTGCTGTGACCAAGAGGCCTGTGGTGAAAGGCCCTGCATCCTCTTTTCTTCCTCTCAGCTGGGTGCTGAGGGTAACAGCTCTGGCAGCTGCTTTGCTTTCTATTTGTCCATAGATCGCTATAGTCCTCTCTCTGCAGGTGAGTTTCTGCTGAAAGGCTCCCTCTTTCATTCTGCTTTTCTCTGGTGTTTTGCTCGCTTGTGTTCTAAATTTTTTTGTCCCAAAAAACTGTGTTTTTACACTGGCCACTAATTCAAGTTCATAAAGTTACTTCTGATTCCTAATATTGTACTGTACTTCCAGGCCCAAATAATTTGATCTAATGTTTTCAAAGATACCAATTTCAATACCATTTGTCAGTGAAACTTGTGATACTTCTGGACCAAATGGTTCTCCCAGTGATGAATGCCTTATGTAACACACAGATCTTTTTATTACTTATCGTAATAAAAAGTGTCTAACCATCTCATAACAGTCTGAATTTATCTGGACAGTTTAAAGGGGCCGCAGTAGGGTTGTGGTTAACGAACCAGCTTTGCGACCCAAAGACTATGGCTGAAGTGCCCTTGGGCAAGGCACCTAACCACAATTGCTCCGGGCACGTGTGCTCACTTCACTTAGTGTGTAGTTGTGTTTGTTTCACTGCACTGCACTGATAAGTTAAATGTGGGGGACAAATTCTTCTGTGTGTAAGAACTTTAGATAAAACGAATCATTTCATCTTTAAAACAAATGGTCACATTGTCCTGTCATTTTCCTGTATGCATTAATAATTTAATAATTTGCATGTATAATTGATCTTCATAGGTAAATCACTTTTAGGGAGAGTAATAATAGGGTGACTGGGATGCAGAGTTGGTTTTAAAAGCTTTTTCATCAATGATCATCAACATGCGCCTTATAAATCTTTATTAGTTTCATGATAGAGCTTTACTTCCCTGTTGTGAAGATCTGACCAGTTGTTGCACCTGATTGTCAACCCGTTGATCGAAAACACCTGACTCGAATTTCACCTTCACATTATCTGCTAATCCTGAATTTTCACATGTTTTTTGACACTCAAAGAAAATAAAACTGTATTCAGAAATTAAGATAATTCTAAAATGTTTTCAAACTTTCAAGCACCACTGTATTTTTTTCTACATGTTTTACTTAATTGATAAAAAACTGTGCCTCTGCGCAGACATGAAGAGCCTTTCAGTGGTGTGCTCTTTACAATGCTCTTTACAGGGTTTAAGGGTTAAATGTAAAGTATTCAGTTAATCGCAACAAAATTTTATTGTTTCCCCATCATTGGTGGTGTTTGCAAAAAGGATAATATGTAATCACAGCTGTTTGGTTTTAGATGAGCCTAAAGTGCAATTTTGCCTATTAAGTAAAGGGTCCTAAGGCGACATGGGGCGTCACAGATTTTCCACCTTTAAACCAGCAACGGAACTGTTCACAGGGCGCAATTTGACATTTGTTTTGAAGGAATGTTACACTAGGCAATAATGCTTCTGTGTTACATTTTTCCCATGGTCATGTGTCTGATCTTCTTATCAGAATTACAGTTTCGAAATTCTGTGCATGAATTAATTTCTCTCTCTCTCTCTCTCTCTGGTTATATTTACCAGTATTGACTGAAATTTCCTTATAACATTATGGACGGCCTTTCCAGGTTGCTGATAGTTGCTGATACTTTCCATCATCATTGCCAGTGGTGCTTGAAAGTTTTTGAAAAAAAAGTCAGTTTTTAAAAAAAAAATCTTTCTGTATAAAATTAGTCCTAAAGGTAGATAGAGAGAACTAACTCAGACATATGTTTGAATCGTGTAAACCTGGCATGGCAGGGTTGAAGAATATGCTTTCTGTTTATATAATTTCTGCTTTTTAAATAAAGATATTACATACATTTGTATGAAAACTGTTTTACTGTGGACTGTAAGGTGCTCATTCACACTCAGTCATCCCATTGACTGAAAACACCTGACTCTAATTGACTGCAATTTTTTTTATCCCAATGGTTCATGTATGTATGTACTACAGTATATTATGTACATGTGTATATATGTATTGTTCAAGCAGTGTTTGCATGCTCAGGATTTGTCAGTGTGGGCAAATATAATTAAACATAGTAAAAAAAAAGGTTAAGAAAAACAGGTGTAAAAGCTGTCATCATGCCGTAACTAATGCAGCTGTCCTCTAACCAAGGAACTGAACTAATATTAGCTTTTCTTCGCTTTAGGTTTACACAGTGTTTTGTTTTTTAAATAATTTCTTAATTCAAATGTGTCACTCTGAAAATCAAACTGATCACAAAAATTTGCTTTAGTGTCTCACTGTATCATCATCTAGCCCTTTCTCTGATCTTTACAGTAGTAGGTTTAGACTACTCATGTCACATATTGAATATAATCTTGACATTGTTTTGACTCAGAGATGTTTTATCAGTCTGCATGCATTGCTTTCCTTGAACCTCCCTCAAAAGTTCCTCTCTGTTTTCCTCCAGGAATGCTGCCTGGCTGGACTATCTATTCATTTGGTTACTTAAATGTAATTGGTACCCCCTCCCCAGCCTTTGAAGCCACTGAGAGGCAAATGATTTGCTTCGCCCTAGGGCTGGTAGTGGCCATATACACACACACACACACACACACACACACACACACACACACACACACACACACACACACACACACACACACACACACACACACACACACACACTCCATCCTCTATGCCCCCCCACCCCCTTCCTGTCCCTAAGGGTCGACACTGTCGGTCTGCCCAGCAAGAGGGCAGCTCTCATACAGAGAAGAAATAATAGAGCATGGGCAGCTCAATTTCGCCGTCTTTTCATCCTCCTCTTTTTAACTTTTATTAACAACAGCTTTGGCTCCAATATGGGTGTGGGTAGTGGGCTTTTTTCTGGGTGGCTGGACAGTGGGGCCTTTTATCGGAGTATGAGCATGTTTTGCAGCCCCGTAGCTCTGTGCAGTTTTGAGTAGCTTAATAATACTCAAGATAAGTGCTTTAAATAGCAGTTAGACAGTGACCAACATGGGTGTGGTTTTCAAAGAGGATGGAACAAGTAACATCAATGTTTGCATAAACAATTGCAGCAATAAGCTACTAAGATTAAATGTGGTATTTATACACGACTGAATAATATGTAATTGTAAAAAAATGAATGAATAAAACATACAAATTTTGATTATTTTACATAATTAGCAAAATATTCAAATCAGCCCTACTGGCACCAACAATAATGCCATGGTTAAATCACACAAGTCACAATATTCATTTGTGTTTTTTTTTGGGCACACACAGCAAAAGCTTACAAAGTTACATTATTCTAGCATTATATCTAGATTTTTAGTAGTTGCCAGAACCTATTTGGGTCACAAGCTACCAGAACCAATAGAGTGTCAGTTATTTTTACACTTGGGTGAAATGGTGTTTCAGTGGTTAGTGATTTTGCTTCACAGCAAGAAGGTCCTGGATTTAATTCCCGGATGGTGTAGACAAAAGGACCTTTGTGTGTGCAGTCTCCATGTCCTCCCTGTGTCTATGTGGAGCTTCTTCAGCAATTTCAACTTCATACACGATCCACAATCCACAGACAGGTAGGGTACATTGGACATACATGATTGTCAGACCCCTCGAGTACTATATTAAATATTAAATAAAATGTAATTATAAAAATATTATAACTAGTAGTTACTTTTTATGTAAATTCTGTTTCATGTAATGTAAAAACCTTACAGAAAGAATCTAAGAACAGGTGCTAAATTGAGAATGCCAAAAAGATTTAATTTAGCAAAAACAAAGCATTGGGAACTCATGCTGTTGTTCTTTCATGCCAATCTAGGTTTTTGTATTTATTTTCTCTTTAGGAGTCTTTAAAGAACTGTTAGTTTAAATGTCACAAAAATTCACATGATACAATTTCTATTTATTAGACAAAATCTTTTAAAGCTGACAACTTAAATATTGGTGTAGACCAGAGCAGATACAGAGTACAGTACAGAATGATATTGTATTTTCATTTTGTACTGTCCTGACAAAAGCTGCATTCATCTTTACAATTTTAAATTTAAACTTCAAAAATTGTTGTAGACATGCACATAAAAGTTTTTAATATTTGGTTTAAAACGTTTTGTTTAGGTCGACAACATAAAACATCTCAATAAATGTGCTACCCAAACATTCTACGGTTGTCCACAACATACATCATCTATTGAAAGTAGTTCCACAAAATATAATTTTAAATCATTTAAATCACTGCCATTATCTTGTCAACTATTAAGAATGAAAGACCCACACAGTGACTTGGTCCTCTAAACAGGTGTCCTGTAACAGGGGCCAGAGGGCAATAGTTCAGACTCCTTGCAGTGTGGATGGTCTCGCAAACCAATATTGCAGAAGCCCTCCTGAGGATCTGTCTGTTAAAAATCTCAACAAGCTTTGGACCCATCCATTTAATTAGACTGTGATTCTGATTTTATTGGACAGTTTCAGGTTTCCATACTGAGCAATAATACAAAATAATATGAAAACTTCTATAAAAGTCATCATATCAGTATAAATGGTATTTTCCTATTGCACAAACAGTTCCTATTTCGTGTTTCTAACAATGGGGTAAGCATTAGGCTCCAAACACAAGTGTTCTATTGGTAGTACTACATAAAATTAATATAAGCACCCTTAAAACCTTAGTTGGGTCCTTTTTAAGGCAACGGTCTTTTGTTTTTGACACATTTAGATGAAGGAAAGACTTATTCACACCATACAATGGAACTGTGAAACTGTGAAACAGTGAGTGCTGACATAAATTGAACACAAAGCAGCACATTTTGAACATTCTACAAATAATTTTATAAATTACATTTTCATGTAATTGTGTTTGATTATTAAAACAACAGAAATATAGATCCTAAAATAGTCCAGTCCAACACTCACTGCGGAAAAATGTCCTATTCCCTTAGCAAGATTTAATTGGATATGAGCGGAAGTATAGCTCTATATACTACAGAATCCATCAGGCGAATTCTATCAGTGTTATATTATCAACCCAGTTCCATTGGCAGCCATACATGCCCATGCATTACACCGCCTCAACCATATTTGACAGATGCTGTGGAATACTTTGGATCACGAGTCTATACTTTCCTTCTCCATACTCTTTTGTTCCTATCATTCTGTGCAATTTAATCTTGTTAGAGAACTGGCAGAGGTTTTAAAATGTATTCTAGCGAGTTTAATCTGGACGTTCTGTTCTTGACTGTTAACAGTGGTTTGCGTCTCGAGGTAAACCTTCTTTATTTACAATACCGCGTCTCTTGATTGTACAGTTTGACAGTGATATGTCTCTGTGAAAGTGTTCATAACTTGTCTAAATGTTGCACAAGGGTATTTTCTTTTCCAGCAAAGAAAGAATTCTGTGATTAACCACTTTAATTGACTTCCAGGTCTTTAGGTGTTGCTAAGCTTGCTAGCGCATTCTTTCTTTTTAAGAATGTGCTAACGTGTTGATTTGACCACACCTGTAGCAGTTCACAAGAGTTCTCATGAACTGCTACAGCATGCAAATTTGACACTTTTATCTTTATTTGTCATGAAGTGATGTGGTGTATTGTATTATGTTATTATGCTTACATGCAAAAGTCAAAATAGGACACGTACTCTGAAAAAGCTGAAATACAATTATTTAAATACCCGTTAAATACCATTTTAAATGTATTAGTTCAAAATGATTAGCAAAAAAGATTTGTATTTTTGTGTAAATTTGTTAAAAAATGTAAATTGCTATTCAACCAAGAGGATTCAAACTGCTGCATAAGATTTTATTCATTCATTCATTCATTCATTATCTTCCGCTTTATCCTATATTAGGGTCGTGGTGGGGTTCCCCATGCCCATGCAGGGGAAAACGTTTCAGGCGCTGGGCAGATACACCCAGGACAGGGCGCCAATCCATCGCCGGGCACACACTCACTCACACAGACATGCACGCATACACACTCTATAGTATATGGGGCAATTTGGAGAACTCAATTGACTTGTTCCATGTTTTTGGACTGTGGGAGGAAACCGGAGAACCCGGAGGAAACCCACACGGACACGGGGAGAACATGGAAACTCCACCCAGATGGGGATTCAAACCGGGAATCCCTAGTGCTGAGAGGCGAACATGCAAACCACAAAGCCACCGTGCCACCCATAGGACTTTATATTCAATTGAATTATTTAATTTAATCTCAATTTATTACTTAGACACTTAATTTTATACTAGGCTTGTGGAGGGCGGTTTGTGTTCTCATGCCCATACAGGGAAGCATGATTTAGGCGCAGGGCAGATTTAGGACAGGGTGCCAATCAATTGCTTGGCACACTCACTCACACTGACACACACGCTATATAGAGGCAATTTAAAGCAGCCAATTCACCTTGAATTCATATTTTTGGACTGTGGGAGGAAAATGTCTTTTAACCTTAAGACATGTATAGATTTCAACTCTCTTAGTATTTGAAAATATAGCTGAAATTGTTGCATACTGTAAGACATGTTTGTTTCTTAAAGCTGTAGGATATATTGCAGATGTTCTGATTATGAATAAAGAGAATCTAAACAACATTAAAAACATAATCCATTGGTGTGGGAAGATCTTGACTGGGTATATCTGGAGCTGTGCACCTTAAGAATGATAGACAATTTGGACAGATATGTACGGTACTACACACACTAAAACAATGCTAGATAATTTTTCCTTCAGCTGTAACTGTGCAAACATCAGAAATATGAAGTCTGCACAGACAACAATCCTGAAACAAAAGCAAACAACTGCTTTACCATCATCAAACATGGTAGATCATGAGTTGGAGGCAGACCTACAGCAAATGACATCAATTTAACAAAATCTTTAATCTCCACCCCTTATCTGAAAAGGAAATGATCTAGTAAGAGCATGCCTGTCTAACTAAGTCTTAAGCCTAGACTTAAGCACAGAGACTGTGTCTAAATCCTGACAGCTAATCAGTAGATCATTCCATAACGTAGGGGTTATAAAGCCAGCAGAACTTCCTTAAAAAGATATGCAAGTAATGTGTTTTACTTTTAATCAGACAAATTTATTTGTATATTTATTCATTCTTTATCTTCCACTTTATCCTCTATTAGGGTCGCGGTGGGGTTCCCCATGCCCATCCAGGGGAGAACGTCTTGGGCGTTGGGCAGATACACCCAGGACAGGGTGCCAATCTATCGCTGGGCAATTTATTTGTATAGATTTAATTTAATGTATACATTTAGTTGCACAGTCACTACCTTTATAACAGAGAGAAAAAAACATGATTCATTTGATGAACTTGATCTTAGATCTGCAAAAGGAGAATTTGCATGAACAAATTTGAGTCTGTAACGTGACCATTTGCAAAAGGCCAAGAGATTTTTATTTACCATAACGTTTAATTATAATGTAAGGTGATCATTAGTTTTTATTTTAGCGTATGATAATAACACAAACCCCAAGACACTATCTAACTAAAGAAAATTATGAAATAATGAAATATGTTTGGGTAATGGCCAAGTAGTTTGAGCCCAGCCTTTGGTCTGGTCTCAGAGATGTAGAAACCTGAGCCCTATATCATTTTCATTTTGACATACAGCAGAATGCTCTCAATGGATGATTGTGTGTGTGTGTGTGTGTGTGTGTGTGTGTAGTTTGTGCCTGTTTGCATGAGTGTATTTATGCTGTAATACTAAACCAGGTTAGGAACACAGCACTTTGCTTGTATCATTTGCTTTGAGGTTTTAAATAGAGAAGCTTTCCCGACAGTCCTTCCAGATGGTAACAATTCTGAAACATATTACGAGGCCAAGCAACATACCTGTGGGCTACGTCTTTTCATGATGCCATAAAAAAAGCCCTGTAATGTAATTTTGATCTCATTTATCTGATAGTGCTTCATGGGCTCCCCCCTTAACACAGGGCATATTTTTTGCTTCATCTTCTGTGTTGAATGAGATTGTATGATTTAAATCGTGGATTCGAGTGGGTTCATACTTGAGACACGGTGGGTTCGCTTTGAATTTGCTTTAATGGATGACTCTGGGCACACGGGATATTAATACTAAACAATGTCATTTGCCAGATGAAGCCTGATGCAGTTGCAAGAATAACGTTTAACTTTCAGAAACCATAAGAGCCATGCAAACTGAATGAGGATCCATTTTTAGAGATTGAATTCCACAAAAGTTTGAAAAGAGTTTGGGTATGGGTGTTTGTAGACTTAATTTAGTTGGACAGTCCATGAACAGTCCATGATATTATGTATAAATGTGTTTGTGTGTGTGTGTGTGTGTGTGTGTTAGAGAGAAAGAAAGGAGGGAGAGAGAGTAGTTAGTAGAGCAGGTTCCTTCATCTCTGCGTGCTTAAGGTACATTAACTTTAGCACTAACATTGCTTTGACATGTTTTCCCTGTTATCTGTTCTGCATGTCATCTTCTCCATTAATAACAAAAGAATGATGGCAGGGACACAAACCCACAACAAGGCTGCACAGCTGAGGGTTCTCAGGCCAAATTTTCCATCAACAGTTGCTGCAGCACCCCTCCTCATGATGAGGGATCACACGCACAACTGGCAACCCGCTGTGTGAAATTACTCACACTAATGGCACAACACACGCATTTTGCTACAGGAAATCGCACAGCCACACTATAACTATCCAACCGGTGATAAAACCAAATTGCATCATGATGTCGGGTTGTGTGTTTTCAGAAATAATGAGAAAACTGCCTCTCCATAATTAGCTCGAGTGTAAAAGCAACCCTTCCACGCTCATCTAGACCCACTCACATTCTAATCTCCCTCTATATAAACTCAAAATTGTTCTCAGATCAGGATGCTGAGAAACTTCTGTCAACGTCCCTGAAGCCAAAAGCCCATAATGGAACTTAATTAGACTAATTTGCCTAAACCAGGCGAGATGAACTTGTTTTTCAAGGTGCCTTTTTAAGTAATCGAATGTAAGACAGTGATTACTTTGTGGGTGTATGACACCTGGTTCTATATGAAATTCCCCCCAAGCAATAAACAAGGATGTTTCATTTTTTTTAAAGCAGGTCAGCAGTTCTTTCTTCAGGTTTGCCCATCGTTGTAAACCAAGAATGCCCTGTTGGTGCAAAGAAAATGCTTATATTGGTCCAGCTGTACTTACTGAGACCCATACAACATTTTACAAGACTGTTTGGTGTGTTACTAAGGTGTGGGACTAAACAAACCATTTGATTGGATTTTTTTGTATGGCTATAATGTGGACTGTGGACTTTATTATAGTTGCTCCTAGTAGTACAAAAAAAAAGGATGAACAAAATACACTAAAAACGTTATTGGCTCTGTACTGGACACACTGTTTAACAGTAATCGTAACAATATGTTAGCATGTAAAGAATTATATAATATAATATAAAATGTAGGGCAGCACGGTGGCTTAGTGGTTAGCATGTTTGCCTCTCAGTGCTAGGGATTCCCGGTTCGAATCCCAATCTGGGTGGAGTTTCCATGTTCTCCCCGTGTCTGCGTGGGTTTCCTCCGGGTTCTCCGGTTTCCTCCCACATTCTAAAAACATGGATCAAGTCAATTGAATTCTCAAAATTGCCCCATATAGAGTGTGTCTGTGTGAGTGAGTGTGTGCCCAGCGATGGATTGGCGCCCTGTCCTGGGTGTATCTGCCCAGCGCCCGAGACGTTCTCCCCTGGATGGGCATGGGGAACCCCACTGCGACCCTAATAGAGGATAAAGTGGGAGATAATGAATGAATGAATATAAAATGTATATCATTTTTATAGTTGGTATTTTTCATTTTAGTTCTCAATATTTAAAGTTATAATCAATCTATTTCTAGTGACACGGTAAATGTAAGCAGAATAGAACGGGCCAGGTTTCACAGGAATACTGGGTGACTTTGTTTCCAAACAATGGCCTGGATGACATCACAACACATAGGCCAGTTCATTAAATTTGACCTGTATCTGGAAAACTTCTAACATTAATAGTGGGATGTCAAAAAGTGGAAAATAATATCTATTGTTATTTGATGTTATCTTAAAAACATTAGCCGTAATATATTATTTATTAAGTAAACACATGGATTTAGTCAGTTCTACATGTTAACTGCTCATGATGGAAAAGGCCATAAATTCTTGAAACAGGTTTCAAGAGTTCCCATTAAAATCAGCAGTTGATGGCATTCCAGTTGTAAAATAAGTCCAAAGCATAATGGCTTTAATCACAATTATTCTAAACTTTTCCTTCATAAACATGAGGATTTATTAGATATACTGCAAATGACATTGCTGTACAGAAAACATTCGTAACCTTCTTGTCCAAGATTGAGAATACAAAAAGAGTTGAAACCAACACTTCTGCAACAACTACCAGCAAAGTGGATCAGGTGGTTGCAATCAACTATTATATAAGATGGGTTAATTTTATTTATTCCCTGTAACATTTTATTGCATTCACATAGGTTTAAATATTCAGAGTGTATGATGTATATTATAGTAAGACAGGCATTATATAACTTATGACTGAAGTTTCTTAGTCTATAATTAATTTTTTGGTGTAAATGTTTTTTTTTGAACCTGTCCTAATAATTTAAAAAATAATTAATGGATAAAGCTTAACATTTTGTAATATTTTATCATATGTTATTTATCATACTACAAATATCTGTACATAATATAATACAGAGTACAATTAAGAAAGAAGGCAATCTAAGCACCAGAGGGTCCGATTTATTTGTCAACATCCCAAGCTTTAGGCATTTTCCAGCGTGGCAGAGAAAAATTTTCACAAACATCAGTTATACCATATAAATTGAAAGACTGCTGACGGAAATTGTAAATAGGAATTTATTAGGAAATACTAAAACCAGCAGGATAGTATTTCTGTGACAGGAAACAACAATAACAACACCACCACAAACCTATACTGAGTCACTAAAACACAAATCCTGATTCAGACTTTAATTGCCCCTTTCATAACTCATTAAAATAGGGCATTCACATCCTTAGCCACAAACGAATGCCAGGCATCGTTTATAAACCTTTCAAAACAAATGACGCTATGTAGCGAAAGAGCAACCTTTCATGTGTGATGGCAATCTAGCCATCCAAAGACAGTATGCAGAGGTCAGATTGATCTCTTATCTTCATGCTCTTCTCCCCAGGGTGGTTTAAGTCGCTCAGCTGACAAACAAAGTTTAATGCAACTCTGAATGAAGAGACAAGAAAGAATTACAATGCACCAGTTTGTCTGGATTTGTTCTGCTGAAGGGCTTATAAAGGCACTCGTTTTCCTGGCTCCATGCATTCGGTCTGCATTAAACAAACAGTTTTTATCCCTTAGACTCCTTGTTTCCAGTCAAGCAGAGTCCCTTAACAAGCTTCATCTTTAAGCCTGTTCTTCCTTTTTTAAAATGGCATGACTTCTAACACAGAAGGTCTACTTTCAAGTTTAGATGACTTGATTACACTGACAAAAAAGTAAATTGATCCTGTGTATGAAGTAAAGATGGAGGTTTATTGGAAAATCCTCATGGGACTTGTACCAACAGCACAAGTAAAAAAAAGACTGATATTCATTTGTATGAACAAATGCATAAATGGGTTTCGTGTATTTCTGGGGGCATATAAACAATACACCCGTCAACATTGAATCCGTTTAACACTATACAAGCTTCCTGATCAAATATGTTCCCCCCTGGTATCCAATAGTGTTTTTGGTTATTTCATTACATTCAACTTTCTACTTTAACAGTAGTTATACATGATAACACGAAGAGTTCACCATAGTTAAAATGATGCAAAAGTGATGTTTACAAGCCAGCATTCATGTTGATATGGGGGTTGGTAATGTAATACTATATGGCACATCTGTGAAGGTACAATTAATACAGAAGGCTATATAGAGGTTTGGCGCTTAACGTAAAAACATGACTAGTAAAGTTCTTTGCGATCGAAATGGAAAATAAGGCAAAGTAAACAGAACTTGGGCTACTTAGTTTAAAAGTTATAAACTGAGGTAACACAGATATTTCAATAAATGACCAAATGTATTTCTCAGATTTAACATTTAGTTAGAATTTCTACTAATGTTTTTTATTAAAGAAAGGGTATAAACAGATTTTCAGATTTTTGGGTTTTTAATGTGCTGTGTCAAAATTTGCATAAAGACATAATATAAAGCCACAACTTAATGAGTTGTACCCCCCCCCCCCGCGAAACTAATATAGGATAAAGCGGAAGACAATGAATGAATGAATAATATGTGTTTAAAAACACATTATTATCCGTTTAGTGTAAAACTGTTTTATTTCCTAATAAAAATATGTCCAGAATAATTTTTATTTACATTTTATAATAACAGTGTTGTACTTAAAAGCTATATTATTTGGATTTAAATAATAATAAGGGAAGTACAAACATAATTTTTGACTGCAGTGCAAAATAAAAAAAACAAGCTTTTGCACCCATGTTTAATTTTATTCACCTGCTATTATCACCATCCCCATCATCACTGTAAAGTTTAAAAAAAAAAAAAAAAAAAAAAAAAAAAAAAAAAAAATATATATATATATATATATATATATATATATATATATATATATATATATATATATATATATATATATATATATATATATATATATATATATAAAAAGTACACTTAGAGGACAGGCAAAAGAATTGTTTTCTGCTGTTGCATGAAGTAGTGTTCTCATATTTCAAATACATTTTCCTGCATTATCTGCAACATTGCAGATACCTGAGTCATCTCATGTTTGTCTTTTAATTCAAGTAAAAAGTGAAACTTTTGCCAAAGCAGATTAATTTACATGATTACTCAGCCAGATTTGTTATACTGAGGATTATGGGACTTACATTACATAACTTGGGGATTATGTCAGCATATATAATTATAAATGTCACTTGTTATTTGATGACAATCCTAATAATTATTTTTGCATCTCCCTAAGGACACATTTACTTATTTTAAGAGCATATAAACCGCCAGGGTTACAAGCACAAGGCGATGTTTAACTTTAAAGTTAATGTTGCAATGGAACTGATTAATCAAAGCAAGAAAACTGTTTAGTCTTCAGAAAAATTTCATTTTACTTCTGAAGGGCTGCGTTTGGCAGTTTTCATATGGGTAAGAACTTTTCTTTCTGTGGTCTTTGCTGGAGTTTTCTCTAATTGCTCTTTTGTTGTCTGTGTTTTGTAAAAATAACTCTACTTGGTTTAGGCATTTAGGCATCAAATTCACGAAAACCCACAAAACAATACAAACCAAGGATCTCTGGCCCATGCTATTGCCAGCTGGTTTTGGATGATACTATCCTTACGGGGATATACAGAGCCATAATCACAATGTTTGAGGTTTTAAGAAGTCAATCAGAAAAGTTTTCTTGACAATATTGTCTGTGCAGCACATGATGACCCAAAGCCATTTTTATATTTTGCTTAAAAGTTTGATGCTTTTTCATTAATCTAGTTTTGTATTTATCAAAATATTTTTGACAAATAGCTTTTTACACACATTCACACACGCATGACAAATATATATGGCCACTTACCTTACTGAAGTTCCTGTGAAAATTTATAAATAAATGTAATAAGGTAAGAGTCAAAAATATAACCATTATAGTTCAGTATCGTCAATTATTTAATGTCACATTATTTAATCACAACATTACTGTCGTTATTTTGAATGAAGCTTTTCCATATCCTTTGTTATTGTTGCATAGTACCAATGCAGAAAAACTCATATAAACATAACAACATTTACGAAACAGGTTCTGACAACAGCACAAATGTGCCTTTGATACCCAAAACCCAACGTTTAAGCCGAGCAAAACCAGACCAAGTCAGCTGTCATTATGTTTTAAGGCAGCATATAATTCTTGGGGTTTGTCCCAAACCTCATACAACAGTACTTAGGTGCATGTCAAAACAGTGTGATAGGAGAGTGAACTATTACTAGTCATAGTTAAGTCATAAACCTAACTACACTTTTTCATTGTTTGGTGATTTGTTTTTTAAACCACTTCAGTGGGGGTTACAGTTGTTGCCAAAGATTATAACAAAACTTTATTGCATTTTTCCCTCACTGTCAAAATGAAAGTGTGGATGCATTTCTGTGGGGGAAGAAAAGATGTAACCCAATCCCAATACAATTCTCTCCATGTGGCGCCAAAGGGACGACAAGAAATGAAAACTGAACAAGTGAAATGAGAGGTCGGCAGTGGCATTTGGGATGGATATAAAAAAAAATCTAAAAGTTTCCTTCTAATAACAGATTTGAGGATATTGTATTTGTTGGTATGTTTAAACCAACAAAAATCTGTAACACACTAACAAATGGAAATGTCATTTAATATTCATTCATTCATCATCACCCGCTTTATCCTCTATTAGGGTCGCAGTGAGGTTCCCCATGCCCATCCAGGGGAGAACGTCTCGGGTGCTGGGCAGATACACCCAGGACAGGGAGCCAATCCACCGCTGGGCACACACTCACTCACACAGACACACTCTGTATGGGGCAATTTTGAGAATTCAATTGACCATGTTTTTGGACTGTGGGAGGAAACTGGAGAACCCGGAGGAAACCCACGCAGACACGGGGAGAACATGGAAACTCCACCCAGATGGGTATTTGAACCGGGAATCCCTAGCGCTGAGAGGCGAACGTGCTAACCACTAAGCCACCTTGACGCCCTCATTTAATATTGTATTATTATTATTATTATTATCAATTAATTAATTCATTCATTCATTCATTCATTATCTTTAGCTTTATCCTCTATTAGGGTCGCGGGGGGTTCCCCATGCCCATCCAGGGGAGAAGGTTTCGGGCGCTGGACAGATACACCCAGGACAGGGCGCCAATCTATCGCTGGGCAATTATTATTATTATTATTTTTATTATTATTATTATTATTATTATTATTATTATTTATTTAATCCCCCCCAAAGCTTCTTGTAATAAATATGGTTGTGGGGCATTAGGACCCTATTGTAGCTTTTCTAAGACAACCAAGACGGAAACAGGTGAGCAGTACATCACATGACAGACACACAACATACACATTTACACAAACATCCCCACAATGTATCATTCCTAATTAACCTAAGATGTTTCTGGACTGTGGAAAATCTGTGGCACTTAATCAAATCCTGTGCAGACAAAGGCAGATTTTCTTGCTTAGAAGTGACAAGGCCACTTGCTGCATCACTGCACCATCAATTTATTTATTTATTTAGTATCTAAATCATATGAGGTGTCATTTTGTACTGGACCTTTATTGTGCTATAGTATATTTTAATGGAATTTTCTTGTAGCATTCAAACTAATTTATCAATTTATTTTAGATTTCATTGTCTGAGTGCAGAGCCAATGAAATACAGTAAAAAAAACATGTCATGCTTATGAAGAAAGAGTTTGATATTGAAAGAGATGGTTACTTCAGTGGTGAGAGTCTGGTGAAAGTTAACATCCAGAATAGAATTTATAAACAATGACTTAAGGACGATCCAAAAGACAAGCTCAGGAGACAGTTCCACATTGCAAAACAATAACAGGAATAACACAAATGTGACTTTATAAAGACAGACAGTAGACACATGTTGAATGATCAGTAAGACAAAGGTTTCTTTAAAAAGAGTTACAGAATTATCATTAAAAAGTGGGATTGCTGGTGTAGATGTTACAATATGCCATGTCTATGCTTACTTTTTAAGCCATGGGCCTTTACAGTAAATGCTCGAAGTCACTGTTTTTATTGCAGTTATGGCTCTGGTGTGGTAAATACATTCATTCATTATCTTCCGCTTAATCCTATATTAGGGTTGCGGGGTGGTTCCCCATGCCCATCCAGGGGAGAACGTTTTGGGCGCTGGGCAGATACACCCAGGACAATCCCTAGGAGAATCCCTAGTGCTGAGAGGCAAACGTGCTAACCTCTAAGCCACCGTACTGCCCTGGTGTGGTAAATACCACATTTATTTTTAATTCCAGTGAAAGCAATGGTGTTAATTGAGCAAATAGTTTTAATCATGATGCATGGAATATGCAGTGACACATTACTAATCTGCATATTAATTTAAAAGGAACATCTAACATTGATCTAAATATAACAAACATGATGTTCATCTTGGATATAGGTTCTAAAGTGCAACACAGAACAACAGTGAAAACAGCAACATGTAAGCTTTGTGGAACAATCAAACAGTTATTTTTTTTTTTTTACACCTACAAAGAGTCTAATAAACTGCTATTCCTGTAATGCATATCATGTTCTTTAGTCTGTTTAGAAAGTTCTGGTCATCATCGGATTAGTTCATAAAATTAATTCTGCTACAATAGGAAAAGTAACATGATTCCAGTGTAATCGGTACTCCTCACATTACCTACTTCAACATAGGGGGGGGGGGGGGGGCTGTGCCAGGACAGTCGTTTGGGGAGCTTGGCAGTCACCCATCAATCCCTGGCTGGGCACACACTCACTTACATGTGCAGACACACTATATAGAGGTGTATACACAGCTAATGCATCTTACATTTAAATGTTTTGGAAAATGTAAATATTCTGCTTTTGCAGATGAGTTCAGTTTACCACATAACTCTTGCTTATGATTTTCCAAAATTGTTCACTACATTTACATTTGGTCATTTATTGGACGCTTTTATCCAAAGAGACTTACAAGGTGAACACAGGGTTCATCACAACGTCCCTGGAGCAATGAGGGTTAAGGGTCTTGCTCAAGGACCCACACTGGTAACTTCAGTGGACCTGGGATTTGAACCGCCAACCTTCAGATTGACAGCCCAATGCCCTAACCACTGAGCTACCACTCCCACACTCACTCCCTTGAGTTGTTCTCTGCAGCCGTGCGACACACAAATATAGCAGTGACGTTGTGACTGCAGATCTTTAAGTTTTCTCAATGAAAGATGACGTGCTGTGTTTGTTGTGAGTGCACTGCAAGCTGTTGACTTTGGAAGGCTTTGCTGGTTTGTTTTTGAAATGACGTATTAAGTCAGGTTTGAAACTACACATCAGTTCTCATTCGTTTTGCTTAAACTGTTTGAAAACACTAGTTTCCATGACAATGCAACCTAAAAGTTATTGATAGAAATAGTAACACAAGCTAGTATTAACAAGAACAACAATAACACAGCTGTAAGCAATAAGTCCCAGGCATTTGTTTTAGAACTCTGGTGATGGTGACCTCTAGTGGTTTGGAGGTGGTATGTTAAGGTGTAAAGGTTATAAAACTACACTTCTTATTTGAAATTTTAGATACAGTTAGTAACCACCAAATACATATTATTTATAACAAAAAACATTAAAACTTGTTTCTCAATAATAGTAAATATAAATATAAAACTTTGCTTATAGTTATAGTAATGTATAAAATTTACATTAGTGCTACTCAGTACTCATTAGTGCTATTTATTTTTGTTCAAATAGCGATGAAAATATTTTTTAAAAAGTGTAAAAATCTTGCACATTGCACATTGTGTTTCACCAGCAGCTTTATGTAGTTTCTATCATTCACAGAGCTTTTAGATAGATAGATAGATAAACACTTTTAGATATTTTTTAAACAGTAGATTACTGTAAAAACATTTGCTTTATAGTAAATGTAACATATTCTAATATAATACCAATAGTAAAATACTATCCATCATTTGATTAATCAATTTGATTACATTTTAAGATTCATTCTGAAGCTGAATCTCAGAAGTTGCTTGATTGAGTTGGACATCAGATTACTTATCCATTTGTAAATCACATGTGAAGTGAACAGAAAGCTATTTGTTGGTAAACAATCATTAAATACGTCCACATGCAGATGTTTTAAAAATAGAATGTAAATTTCAAATAGATCTAAATCACAGAATGTCTGTCAGGTAAATAATTATTACTGCAGTAAAATAAGAGAGGGAACTTATTTAATGTTATGTTATTATTTATTGTAATGTCACCCTTGTGTAACATTATTAATAGTAATAAGATTGTTATCAGTTATAATTACACATTTAAATACAATCCACTAGTATGAAACAAATAAACCCTTTAATGATGTTTTGAATGTGTAACTCAATACAATAATAATATACAAGTTTTAAACAAATCTGGTAAAATTTATAGATTTACTGTGATGTTTTCAGTTAAAGTACTAAATTAGATAATTACCCTTGTTTATGTTGTTTATGCTATTATTATTATTATTATTATTATTATTATTATTATTATTATTATTATTATTATTATTATTTATCATTTTCTTTTCTTTGTGTAACACTTTGTTTTGTTTTACAGTTGCTCATGTCTAGGACCATCTTTATTAATTATATCCCAATTGCCACCAAGCCTGAAAAACTGGTCTGAGATCAGTGTGGGAAAAAAACAACTCCCTGCAAAGACATTTCATCTTGCTGAGCTAATTGACCTCTTGTTCCCTGGAGGTAAATCAACAGAGCCTAAGCCACTGGCCCACTAATGAGGCACGCTCGTAAAAAGCTATCCATAACGAATGGGCAATTTGAAACACATTGAATACATTTACGAGCCAGATCCTTGAGTCAAATGCATACCGTTCATGTTTACTACCAAAACGTGCATGTTTATTTCTGTGGATTAAGTTAATATCAAAGACATGGAATTGGAAACATGCCAAAAATCAGCAAACACATACGTTTGCTGATCTATCATTGGTGTTAAGTAACATTTCTTGTCCTTTACAAGCATACATTTTTTAAAAAATGCTATTTTATGTAATTTGATTGATAAAACAATTGACTAAGCAGCAGTTAGGCCTTTTTATTTGAATTTATCTTATGTTGCTTATAGAAAATCTTTCTTTCTAGCATTTTGATAGATGCTAGAAAGAAAGAAAACTTGAACTATAAATAATGTACGAATTTAACTTTTAACAAACAAGCTTTTTAGTTTTTACTTCCACATAGCAGTGGCGTTTTCATGGTCAGTAAAAATGAGTTTTGAAACAAGGTTTCAAATTCCTTTGAAAATGCAACACTTACATCAGCATGTGATCAGGGAAAACTAAACCAAACAATAACTTCACTCCCCCAGCTATTGATGTTTTAAACCTTTAGCCAGACACATACTGTGTCATTTTGGAAATTTTTGTGATAAATTAATTTGCATTGTTTAAAGAATCTATTTTCTCTTAAAAAAAGAAACTAGTCACTGTACCAAGTTTTGCATTCACCAGACTTTAGAAGTCAGACTTACAAGCATGTATTTCAATGTGTAACATTTATAAGATATTACATAACATAAAATTACATGATGACATGTAATGCTGTATGCTCACATTCTAGACATCTGCTTTTTAAACCAAAACTTAAATCACTGCTATTAGTTAATTACATGCCCAATTAGTAAAAACACTCTGTATCCTGACAAGGCAAAAACAGAAGATGGTTTTGGATGATACACAAACTAGTACACCGTGCTGGAGAAGAAAGCCTTAGTATGATGCATGATGTGCTTCCAAATAGTTTTTTCTACATCTTTCTGTGTTGAAAATCAGGGTCAATTTTTTTTCTACTGTGGACTTGAAAGGAAAATACACCTTTAAAAATACACAATACTTACAGTAAAGCATAATTTTAACATTACATTTTGGGGAAATTATGGTTTCTTTTTAAATCAGACTGGGCATATTGTCAAGATTAAATGATGTTAAACATGTCAATTGTTGAACCCACAATGTCCTCTTCTAAACAGCTAAATATTAGGGGTTGCTATTAGTATAATAATGTCTCTAAATACATAACCAACCAAAAACACCAAGTACAGGGTTGGGCTTAAAGACATTATATCATAAAACATGAACAGAACTTAAATTCGTATGCTAAATAGGAATTAAAATGAATATTTATGAGTGTGATGCTGACAAATCACCCTGAAAATCAACAACTTTTTCCACCATTGATTTAATGTTGTAGGGATAAATATGTACAAAACTCAACATGTCTTGTAATTAGTCTTTTTAAGGCTAAAATGATATATTTTTTAAATACACTGTATAATTGCTACGATATAAATTTCAATGCTATTAGACAACTTGTTCATCGATAGTCATTGTGAATGTGAATTTTTGTAAGAACCAGGTGATGATTAACGCAATAATCACTGTTATCATAATGACCTGGTAAATTGTGTCAGTCACGCATAGATGCCAATCTCACTTAATCACTGTTGTTACTCGTGTCAGAGTGACTATTTGATGCCAGTTTACTGCAAAATGTTTCCATTCACCTCAATCTTACTCACGTGATTCAGACATGTTTGAAAAAGGAACTTCCGTCTTTACTTTTCAACAGTAAAAAACTAAACTGTGATGTTCAGGAATTTGGGACTTTTTTTAGGCACTAAGTGCTGAAATATTCTACTTTTTCCAAAAAAGGCATTATTTCTTTTTTCCCTTGTCTAGTTGAGTGAAACTATAATTTTAGGGTTTATTGGTGACCACGTTCACCTCATGAGAAACTCAATTTGACTGCTACTGTGTTTTTTTTTCTGAGCAGCTGACTCTATTTAGCCCTGGCAGTGAGGAGAAGGGCCTCTTAAAGTGATCCATTAAGTGGCCCGATCCCCAAGAGTGGAGTCCGTGGTCTGCTTCAGCAGGGCTAGAAGAACATGAAGCAAAACAGTATGGCAGACAAGTCTGAAGATCAAAGAAGTGTTCAGACTTCTTCCCCTTGCCACCAGACAGCTCCCTCTCTTCCCTGCCCTGCTTCTAATTAAAGAGTGGCAGAGAAACGGTTCATATTATGACTTTATCAATTAGACAGATGTTTGTCTCAGACACACGCTCTCTCTTCCTTGCGCTTGGAATGTGATGGGAAGCTTGGGATTGATGGACTGGCAGAAAGACAACTGACTGAAAGGCCCTGCTGCTGTTTTTGATGTAATGAGAATGTATTAGGTCCCCAGACAGAAGCAGACTTACACTTTTCCCACTGTTTGTTGTGGGTTGTCTGTCGAGTCCTTAAACCAAACCTTAGAAACCTCTACTATGTTTTCGAGAAAAGAAAAGAAAACATTATTATATAAAAAAAAAATAATAATAATAATAAATTAATTAAAAAAAACTTGCACCATAGGATTAGTTGGCAAAAAAAATAAAACCAAACAATGTTTTCAAGACATCTCTTTAAATAAATATTTTAAATGTCTGCTAATATTTACAGTATTGGCTTTCTTTAACAATGGGCTGGATGTTTGCCATATGTAAAGTAATGTGATGGGAAACACCTAAAACAATTGTACCCTAAATAAATCCTCACAGTTCCTTTATTACTTTTAAGTATAAGGTTGCTTGTTTTTACTTTGAGTCTGCTGCATATTTAAAAAGAGCACCAAAAACTTCAACTCCTGTTTTCATTTGTAATGATCCTTTGTTTATATGTAAGTACACTAGATAAACATTTTAATCAGTACATAGCCCTTATGCGCAAACATCATTGGAAAGTTATTTGGAACGGTATCTTCCATTTCAATACAATACTTCCATCATGGTCAGTTGATTCACAGACAATCATGGTCATTCTCTTTTATTCGGGGATGTTGCAATGTTTGTAAAAGCACCATACAGTCTTTTATGATGGACAGGCAAAGCAAGGACATGGCAGCAAAGTGTTTGGCTTTCAATCTGAAGTTTGCCAATGTGGGCTCTTAAGCAAGACCCTTAACCTTCATTGCTCCAGGGATGTTGCTCCAACCCCAACCATCAAGTTAGGATATTTGTAATTTGCTTTGATTTAAAGCATCTGCAAAATTAGTTACTGTAATGTCATCTTAAGGATAGTCATTACATCAGCTTATCACTATGTAGTGCTTAGGTAGTATATATTGGTCACTTATTATTATTATTAGTACTTATTTACTGAAATAAGCCTTTTTTCCCCACAGTTGTTTCACTAAAGGCTTGGAAAATCTGTCTTTTTGAATATTGTTCAGACATTTGAATGGGGTTTTAAAGAGTATTAAATAATAAGATAACAAACAGACTGAACTTTATGATTAATTATTGCAATTAATTCTGAAAAAGGATTAATTTAATAAAAACAACACAGATGAGCTACATTTCTCACCGATATGATCTCACCTGAAATTCTGACTCAAGCATCTCTTAGACCTCCCCGGCTCTTTGATTTGGAATCCTAAAAGCAAACCATCTAAAGAGCCTGGACCTGTTTATGGCCCGTGCAGTCCCGGGAGACCCAGAGATGAGAGGAATCCATACAGCAGACAGCTGACGCCTGTCATCGCTGGGCCACAGTGGCTTAAGATGACCTCTTAATTACCCACCATCCCCTGCATTGCCTGGCCCTCACAAATTACACCCCATTTAGGGCAAGCGATGGAGCTGTCAACGAAAGCACAGCATTACAGTCCCAGTGGGGTTGGAGTGGGGGTGTTTTTGTAGTTTGTACGGTGGAGATGGCACAGAAACAAACACACACACACACACACAAACACACACACACACACACACACACACACACACACACACATATACACACTGAAACTTTGCTGTCTTGATGACACACACTTAACTTTTTGCACATCAGCAGAGGGAAGCTGACAGCTCTACTGACACATTGACAATAGGGGAAGATCAACAAGACGTTTGTGTGTGTGTGTGTGTGTGTGTGTGTGTGTGTGTGTGTGTGTGTGTGTGTGTGTGTGAAACTGACAAATACACACATCCAATTACTTTGCAAAATAAAGACGCCTAACATAATGTAATAGTTTAGCAAGTTTTGTGTCTAATGATAGAAAAATAAAATCTTGTACATTTTTTATAATAGCTTGTGCTATTACATGAGAGTGAACATAGAAAATATCATGACATAATTCATCTTGTTCCAAATGATCTCTAATTTGTTAATATCCTCACAAAAAATATAATGTGATTTTTCAGTCTGAATGGTTCTATAATCAAATCTCTTGGGTCAGATATTGAGTAAGAAAAACAAACTTACAAAATAAATCATAAAATAACAAACACATGGGACCTGTCTGAAAACTGTTAATGATGAACAGATACAATAATAAGGATGTACAAATATCCACTAACCTTCAGAAGTAACCCGAGATGACAAAGAGCAGATGTGAAGTGACGGTTGCTTCAGTATTTTAAAATGATCATTTAACTTGTGATTGAACAGAAAAAGGAATGACGTATGACAGGGAAACTAATCAATGAACTGAGTAGGAGAACAAACAAAAGTCATCCTTTTTACAAATCTCACATTATAGCTCTCGTGGCTCCTGGCAAGCCTGAACTTTGTGTTGTTTTACAAAATTGCAGGTCTCCACAGAGACTTGGCCCTGTCCATCACAGAGACTAGCTCAAAGGAAAGCCTAAAAAGGCCAAACTATTATGGGGAAAAACAAAAGGTAAAAGCCAGGAATAAAATAATGCTGAAAAAATGAAATACACATGACATGCATCATACAAAAGATGACGGAGAGTCGATTATATGAGGGATATTTAGTACACAAATCTAGTCTAATGATATTAAGTTTAGGAAAAGAACAATTGCATTACAATATAAATAAAAATTGAAATAAAATGACAAAACAGTTCTAATTTTACTAATTTAACTGTGGTGTTTGAAAAAGTAATATAAAGAATTTCATGAGACAGTTGCAGGTGATGTTCCAATATAATGTAGAATGAGAACAACAAACATCAACTACTCATAGTCTACAAACAGATGGGCTACAGTCTGGAATTGTAGAACTACAAAGTCCAGCTTTACATTAAGTGGAACTAAGAACATGGAAAATAAGTAGAGCAAAAAGGAGGTGTGTCCAAATTTTTGACTGGTACTGTATAACACTGTAGCTGACCGGTAATCTTTGTTTTAAATGGTGATTAAGCAACCAAACAATACAGTTTGAAAAATAAGGTACACTGCCAGAAAGCAATTGAATTATAAGTATTTATTAATCTAAATATAGAATTCAGCATTTGGCTAATTTAAAATGTCAGAACTAACTTGCTAATCACTTTTCCAAAGCCAACCATAGTCAGATGTAATTAGATCCTAAACTTGGTAACAGAGTTTAAGTGAAGCCATATGAAATTTCAAAATATGCAAGCCCAATCAAATCTTGGCAAATCCGCCCTAATCTACAAAGCCACATTTTCCGATGTATGATTCCAGCATGGGCAACTCAATTTAGTGACACACCATACACCAACAAATGTCTAATTTCTGTAAACATACTGTAGTGTTGGGGCCAGACAGTGACATCATTTTGGCTGTGCTTGGAATTTGTAGGTCATTAAAATACATTTGTCTTCTAATTAATTGTTTTTACCTTTATCTAATTGGGCTGTATGAGACGGGCTGTTATTTTGTGTATTTGCGAGGCCTTTATTACATCCACTCCAAGCACATGTTATATATTATAACACTTAAATTAATGGTATGCAATTTTATTATCTTCTGCAATTACTATATCCTGACAAGATTAGGTATTGGTGCACAAAATGAATAGTATTATACAAAGTTGTATGTTTTCTTCTGTCTACTGTCTTTTAAAGGAATGTTTACACAAAGGCTTTGTCTGGTTCAAGCTGCACTTTTACTATATGATATGGCCAAGCAAAGTAAACCCTCTGAATTATATGGTGTTAGGTTTCAGAACATAATAAAAAATCAGATCCTTGGAAGGTTTCAAAATTAGGTAAATACACTCATAACAATGATTTTAGAAGTAAGCTCCATCAATCTAAAAAAAGTAACAAGGCAATTTCTAAACACTGTAAAGTCTGTTATGCTTCAGTCATAATAGCAAAAGTGCAAAACATATGACAGTTGATCGTTTGTGTGGAACAAATTCACCCCAGTTTAGACCATGCAATGCTCAGAGAAAATATCAAAAAACCTAAGAGCTACTTCTTATAACACGTCTGACCTTAGTTAGTATGTCTAACTTCATCGATAGTGATCAATTTTGCACTCTGAGAAAAAATAGGATTAGGTGCCTTGCCTAAGGTCACTTTAGCCATAGTATTTGGTGGAATCAGGAATCAAACACAGGACCTTCAGGTCACAAGACAGGTTCCATAACCTCAAGCCTACAACTGCGTATGACTCTCGACAGTACAATAAGAAAATATTTTTGATTTCTTTTTAAAAAGGACCTGACACTGAAGCAATGTAACAGTTTCATTTCATTTATGTCTATATGTACTGCATCCTGACTAACAATTACAAGAAAAGACACAAAAAAGAGTGCTGGAGATGAATAGTGCTGGACGACAAGCTGCAAGGGCATTCCTAAAATTCTGCACACTTATTCACAATGGGGCAAGTTGAGAGCAGAATTTAGAATTTCCTTATGTAAACACCTCAGCAAGGCCACAATATGCATTGCTAAAGGGGGTGAAAAACAGTCCAAGACTATCTGAAAACCTCTATAAATTCCCACCACTTGCTAAATTATAAGATGACATGTACACTGAAAAAATGGAACAAAAAAATGAAATTGACTTAAGGGGTTAATAAAGAAAACATTTTTACAAAAGACAAAAAAAAAATTATTTATGCAATAAAATCTCATAAATACGGAGCCCCTAAAGGGACATGAGCAAAAAATTTTTTTGAGAGGAACATGAGTAAAAAAAAAAATATATTTTTACTTATATCGTGCGCACCACTTATTAAGTAAGTCAATTAGCCACTTAGTAAGTCACTTAGCCACTTAGTAAGTCGTGCGCACGACTTAATATCTCGTGCGCACGACTTACTAAGTGGTGCGCACGACATAAGCAAAAAAAATTTTTCTTTTTTTTACTCATGTTCCTCTCAAAATCTTTTTTTTGCTCATGTCCCTTTAGGGGCTCCGTGCATAAAAATCTAATAAAATCTCAAATAAAATATTTAAATGGATGGGCAATTAAGACACAGTATACTTGTTCATGCTATCTCTTCAAATATTAGTGATACACATAAGCTACAGGTTGAAGTCACACAGTTTTGAGAAGCATATTGAATAAACTTATTTTAAAATGTGTGACAAAAACCTTACGGTAAAAAAGTGAGACACTATTGGAACTTATTGTTTTCATATTTGATTGACATTTCCTGAACCGATATTCATTATTTGCAACACACAGCAAGAAATCTCACCAATGTATTCCACGACCACTGTATCTGCCTATAGAAAACACAACACAGAGCAGACACACCAACATTTTACTTACAAATTCACAAACTGAAGTGTCCGAAAGTCCAGTGTCTTGTTTCAAGTTTATTTTTTTTATGTTAGTGTTCTCTTCATTTTACATCTGCCAGATAATAGAAATATTTGTACAAGCTATGTAAAAGTTATGCATGGAAAAATGGTAGGATATATTCATTCATTCATTATCTTCCGCTTTATCCTCTATTAGGGTCGCGGTGGGGTTCCCCATGCCCATCCAGGGGAGAACGTTTCGGGCGCTGGGCAGATACACCCAGGACAGGGCGTCAATCTATCGCTGGGCACACACTCACTCACACAGACACACACGCATACACACTCTATATGGGGTAATTTGGAGAACTCAATTAACTTGATCCATGTTTTTGGACTGTGGGAGGAAACCGGAGAACCTGGAGGAAACCCACACGGACACGGGGAGAACGTGGAAACTCCACCCAGATGGGGATTCGAACCGGGAAGCGCTGAGAGGAGAACATGCTAACCACTAAGCCACCGTGCCGCCTGGTAGGATATAGTTCTAGTATAATGTTTTCATTCAAGACATCCACATAATCTATTGTTGTACCCAATTACATTAATATTATAAAAGTTGTGTTGATAAAGTGATCTATTTTGGAATTAGTCCACAAAGGAATTAGTCCTCCACATTTAACCCATCCGTGCAGTGAAACACACACATACATATACACAAACTGACATGACAACCCAGACTGGTGGGTTGCCCTATTTACGGTGCCTGAGGAACAATTGGGGTCAGGTGCCTTGCCCAAGGGCACATCAGCCAGAGAGCTTGGTGGGACCTGGAGTTGAACTGAGGACCATCAAGTTGCAAGGCTTTTTCCTTAAACACAAGCTTACAACTATTTCTAGTATGGATTGTGATATATAAAGTAATATAGTTAATAGATATAAAACTGAAATATATTTGCATTTACACATATTGTTTTTTTTTTATTTATTAGGTAAATCACACTACGTTAGTAATGAAAAAATAAATCCATATAACTACCAGCCTTGTTTTTTTTATTTCGAATCATCCAATAAAATTTTGAACACAAAATTCAGTACAATTGAGGTACTAGTCCAGTTTTGAAATTCTTTAATCCGACTGTCAAACCTAAGTTGATGAAAAGATTTTGTTCTCTCTAATCACATTTCCCAGGCGAAGATCACAGGTCACAGCTTTAAGCCTCCTTCCCAGAATTCAGTGCTCGCAGCAATGGCCTGTTGTTTATGGTTCAGCCTCGGTCTTAAAGTTGCTTGTATAGCCTGGCTTTGGTAAAACTAGCTTTCGAGTCAATTTAATCCATATAAATCCTAGCAGTGCATTATGAACTGCTCTCAAATGTTTGTTTCAGTGTTTTTTTTCCCTCGTATAATGTAAATTGCTGCAAGCTGCAGGGCTTGGAAAATGTTTCCTGCTTCTCGACGACTAAATCGAGGCTAAATGTTCTTTTTAAATAGCTACAGCCGATTTATTCTTGGCATTGGTGCCCTTCTACGTAACACACACACACACACACACACACACACACACACACACTCTCTCTCTCTCACACACACACACACACACACTGTACATTCCCAGTTCATGTCATGCCTTCCAGCTGTCATTATGACAGTTGTTAGCCATTTCATTTTTTTCCCTCGTTGCTTTTATAGGTCCAATATGGTCTTTGTTGTAGTCATAATCCACACAAGGAAATGTGGCATGAGAATGGGGGGAGAACACAAACAGGCTAATGTAGGCTATGCAAACGTTTGTCTTGTGGTTCATATGAAGAATCCACAACTTTCAAAATCTTTTGTTTAATGGACGAACCAAAAATGAAAAAAATATAGTCTATGCACTGGGTTTGTTTAACTTGTAAGACTTTTGTTTCTTGAAATGTACTAATGACAGAATGGTCTATAAAATAGGCTTTTATTCTGAGAACCCCACAAGAGAATTTTATGACTCTGACACAGATCATTGATGGGCCTAACACTCAGTAGCTGAAGAGCAGTAATAAAGTGCTTTTAATATACTTTAAGGATCCTGTAAACGGCTGACTGGCCTGGTCACCTTCATAATGTGGTATATTTCTATCCATCCATCCATTATATTCCGCTTCACCCTCTATTAGGGTCGCGGGGGGGGGGGGGGGGGGGTTCCCCATGCCCATCCAGAGGAGAACGTCTCAGGATCTGGGCAGATACACCCAGGACAGGGTGCCAATCTATCACTGGGTACACACGCACTCACACAGAGACACTCTATATGGGTCAATTTGGAAAATTCAATTGACTTGATCCATGTTTTTTTGGACTGTAGGAGGAAACCGGAGAGCCCGGAGGAAACCCACGTGGACACGGGGAGAACATGGAAACACCACCCAGATTGGGATTCGAAACTTAAGTGAAGTGTTTTAATCAATGGGAAGTCAAATGAGTGTAAGTGGGTGCCGTTTTGCATTTAAAGAATTTTGGTCAAAGTCTGATCATTACAATCCTTGTTTAAATATATTATGGCACCAATAAAAAAAAGATTGCTGATGCTCATCAGGCTTGAAAAACGGTTGATGCTGGAAGAGGTTATAAACCACCTGGAAAGAGCTTGGATGTCATTAATACACAGTAATCCACAATTTTTACCTCTCCTTATAAGTGGTAAACCGACTTGATCAAGATTTCATCAAGAGCATGACATAATAGTAAGCAAGGTCTTTATCACACTGGTTAATGTTAATGTGCATGAGGTTACAAAATCAGGAGAACATGGAACAGCAATGGTATGACAGGTTTGAAGGGAAAAGGATACAGCTCTGCAAAAAGAACAACGCTGCCTGTCGAAACATTGCAAAGGAACACACTGACAATAAGAAGACTCGTTTAAATAATTGGTGTTGTGCAAGCTAATTTTGGGGTGTAAAAATATAAATAATTCAATGTCGGTACTGGAGTCTATCTGTACCTCCATTTAGAAGAAAAAGCACCAGCAGGTGACTCAGTCATCATGGCTTTTTAATATGGTAATACGATCTGTAATTCATAAAGCAGGTACTGTAGCTGTGCTTAAATTTTATTTACTGTAGTCTTTACAAATAGAAAGCTAAAAGAAGACTACAAATTCCCAACAAACACACTTCTACACTCTTCTACACCCACAAACACACACACACAGACTTCTATACAGACAGACACACACACACACACACACACACACACACACACACACACACACACACACACACACACACACACACACACACACGTGCGAGTACACAGACATGCCATTGTTAATGAAAACCTTCTGTTTTTCCTTGACATTTCACCCATTAGTTACTAAGCTAAGGTTTAATCACAGGATGTTGTAAAAATAATTTGTTCAATGACTAAAGGAAGAAAACATTAAACAGGGTATGTTCTTCAGAGAGACCGAACAGACAACGCCATTAGAGAGAATCAAATTACTCACGCGACGTAAAAAAATTTGAAATGTCAAATGGTACAGAATTTGTAATTTAATTTTGGGGTAATGGCTAATTTTTCTTCAGCCACACTGGATCTGAAGGGATAATATAGCACTTAACTTAATCTCTGTCTAGGCTACAACACATACATAAGAACAACCCCTTTTCTCAGCTTCTGTTACTTTTTTGGTGATCAAAATGTAATGTAAATTGGAACATTTCACTCTATTGATTAATGCTTCACATTTGAATTAAACTGAATAAAACAGATTTCTGCTTACTTTAATGTTTGACTATGCTGTTAAAGTTTTCTTAATTCTGTTTTGATTATTTTGTTTTCATTCACACCAAAAAAAGACTAAAGGTGAGGCCAAGGAATAATAATATTGCTAAATGTATCATCAAAGTGAACATGCTCAGACAGCCACATATCATTTTTATTTGAAATCGTTTAAATGTCCTGAGGCCTGCTGTGGTTATTATTTTACTGTTTAATGAGTTATAAAGGGATCATACAATTGTTTTCTTATTTTTGGCATGCCATGTTTTGCACTGATACAAAAAGGCCTCTAGATGGCCCTGTTGGTGTCTTTCATTTAAATGTAACCCTATTCTGCCTGTGCTGCACTGCCATACAAAAGGTGTTTCTGACGTAAGAGTGTGTGTGTGAACCGTGAGTGAGTGGAGTGCGAGTTGGGTGACAGTAATGGTGCGATGATGAGGGACTTGATTGTAGGGCCAAAACAATTATGGTGTAGGTCAGGGGACTGTGTAATGCAGCTGTCATCAGTCTGTTTGTCTGAGAAAGAAAGTGGGATTGTGTGTATATGTCGGTGTGCATGTGAAAGCAAGAATAGTTTCAGGTTGTCTACGTTGCAAGTGGTATTCTCATCTGGCGCCAGTACTGGGGAGATCCTACAGACATGCGCGCACACACACACACACACACACACACACACACACACACACAGCCCACAGGGTTGACCCTTGCCCACTCTGTACACCACTGTCTCATCAACCCCCTCCTTCTTCAGTTTAATCATCCTGTCTGGATCCTATATCTCAGTTGCTCTCGTCCTCTCTTTGATTTTCCATTCACCACTCTTTCTTTTTTTCTTGTGTATTCATTAACCCATTCCTCATAAAAGCGATTTATGCTTTGAAGTCAGCTTTTTACTGCCTTGGTTCTTGATTGTGGCACTCATACACCATGTACCTTCCCTCAGGTCATCATTTCTAATTCAAATCTAATTCACTTAATACAACCAAGCATAAGGCATTGTCTAAAGTTGGATATGGGTTGATTAAACTTCGAAATAATGTTTTTAAGGAGGTAAATCACAAGGCAAAAGGTTCATTAACCCAAAGCATGTGTGTCTATGACAAACAGCTGTCTTCTCAGCATCCAACAAAACAACATATTACACATTATAAGAAACCGACTATAACTTACACTTAACTTTATGCCCAGTTTTATACATAATTCTTGATTCGCTTTATTTTTTTATTAAGTTCACTAAATTAATATCCATCTTTAACTAGTTAATTAATCAATTTATTACGACCCTTAGCATGATTAATTTAACTATTTGCCCTGGAGCCCAGAAGTCATTGAAAAGAAAGTTGGGAAACATAATCAAACCTATAGTTACAATAATCTCATCTGACCTGTATCTGCAGAGACTGTGTGTAACACACACACTGACTGAAAGACGATACAAATGGCAGTAAGACAGTAACCTGGACGCCTTTTCTGGAAATCGATTTTGGAATTGTGTACTAAAAAAATTTATATGCCTAAACAAATATTTTATAGTAAATATATGCAACTGTCTCATTTTATAAAGCTGCGGTTTTTGGACCAGCTTATCGTTAAAAATGAATCAACTCATGAAGTAATGACTGAAAGTCTGATCCCAGACAAGTCAAAACATTGCACCAGTCCATAAAAAACCAAAACCACATGCTTTCTGAGAAACAAAAATAAATGAACCCCTAAATAAATATGTAAGTAAATAATTCAATAAATAAACTTTAGAATTCCATACCACCGACAACAGCCCAACATGCACAGCTCCAATAAATCAAAACAAATATATTTATAGATGGTTTATATTTCACACCAACAAAATTTATAAGGATAAAATAAAGATCACGTGTTTAAATGTGAAAAAACCTTTGGCAGTTTTTCAGTCCATAGTCCACATTATACTGGTTTACTTAATGAATGAGTAAACATTTCATCTACAGAAAATAAATAACTTCAGTTTATTACACAGTTACTATTTCTTAATTGAATCTAACATAAGAAGGAAATATGTTTTAGGTTTTTGTAATACATATTTACAATTATTTTAATGTTTTTTATTGTTATACTTTTTACAGTGATTTTATTCTTTAAGTTTTGTGACCTTAAGAGTCTTGAAAGGTACCTAAAAATAAAATGTTTAACACACACACACACACACACACACACACACAGACACTCACTCACGCACTTGATGCATGAAGACTCTCTCTTTAGCAACTTTATTTGTGCTTTGTCCAGACTTTGCCCAGTAAATACCCTCATAAATACTTTTAAACACTTAATTTGGTTCCAGGCCCTGGGCAACATGATTTTTTAGGTTCTGTCACTCAGAAGTGAGAATAAGGGAGAGAGAAGAATAAAAAAGGTTGATTTCATTACAGAGCAGAGAGTGCAAGGTGGCGGTGTGAAAAATGTGGGAGTGTAAATGAGATGCAGACAGACGCACAGCAGGCTCTTCAAACACACTTACACTAACCCACGCTCGCTCTCTCTCTCTCTCTCTCTCTCTCTCTCTCTCCCCCTCCCTCCCTCGCTCGCTCACACACACACACACACACACACACACACACACACACACACACACACACCCATGAGTCCTGTCTACACATCCATCTGTCTTTGTTTCAGTCCTGCTTAAGCAAGTGTAACATTGTATGCTAATTTTAGATGTTATTGCATTCAAAACTTTGTAATGTCACAGTATTTGTTAATTAAAATTGAGTAAGCAGGATTTCTGTTCAGCTCTTGGTGTACTCGAGAACCACACTGAATAAAAAAATTACTTTTTTGGTGACTCAAATAGGATGTGAGGCATAAATACTGTAGATTACTATCATTAAATCACCTTAAACAGTTACAATTAATTTGCCCCTGAAATGGTACAATCCATGTCATGTTATGTTGAATAACGGATTTTAATTCATAAACAAACCCTATTATCATCATCAGATATCATGTCCAACACTGGTTTATATTAATAATTAAGTTCTGATGACATTTCTTTCATGAAAATGAAGCAAAATTTCGTTTCACACTCCTCGTGGGGTTTGATCGCTCGCCTAAAGGTGGCTGTGTTGTTATTGAGCTTGTTAATTAGCATATATATAAACACCTTGTACAAGCTGTTTGTCATGTCTCGTTATAATGAAACAGAGTTTCTGCAGTGGCTGAACTTATACTTACCTCAGTTGTATCTACTCTCAGCATTGCCTATTTGTGTCCTGTCTTTTATTTTACAAGTGTTTATAATGCACCAAAATTTTGATTTGCATTTTTGCATAAAATACATGTATACATATTTAAAGCTAAAGTTAAAAGACAACCTATGTAATGGCTAATTTTCAAACTTGTTTTTTTTTTTATATATATATTTTTTTTAAAGGTTTCAATTTCATCTGTTCACACAGCGGTTTGCATGGACCAAATTGCATGCCTCTCTGGACACCATATTTAAACATTCAATGTATAGTCAATGTGTCAAAACCTCAGTTTTGTGTATACATAGCTGATTAATGTCAATAATTTTTGTTCAGTTACAATGGCAGCGTGACAGGTTATTATTAAGCAGATTATTATAAACCAGTTCTCATAGTAAAGAAAGTATTTAAAATAATTAATTTGTAGCAATAAAGTTCAATATGAACTGTTTTTATGTTTCTACATTGATAATGAGGCAAAAATCATGCTGCCATTAATTATTTCATCTTTGTAAGAATCAAACCATGACTTTTGCACCATGGTCATCAACAACAGTGCTATATATAAAATATCTATGTATATATATATTAAATGAAGATTTCTGACGATTTTCAAGTGAAGCTGCAACAAAATCTCAGTGATAGAATCTGATTCTGAACCGTGTGAAAAAACAAACATGGTGAGCTGAATAGTGAAATCTTTATTTCCGTGAATAAGAAGCAAGTGAAGAACAATAAATTGCCACACTCACATGACTGAATTGTGCACAGATAAGATTAGTATCTGCTTCTTAAAAGAAACTCACACCTTTCCACTCAATTAGAAATATACAATCTTTACCAAAAGGGTAGGAAAATAAGTAAATAAATAGTCTTTAAGCTAATATTTTTATACATGTAATTAAACTAAAAAGCTACTGCAAAAGAATGCAAAAACCTGAGAGGGTGCATAAGAGAAACATTAAATAAATAAATAAAGACAAATAAAGAGTTAAATATGATTCAGACAGTAAAATAAAATAGGGGAATGGTAAAGGTGTCTAGCTTAAAGTTTGCAAATTGGCACATTCACAACTGCATTGAATAAATACAGCACATTAATGTCATTGACCCAAAGTCCATATTTGAATTTCACATTCTAAAGTGCTCACAACAGGACGGCGTTTATGAAATACTTTGACAGGTTCCTGGTGAGTTGCATTTCATGAATATTTGAACACAAAACAAACGAAAACACCACAATACTTACGGAGCATACCCTTTGATATCCTGTTCATGTAAATTTTACGTTCCATTCATTCATCCATATTTTAATTTGCTATAAAAATGTAAATGTAAGTGATAATACTTAACTCTTCACAACTAAATTTTTGTATAATATGCCAAAAGTGCTTAAAACCTTACAAAAAGGTCTTCTACATCTATTGTGTTCTGAGAAAATTAAGTAGTGATTTATATAATTTAATAGGTCAGTAAAACTAACATTTTAGCAATGATCCAATCACTTTCTAGTTGTGAGAGCACATTTTACAGGCCATGCATGGTTCCACTAAGCTAAGCTACGTTCGTAGTAATTAATGAGCATAATCACTTAAAAGAGGTGCGAAATGCACAAACACTGACAAGAAATATGTATCCACAACAGCACGATGACTTAAAGAACTACATTTTAAATGTATGTTAGCTTGAATAAGTTTTATTTCGATTTTTTGAAGAGTTAAAATTTGTTTGTGTTGTCAAGTATGAGTATTTCAACTTCTGCTTATTTATTCAGGCTTATCATTTTGACTGCTCCCACAGCAGAATGAATGTCTAGTCTGCGTAGATCCGCCTCATCATTCATGAACCTATACATTCATCCTGTTTTTTTACACAATCATACACACAATCAAATCATTCATTAGGTCATATGAGCCACGTAACCATAAAGATGCTGTTCTATCTTAATGCCACCTTCTCCTGCACCCGGCTCATGCCACCATGCCCCTTCCATCACTCACTGGGAGTGCCCCGGCCCCTCCTTGGCCTTCTGAGACTCTTTCAAGGCATTGATGACTGGAAGCCAGGGAGAGGAGATCTCAGGGAGTGCCTTTTTAGCCTGGCTGATGGCGGCGTAAAGGCAATTGTGCGTGCTTGTATCCTGCTCGGGGTAGTACATCTCAAGCGCAGCTGGGGTGCAGTGCTTATGCTGCATTTAGAGAAGTAAATGAAATTGTATTTAGGTAGAAAGTAATTATCAAAAGAGCTCTTCTGTGATGTGAATTATGCATATAGTAAATGATAATATATTTAAATGAATGTTTACATATATTTAAAAAAACATAATAATTATAATTCTTATAATAATTCTTATAATAAATCTTTATTCGATTATTGATCAAATAAAGTATCAAATATTTATTGATTTGTCCGGGTCCAACCATATCAGAGAATGCTTTAAAATGAAACATCGTAAAAGGTTTGTTTTGTCTTTATGCGCCGCAGGCTAAAACAATTAAAGAACTATTTAGTAAGAAACCATCCAGTACTTTCACTAAACTGCTGAATTATGATCTTGACTGGTCCACACAAAGCCCTGACCTCAACCACATCAAACACCATTAAGATGAACTAGAATAAAGATTGTGAGCCAGATCTCCTCATTCATCATCAGCGTATGACATCAATAATTCTCTTTTGGATGAATGGGCAAAAACAAATGTAGATAGGAAGAATTTAAAATGACTAATATTTAGAAAACTGTAAAGCATGTTATTCAAGCAGAGGAATCCATACTATAATCCAAATATAAGATTTAATATAGCCAAAGCAATGACAGAAAATGCCTCAAGAAGATAAAGAAAGCAGCAAATCCCTGAAATTCCTCAGACTGCAAGTTTTTGTATAATTTGGCCAACAAGCCTCTGCTATGACCGACAACATTCCTTCTTAATGAGAGGTAATTTTCCTTGTTCTCAAGTCGACAATGTTTTGTTAGTGTAACTTGCTAATGGCAGCTGTGGCACTGACATCAAAGGCACAGAGGTGGAGGCTCCAGTGGGTCTTTAGTCATGGCTAAGACTAATTAAATTCATTCTCAGCCTTTCATGCAGCTAAGTGAAAATGCTCTGACGTTGAGAAACAAGTCGAGCAATCATAGCTTCAAGAGAGTTTGGAGCTTATACTGTGTCTGCAGGGACTTTATTAGTCATGCATGAGAACTAAGCTGCTGCTCTAAGACGATTAGAATGGGGAGATGGAGTAATTGTTTTGAATTGTGAACAGCTAAAATTAGTTTGTCAGAAACTGTGCAATAGTTAACAAGGTGACATCGACTTCAGAAACATAGATTCTAGGGACATATAATTTTTTTTAATAGGTTTTTATGGTTTTGATAATTTTTAGATTAGACTACAATAAATTTCTTTTAATTTTGTCATTGTACAGAGTACAAGTGAAAAAAACAATTAAATGTAGTATTTAGTATTTGGTGCTTAAATAATACTGTAGTTATAAACATGACCAGAAAAGATTACTTTACCCCATATGTATTTCTGCATTGTTGCTATAAAACATGCATGTAGTTTATATACATATTATTCATATAATATATGTTTCTTGAAAGGCACCTATAAATAAATTTCTATTATTATTATTATTATTATTATTATTATTATTATTATTATTATTATTATTATATTAAATGCTGTATGCCATGGTAATATTAACCCAAATGAAAATCAACCCAAAATGAAAATACATTTAAATCTAATCATATAAATAGACATTTATATTTAAATATAATTATAAAAAAAATGTCTGTGTTGTCCAAATCTGAGTACCACATGATATTATCAAGTTAGTGTGGCAGGTTACTTTAGCGCTTCATTTTTGGATATATTTGAAAGATGGGTACATTGTTATGATGAAATATGTACCTTAAGAACGAAACCCTCGGGGCAGCTAAGCTGGTCGTACCAGAGTGTTTTATACATAACCAGCAAAAGCAGACAAGCCAGGAAAGCCAACGTGATAAGAATGAGTCCTGTGAGCTGGAATACACACACAAGGTCAAACAACACATACACAAAACCCTCAGCACTGAACTTTAGACAGTTTAATCAAACATTCAGTGCTCGAAAACATTGCAGACCTCTAGCAGGCATAATCTTTTTACAAGAGTAATAAATATACAGTCTCTGCATTTATGGGAGTCCAAGAGTCCAGCAGTGGTGCATGGACTTTTATACTCAAATCTGTTGGCTTTTAACGTTACTGAAAGAAAGTTAAAAAAAATACAAAATAAAAAAAGTTACACAGTAATGATTATTATATTGGTAATTAAATATAAAGTATAAAGTAGTAATAAAAAGCTTGTGTTATGAGTTAAAATAATAACATTTGGTCATTTGGCCGACGCTTTTATCCAAAAAAAAAAACTTACACAGGGTTGGCCACAGCATCCCTGAAGCAATACGGGGTTAAGGGCCTTGCTTAAGGACCCACATTAGTAACTTTAGTGGAGCTGGGATTTAAACCCACAACGTTCAGATTGATACCCCAACACCCTAAACGTTAAGTTACCACACACTCAGGTTAAAGCAGGGTAAAGATAGGCTTAGTAAATTTAAAGCATGCAGAGGGATCATTTTACCTGTCATTGCTCTTTACACAGATCTGATCATGTTATAATTTCTCTTTAAGAAGCGCTTTATTTTATTAGTTGAATTCTTAAGATCTCAGCCTTAATCTATTTTGATAGCTCTGAATATAAATGTAAATCCTAAGCCACTCAGAGTGAGAGGTCAAAGTGCAAATTTATTTTATATGCAATGTACCATAGCTTTATATATAACCAACCCTAAAAAAAACTCTCATCTCCTTATCTTGACCACTTAATCCTATATTAGGGTTGCAGGAAGGTTTCCTATGCCTATTCAGGGGAGACGTTTTGGATTTTTAAATTTTTTTTTGGACTATGAGAGCAATACAAAGAACTCGGAGAAAACCCACGTGTACCTTAGGAGAACATGGAAACTCCACCGAGATCAGTATTCGAACCTGAACCCCTGGGGCTGAGATCACTAAGCCACCCAGTATAGAAACTACACATCTACTTTGATTTTTAATTCATTGCAGACATTATGAATCTGAGGTAGTTCATGTTTTATTATAACATGGTCAACTTCATTTCATTTGTTAATAAATTTACGTTGGCAACACAGTCCAAAAAAAAGTTGGAATGGTAAATTTTTTACCGCTTTAAAGTGTTTCCATTATTTAAAACACCTAAAAGATGCTTTGGCACAAAGGATACCAAGTTATTTTGTGTTTCATGAGTTGTTAGTCAATTCTTCCGACAATCAACAATCCTACAATCCTAGTTTTTGCATTTTCCGTAAAAATCAGACATATATATATTTTACATTTTAATTGATTTAATGGTTTTCCATTTGTTTTACGAAAAACTTTCATATGCATTTTCATACTGTTTCTACTTTTTCTCATTTCTTATACAGTACATGATACTTAAATCTTAACATCTGGAATCACAGCACAGAATCCTGGCCCTTCTGCTGTGATGCGACAGCACTACAAACTGAGCCACTGAGTTTGCCTTAATCAAATCTTATTTTTTTTTATCTTTGTATCTTCAATCTTTTTTTAATTATTTCATATTTGTATCTTCAATTGTATCATCTTATTTTTTTATTATAAACCTGCCCTAAACAAGGTATAAGAACAGTGTAGTAGAGGACGCCACATAGCACTGGAATATTTACCGTGACCTTCTCTGAAACTTCTTTATAAAGTTTTATGTTCAGCTTCTTCATGCTTGGCAAATAAAATTTCTTCTTTTGTTTTTTCTGTAGCTGATACTCAGTTGTAGTTTTGACAATCACCTGTTAAAAACATTAAACACAACCGTTTAATTTTTTTGTAAGACGCTTTTTGCAATAGCAGCATTTTCATTTGTAAGTTAACGCATGAATAATATTTATCTATTTTGGTGCAATATGCAGACTGTTAGTTGTAGGCAGAACCATGTCTTAATAAGATTGCACCCTGGACTGGTCACCATTTTCACGGCAACACAAACAATATTACGTTTCGTGCACTGGCCAGATACACCCAGGACAGGATGCCGATCCATCGCTGGGCACACACTCACTTACACAAACATACACACTCTTTATAGGGGCAATTTAGATAGGACTCGGCGAGAACATGGGAACTCCATCCAGATCGGGATTCAAACCTGAATCCCTAGCACTGAGAGACAGACATGCTACCACCTTATATATTATATATAAGCTTAGAAATAGACAGTAATGGAGTGACACAATTTATGGCAGCATTATACAGTAGAATGTCTGAAGACAGGTCTTACATAAAATGTTAGAATGACAGTAAATGTAAAGCAGGCAAGAAGAGTTTAAAGATGTAAAAAATATATTGTCAATGTAAATAAGAAGCAAATGTTGATTGCTGATGCAGTCAGGTTGCTAAAATGTGACACTATAGATTCAAGTCATATTACACACCCATATTCAAGCTACACATAATCACTACAGGCTGGTACTTGGCTTACATTATGGTAGAATCTATAATATGATCTATATCCCTTTGCTAATCAATGCTTACAGTAGCAGAATAATTGAAAGTGACTTATAACCTAAAGCTGAAACATTAAACTATATTTAAATTTTAGGAGACAAGCGCATTATTAAAGGTCTGTTCAAACTTTGTTTTGAGTCATTGTTAAGAATTCACGAATTACTCATCATGCACTTAATGCAAAACATCTGGACACTTAGTGATTCATGCAATTATCTAATCAGCCAACGGTATTGCAGCAGGGCAGTACATAAAATCATCCAGATACAGGTAATGTTTACATCATCCATTAGAGTGGAAAAACGATTGTTGGTGCCAGACGGACTGGTTTGAGTGTTTATATAAGCACTGATCCCCAGGGATTTTTCACACACAACAATCTGGGTTCACTCAGAATAGAGTAATAAAGAGAAGAAGTCCATCGGATGACAGATCTACAGGGAATAATGTTTTTTAAATAAAATAAATTGACAGAGAATGGTCTATCTGGTTCAGACTTTCAATAAAAGAACAACTGTGGTGAGCAGAATGCACATAAAACCCTGAGGCTGTTTAAAGAGCAAAGAAAAACGCAACCCATAAAATTACATTACGGTATGTTACATATGCGTGCACATAGATTAATTACAAGATAAATCCATTGCCAAAATAGTATGAAAAGCTTTGATACTTTGAGCAAAACAACTTCACATTTACATTGATGTCACTCTTTTTGATTTTAAAATCATGAAGTCATGTAACAAATACATTTGATCCTTAAATAAACAAATTGTTAGTCTGTCAGTCCTGAGTCTGTAACTTATTCAGCCAAATTACTGAACATTCAGCAATTATTTGCAAACTAGTCACATCTTTCTCCCAAACACATTTGATCCAGTGTCCTATTTGCAAAATATAGGAATTCTGTGCCAGCATTGTGCAGTAGGATTAACCATAATCCGGTGCAGACATAAACAACAGACCTGATTAAAACAACGGATAATGGGTCCTGTACAATACATTTCATAAGCATGCATTACTGGCCAAAGAGTAACAAAAGAAATCAATAGGTTGTCACTCACAATCATTCTAACACATGTATCCAAACACACATACTGTACATAGACTGTGGAGGACATGCAGAGCTTGTAATGCCGTGTAATTTTGGCCGTCGATGTCATTGAGAGATGAGTCATTTGCCTCATCAAATACAAACACGCTGCTCTGATTTTGTTTGAGTAGGAAGAGTGCCCAAGCCATCTGCAATCTGTGTACTTGTGTATATGTGTGTGTGTGTGTGTGTGTGTGTGTGTCCTCATGAGATATTTACTGAGAAATTGCATTGCACAGTCAACAATGATTGCTTATGACTTTTTAATGGCAATGCGAGTGGCAGAATATCTGCCAACAGAAATTCATGGAACATTTTCTAAATGTTATTTTGTGTCATCCTTAAAATAGATTTTTATCTTAAAACTACAGTCACTTCTGTGCTTAAAAGATATTTTATAGAACGACTGTGATAGGATGCTACTTACCTTGTCTGGAAAGGGCTTTTGGAGCTGGTTAACCTCCAGTGGTGTGATCAAAGGTATGTTATCAAAGCCATCCTCCAGAGATGGCTGCCTTTCTACCTTCTCTATAAGATTACTGCCCAGTTTCACCATGTCTGAAACAAACACACACACAAACAAATTAGAATGTACAGATAGACACATATGATATAAAATACTAAATAAATCTAATTACAATCAATCTACCAAAATATATGGAGTTTCAAAGGTCTATGATCATTTCTGCAGTATTACCACCCATAAACAAGATGAAAATAGCCTGGAATTAATAGTGGTTTTTTATACTTTCAAAAGCTGAATAAATCCAATATAAGTACAATACAATGTTGTACAAAAGTTGTTAATTTATTATCAAATGACATTTCTGTATGATGAATACTCAAGCATCAATTTATTAAACAATATACTGTTAAAGGGGCTGGAGGAGGAGATTGTTTGAATTTCAGATACTGTTTTACAGAGGGATATCAGATTAAACTTAATTATTCTAAATGATTGATTAGACAAAAAAAAAAAAAAAAGAAATTGTTTTGATCAGATTTTTTATGTATAGGAAAAAGTAACACGGCCTTAAAATAAAATTATAAAATAAAATAAAAAAATAAAAACCTTTAACAAAATGCTTTATTAGAAGTAATTTATTTAACACCTTTATTTTACCAATAAAACTTTTATCAGATTTGTTTGTGCTATAACAGCTTTTAGTTTGTAAACATATGTTAATGTTCCTCCATCTGCAAACACAACAGGTTTATATGCATTTATTTAATTCTCTTATACTGTAGTTTGAATAAAGGACAAATAGGATTCATTCATTCATTCATTCTCTTCCGCTTTATCCTATATTAGGGTCGCGGGAGGATTACCCATGCCCATCCAGGGGAGAACGTTTTGGGCGCTGGGCAGATACACCCAGGACAGGGTGCCAATCCATCGCTGGGCACACACTCACACAGATACGCACACATAAACACAATATATGGGGCAATTTGGAGAACTCAATTGACTTGATCCAAGTTTTTGGACTGTGGGAGGAAACCGGAGAACCCGGAGGAAACCCACGCGGACACGGGGAGAACATGGAAACTCCACCCAGATGGGGATTCAAACCGGGAATCCCTAGCGCTGAGAGGCGAACGTGCTAACCACTAAGCCACCGTGCCGCTCGACAAATAAGATGTTGAATAAAAATGTTGTATAAGGACCTTAAGTTCCTTCTTTATTATTAGAATTAAGGTCCTTATACTGGCCATGCCAACATGGCTAGATGACCAAATTTGCCTTCAATTAATAATTCATAAAACTCATAATTTGCCTTTAATTAAATATCATGATTTTAAACAAATATAACAAACAGATTCATTTTTACTGCCTGTCTGTACTGGCCTTTTCAGTTCTCTAAGCCTCGAGCCATATCGTCATGAGTCACTGTTAATGTACATAAAAAAAAAATGGAGTCACAACCCCACACCGCCCACACATGCAGTTTGCAGGATTGAATGCACACATGTAGAAGGAAACAGATCCAAAGGCACTGAATGACGTGAACGAGCAAAGGCCAGTAAACAACACACAGTGTACGCCTACTCTCTAAATTTCAATGACTAGAGGTCTGTTTGACCACTTGCTAACTGCAAATAAAGGGTCCAAATCTCTGCCATTTGTTTTTTCAGGACAACTACACGTCACACTTAGAGGCGCTTTAACAGCTTTTGGGGAACAGCATGTTGGAACTAACAAAGACCTTTTCCAAAAAGGTTCCCATAATTTTTGACACATACAGTTACATACACATACATGCTTGATTGATTATACCTGTAACAAGGAGGCTGAATGAGGCTAAATTCAAGGATTAAGAGTTGCATCCCAATACTTTTCTCAAGATTGTGTGCAGGCTAAAAGGAGAGACTTTGGAATATTTGCACCGGATAATTTTAACTTTAGAAAAGTTCAAATGAATATTTCTCTCCCTGTCGACTACAGAAGACAACCTCTTATTAAAAGTAGCATTGCAGCTGGGGGATGAAGAAAGAGCAGGTTTAAATTAACACCCACAGTCCTTCCCAAATAATGAACTGGGAGTTCAAATGAGTGCTGAATGCTTCCTGTAAACGCTACAAGTGTTAATGTAAAAGTGGAGGTGTTAATTCAACACTTATTGAAGGGGTGTGACGTTTAAAAGCCTTTTTTAACATCTTTTGTGGACTCGACTCAGTTTCTGAATTTAAAGAAAATGTGAACCAAAGTGATGCTGGAGTCAGTTCCTCACATTAACAGAATCGGTTTGTTGGAAACACTGATTTTAACAAGTTAAATAATTCTGAGTATGGTCAATCGAAATACTTAGAGTAATATTTACCTAATTAATTTGTTCCTGATGTAACAATAACTATAAATCTACAAGCTAATAATCAACAACAATCATTTCAATTGTGTTTTATCGATTTAATAAAACAACTAGGTTTTCATTTTAAATAGCAAGAAATATTTGATACACTTTTTTATGAACGACTCGCAGACCTCTCCATCTGTACTCAAAAAGCAGCTTCATTCCATGCTTATTTCTTTAAATTCATCTTTAATGATACTTAATGTTATTAAACGAGACATATAATACATGTGTTATCAATCGTTTATTGTGTATTGATATAACGTATTGCTTATTTGGTAATAATAACAAATATGTATTTGTTTCGTAGCATGTTTTCATTGGCATTGACATTATTCCCACAAAAAATGAATGTTTTTAACATTTACAACGTGGGATGCATATCGTTATTGTCCATACGTGCCAGTACGTCACCTTTAGTAAATGATATGAAGGAACCGTTATATTTTAAACGCTATAGTAAATAAAATCACGTTTAAAAAATTGCAGAATACGACAGAAACTTAATCGAATGTAAAAAAGATAATAAAAAGACTAGATCTCGTTGATGTCGAACGATCGGACTGATGAGTGGGAGCAGTTGCCGTAGTAACCAGATATACCTACATTACATCCACACACGCACGTAACACAGCATCTGTCCTCCGTTAAACTCCATCTAGCACTAAAGCCGAACGTACTTACTGAGCGATATTATGGTGTAAAGATTATCCCCGCTGGAGCTTTTGGAATAAAGATGGAAAGATCAGTGCGGCTGAACGGAACAGCCCTGTTACCGTGGCAATGCCGGATCCAGAGGAAGCTGCGTCGGGCGCGCGACTCGAGGCACTGCGCATGCGCGTCATTCTAACGTCTCTGCACCCCTTTATGACAGGGGGGGCAAACCCAAATGCACCGGGGGCAAACTCGAAGAGCACTTTACAGGATAAATATTTATTGAACACACTAAAAGTGAAAGTTTTCTTAACATTCATTTACATAATTTATATATATATATATATATATATATATATATATATATATATATATATATATATATATATATATATATATATATATATATTTCATTCATTCATTCATTATCTCTCGCTTTATCCTCTATTAGGGTCGCGGTGGGGTTCCCCATGCCCATCCAGGGGAGAACGTCTCGGGCGCTGGGCAGATAGACCCAGGACAGGGCGCCAATCCATCGCTGGGCACACACTCACTCACACAGACACACTCTATATGGGGCAATTTTGAGAATTCAATTGACTTGATCCATGTCTTTGGACTGTGGGAGGAAACCGGAGAACTTGGAGGAAACCCACGCAGACACGAGGAGAACATGGAAACTCCACCAAGATATATATATATATATATATATATATTTTTTTTATATACGTGTTTATTGTATTGTATTGTACATGTATTTGTCTGCCAGACTGCCAAAGACAATTTTCCATTTAATGTAAATTTAATGGACAATAAAGTTCTATTCTATTCTATTCTATTCTATTCTATTCTATTCTATATTCATTCATTATCTCCCGCTTTATCCTCTATTAGGGTTGCGGTGGGGTTCCCCATGCCCATCCAGGGGAGAACATCTTGGGCGCTGGGCAGATAGACACAGGACAGGGCGCCAATCCATCGCTGGGCACACACTCACTCACTCACATGGGGAGAACATGGAAACTCCACCCAGATGGGGATTCGAACCGGGAATCCCTAGCGCTGAGAGGCAAACATGCTAACCACCAAGCCACCGTGCCGCCCTATTCTATTCTATTATTATCTTCCGCTTAATCCTATTTTAGGGTCATGCGAGGGTTCCTCATGCCCAACCAGGAAAGAGCGTTTCTGGGCAGATAGACCCAGGACAGGGCACCAGTTTATCGTAGGGTACACTCACTCACACAAACACATTCTATATGGGGCAATTTGAAACATTCAATTTACATTGAATCCATGTTTTTGGACTGTGGGAGAAAATCAAATCAAGTCCTTTATTGTCACATTACATTAATGTTATGCTTTGGTGCTCAATCTCTTACAAGATGCAAGATATCTCTTACAAGATACCACAGAATATATATATATATATATATATATATATATATATATATATATATATATATATATATATATATATATATATAAAAAGAAACAAACAAAGTCACAAAGAAACACCAAAGTCATGAGTACAGATTATGTACAAATTATGTAAGTAATGATGTAAATGAAACTGGAGAACCTGGAGGAAACCCACGCTGACATAGAGAGAACATGGAAACTCCACCCAGATTGGGATTCGAACCTGAATCCCAATGCTGAGAGACAAACGTGCTAACCATTAAGCCACCGTGTTGCCCGTTTTCGGAACATGAATAGGAATAAAATAAGACAGGAATATTATTCCACAATAAATCAACTTAACCATTATATAACTTTAAATACTTTGCTCACTATAAAAACATCTCTTGTCAAAATTATAAAAGTTAAAACTTTGAACATGCTGCAAAAAACAGGATGAAATGAAATAAAAATTAAGCTTTTCCATCTTAAACTGTAAAATAAAATGTAAAATAGGTTTTAAACTGTGACTAACTGAACTTAAACTGCTACAGAGATTTCAGTGTATGTGCGTGATCCTGTCTACACTCTGCAGAGGTGTAGACAGGAATGAAAAATCCTTATGATCTGTAGATATTGGTGCTACCATTTCTTTAATTCAAGCAGGCAAAAAGATGCAACACCAATTACAAAAAAATCTAGAGTGTGAAGAAAATGTGAAAAAAGAGAGGAGCTAGAATAAACCAGAGATGGAGAGGGTGAACCTGAGAGAAGGACACAGAGGGAGAGAGACATTTCTCAGCAAAACTTGCAGACTGTTGGAGCCAACCCTGTCTAAGTGCATGAACTCTTCATTCTTTTTCTCAAGGAACCTTGCTGCGCTGTCTTTGGATATGTCTAACTCAATGAATTCAACACATCTCCCCTCGTGCACTCATCCTTACTCAAAACACCCTGCTATGTGCCCGACCCCTCCCTTCCCCATGCTTCAATTGGGCCTACATTTATTATTTTGACCTTTAGTTAGCTGGGGCCATGCTTCAAAAGGCACTTCTCCCTCACGCTCTCTGTCTTTCTCCCTATCGAACCCCCTCCCCCTTTACCCCAGACTGAGGGAAGAAACAAGGAGCATCAGAGAGCTTTACTCCTCTGGCTCAGGCCCAGTCCCACAGAACAAAAGCCTGTTGCAGTGACTAATGAAAATGAGAATCAATTAGGATATGAGTTTCTTAGTCAAAGGGAGGGCTTTGTCTTTTCAATAAAAAGCGTGTGGTGGCAATACTAAGCTTATGTGGGTGTGGGGCAGTTGAACAGTATGGCAGTGGAATAATAGGGGAGTGTTTAAAAATAGCAGGAACAGGTTTGCTTTATTTTCAGGGTGCAACTGAATATAATATGTTTTTTCTATATTTTACATCTTTTATTGCAAGATACATTTTCACAAGTTGTTTAAATTTACCCTACACTCTGTTTTAGGTTTTACCCATTATTTTATACAGACATATAACTGTATGATGTGTTTTTCAGGCCAACTTAAGTGCAAAATAGAGAAAAAAGCATTAAATATGGCTATTCTATACTTAATGACAGAATCTATTTGTATAATATTTGTTTTAGTAACCAATGATTCATTTTATAAAATACTTAAGGATTAAAATTTGGCCATTTTTTCTTTAAGGAGTGTTAAATAGAATACACAACTTTTATATAAATTACACAATGGTATTGTATAATGGATAGTAGCAATGTATGCATAAATTGGGTGCCAAAGAATATGAATTACATTTATCTTTTTTATATTTAATATTTATGTGGCCTTAATAAGCTATGAAAATCTATATAATATTATCTGAAACAACTGCAGAACTGTTTAATTTACATAAAAACTCACATAACAAACCCATAAAATAAAAGAATGTAGTAAATTATACTAATATTGTATAAATAAGAATCATTACTGTAATACTAAACAGTATGTATTGGATAATGACTAACGGAACAAGTACAAATAAGAAACATACTGTTGATTAGACATATTGTTTACCAATAATAATAATTAAAAATAAAACTAATATTTTCCATTGCTTTTATAAAATTTTTATTTAATGTAATTCAAATAAAAGTGAATAAAATAACTCACAACAACTCTTAGAAACTACAGTAAAGCCGTTCATATGTTGTGTTGTATATTTGTATATAAAAATAGGTTTATTAAAAAAACTGTCTTTTAACCTGGCTGGTAAAGTAAAGTAAATACAAATATTTTAATATAGTTTTTATACTATTGTCACGATCATTAGTGAGTTTTAGTGAGTTAAATCATGAGAGTGTTTTGGGCGTCACATGAAATAAACTAATCAGCATGTCACATGCCATTCCCTTTAGGAGCCTGGTGCATTCGGACTTTGGTAGCTTTCTATAATAAAGGAAATGTCATCACAAGTTGGGACGAAGCCAGCACATGTGGATTTTTCGAGATAAAATAGCCAGAGGTGAGAGTGGATTAACTAAAAATGTCATTTCAAGCTAATTAACAAAGAGGTCAAAACATTCATTCATTAATTCATTCATTATCTCCCGCTTTATCCTCTAGTAGGGTCGCGGTGGGGTTCCCCATGCCCATCCAGGGGAGAACGTTTCGAGCGCTGGGCAGATACACCCAGGACAGGGCGCCAATCCATCGCTGGGCACACACTCACTCACTCACACACTCTAAATGGGGCAATTTGGAAAATTCAATTGACTTGATCCATGTTTTTGGACTGTGGGAGGAAACCGGAGAACCCGGAGGAAACCCACGCGGACACGGGGAGAACATGGAAACTCCACCCAGATGGGGATTCGAACCGGGAATCCCTAGCGCTGAGAGGCGAACGTGCTAACCACTAAGCCACCGTGCCGCCCTGAGGTCAAAACATTATCTACCAAAACTTTTATCTTGTTGCTTGACTATAATGGACTATAACTTTAGAGGTGTCTTTAAAGCTCCTTTAAAAATCATTGCAACAAGAAATCATCGCTCAATAAACATCTCCCCTTCATGTAATAGCTCAGTTTATCCTCATAACTCTTACTTTAGAAATAAAAAAAGCTATTTTAAAATCAACAAGTACTTAAGACATAATATATCCTGCTGAAAACATTAAAGACAATTTATCAACTGTTGATCTACCAGAAGATGGCGGTATAAGAACAGTGTTAGAGTCATTATAAGCTCACGGAACATTTTTAAAAGAATTTATAAACACCATAGGACATGGAACCAAAGAGTAGTGACCAAGTGAATCACAAGTTCCTGTTGTGTGTTTTTTTTTGGGTCGTGACCTTTAAACCCTTGTCCTGAGCTGCCGCATGTCTATTTACTGTAGTTAACCCGGTTAAACACTAATCTGTATCACTCTTTGAACGAAGAGGATGGCACTAAAATAGAAGTGTCACAAGTAAGTTAAGCCTTTATGCTACAGGGATAAACTTGTATCATGGGGTCGTTTAAGTGGAGCACTGATGTGTCACAGCCACATCCTGAACATAGTGTGTCTGTAATCACAATTAAACATTTTATAGTCTGCATTCAAATAATATTTATTTAGGAAACACGCAAAGTATTTCAAAAATATTGCAGAAAACACCCATCACTCTTTGTATTTAGAATGATTGTGGCAATACAGCATTAAAATAAGGTTCAGTTAATTGCAATGGTGGGTGGTGCATTAATAATGCATGTTTTCTCATGCATAACTGCACAATATAATACAAGTACGATAATATATAATAAAAAAAAAAAAAAAAAAAAAAAAAAAAAAAAAAAAAAAAAAAAAAAAAAGATTAACACTTGTGCTTTGCATGTAAGGCTTTCAACTGAGGTAAACCTTTTTATGGATTTCAAGTTATGACATGTTTTGTTACAGGCTCTGCGTCAAACATCAGGAAGAACATGTCAAAAAATGTATAATAAGTATTACAAAACTGTAATATAAGTGCCATTAATATAAACAAGTTAAAGCAAGTATATGCCCAGACAGCATAAGGATTTGGAATACTTCAGGCTGAAATGTGTCGTTGCTGACCCACTGTTAAGGTGGCCCTGATATTAAAAATACATATTTGGCCTATGTCCTGTAAAACATCTATCTTAAGTTTGGCAGTCTAATGGCACTGCTGCCTACATGTGCCATAAGTGTCCCATTACTTAAAAAACTGCATATGGACCATATGTCTCAAAACATATTTGTTCATGTCCACACCTGGTAGAGCTCTGGCAGTGCTACCTACATGTGAGATAGTTTTGTCTGACACATGGCTCTTATCTGCTGCATATACATCACACATCTTGAAACCAGTGGTGGTCCACCCAAATGTCATCAAACGTGTAGCGAGGGGGACCAGATGGAAATGAGGGATGTGGACCAAAATTATTTGTTCTCTTTTGGTGGTGAAAATGTGACCAGTTTTGGACAAAACAAATAAGGAACATATTTACCAAACTTATGAACATTTTATTCTTATTGTCCAACATTGATAATTGTGTAACAAAATATATGGCCTGACAAATACTAACAGACATGCAAGCAGTGAAAGCATTTCAATGCAATTTGGATATTAAGTCACTTGACTTGAATTTTTTTATTATTTAGCCACAAAAATTCAGCACACTTGCACACTTCTGACTCAGTATCAGCAGTTTTGGCCACGATCAGCACTCTGCACACGTTCCCTGACAATAATTCATTTTTTTTTTAAATTTGTTAAAATTGTCTTTAATTAGCATAACAGAAAACTTACTACACAATCTAACATGATTTCAAAACAAGCACAATTACTAAAATTAACTGTTAAAAATATCTTTCTTCAGAATACATTACACCAGCTGTGGCATTTCCATGTTCTCACTGCATCAGCGTGGGTTTCCTTTCACAGTCCAAAAACATGGATTTAATGTAAATTGCCCTTGTATAGTGTGTGTGTCTGTATGAGTGAGTGTGTGCCCAGCAGTAGATTGGAGCCTTTTACTTGGTGTACCCCCTCCACATTACGAATAAGTTGAAGATAATGGATGCATGGATGGATGGATGGACATTAGGTCACCAGGTCTCCAGCTTATGGCAAGATCATGTCTGCTTAAACTTTAAGTTTAAGTTCTTTATCTTAACAAATGCAAATGTCTTCTGTTTTTATAGAAAATTTGCTCTTTGGGATATTTGCTTTTTAAATGTATATCAATATAATGTGTCAGCATTTCCACTATTGCTTCATATCATTCATGTTTGCAGCACCAAGCAACAATTGCTTTGCTGGAAGAAAATTGGAAGAATAGGAAGGAAGGACGCACCTTTCAGTTCCCGATGCCCTCTTGCCCCCAAATACCGTCCTAAATAGTCAAGGTTGATGTTGCAGCCACAGTATGAAATCTCAAAGCCACACACTTTTACCAGAAATGGCTATTAAAATGTGCCATTAAAGGTCAGAAGACCTTGTGATGCATTTATTATAATAATCACTGTTCATTCATTGTTATAGACTATAAATCTGCTTTCTGGAAGAGTATGATCAGTTTCAATACAATAAATGGCTCTATTTCATATTGTCTTAATCCGTCTCAGTCTTTATTAATCAATAAGCATTAAAACAGGACAGTTTCTGGTAAGTTGGGAGCTGTTTACCAAGGTCAATATGACCGCTATAGTTTGTTATTGTAAAGCTTCTAGAACAATAGATTAATAAGACTGTGTAAATGGACTTAATCTTTGCAAGGAAATCCACACACAGACTTTTTCCTGTGTACTGGAACCACATTGCCATTCCTGGCTTGTGACTAATTTTAACTTAACTTACCAGAATTGTATACAAAACCAGACACAGTCTGTAGTGTGTTGGCTTTAAATCAATCATAAGCTGCTAACATTCTGAAGTGAAAACTACAATAAAATGTGGGACTGGTTCAGTTCCTAGAAGCTTTTACATGTTTGTCTTTTATATGAACTAAAAAAAGAAAATCAATACACAGGAATTAAATAAGAACATTATTTGCTTACACATCCAGAAAAAGAAAAAGTGGTTTCAGATAATTGAATCTAAATAGATGATGTAGTATTAATTTTGTTTTATATTAATAAAAATCTATATAATGACATTTCAAACCTTTATAAAAAAAATTATATGCTTACATAACTGTAAGGAAAAGTTTGTCTGTAATTATACTTTACTCTTTCATTAGCAGTATTGTTATTTACTAAATTACATGCAATATAACACTTTTTGTGTTTATTAAATACTCCATGGCGGCACGGTGGCTTAGTGGTTAGCACGTTCGCCTCTCAGCGCTAGGGATTCCCGGTTCGAATCCCCATCTGGGTGGAGTTTCCATGTTCTCCCCGTGTCCGTGTGGGTTTCCTCCGGGTTCTCCGGTTTCCTCCCACAGTCCAAAAACATGGATCAAGTTAATTGAGTTCTCTAAATTGCCCCATATAGAGTGTGCTTGAGTGTGTGAGTGTGTACCCAGCGATGGATTGGCGCCCTGTCCTGGGTCTATTTGCCCAGCGCCCGAGACGTTCTCCCCTGGATGGGCATGGGGAACCCCACCGCGACCCTAATAGAGGATAAAGCGGGAGATAATGAATGAATGAATGAATAAATACTCCATCACAATAATATAATTAATATTCTTAACTGTCTATCACTCAAGTTATTTTTTACAGCACAGTACAGTACAAGAGCATTACAATGGCATAGTGGTTATCACGTCCGCCTTTGCTTTTTTTAAATATTAAAAATATTATTTAAAATATATATTTTTTTAACAGTGCATCAATTTACTGAAAATATTTAATTATCAAGGCTATAAGTTCTAGTTTCTAAGAGATATTTAATGCCATGCACAGACTTGATAGATCTAATCTATATAATCTCAAATTAGTATTTTTGAAAAATTACATTCCGATAAATGATATCCTGTCTTTAGTGCATAGCCTTGATGCAATGAACAAAAATAAATTCATTTCAATGTTTTAAAAATTTAATCAAACGAAAGTTTTTTTAAAAAGCTTGCAGCACAAACCCGATCATCAATAGACATAATCTGTATCAGAGTGAAATAGTTAGGATCAGATGAGAATAAACAGTTTGTGAAGCAGTTTCTGTGGTTTGGCCTACAATCCATTATGATCCAGCTTGAAACCGCACCATCAAAAATTTGAAAGATTATTTATTGTCATGCATATGTTTTATGTTAGCTATGAACTGTTAGAATTACTGTTGTGTTTGAGTCAGAAAATTGTGTTTCTCTAAAGATTTAGTTTGGTTAATTTAGTTTAATGTCAGGGTGGCATCACTGGCTTTTCTCGACAGGAATGATTGCAAACACTACAGTCATAGGGGAAATTTGGCTGACCTGTTTCCCTAAAATGTTCTATTGAGTCAAAAGACCAAATACAGCATGACTTGTCAATTCAATTTGTCCTTTTAGCTTAACTTTTGGAATGCTCTCATGCAGAACATGCTTTGAACTCTGCAACCATGTATTTGCATTGTACTGTACAGTACTTTCCGTCATTACATTGCAATCTTCTTCTTCTTACTTGCATTCCTGTGGACTTGTGACATCATTTACAGCTCAAGTACTATTTCAATATTATTTTTTACCACAAATGCAACAGAAAATATTTTGGACTTGTGGGTTTTATTGGTGATAACTTGCGTGGTGCTCTGTGCTTAGATTTCTCAGAAAGCATTTTACACAGCAGGTGTTACTCACTAACAATGATGACAGCAGAGAATCTTCCATGTCACTAAAAGCTGTGTCAATTTCTCACTCAACAAACACAAAATACAGCTACTATAACTATACATTTTATTTATTAACTCTCATTTACCAAAATCCATTTTTTAGCCATTTTATGCAATATTTCATATCTTTGAGTGGCAGAAAGATGTGAACCCATAGGATTAGCATATGATTTAGGTAAATCAAGGTAAAATTAGGGGTATATAATTAATAGGATGACAATCAAGTGTTCATTAGTGCCTTGTTATATTAAAAGTATGAGAATCTATTAATTTTTGACCTTCAGATCACTTGTTTGCAATAGCGTATCATGAACAAAAATAAGATTTCTGATGACCTCAGTAGATCAATTATTTATGCTCATCAGGCTGGAAAAGATTTGGACCAAAAGAAAAAAGTATTGTTACAAGTTAAAAAGTTTAACTAATGTCTGACAAAAGCAGATGTGGTCCAGAAGCAGTATGTTCGTGTGCGGCATTACAAACCTCTAGTCATCATACATTTACCCAGTATTGATCTCACCAATTCAATCTAGCCTCATTTGCTTTAGCATTAAAGGTCAGGCCTGATGTCAATTCTAATTTGGACTGAGCTAAAGGATGGCCTTTTGTAGTTGGTGTAACTGACCCTGAATGCTCCACTGAGACTGTCAAAATCTTTAAAAAGTATTTGAAGTTTTGCACTACACTGCACCTAATGCTAACTTTAAATGCATGAATTAATTAAAAAAAAAAAAAAAAAAAAAAAAAAAAAAAAAAAAAATATATATATATATATATATATATATATATATATATATATATATATATATATATATATATATATATTCACAACATGTTTTAACATTTTTGTTCCACCTTAAATTCTTTAAACATAATATAAAAAAATAATATGTTTCTCCTAGCTGCATTGTGCATTAAACAAGTAAAAAAAAAAAAAAAATATATAAGACTTAATATTTATCAACACAGTAATTAAAAAATGCTAATACATTTCATTTAATTTAATACAAATTGCAAAACACACACACACACACACACACACACACACACACACACACACACACACACACACACACACACACACACATTCTCTGCAGTGCCCCGAACAGCAACACACATTCTCTGCCCTTATTAAGCATTGTTCTCTCTACAGAACAATCTCTCATTCTGTTCCCTCCTACTTTAACTCATTTTTTCAAAGGTACTTGTTTATTCTGCTCTAGTGACGAATATCTTCTCCATATTGCTGTACACTGCTAAATGGTCGAATGATCTTCCCAACTTGCAATGCTGAGACATTCAGCATTTTCAAAAAACAACTCAAAATATATCTCATCCAGAAACACTTGATGTAAAAAAGACTTAAAACCAGAGTGGACACTGATCAGCTGATCAGATAACACTACAGTGAAACTGGTTCTGTCATTTGTTACTCAATTTGGATTAAAGTGTCTGCCAAATGCAAATGTAATAAGTAGATTGCACATAAAGGTACGCTTAAAACAATGTGGTCTGAAATATAAAATGTTTACAATTGTCATTCAGTCAGAACAAAGCACTTAACCAGTTTGACAAAATAATCTGATTGCTTATTAGCATCACCTTGCACTCCATATCCTCTGTCCCATCATGCATGTGATTAGAATATTAGATATTCAACTGTGTAGAAAATAAAAATTTCCCAGAAGAATATATTAATAGAATCTTTTTAATCTGAAGATGTATCAATTGCGGGTAATGCAACACACAAGTAATAACAAATCCTGACATACTGCACTTTTGCATACTATATGAAGACATAACTGTTTTAACTCCGATGACTTTATTTTATTGGTACTGACTTGACTGAATAAGTTAAGACAGAATTATTTGTTATGTTGACTGTTCTGTTATGTGAATCTAAAAAAAACAATCCTCCATCACAGTTGTATAAAACAACCGCTGCTGTGAATAGAATATAAAATATATAACAATACATCACAAAAGTCCAACCTACAGCATCTTGTAAGTGCGAAGAAGGATTAAAGGATGACTAACACAAACTGTGGAGCAACATATGAGCTATTGATCTAATCTAATCTAATTGTAACTGATCAACAGTAAGCATCAGTGTCAATGCAGTGCTCGACTGTGGTGGTGCAGACAATTAAACTATAGAGCAAAGTTGACAAACAAGTATGCAGGGAAACAGACGTAATCATAGATATTCACAAACAAAATGTGTGTATATGGTAATTAGAACAGATAAAATGGACAGTGAGTGTATATATCACAAATTTATCAGTGATATCTAATTAATTTTGTTATATTATGTATGTCTACAAAATCCTGATTTATTTTTGTTTTTCCGCTGTGCATTTTACTATTTTTGTTTCTTTATTGTATCAATCAAAACTAACATCTAACATCTCTAACCTGGAAAACGTTGACATTTGAAGTGATATTTTCCTTTTGCTGTGAAAATGTCATTAATTCATAGTTGTAAATGTGAAATTCAAGGTCATAACTAATGTTGTCTCCTAGTATTCTGGTATGCTCATGCACTTGGATGTTTACACGCAGATGTTTACTGTAGAATTAACATTCTACAGAATGCATGGCAGTGAGATAAACCAGTAAAAAAGTAGTGTGTGAGCTTTACAGAAAATAGTTCATCATAATCTGTCATCATAGAAAGGCCATCGTGTTCATCAAGTAATATATTCACTATTGTGCTTATTCTTGCTGACATGAGCCTTGAGTGGGTCATGACATAATAACCTAACTCAGGTTATAATGGGTCAGTACAGTGAACACATGCATTCTGGTTCACACCTGTCAGAGAAAGCCGGGTGCTAAATTAAGAATCATTAGCTTCCCATGCTGTGCTTAGGATTTAAACCACCAACTGTTAAGCTAAGCGCCGCAGTTAACAGCAATGCACACAAAGTATTCAGCATTTAGAGCTCTAGCTTTGTAGAAGACTAATTAAAAAAAAACCTTGAATCTTGAGCTGAATCCAGATTCTCAACTCAGGTAAGAAATCTGTTGTAACTGTTTATGTAAGAATATGCAAGGAAAGAAAAACTGTTAATAACTAAAATCATGTTCATTAGGTTTCCTGATATGCTTAGGCACTGTGTGTGTGCACCACATAAAGATGAAGCCAGGATGTTGTGATAGAAGTTGGCTTATTATATTGCAACATAATCAGAACTGGCTTACGCCAAGCCAATGTCTACTAAGTGCATTGTGAGAAGATTAAAATTGATTTATTCATTCATTATTACATTCAGTCTTTCTCATTTTTTTTCCATGTATTCCTGCCAAGTTATTTTTTTTCTTATAAAAATTTGAAAAACAAATAGTTTTTGGGAATCGCAATTGCAAATAGATAAGTACTTTCAGCTGACAATAACAGTTTTAGCATAAACAAGAAGAAGACATGTCAGACTTTGTATAATGCAGACTCCAAATGTTGAAACAATGAGTTAAGCAAAGCTATAAAACATTGGTATGGAATACAATAATTTAAGCATCCCTGGTAAAGATGTAAGAAAGTTATGAGTTAAATCCAATATTTAATTTTATTAAACCCGCTAAGAACAAAAAACTATCAACACCCCAATAAAACTTAAAAAAACTCATAAAAAAAAAAACAAGGGGCAGGTGTCGGCTTGTAGTAAGAACCAGTCTTGTGACCTGAAGGTCTACGATTTGATCTCCAGTCACACTGAGTACTATGGCTGAAGTGCCCATGGGCAAGGCACCTAACCCCAATTGCTCCCCAGGGTCTATACAAGTATGCCCACCACTCAAGGTACTTGTACTCACTTCAACGGTGTGTGTACATGTGCGTGTGTGTCACTGCATTAATGTTCTAAATGTAGAGGACAAATGCCTCTGTGTGTAAGCACTCTAGGCAGAATAGATTACTTATATTATTATAAACTTGCATATCATATTTTACTGCTTTTTTACTTTACTGCTAGGTTAATGTTAAAAGAAAAAAAGGGAGTGTAAGTGATTGTGACATGTGTCACCTGTGGTTTTCCTTGGATCATTGTTGTAGGTGTGGCAGAAGGAGTGTTAAATCCGGAATGAATAAAAAGCTTAAAATACGGAAGAGGATTTTGATAATTAGGATTTCATAAAATCTGAAAAATTGAAATATTCCAACATATGGAAATATATATAATGCATTGAATTAAACTAACTGCTGTTAATATTTTAATTAGTCCACATTTACACATTTGAATTTGTCCACATTTACATAACACGTAAAATAACAAACACCTTTTGGTCTACGTTGTGCAGATTGAACCTCTGTAGTTGTGAGAACATATCTTAAGATAATTTCTGCTAAAATGTTATTCACTGTTGTTTTTATTCCAGACCATATCCATTTCCAATATTATCATGATTATTCGAAAAGTAAAGAACAAAGTGAGTAAAATATTGTGCACTAAAATACATGTTTTCTTTCCTCAGTTGCAGTGAATGATTCTATTAACTACAATGCAACCTTGGTTCTGTTAGTCAGAATGAAACCTCTGCGGCTCCGTTTGTCCTTGATTCAGCTTCCCACCATTACAGAACTCACAGAGGAAAGTGAGTCACAGAGTTTGGAGGACTACCGAGATTCAATCAAAGAACTCTCTCGGCCTATATATCCCCTCACAGTTCTGCAGGGGTCTCGGGTCTCTGTGCCACGGATTGCCAAGTACCCCACTCTGACGTTGATGTCCAACAGAACAGCCGCCACCTCTAAACCCTTGACCTGTGTTGAATCTGATAAAGAGTTGCTCACATTGAACTCAAGGACTGTCATGTTTTCGAATCAGGATCCTTTGGATTGGTTGTTTACACAGGCCTACAGTAAAGAGACCTCAATCACAGAGGACGTGGGTATCATTTGAGAGGTGGATACATAATCTTGCAATATTTATATTTATTATTTGGAGCTTAAAACAGGTACCCACTGTGTGAGTAACATGTTGAAAGGACCGCCACTATAGTAACTGTCAGTCCAAAATTCTCTAAAGTACCTATATGAGTCTGAAGGTCCTCATGATGCATTTTATTTTAAAGAATAATGGAAGTTTAAACTTTGTAAGATGAAAATTTAGGAAACCCAAGACTTAATGACCCAAAGTAAAGAAAGTATGTTTGTCTGTTGATACATATTACACTGCATATTATACAATAGACTGGACTGACATGCTTTTAAAATTGACATATGTGTAAATAAGTATAGAGAGCACATACGCATACTGAAAAATACTAAGAAAACCAAATTATTGACCTCTCAAGGATTACTGTATACTTTGTGCACTTTACTGAATAGTAAATGCTGTTTCACAAAAAAAAGTAATAATCAGACAAATACATATTTAAATTGAATTTGTCTTTTAAAATACAATCCTAACAATTCCTACTGATTTTTATAACAACACTTATCAGGAAAATCAATTAGTTTTGTGTTGTGAAAATAATGTGTTGTTTTTCGCTGATAACAGATTAGATGGTCTATTCAGGGCACATAGCATTTAAACACAAAACAATATTATACTTAAGACAAACAAGCTAATAAGAAATAAACAAGCTCAGCAAATCATATATTACTAAGATTTGTCAATATATAAATTTGTCTTGTAGGCATCCTGGTATTATGTAGAATAATGTACACTGAGCCAGATATTACAGCAAAATAAATCCTTTAAGGGTGACTCAGTTTCCTGTATTATGCTGTCTGGGTTTATTTCACAATACTAATTGGCTCACTGAACCTGAGCTCTTAACAGCACGTGTGCTTGCATGGGTTTTCCCTGTGACACTGACATCCACAAAATCTATTCTCCTTTTGTACCACTTTACTTAATTAGTTCCATCAAGAAATCTGTTTCTATTGCCATCAAAGCTAATGCTAATAGTCAAGTTCAAGTCAAATATTTGTGAGTTTTAATTGGCTGAAAATGTCTGTTAGTCAAAACTTTCCAATCATACTTTCCAATCAGAGGGCGTGAATATGCAGACTTAACTAAGCCTCCTGGAAGGTGCTGCCCATTGAAAATCTAATTGGTTGAAATAACAGGTTGATCCACACTTGATGGGCAATGCTACCGAGCCTTTATATTGATTATTGAAGGCCTAGGTAGACAAATTTAAACCTTGCAACCAACGATGCTGAAATGTGATTTGTGAAATGCTTTAATAAGAAAATACATGTCTGGAAGTGGCACAACCGTAGAAACGCTATAAAAGGAAGTGGACAGACTATAATGGAATTATAAAAGGTATTCATGGACAAAATATAATCAATATTGGTTAATGATAGAGACATGTTTTTAAAAGTTAGCTTAGTAATTATCGACATCCTTGAAGAAAACAAAAACAAAAATTATTACACACCATACTAATGCTGGATGGGGATTTTGCCTTGCTCCCACACATACCTTTTTCTGTTTTTTTAAGTTATAAGAATTACTGTAGTCTCTCTGTCATTTCATTTTCATCTCTCAACAAGAGAGAGATCTGCAAGACACCTGCTTTTTTTCATTATCACACCATTCTAGGTAAATGCTATAGACTGTTGTTTATGAAAATTAGTAGTTATAGAAATAGAGAAAGCAGTCTGTCTGGAACTAACAATCATGCCACAGTAAAAAAAAAAACTAAGATATTTTTTCCCACATTCTTTAGATGGTTGATCCGGATGGTGGTTACAGCTGTATGATTTTATAGATTGCATTGCTACCACATAATAAATAAAATTAAGTGTTTGTCTGTGATAAAATAAAAGTTAGATTGTTTATGTGTGTCTTTACTTTTTGACATCATGCATTTAAAAATAATTAAAAAGAACTTTAAGATTAAGATTCAGTTAGAAAACAAAGTAATTGCTTTACGAATAGGACATAAAAGTTCTACATTTAAAGAAAATTAGACATTTTTATTTTAAGACAACTCTAAATTTCCATTCATCCATTATCTTCTGTTTAATCCTATACTAGATTAGCGGGGGACTTCTTCATGTCCATTTTAAGGGGGAAAAAGTTTTTCGGGGCTGGGCAGATACACTTAGGACAGGGCGCCAATCTATTGCTGGGCAGACTCTCACACTATATGGGCAATTTAGAACAGCCAATTAACCTTGAATCTATGTTTTTGGACTGTGATTGGAAACATGAAAACCCAGATCAAGATTTGAACTTGGATTCCCAGTGCTAAGAGGCAAACTTGCTAACCACTAAGCCACATCAAACTTTCCAATTTAAATATAAATATTTCCACAATGCAAAAGGTTTTACAAATAACATCTTATCTCATTATCTTGACCAGTTAATCCTATACTAAATCCCAAGGGGGTTCCCCAGGAAAATGTTTTAGACGCTGGGCCTACACCCAAGGCAGGGCACCAATCATACACTCACTGACACAGACAAACACCATATGGGGCAATTCAGAGCAGACAATTCACCTTTAATCCAGGTTTTTGTAATGTGGGAGGAAACCATAAAACCTGGAAAAACCCATGCGGACACAGACAAAACATGGAAACTCAATCCAGCGCTGAGAGGCAGACGTGCTAACCAATACACCTCTGTGCCACCCCTTACACATAACAATGTATTTATGAAATTTTACAGGTTTATTTTTGCAAGCCATCACAAGAAACTTTTCCAAGATGGACATTTCTAAGGTAAAATTGCGTGAATAAAGAGTCATATTTTACATTATCATCCCAGCCGCACGCAATACTGAATTTAATTGTCTTATTAAGCCTGACAAGTAAAATACTGAATGTCTTAAAGTTAAATATAAAAATAATTCTGTTGCTATGACCTTATTTTACATGTCCAGGAGAATATAACCATGAAATTGCTTTCTTTCTCTAAACCTGTTTCTAACATCTTTGTCATTCCAGCACAAGTAGTCATTAAGTCTAATAGCACAGTGTGTGATAATTAGAATAATTTCACCAGATCTCTGCTGTTCTGCTGTATTATGTGATGATTATTTTTTATGACTGCTCAACCCATTTTATTATTTTAGATGTTTCAATGCAAAATGCAACAGTAAAAAAGGCAGTTATTTAGCACTTCAATAAATCATATCAGTGGCTAGAGGATTACTAGACCAAAGGTTCAAGCCCCAGCTACCATGGCTGTGCCCTGACTAAATCTATTAATCTTGATTTGCTTGGACTGTAATCATGTCTAGCCTGAAAATTCTTTTTTAGAAGGAAACACATGCTGTAAAACATTAGTCATCATACATTTGGTTAATGCTTACATAAACAGTAACACTCAGCTTTAAAGTGAAATTTGTGGTTTTAAATACCTCGACAGTGATTTATTGATTCTAAGAACGCATTTCAAAAGTAAAGATCAGCAGCTATTAATTAGGAATAAAGTGTTTTATTAAAAAGTCCATAATGTTATGTAAATTAAATAAGTAATAATTATTAAGTGTGCATCATGGTGGGGTAATGGTTAACATGTTCTCCTCAAAGTGCCGGGTCCAGGTTCAAATCCCAATCTGGGTGGATTTTCCATGTTCTCCCCTTGCCCGCGTGGGTTTCATTCGGGTTCTCCTATTTCCTCCCAGAGTCCAAAAACATATCTTTTAGGTAAACTGAATGCTCTAAATTGCCCCATATGGAGTGAGTTTGTGTGTGTGTGTGTGTGTGTCTGTGAGAGTAAGTGTGCCTAGCGGTAAATTGACGAAAGAAATAGGACACTCTCTTAATCATCGAATTCAGGTGTTCCATTCTTCTTGACTCATGTTTATAAAATCAAGTAATGCATTTTAAACTGATCTGTGTGCTTTCAACAGTTTTTTCTGTTGAATGGATGTGCACCGTGACTGTGGGTGGGGAGTTTGTTTTGGAACATCTTGACATGCAAGTCCTCAACCCCATCAAATGTCTTTGCGATACAATACAATAAAGATTGCTGGCCATTCCTTTTATCTAACATCAAAGTCGGACCTCACAAATACATTACATACAATTAAGGAGAACATACGTTACCAGAAAGTGGATCCTGCAAAGTGGGATTAACTTTTGGAGAATTGGATTTAGGCGTAAAGTGTAAGAGGCCCAATACATTATCTTTGGTAAACACACTTAGGTTTCATTTTCCCCAAAATCACAATGGTTCTGTGCACTGAAGCAGCTGCCTTGGCTAACGCAAGAAGCTGTCAGCTTTCCAGTTTTCCTGTCTGCCAAAACCTTTAAAACAGTTGTCGCTCTGCCATTGAACTTTCTCACAGAGAGATTAATTATATTTAGTAGTTTAATACCAAACCTCAGCAAAAACGAATAGTGGATAACTTTTTTTTTACTATCCATTTACTATACAGAGTTCAAAATTATATAGATTTTACATAATACAAAACACTAGTTTTAAATATATAAAAATACTTTAAATATTATTTCATGCTGGAACAGTTTCAGCTATTTACTTAATTACCTTTTGCTTTTATTTTCATGTTTTAAAATTTGTTATTTCTATAAAATATGAAGCAATTAAACATATAATCTTGGTAGATTAATACAGTTATTTCACTAGTGGACTCAACATTTTTAAATGCTTTGATTCATTATTAATCGTATATCTCTGGAGAACATTAAATGGTTAGAAAGATGTTTTAATGAAATGGCAAAATGATTAGCAAAATATTTAACAAGACAGCTGGTAAAAAACTCTGGGAAATTAAAATACAGCTTGCACATGTTTACCACACTGCAGGTTACATGGAGGTGTGCAGGTCATCAATTTTGGTGTCATGTTCTTTCACTGAGCATTAGCACCTGCGATTTTCCCATGAAAATTCAAGTCAATCAGCACAAACCCAAAAGACATGTGTGGGCAGATCAAGTGGTTATGGCTCAATCACCTATCACTTCATAGCTTCTGAAGATTACTAATAATTGTCTTAAATTCTATCCACGTCAAGAGTATTTCACAATGTCACAATCACAGAACTGTCTATGAAGAATAAGTTATCCTTGTTTGAACTGTTAGATGTCACAGGTGTGAGTACTGACTTGTTCTGATGCTAAAGATCATTTTTGTGATATGGGAAAATGAATAAGTGATGATGAAAGAGTTGTTCATAGTGGAGGCCTATTATTTAACCAGAATTGTTTGAAGCTGTTGAAAGCGGTTGGATCGTCATATGATTCTGAACACCAAATGCAAATGTTGTAAATATTGTATTCTTTCTATCCCTCTGCAGTATTATCAGTACTATTGGGAGCAAAACACCTGCAGACTAAGAAAGTCACTCCATACAAGCCAATTCTGCATATTTCCCTTTATTACCTTTTATTACATAACTTTAATTTCTAAACTTAATTTCACTTTTGCAGATGTTCTGTAACATACATACATCTGATTTGCATTCAGTTTTATGGCAGGAAGTGGTTTATTCTCATGAGCCAACATTTCTGCTCCATCTAAACCATCCCACCTCTTCTTGACCTTTAATTTGACATTTTTGCCAGCACACAAGAATTCTTTTCGATGGTCCAGATATGCTTTTTTCTTATAACACTCAATTATGTGATCTTATAGTCTTTATCTGCTCAATCCTCTACTAAGGTCCACGGACACAGGAAGAACATGAAAGGCCATCCAGTTTAAGATTTGAACCTAAATCCCAGTGTGGAGAGGTGAACGTGTAAACCACTAAGCCACGGTGCTGCCCTAGCCAATCTCGCATTTCACATAATTACTCTAGTCCATTAATATGATTCTATAACTTTCCAAAAGACAAGATTTGTTACTTGGCTAAGACCGTTATATTTTCACATTAAATTATATTACACAAGTATTTGAATATCAATCCCAATCCATCCTAAGCCCCTCAGGCTGGGCTACATCATGCAAAGACATTTAATAAAAGATGTGATCCTTTTCAATTTTATCAAGTCTGTTCCTTTCTTGTTCCTTTCTATAGATAGTGAGGTCTTAAAAGTAATGGCATTCACAGAACCCGAACCTCTACTTCACTAAACAATTTTAAAGTTCAAAAGAAGTTCATGAAATCACTAATGATTTTGACTGAAGAGGAACCAATTTCTTTAGGCACACATTCACCCACACCCATAGATTATAATGGGACATTCAGCCGGTTCATATTGGATGTTTTTGAACCTGACAGATTTTATGATATATTGGAGAGGATACTCAGAGTGCTATACACATTTAAGAATTTATTATTATTATTTTTTTAAACCATTAGAAGGAAAAACTACCGTGACATAACCTGAAGGCTGCTTGCAAGCCAAATAATTTTCACTTCTTTTATTTAAATTTAATAGAATTTTTTGCAATCAGGTTTTAGAATCATACATTTCTTTTTGTACCAACTTGCAATGTGGCAGGTAATTGAAGTAGATGGGTATAATGACATACCAGATAGAGTTTGTATCTACCCTTCAAAAACCAAACTGTATTATATTTAGTCAGATGTATATACAATAGGGGCAGTGAAGCCTGGACTCCACTACTGCTCCATTTAACAGTCATTTAGTACTAGTGTTGTACCTATTTGCAAATGAATGATCCCCCTCACAAGTACTTTGCTGCGTTTTTATTTTGATTTTACTTGTATTTAGAGAATAGCTTTATATTCTTACTTATTCCTCATATTTCATTCATTCATTATCTTCTGCTTAATGCCCCATGCCCATCCGGGGAGAACATTTTGGGTGCTGTGCAGATACACCCAGGACAGGAGTGCCAATATAATCACTGGGCACACACACACACACACACACACACACACATACACTATATGGGACAATTTAGAGCATTAAATTTACCATGAATCCATGTTTTTGGACTGTGGGAGGAAACCAGTGAAATGGTCTTTAAAAATTAAATAATAATTTCTGTATGTAAACTGTTGTTTATTGTATGCATATATTTACTGACAATGCATTATTCTTACCAAGTCTTATTAAGCTCACAGTGGAACAGGTTTATAATCATTATAGCATTCTTGGATCAATACACAGTTTATCATTTGCCTTTTTCCAACTAAATCATCCCTCTTAGTCTCACGCATTCCTAACCGCCTAAAAGATAAATAGTTAGGAAATTCCAGTAACTCTACCAAAGGGGGAGGGATTATGGAATTCCCACCATACGGCTTTTTAAGAGTGAAAGCTGGCCTCTTCAGATCCACTCCTCTCTTTCACTCCACAGAGAAACACAGCAGTTTTTCCACCTTGTTTTTCCTTTTCCATTTGAATCTTATAATCATGGCTTTTGTACTGAAGGCTTTTTGCTTTTTCATAGCTGCAGTAATTTGCTTTCAGCTCAATAGTGGTAAGTCTACAATTATGCACAAGGCATTTAGTGTTTATTTCAGCAGGTCGTGATACTATCTGCTGCATGACAACAGATGCAGATAAAAAAATAACTGTTCATTTTAGAAATACATAAAAAAAAATAATTAATTAGAAAATGTATAGATGAAGTAGACTATTTGTAATTTCTTTAGACATTTTATTAGTGTTGTTTCTATTTTTATTTGATCAGTGGTATCTTCTGCTGTGTTGTTATGGTATTAGTTTTCTTTTCTTAACATGCACTTACTTATATCTGTTTTAATATCGAATTTATAGCACAATCAGTGCCAGACAGATGCTTGTGTGTCAAGACCACCCAAAAGAAGTACACACTGGAAAACATTGAGGAGTTTACAGTCACCCCACCACGACATCGCTGCAATGTCATTGAGATAATGTGAGTATGAATGCTTTGACATTCACACTAATTCATATGAACAACAAACAACAGTTATAAAGATTTACAGATCACTTTAAAACATCTGATACAGAAATTATTCAGACTTTATATCAATTAAGCAACATGCAAATATCCAGTTAATATATCTGCAAAACACTGTGCTGGCTGAAAACTAACTAACACACAATCCTAATTACAAAACCATTGCATGTTGTCGACATAAAATTGATTGTTTATTTAGTCATGTAAAAATATTCTTGTTAATTTCATTAATGTAAAAGACAAGAATTCATTATGTTCATGTATAAAGTGCTGTCTCATAATAAATACATTGACTTGCATTAAACACTTTTGGAGACTTGTACTTACTTATATGACATTTTGGTTTTTAGAGTGACATTAAAGGATATCGACGCCACTGGAGAAAAAATGAAACGTTGTCTGGACCCAAAGAGAAAACTGGGAATACACCTTCAAAACTGCTGGGCCAAGTAAGGACCTTGTCATTAAAATTGATCAATTCAGCTTTTTTGTGAATATTTCCTTTATTGGAGTATAAATTAGTAAATTTAAATCTTTCGTCAAAAAGCCAACTTATTGTTTAAGAATGAACAGTGATTGAACTATTTTGTTTTTGTGTATTTTGTTCCAACAGGACAAGTGAGGAGAACAGAAAAGGGCCCGTCAAAGCCAGTGAATGTATGCAGAACAAAAACTGAACTGAAAAACCCCAGAGGAGTGTGAGGAAACGTCAGGAATGTTGGCCAGTAATCCCTGTGGTCACATGACCAAACTCTATCCAGTGGGACTGCTGAGATTTGGAACCGGCCTCCACCAGGCTGGAAACCCCTGTTTGGAAATTCCAGCTCACCAGTGCCTTGCACAGATGTGTTAAAGAGAGGGTTAAACTAACCGAACTGCACTGTAAACATTTTACTGACTGTACAGTAGCCATGGGTTTTATTTAAGTTGTTTATTTAATTGTAAACATATATTTATGAGAATATTTTGTACATAAATTATTTCAAATAAATCTGATTTTATATAAAAAGGATTTATGTGTTTCATAAAGACTGTGACAATACAGAGGTAAACATGCACTTATCTCTGAATTTTAAAGAGTGTGTACAAAATACAGTTAAGTTAATTGAAATCATTGGACTTCTTGTTTTACATTTGCTAGTTCAATAAAATAGAATAAACAAATCATGATGTTACAAACGGGTGCTACAGTGGCTTCTCAGGGCTAGTGATGCAGGTTTAAATCTGGGTGGAGATTCCATGTTCTCTCCATGTCCGTGTGGGTTTATTTTCTATGCTCTGCCAATGTTCTGTCTTTTTCCAATACTCTAAAAACATGAATTCAAGGTAAATTGGCAGCACTAAATTGCCTCTGATAGTGTGTGTATAGTGAGTGTGACCAGTGATAGATTGGCACCCTGTACTGGGTGCATTTGCCCAGTGCCTGAAATGTTCTCCCCGGGATGGGTATGGGTATGGGAACCCCCTAGTATCGGATTAGCTGGAAGATAATAAAATGAGATGAGGTGTCAGAAGCATCTTGTGATGTGATCTTGTGATGCTAAGTGATTTCTTTTGCAAGTGCCCTGCCCCTATATGATTGATAAAATGTAAGCTACAATTATAATATAATTTAAGTTAGAATCAGAACTACTTGAATATGTTTTAGACATGGTTATAAAAAAAAATAATAAAGAATTTACACATTTTTCCACATGTGGTTTTATCATATGCATATTTTTACAAATGCACAATTTCTATTACTATAATAATCTGTTACATGTACCTACAAATCTACTAATAAATATTTATCAAAAAGAAATATAAAATAAAAAAAGTGAAAAGATGCTTTTATTCAAAGCAACTTACAGATTACTCGTACATCGCTCCTCAAGCAATAAAGGTTATGGGTCTTACTAATTGACCCACATTGGCAACCTTAGCGGATCTGGGATTTAAATCCTCAACCTTCTGATTGATAACCCAAACCCTGAACCATTGAGCTACCACACCTTACCCCTACAGAGCAGATATTATTTGGGTGGTGGATGATGATACGAGTGGATCAGACACTTCTATGTTTTGATTCCTGTACTGTTCACTGTCCAGCAGCACTTCTGTGTCTGATTCAGTCTTATCAGCACAACACATACTGAGAGAGAGAGAGAGAGAGAGAGAGAGAGAGAGAGAGAGAGAGAGAGAGAGAGAGAGAGAGAGAGAGAGAGAGAGAGAGAGAGAGAGAGCGAGAGAGAGAGAGAGAGAGCGAGGAGCAAGTAGAGATAGTTGGTAGATTTTTTTTTAATCAACAAATGTTTTTTTTTAACTTGGGACTTATTTACCACCTTTTTCAATTTATATATTAATAAGTAAACTGATAATTAAAATCAATCCAGGATCAAGTTTCAATGTCAAAGGAGCAACTGCTGAAGTAATATGGAAAAAATGGGCTAAATTTATTTGTCATTTAATAAGGTTGCATTTGGTTATGCAATAACCTTCTTAAGAAATGTGCACAACTTTTTAATTCAAATTAATAAATCAGTTTCATATAACATGAATAAATCTGTCGCATCACATCCTTATTGCATATGAACATTTGACTGAGTGTTCCGGTTCCATGTGGTTCCAATCTGCTAACTCTCATAATTTGGTATGTACATGCATGTCTGTACTTGTCCATTATGAACCTCTTGCCACTGATGAAAGCATGACAACGTCATAAAGTATAAGAAGTGGTAAATTCAAGATACCTACGTATGGAGCCCCCACTTTTCCTTTCTATTTCCTGAACCGCTTCTTATTCACATACAGAAAGTCCAGGGTTTTACAAGAACTCTGCTTTCACTGTGTTGGAATTCAGTGACCTCACCGGAACATGCCATGGGAGGGGGAGTCACTACACAAGAGATTAGTAAATCAGCTAAATGAAATGTTATGCTGTATGAAGCGCAAGACATTTTCATACCAAAACAGAAAATTCATGGTGCCAGCTTTGTTAATCAATTATCATTCAATTATAACCACTAGTTTTTTAAATTAAAATACAATATACATTCATTCATTCATTCATTATCTCCCGCTTTATCCTCTATTTGGGTCACGGTGGGGTTTCCCATGCCCATCCAGGGGAGAACGTCTTGGGCGCTGGGCAGATAGACCCAGGACATGGCACCAATCCATCGCTGGGCACACACTCACTCACACAATTACACTCTATATGGGGCAATTTTGAGAATTCAATTGACTTGATCCATGTTTTTGGACTGTGGAAGGAAACCGGAGAACCCAGAGGAAACCCGCGCAGACACGGGGAGAACATGGAAACTCCACCCAGATGGGGATTCGAACCGGGAATCCCTAGCGCTGAGAGGCGAACATGTTAACCACTAAGCCACCGTGCCGCCCACAATATACATTTTATATTATATTAAATATTGATTTAATTAACTTGTATTATTTAGATTAAGAGGTTTAGTTGAGAGTATAGCGGCACAGCGGTTACCACTTCTGCCTCAGAAATAAGGTGTTGGGTTTGATTCCCGATTTCCTCCATTAATAATTTAGTAAGCTCATTAAAGTTGATTCCGCACACTTAAGTGTTAAGTGCTAAAACTTTATTGCCATATACAAAAAAACCCTTCCAGGGATTCTATACCTCCTCCAGTGATTTACATCTTCATGTTCTACTGAATAAAAATACTGGAAAAAAATCCACTTCATATAATATTTATACAGCAACAAATTGATAAGTGTGCTCTCCTGCATGCTGATGGATATTTATGAGCAGCAAACCCAAATAGATGTTTATTTCAGACAGTAATGCACATGATTATGGGATGCCCAGATGACTGCAAAGGGTGTTTTCTAAATCTCTTGTTTTGAGCCCTTCAATGTTAACAGTGTATAAAACCAGGGTAGGTGGCAATATATATATATATATATATATATATATATATATATATATATATATATATATATATATATATATATATATATAATATTTATATATATAAAAAAATTTCCCCCCAACAAATATGTATATTAATCTGTGAGTCCTAATAGTCCTAATAGAGAATTGTAACCAGACTGCGCACGTCATACAAGTCTGTTAAGGTAGAATGAGCCCCATCTACTGACTGTTTTTAAATACAACACATGGGCTCTGAAGACACAACCACATCCCAAATCCAATCCAATAGACAATCTTAATGATCATTTTGATCCCAATGACCAATAAATTAATGTTACATGAATTCTATCACTGTGTAACCCTCATATTAGATAGCTACTCACTGGTATATAGACAAGAATGCTAATTTTTAGTCTGAAATCAGGAAAAATCAGATCTGCACAATAAATGTTTACATTTCTATAAATTTTTTTAAACAATCTAATAGACATAAGGCGGCACGGTGGCTTAGTGGTTAGCATGTTCGCCTCTCAGCACTAGGGATTCCCAGTTCGAATCCCCATCTGGGTGGAGTTTCCATGTTCTCCCCGTGTCTGCGCGGGTTTCCTCTGGGTTCTCCGGTTTCCTTCCACAGTCCAAAAACATGGATCAAGTCAATTGAATTCTCAAAATTGCCCCATATAGAGTGTAATTGTGTGAGTGAGTGTGTGCCCAGTGATGGATTGGCGCCCTGTCCTGGGTCTATCTGCCCAGCGCCCGAGACTTTCTCCCCTGGATTGGCATGGGGAACCCCACTGTGACCCTAATAGAGGATAAAGCGGGAGATAATGAATTAATGAATGAATAATAGACATAAAAGGTGGAACGGTCGTGTAGTGGTTACCATATTTGGTCCATGGGACGAAACCAGTACTCATTGACAAAATTGGCGAACACAAGAGGAGAACCTGCAAACTCCAACAAATAAAGGACCTTCTTTTCCCGAACCAGGAAACAAACCAAGAACCTTGCGTTAAACGGAGTGTTAACCACTGAGTTACAATGCCAATTCTTCAGGAATGTTAATAGGAAATAAACTGGAAATGATGAACTCATATCGTTCATATAATTTAGTAATACCTGGCTTATAAATATTATACTAACGATTTTTAAAGCAAGTAAAGAAGACCTGGTTGATAAAGATTGGCCTTATGTTTCATTAGGCAGTATGCACAGTTGTTATTCAGACACTGATAATAATGCACTTGAGAAAGTACATCCTTTAACCATGACTGTTTATATATGAGTCTACATAGAGTTACCCTGAGACATTGTGCAATTCTATGCGACAGCATGTCTTCCGTCACTCACAATCAGCACCGAGTCACATCCGTTCAACATGTCACTAGTGCAAACGTGATGCAGATGGCATGCCAAATATTCTTTCCCGACCTGCAGTCTTCCTTACAATCTGCATGCTGTGTTGATATTGCATAACCCTGTTGGGGACACATGTTGAACAAGTTGGTGTGCATTTTCTCTAATACCCCCAAACATACCTGTGCATCAAACCATCACTGTTTTCTATCAAACACTGAAAGAAAAGGTAAATGTTTGATTTCCTCCCTAAGACTAGCAATCTGAGTGTATACCTGGGAGACTGCAGGAGACTCTCATCAACTTCTGCTTAATCCTATACTAGGAACTAAGATCACGGTGGCAGATACACGCAGGGCAGGGTGCTTATTTATCGCTGGGCACACATTCACTCACACATTATATAGGAATTATTTAGAGCAGCTAATTTATGTTAAATCCATGTTTTTGGATGGTGAGAGGTAACCAGAGAACCTGGAGAAAACCACTTACCACTAAAGACACCATGCCGCCGACCTCACATATTAATTTATTTATTATCTTCTGCTTAATCCTCTACTAAGGTTGCGGGAGGGGTTCCCCATGCCCATCCAGGGGAAAACATTTCAGGTGCTTGCCTGATACACCCAGAAAAATGGCGCCAATCAATCGCTGGACACACACACTCACTACCTCACTCACACGCACAGACTATATAAAGGCTATTTAGAGCAGCCAATTCACCTTAAATCCATGTTTTTGGACTGTGGGAAGAAACTTGAGAACCTGGAGAAAACCCACACGGTACATGGAAATTCCACCCAAATTGAACCTGGATCTCCAGCGCTGAGAGGCGAATGTGCTGACCACTAAACTATCGTGCCTCCGACTCCACATATCACTCTTTTTTTTTGTATGAAATGGTCAAACCATCTCCTTACTGTTATATACAAACGCTACAATTTAACATAAAGGACAATATTACTACCTATCCTCTACCTGATGTCTCTGCAGTGTTAATATCATATGTTTGGTTAATTATTTGACAAAAAGGCACTTATTTGAATATCAAAAGCGTTTATTGTCCATTAGTTTAGATTAAAGTTACCATACCAATTTGAACAAATTATTACTAACTGATCAAAATTGTTTTGCCATAGAGTCGAAACAGGCAGACAATCTTGACTCAATGTTGTCCGTGTGTAGTAAGTAGTGATTAAGTCCACTGCAGTTACTGTGCAAGAGTGTTCGTCCTGTGTCCTCCAGGGAAATCAAGGCCTTTCTTTGAGTTTAACTAACAGGCAGAGTGTGAGAAGAATGGATCCTCCATAAATTTGGACACTTTGTCAGTATGGAGGACCGGCTGGTGCTTTGTCTTTTTTTTTTTTTTTTTTTTTTTTTAATGTTCCCTCACTTTCTCACTCTCGCTGCCTGTCCTCTGATTAATCTCCCTCCTTCATACTGAAACACCAAGTAAGTACAGCCACAGACTCGAAATCGTAATTGCTTGTGCTCAGTTGGACTTGAATTGAAATAATAGTTTATACAGTACATTGTATTGATGTATAAAATAACATTAACAGTTTGTGGTTTTAATAATCAAATTGAAAAAAGAAAAACAACAATTATGCAATCTGTTTTTTTTCTTATCTTGCTATTTAGAAAATAGCATTTTGTCCAATTGGAAATATTTAAAATGGCTCATAAACAGTCTCCCTCAGTATACTATACTGTGGCACTTCATATATAGGGCATAATGATATTGATTGCATTAGCTAAATTAATTCGAACTAATAAATTTTTAATTGAACTAATCCATGTATCCAGGTCTCTCTCACTCTCTTGCTCTTTCTATATACAGTTGTGATCAAATTTATTCAACCCCCAATGCTGCGAAGGGTTTTATGGAATTCAGTGCACATTTGTAATTGTGTTCATAATGAAATCTTACAAGGACTTGTTAAAGAACTAAATGCAACTAAGATAGCATCAATTGTTTTTGTCATAAAGTATTAAATGGCCTTTTTGTGATTTCTTCATTGACACAATTATTCAACCCCTTTACAACTACCACTCATAAGAACAGAGGTTCATTCCAGTGTTTTCAATCAGGTATTGAAAACACCTGTGGATGTCAACGAGCAGCAATCAAGCATGATAAGCACCAATTGGGCAGATTTAAAAGGACTGTGATACTCAGCTCCTTCTAGACATCTACTGGTGTGTTTACAAGCATGGTGAAGGCAAGAGAATGGTCCCAGAAGACAAGAGAAGAGGTTATTGCTCTTCACAAGAATGGCAATGGATATAAAAAGATTGCGAAGTTGTTAAATATTCCAAGAGACACTATCGGAAGTATCATTCGCAAGTTCAAGTTAAAGGGCACAGTGGAAGCGTTACCTGGTCGTGGCAGAAAGAAGATCCTGACCGCGACTGCTGTGCGCTACCTGAAGCGTAATGTGGAGAAAAATCCCCGCGTGACTGCTAAGGAACTGAAAAAAGACCTGTCAGATGTGGGCACTGAAGTTTCAGCTCAGACAATAAGGCGCGCACTGCATAACGAAGACCTCCATGCCAGAACTCCCAGGCGCACCCCCTTGCTGACTCCAAAGAACAAGAAAAGTCGACTGCAGTATGCCAAAAGTCATGTGGACAAGCCACAAAGGTTTTGGGACAGTGTACTGTGGTCAGATGAAACTAAATTAGAACTGTTTGGACAATGGACCAGCGCTATGTTTGGAGGAGGAAGAACCAGGCTTATGAACAAAAGAACACCTTGACTACTGTGAAGCATGGCGGGGGGTCAATTATGCTTTGGGGCTGTTTTGCTTCTAATGGTACAGGAAAGCTTCAACGTGTGCAGGGTACCATGAATTCCCTTCAGTACCAGGAGATCTTGGAGGAAAATGTGATGGAGTCAGTCACAAACCTGCGGCTTGGGAGACGTTGGACCTTCCAACAGGACAATGATCCGAAGCACACATCCAAGTCCACTAGAGCATGGTTGAACATGAAAGGCTGGAACATTCTAGAGTGGCCATCGCAATCACCAGACTTAAATCCAATTGAGAACCTCTGGTGGGACCTAAAGAAGGCAGTTGCAGTGCGCAAGCCTAAGAATGTGACTGAACTGGAGGCTTTTGCCCATGAAGAATGGGCTAAGATACCCATAGGTCGCTGCAAGACACTTGTGTCAAGCTATGCTTCACGCTTGAAAGCTGTCATAACTGGAAAAGGATGTTGTACTAAGTACTAAAAAATAATGTCACTAGGGGGTTGAATAAAACTGATAATGATGTGAGCACAGTAAAGACATTTGTGGTTATTCCATCATAAATATTATGTTATATTTGTCTAATTTATAAGTGCCTCTTTGATATAATTGTAAATAAGATGACTGAAATGATCCAAATCAATGTCAAACTGGCCAAAACACTTTATTTCAGTGGGGGTTGAATAAATTTGATCACAACTGTATATATCCATCCATGTTCTCCCTGTGTCTACGTGGGGTTTTTTTTCTTTTTTTTCTTGGTACTTTGCTTTCCTCCCAGAGTCCAAAAACATGGATTCATGGTGAATCGGCTGATCTAAATTTCTGCAAATACATCCAGGAAAAGGTGCCAATCTATCGCTGGGTACACAATTAAACATACACACACCATATATAAGGGCAATTTAGAGCATCCAATCACCTCAAATCCATATTTTTGGACTGTAGGAAGAAACCGAAGAACGCAGAAACTCACTCGGACACTGGAAGAACATGGAAACTCTACTTTGTTGGAGATTCAAACCTGGCTCTGTAGGCTTGCACCAGTTTTATTTAAATGTGTTTAATGTCTTTTGTAACATGTTTAAATGTGTTATTTGTTTAATTAACTTAAAACGTCTCCAAGTAATCAAAATTACTCTGTATAAATAACCACAAATGCTCTCACAACCTCTGGATGTCTCTTGCATCATTATTCCAACATGCCAACACTGACTACTGATAAAATGCTACTGATAAAAAGTTTTTGCTTAAAATATTTAGATTTTTCACTATATATAAAAGGGTTGTAGAGGTAGATTTCATAGTCATTTAGTGCTTATTTCCATGTAATATGCGACTCTGCCATGGGTTTATACTGATATATGTGATATAGCTTTTAATCTATTAATGCCTGTGAATTTAATATTCTTGTTGGACTTTCCAAGTTATTCGGCATGACATGAAGTGAAATGTTTTATTTTTTGCTTGTGTTTTAAAAGCAATTGTTTATTTATACTGTTGGAATTGGCTCTGGGGTGTAGCTATGAAAAAACAATCATGAAAGGGCTTGATATTTTTGTCCATACACTCTACACAATATGAGTGTCGATGCAGTGCTGCTTTTATGTTTGCTATATACCGGAGATAAATAACATGGGAATCTTTTAAAAGCAAATGACAGCCCCCACCACACCCTATTCATCAGTGTGCTGGTACCAGTGAGCCAGGCAACATAATCAATGAGAAACATCTTTTATCATAGCTCAACAAACAGCCTGTTATATCATCTCACTTTGTTTTATCTTTTGTGGAAGCATTCAGGAGCTTCTGATGTCTCATCTTGTCAATCAACCTTCCTTGCTATGATAAATAAAACATTGGCAAGCCGTCCAGCTGTGTTGCATCTGTTTTGCACTCCTGGTGAGCATGGTGGGAACATAGCGTATGTCATGAAGTGAAAGAGGAGAGCAAAGAGAAAGATTTTACGAGTTACGAGTGTGAACTTCCGCTGGGCTCCAAGGTATAGATTTCAGAACAGGATGTGTGCATAGAGATGAATCATTCATTCATTCATTCATTATCTCCCACTTTATCCTCTATTAGGGTCGCGGTGGGGTTCCCCATGCCCATCCAGGGGAGAACGTTTCGGGCGCTGGGCAGATAGACCCAGGACAGGGCGCCAATCCATCGCTGGGCACACACTCACTCACACAGACACACTCTATATGGGGCAATTTGGAGAATTCAATTGACTTGATCCATGTTTTTGGACTGTGGGAGGAAACCGGAGAACCCGGAGGAAACCCACGCGGAACACGGGGAGAACATGGAAACTCCACCCAGATGGGGATTCGAATCGGGAATCCCTAGCGCTGAGAGGCGAACGTGCTAACCACTAAGCCACCATGCCGCCAAGATGAATCAAATAATATAAAATATAAGTCCTGTACAGACTTGCAACACAGTAGAGGTATTGGTCTTTTGCGCACAAACCTCCTGACCAAAACCAAACAAGAGCAACTCATCAAAATAATTACAAGGCTGCAAATAAAGTACAAACTATATCAGTTGACCTTAATGATTTGATAAATGATAGAAAATGAGCCAGTCCATATGCTTGGTAAGCGCAGTGGTGTCTGAGCTGCCTCGCAGATCATAACCCGATGTTCTAAACCATGTAAAAATATTAACAGACTAATGGCTACAGTGTGTTGCTTATTCATTGCATCATTATTCAAAAACTAAACAGGATCCCCCCCTGCAGAACAGGGTGAATGGGTAATGCAGCACCCTTCAGAAGGAACAGCTTGTGAACTTGGAATTTGGCTGTGGTTTCTATTCAGCGACATTCGTTTTCATCTCTCAACTGCGCAGCATGTCTCTTGGGACTTTTAAATGGAGTGACAGGAAGATGGCATGGACACATTCGCTATTGCTCTTTTCTCTGACACACACACACACACACACACACACACACACACACACACACACACACACACACACACACACACACCTTAAGCTTTAGGTAGGAGGATTATGAAAACCTGGACGACTGGAACAGCTTGATTTTAACAAGCTCTGACTGTCCCCAGTTGTCACTTAGAAGAAATTATGGCAGCATCCTTATGTATTCAAACAATTTAAGCACCCTATACTAGAAGTAAATAAAATAAAAGTCTACCACACTGACAGTCATTTTAGGAAAAATCTGTTTCAGGGTGACTGAAGGGGCATTTGTTTCAGAGTGACAGCTGATTTTTTATTATATATATATATTTTTAATTCAGAGCATTGTAATGATCAAATCTTGACTTTAGGGGGCAGCAAAACCACCCTGATACTTTTCTGCTTTTGAATTCCTGCATCAGCATGCTGCTATAATCTCTACCCATGTCCTCCGAGCTCCAGTGTGGCCACTGTGAGGGATCTTCTGCTCTAAGGTGCCGAATCCATTAACCTTTTCGCCTGGCTCCCTCGGAAAAACACAGGCGAAGGCGTTAGCGGGCAAAAAACCACAACCCCCTGAGTGCCTTAGTAAAAGGGAGGTCAGAAGACACAGGTGGAAGGGGCCACCCACTCACATTTGTCCCTATCAAGAAGGTGTCTCCCCAAATCAGTGGCTTAGTTATTCAGAAACGCACTCACTGCTCATGGTCGCAGCGCCTCGTCGAAGCACAACTCTAACCTTGATGTGCTTCTGCCAGACAGGCGACAAATTGCACAAAATCTTGCTTGTTCGGCAATGATTAGGTGAAACTGGTGCCTTTGATGGGTTTTTGTCACTTGGAAGTAAGCCTTCAGAGGCTGTTTGTGTCAAGGTGGATGCTGTAACATTTTGTCATAAGAGTAACTTCACGAGCAAAAGAACTCCTGGCATCTGTTAAGAATGTTGGAAATATGACCTGCTGTCTCTAATCCAGATTCAGATAAAACACGCTATAGGAGGTCATGATCTCATGTTTTGGAAACAGTATGACCATAAATAACATTTCCTCTAACTACAACTTTTTTGTAGTTTGTACGTATAAGTCTCAAGACAATAAAAGCAAGTTCAAGTTATTTATTTATATAGCGCTTTTTACAACAGTACATTGTCACAAAGTAGTTTACAGAATGAAAAGCCTTTAAACCCCCAAAGAGCAAGCCGAAGCGACAGTGGCAAGAAAAAACTCCCTTTTATGTTGTTATTTAAGGAAGAAACCTTGGGAGGACCAAGACTCAGTGGGGGACTCATCCTCCTTGAGCGGCCAGGCAGCAACAACAGTGTAGGACAGTCATGTACAGATATTTTACAAATGGAAAAACTCTAACAACTGGAAAACTATATGTGAGTCCATTAAGGGGGTCCTGCAGGACCGCCAGTCCAATTAATATTCAGGTTCCATCCAGTATTCATCAGCAGAGCCATGGATGAAGATCTCCAGGAAGCCGGTCACACCCGGTCAGTTTAGGAGACAGACTGAGGTAGTTTGGTCCCGTGCAGTGGGATGCGGTTGATACTAGCGGACAGATGCAAAGAATGAAACCACCAGGCAGAAAGAAGGAGAGGAAAACCAAACCAAAAGTTTATAGATGTGGTGAGGTAGGAGGTTGAGGTTACTGAGGAGGATAGTCAGGATAAGGAGGGACAGAGAATAATGATCCACTGTAGCGATCACTAAATGGGAACAGCCAAAAGAAGTTTTATGTGACATTTGCATTTTGAACATTCAGCATAAACACCTAACCAAAATGTACAGCAAACTTTAAAATCCCTCCCTATGACATTTAAAGTCAATTATCATTGTATTTCAAACAGCAGCTGTACAATGTCATTGGGTAGTTTTAGATGTTTGAAGTAGAAAAGGAAAATCCCCCCCCCCCAAAAAAAAAAAAAAAAAAAAAAAAAAAAAAAAATTATATATATATATATATATACAGTGGAGGAAATAAGTATTTGATCCCCCACTGACTTTAAAAGTTTTAATACAAAAAAACAAATGAAACGTCTCATAATTTTATGCCAGCTTTATTTTAACAGTGACACATAGAATATTAAAAAAAATTGAGAAAATGACATGAAATGAGAAATAAAAAATAATTTGCATTTCATTGAGGGAAATAAGTATTTGATCCCCTAGTAAAACATCATTTAATACTTGGTGGCAAAACCCTTGTTGGCAAGCACAGCAGTCAGATGTTTCTTATAGTTTTTTATAAGGTTTGCACACACTTCAGGAGTAATTTTGGCCCACTCCTGTCTGCAAATCACCTCCAAATCCTTAAGGTTTATAAGCATGCATTTGGAAACGTGAAACTTCAGCTCTCTCCATAGATTTTCGATGGGATTGAGGTCAGGAGATTGGCTAGGCCATTCCATGACCTTGATATGCATCTTATGGAGCCACTCCTTTGTTTCCTTGGCTGTATGTTTTGGGTCGTTGTCGTGCTGAAAGACCCATCCACGACCCATTTTCAGTGCCCTGGCAGAGGCAAGGAGGTTGTCACCCAGGATTTTGCGATACATGGTCCCGTTCATCTTCCCGTCAATGCGGTGAAGTTGGCCTGTGCCCTTAGAAGAAAAACACCCCCAAAACATAATACTTCCACCACCATGCTTGACAGTGGGGATGGTATTCTTAGGGTCATATTCTGTATTTTTCTTCCTCCAAACATGTTGAGTTGAGTTAAGGCCAAAGAGCTCAATTTTGGTCTCATCTGATCACAGCACCTTCTCCCAGTCTCTCTCGGAGTCATTAATATGTTCATTGGCAAACTTGAGGCGGGTCTGGACGTGAGCCTCCTTGAGCAGAGGAACCTGTCGTGCACTGCATGATTTTAAACCATTACGTCTCAGTGTATTACCAATGTTTTTTTTGGAGACTGTGGTCCCAGCCGCCTTGAGATCATTACTCAGCTCCTCCCGTGTAGTTCTTGGCTGATTTTTAACCTTTCCCATGATCAATGAGACTCCACGAGGTGATATCTTGCATGGAGCTCCAGGCCTGGGTCGATTGACAGTAATGTTGTACTTCTTTCACTTCCAAATAATTGCACCAACAGTTGTCACCTTCTCATCCAGCTTTTTACTTGTGACTTTGTAGCCCATTCCAGCCTTGTGTAGGTCAACAATTTTGTCCCTGACATCTTTAGACGGCTCTTTACTCTTGCCCTTCGTGGAGATGTTGGAGTGTCACTGAGACTGTTGCCAGGTGGACTTTTATACAGGTGATAATTTGGGACAGGTGTCTCTCATTCAGGTAATGACTTCACTGTGATTAGGGTGTGTCAGTGGTCTGTGGGAGCCAACATTAGTCATGGTTTTACTAGGGGATCAAATAATTATTTCCCTCAATGAAGTGCAAATTATTTTATATTTCTCATTTCATGTCATTTTCTCCATTTTTCTTTTGATATTCTATGTGGCACTGTTAAAATAAAACTGGCATAAAATTATGAGACATTTCATTTGTTTTTTTGTATTAAAACTTTTAAAGTCAGTGGGGGATCAAATACTTATTTCCTCCACTGTATATATATATATATATATTGATCATTCATGTTTTTCTCCTTGAAAACTCATATATATATGCATTAGCATATATCTTTCTTTTCAAGATAGTATAATTAAACATTATCATGCTGTTAACATTACATTTACTTTTACATTTGGAAGATGCTTTTATCCAAATTGACTTACAAAGCAAATACAGGGTTCATAAAGCATCCCTGGGGTAATGAAGGTTAAGGGCCTTGCTCAAGGACCCAGATTAGTAACTTTAGTCAACCTGGGGTTTGAATCCACAACCTTCAGATTAATAGGCTGATTTGCTGATAAGCTTTCTTGTGGACTTTCATTGAGAAATCTTACCAATAGCCATGGATTGGGTGCCTTGCTTTGCCAAATGCAGGACAGTCAAGATTTTTAGCCAGTTTCATCCAAATTGATCCATTATCCAATTTTAAAAACTACGAGCAATTGTATCCTCTATAGCAGCCCTCATATTTATACAAAGCTTTTTTGAAGAATTGTTGGGACTACTTTTTTGGCGATATGAAAAGATGTACTCCAAAAGTATATCTGCTAATTCATGTCATACAATGCAAGCTGACACCTTTAGGGACTCATAGGGAGCTGCTTATTTCCCGCTGATGTCTGGCCCCATTTTAGTAGCTGAAAATATGTTCAAACTATGTGAAGAATATTTTAACTGGTATTTCCTCTAGCTTTCATAGAGGGGTAGCGTTGTTTGAGCATAAACAAGTGAAGATGTGCACTGAAACCTCAAAGCAGGCAGCCAAAAAGTAATCAGGCTCAGCTCCTCCTTGCATAGAAGCCTAAAGAATTTGATAACAAAGAAGTAGCGGAGGAATGCCATGCTGTTCGGCATCTTCTTGAAGAATTGAGGCAACACTGGAGTACTGTACAAATTAACCTTGAGTTTTCAAGCAGCAAACATGAATGATCAAAATCAGTGGGGATGCAGATCAAGAGGAATTAAAAGTGAAAAGGAGAGGAATTCTTCTAAGGTAGCGCAGAAATGCGTCGCAGTTGGTAAAGGGTACAATGTGACGGCGGGGAATTGAGCAAAAGCAGAATGATAAGAAAGCTTCATCTGTGCCAGGTAGCTATACCGTCAGATTTGAGAACTCAGAGCCAAAGGAGAAGTTTTAATGAGAGAGGATGTGACGGACAGGAGATCAAGGTAAAAATAGGACAGAAGAGGAAGATGTACACCTACGTGACCCTGAGGGTTAGATTAGAGATTTATGGGTGGTGATGGCAAAGTGAAAATCAGATGTCATTACTTTAAAGGATGGGGAAAATTGGCTTTTGATGTAACTAATAAAATGAACTGAGACCTTATGTAACATGTGTAAGTTTTCTGCAATAAAAGAAGCTATTAATATCAAGCCTATAATATTTTATGCTGAGTGAATAAATGTACAGTACACACCTCATAATGAGTACTTAAGAAGTTATATGAGCCACGTTCATTATTTCATTATGAAACACAGAAGTTTCCAAGCAAGCAGTCAATTTAACATGTATATTTTAAGAATCTATATTGATAATCCATATGTTTGAACTGTTTTATTTCAGTCTGCTTCTTTCCAAGGCTCAATATTCTGATTTATGATATTTATGTTACATGAAATGTAACCAATGGCATAAACAGATCTTAAACCTATCTAAAACATTTCCTGAATACCAGTCTAGACCATAGGACCTTTATATCTCTCTTATTTTGGTTTAACACAAAAAATAAAAAAGTGATGCCTTCAAAAACAGGCTCGGCACGGTTTTGAAACTCTTGATTTGATCCACTCAATGACCCTCGACGAACCCAAAAAGAGTCCACAGCGTAGACATGTGATTTCCCAGGTTCACTTTTATGTCTATGTGATCCAGACTTGGGTTGAATGCGTGATGCAAACAAATAGTGGGAAAGGACAGGGCGGGAAACATTGACAGCTTCCATGCTGACCTGCCTGACTTCACTCCAGCTGAATCTGGTGCCCTAATAGAACTGAGAACAAAAAGGGTTGAAAGAAGTGACTCTCAAGTGGGGCTTTTGTTTTCACTCCAGCAAACGCTGCTGTGTGCATTGGGGAAGTTCTTTACAAAATTGTCTTTACTAAATATACAGTGAAGAGTTTTATTTTCTAGCATGTCAGTAAAACTCCACTGCATGTGCAAAAATAGATAAACAAAAAAGTAGAGTAAATTAAAAAGCTCCATCAAAAACTAAGACATGAAAAAGAGACAAATTTTCTTCTTTTAATAAAGGTAAGATTTTGTTTAAATTTTTATTTATAATTTTAAATATATATATATTAGAAGGCAAACTTGGCTTTGTGTTTAGCACATTTGCCTCTTAGTGCTGAGGATCCATGTTCGAATTCCGATTTCTCTGGTTTTCTCACACAGTCCAACAGCTGCACAGTTCATGTGCATCATTAGCTGTGTAGGGAAAAATATGAAATATTTTCTTGCACCTGGAATAAACCTTGTGCGTCATGTGAATATAAAGTAAGCTTTTATACCTGACGCTGTCATTATGATAATACTCATGAGATTACCTTCACTCTGCTAATTCAAAGTTTCAAAGTACATATATATATATATATATATATATATATATATATATATATATATATATATATATATATATATATATATAGAGAGAGAGAGAGAGAGAGAGAGAGAGAGAGAGAGAGAGAGAGAGAGAGAGAGAGAGAGAGAGAGAGAGAGAGAGAGAGAGAGGAGAGAGAGAGATCGAGATCTGCCTGTATAATATATATAATTATATTTATATTTATAATTACTATAACAATGCCATAGTATAACAATATACATTCATAATCAAAAACCTACATAACCATCTGCACATTAGTGCAGTTTATGAAGTATGTTGAAGAAATATTTTTAGCAGCATTTGTCCAAGAGTCGGGCGGCACGGTGGCTTAGTGGTTAGCACGTTCGCCTTTCAGCGCTAGGGATTCCCGGTTCGAATCCCCATCTGGGTGGAGTTTCCATGTTCTCCCCGTGTCTGCGTGGGTTTCCTCCGGGTTCTCCGGTTTCCTCCCACAGTCCAAAAACATGGATCAAGTCAATTGAATTCTCAAAATTGCCCCATATAGAGCGTCTGTGTGAGTGAGTGTGTGCCCAGCGATGGATTGGCGCCCTGTCCTGGGTCTATCTGCCCAGCGCCCGAAACGTTCTCCCCTGGATGGACATGGGGAACCCCACCGCGACCCTAATAGAGGATAAAGCGGGAGATAATGAATGAATGTCCAAGAGTCAGATTTTTTGGACCTTTCCATTTTCAGTTACTTATATAGTCATCAATATATAAATATTTTTTAGAGTATGGCAGCACAGTTGGGGATTCAGGTTTGAATCCCAGTCCAGGTGAAGTTTCAATGCTCTGTCTGTGTCTGCATGTGTTTTTTTTCCAGAGTTCTCTCGAAATCGGATCCCACAGTCTAAAAACATGGATATTACTCCTATCTAAATTGTGTCTATATAATGTGTAAGTCTCTGTGTGAGTGAGTGTGTTCCCAGCAGTGGATCAGCGCCCTAATACACCCTCGATATATTTGCCCAGCACTCGAAGCGTTCACCTGTGAATGGGCATGGGGTGTTAGAACCTAGATCGTTAAAAGTTCCTCAGTCTTGCATAACCATACACCACAAACATTATTTTACTCATTAAACGCTAAGAATGTATTTTATCTTCTCTTATCATTAATCACTACTATTCACCAAATTATTTTTCTTGATTTTTTTGAGACAATATATACAGAGGTTTAAATAAACCTTAATGTAACTGAATTGTAAAGAGCAAAAAGTAGGTATTTCATACATGATGCTACTAAACAATCACCTCTTAAGTGTCCTAATCTTAAAACATCAAACAAATAAGAACCCAGAAATATCGATCATTCAATTCTTGGGGTTTTATTAAAGCAATTTCCTCTCTTGCGTGCCAGAGTCATGTGATTATGACAGTGACATCTGTGCTAATTGCTCTGTCTTACGAGCTGATTGCAGCATGCCAGATCCACATCGTATATCAGTATCGATCTGCTTTCAGATGAGGCACTGATGCATGGCTATAATGCAGTGGCCTATACGCAGTGTAAAGAATTAGTCCTCTGCTAAAGGACAAGGCCAACACAACATGTTCAGTATTCTGGTCATCTAAAACATCTGATACTAATACAGATGGGAATTTTGAAAAAAAAGAAGATGAGCCCCGGTTTTCTTTCCCTCTATTTCACTTTCTCTTCCACACACAAGGCCACTTCAGTAGGCAAGCCAGAGACAAATTCACTGCTAGACTGCACATCTAATTTAAATGCCTACTCAAGTTCAAATGGTACACTTCTTTGGTCTTAAATTAAGAGAGAATATGTCTATAATGCAGAATAATTTCACTTTTGTGTTTTTTATGGGCCATATTGTGATCTTAACTAAGAAGACCTGTGATTCTTCGGCAAAGTTTTATACAATCTAAAATTCTATCTATATTAACAACTTACAAAAAAAAAAAAAAAAAAAAAAAAAAAAATATATATATATATATATATATATATATATATACACACACACACACACACACACACACACACACACACACGCATAATGTTATGATAATAAACAAAAAGAAATTCTGAAATATCTGTTCTGCAATACTTGTGGTTTAGTTTCATTGTGCTCTGATGTAAAATAATAATAATAATAATAATAATAATAATAATAATAATATTGGTTTGTGAATAAAAAAAGCATCCTAGCAGAAATAACATGGAAGGCATGGAATCAGATCACAACCAGTTTCGACAGTTTCGATGAGAAATTACTCCTACACAAGCTATACTTTATAGTGCCTTCAACCTTCTTGTGTAGCACCTCCATTTATGTCTATGAATTATGTCTGTATATGAATTATGTCTGCATATAAACTCTGGTTCTTTTCAAGGGTACAGTATTTTCAACAGATCATAGCCTGGAAGCTGCCAACCACTAGGGCATGAAGCAGCATCAGAAAAATGACAGGAAGAGGATAGCTACAGCATGCTGTATATGTGAATAAGCACCGTTTAGACGACAAATGCATGAGTAGGAACATTTTTTGACACACAGGTATTTAATGTCTATAAAACCCCAAAATTATAATTAATTCAATACAATCATTTATTCATAATGGGCATATTTATACTGTAAATAACCCAGAGATAGATTGGCGCCCTGTCCTGGGTGTATCTGCCCAGTGCACGAAACCTTCACTTATGGATGGACATGGGTAAGCACCTTGGTATAGAATGAAGTGGAAGGTAATGAATGGATATATGAAAATATACGCTAACCCATTACTTAAATTCTGTATTTGTAATGAATAATAAGTGTATTTATTAAGCATTATAAAGTATTTATAATACTTTATAGTACTTGTCATAAGCCTTTGTTAATGTCCATAGATGTACATAACCATGCAAAGTGTTATAAGAATATACCATAAGGCTTTATAAACAAAGTGGCATAATGAATTATAAGTTATATATTTTAACTGTTCATCAACTTCTTATAGAGAACAGTGACATAAAGTAAAGTGTAATCATCTTGTTTTAAGTAAGTAATGTCTAAACATCAAAAGAAAAAAAAAAGTTTATATTATAATGCATTGTCACTTTGTGTTATAAAGTCAAATTGTTATAACATTTTATGACTAGGATTATGAACATCTATGAACATTGACAAATGTTATAACGTTTTAAGTATACTTTATAAATGCACTTATAATGCATTATAAACACTGGATTCATAGAAAGTGTGGCCAAATATTACATTTACCATTCGTGAAAATGGCATAAATGAAGTCAGAAGACTGATTCAGTAGAATGATTTAAATACCAGTCAGGCCTCAGTGAACAATGCATGAACATAGAAAATGACCTTTCGTGAACTCACGTTGAATGTCATTAACCGTTTCTTTGATTAGAAATGTACTCATTAAGAATTCATTCAGACAGAATCCTGAATGCATACCTTTTTACTATATTAAATGATCAGATAAGGAAAATGCTACTAAACTACTATTAAAACATATATTTTGATTTAATCAAAAGACTGCAAAAGTTATTCAGGGTACTTATTTTTCTTCACTTCAGCATTCAATTATTCCACAAGTCAATGTATAAATGTTCCAATAAAATAACTTTTTGTATTCGTATTATACTGTACACAGAATTAATTTATTTAACCCCCATAAGTTATTTATATCAGGTGGCAGAGTCGCTTAGTGGGTAGCACGCTCATCTCTCAGGGGATCTAGGATTGAGTTTTATCACGTTCTTCCCATGTCTGCATTGGTTTTCTCTGGTTTCTTTCATTTCCTCCCAGTAGTCGAAAGAAAAAAATCACATAATAAGGTGCTAAAGGTTTCAATTTCAAACATGTAGCTACATCACTGGTAATCTATCAACAGAAATGCCATTTGGGATTTGTATTATAAGAAAATAAGATACTTTTAAAAACATATCACTCCTTTCATCTGGGCAGCCAGAGATATCAGGACTAAAAGGTATCTGATAGATTCTGAGACGACTTTAACATATGGTTGGTTTACTAATAGGACATAAATGAAGATGTTTTAAATGCAGACAACCTGAAACTTTTAATAGCACCCTCGGCTCAGGGTGAAATAGACTTTATTTAAATAAAATGAGCACTCAATTTCCAAAAATTCTGAAAATAACAAAATGCAATTAGTAAGACAAGACAACTGGGAAAAATGCATTTCTCTTAATGCATTGCTGGAGAATAAATGTTCAAGAAAAATCACTGGTTGATGAAAATCTTGCTACTATGCCCTAACAATTCATTACTTTTGTTTTTAGATTTGTTTAGTTACAGATATACTTGTCTAAACTGTCTAAGAAGAGTTGGACCTATTAGAGCAGAGTTTATCAAAGCCAGTTCAAAGGCAACAGATGAACTATACATTTCGAGAGAAAGAGAGAGAGAGAGAGAGAGAGAGAGAGAGAGAGAGAGAGAGAGAGAGAGAGAGAGAGAGAGACTGCTCACAGCTGTTGTGGAGTGTAGATAGGTTTGGACATTTTCTTTTTTTTTCTTATTTTTTTATTTATTTACATGTTACATATTACATGAAATTTAATATGGAAGACATGGAATGGATTACATTTAGATTTTATAATGAAAAGGAGCTATATTTTACATGTTATGTACAAAAGATTTCATTAAAGCCACTAAAACAGTTACACAAGCAAAAAAAAAAACACTTCATTGACACTGATTTCTTTCAGCAGTAATGAATCAGTATGGAACTAGATTGAATTTTGTAACACATCATGCACTTCACTAATCAGTGCTCTCATAAGCTTGTGTGCCATACTTTATCAGTTGAGCTGTTATGTCCTGCTCTCAATCAGATACGCCTACAGCTGATGAACACAAATTTATCAAGCAAAAAAAATGCAACAAGTGACCGTGCAATTTGTCACTAAATTATTGAGTATAAACCACTGTTATATAAGTGATTGTCTATGGAAATTACATAGCTGGATGTTTGTGCCTGGTTCATGAAGTGGCTGAATTTTCTCACAGAAGACTTAAAATAAAAGGGAGGTAGAGGAAATAAGAATCAACAATACGGATTAAAAAAAACTTAAGGAAAACAATAAGCCACACAGCAAATATCAGTAAAAAATAACCGGATACCAAGTAGCAAAAACAGCATACAAAGAAGGATGAAAGTGGTGAAGGAGGAATAAGGAGTGGAAAACTGAGAAGGAAGTCAAACAGGGGTAACGTGTGTAGAAAGACCATTTAGAGGGTTTTTAGTCTTGCTTAGGGGTCTAACAGGTTTGTTAAGCTGTGATTTCAACCCTTAACCTTCCAGAAACTAAAACACTAAGCTAATGTTGTCCTGCAACAGAGGCTCCGGAAGGTTTGTAAAAAAAACAGTAAAAAAGAAATGTGAATTTAGCCACACAGCCAAAAGTTAGACATATCTTTCAGCATCAGCACTAACACTAATGAAAAAAAATAGTCCATGTTAATTGTCTTAAAATGTTAAAGCTATTTTTAATTTACATTTTTTAATTGACATCAATTAATATCACACATAAAAACTAAATTATTTAAATTACCATGAACTGGCTGACTAACAAAATTTTATATGCAAGTAAATCAATGCAGCCACCACATTGCACAAATTAAACAGCGATTAGGCTCATTAGACTGAGCACAGAAAATATTCAGTAATAGCTTACAAACTCAAACCTGACCATGTACAAAAGTATACAGCAGAAAATTGTAAATGCTTAAAAGTTTTGCAATTTGTTCATTTTTAATGAGCTAAATACAGGCAATTGCACATTTATACTTTATTTTTTATATCTTCTGATATGCAAACTTGCACTAAAGGTGGTATGTATTATGGTAGAACACAGTTGTGTCAATATACTCAAAATGTATTTTTTAGAAACTTTTCACAAGCAAACCAACTGTGACTGTCAATGCAGTATACCATATGTATACCACTCTGCCGCCCTGCATTAATTATAATAAAAAAATAATCTATTATTTGTCTCTTGTGGTTCTGTCTCATGTGGTTGGGTTCAGCATGCCCAAATTTTTACCAGCATGTCATGCTCCTTAACAAGTTTACAAAGAAAGTAATTTTTGCAGCAATTAGGTACTAATTGTTCATGGAAACATGGTCTTAAATTTAGGTCAGTAATTGTTCTGTAGACCTGAATCTATTTAGCAATAAAACATCTGTTAGTAGAATTGATTTTAAAGAAAGATGCAACAAAAACAATTTGTGAAATATATGGCAGCGGTCTGTAACAGTTTACCTTCTTTTTGTGTAGTAAACCACTTGACTAGCTCACTAGGTGTGTGATAACATCATAAGCATTTCACATCATAAACCCAAGTGCCACAGTCTTTAAAATAGATTTAAATTAAAGAGGTTTCACCCAGTGTCGAGATGGGTGTATTAAATGAGTGAGTTTTGGCCACGAGTGACATCCCACTCCTTTTTACCTTTCATCATTTGTATGAGTGCTGCAAAATATGACCCAATAGGCCCATAGTAATGAGTTAAGAGAGATTCTAATTGGACAGCAAGCAGATGAAATACGATGGAAACTACTCAATAAAATATATATCCAGTGTGAGAGGTTTAAAAAGCCAGGAGGCCTTTTTTCTCTTTTGCTTGCGAAGATTCAAAGCCTCGTGTAGATCTTATTTGCTACATTCAAATGAAAATCCTGCGTATCCAAGCAACTGTGAAATTAGTAGTAAAAGGGCCTCAATGAAAAGTGTGTAGGAATGGGTTGTAAAATTTCAAAAAAAGCCTGTGAACAAAGGAGCTTTGCTCAGCAAAATTGTACTGCTGTTGATAACTGCTAAGGAGCTTCATGAGAAATTATTAGCTAATTAAAGAAATGATTTAGCGAGACATACATTTTTTTCTCAAACATTCAATTATAAAGACGGCGCTGTTTTGTGCTCAAACAAAAAACAATGGCAATTCAAAATAAGTAGCATGGTGTTTATTATTAATAGACCAAGTTCCAAGTTCACAAACACTCACAGTATTTGTAATATGCTTTGTCATCATTTATTTCTCTAACTCACAATGACTGACTCTGACTATGTTCACCTTTAAAGTCATGACGATTTTTATTTCTCTTGGACAGAGTTTGGAAAACCCCAATCTGAATGGTGTTTCTTCCAGGTTTTCTGGTTTCCTCCCACAGTCCAAAACATGGATTCAAGGTATCTGAATGCATTGAATTGCCCCATATAGTGTGTGTTTTTGTGTGTGTGTATGACTGTGAGTGAGTGTGCCCAATGATAGATTGTGCCCTGTTTTGGGTGCATCTGACCAGCACCCAAAACTTTCTTCACCCCCATCCCCTACCCCTCCTCGTAGAGGATTAAATGGAAGATAAAAAGTCTGGAAAATTTAACAACAATAGTAAAAGGGAAGTTACATGTAAATTCTGTAATCTGGATAATGTTGGACTTATGGTCTGCATTTTAATTACATCAATGAACTGCACTTTATTTTTTATTTATTTATTTATTTTCTTATTGCTTTTAGAAATTTCCTTTAACAAATACATCAAATTTACTAAACTGGGTGGCAGTTGATTCATTAAGAGCACAATTAAGTTGTTTTCCAAAACAGATATATTCTATAGTCTGTCTAATAAGTACATGCTGATAGGCTCTGGGAAAACAGGAAGTCAACTGCATGAAATAAAAAAAGACAAATCAAAAGATGAATACCTCTGGATACTTGCCATTCCTACTGCCGTGCATGTGAAACAACAGTACTTTGTACATGAGGAAAACAGGTGTCTCTACCTTCAAAGCATAATTTAGGATGCACGCCACTCTTGCCATCATGTTTCATGTCGCAATACCTCAGAAAGCATGTATTTCTACATAAATAATTAAAGTAAATACGAAATGGCAACGGCAACTACCAATACAGCCACAAGATCATCTGTGCTAATTATGAATCTGAGGGAAGAAGAAAGTTTCTCCTTTCTAGACACGATCCCTAGAGCATCACTTGCTCTGGCAGAGTCCCACTAATTAGAGAAGCAGGGAGTTTGGGGTCTCAATGCACACAATTGCACCAAGGGCATGAGTCAGCTTGTGGTTCTGCCAATGTTAAACACACTCTAATTTCAGCAATATGGCAATACTTTATTTTAGTTATACTAGACAAGACAAAACTGACTGGCATGATATCATGTTCACATGTTGTCCACCATTTGGAACAGTGGGGGGCAGGGTTTGGCTGATTGCCCCGCCAATATAAGTTTCCAGTTTTTCCCAGCCTTGATTGTGGTGGGGGCATAAAAGGTGGGGTCGCGGGCTGCTTTCGGTGTTGGAACGTGAATGCAAGTGCTTAAATGGTTACCCGACTCAGAGCCTCTTCATTGCCGAAGCCTGAATATTTTCAGATGCAAATGTATTTTATTAGACTTTTGCCTGAAAAGTTATTATAGTTAATTGCTATCGTGTTGAGCTTGGTACTTTACAGGAAATAAAATAAACATCTGTTGTATGTTAGTTGTTTTTACCTGATCGTCTTCGAGGTTTACATGGTTCTAAAAACATCAAAGGGTTTGCAACAACCAAGCCATCGTGTAGCTGATGGTGGCTTATTTATACAGGGTGAATAATCGGGATTGTATAAATGTGAATGTGAACTCTGCACTTTCGAAAACTGCAACAAATGTGTGTCACATTCATGAAACATTCATTCCTTTTCTGGAAAGGATTTTGCACTCTTTTGAACACTTGTTCTTCTTTGCATTGTTTCTCAGACTGAGCACTTCCACTCAGCCGAAGAAATAGGTGGCACTTTCCTGTTTTAGCAAGATTCTGCATGATGTTTTATTTATTTCTGCCTTATCCATGTACATTGTTTCTCCCTGTTTGCAGGGGGAAAAAGGGATGTGACAGAATTTAGGGTATTAATAAAATTCTGTATAGGTTCTTGGTATTTTATTAGCTGATTGATGTTCAGTGTTCTAAAAAGGATTCAGAATTTCTTGTTATTTAAAAGTAATTGTATTGCCACTAAAAATGGAACGATAAATTGTGGATTTTTTTAAAGAAAAATGTCAGTGCCTTGAGCTGCATCATAAGAAAACATGTCATGCAGCAAAACAACAACCCTAAGCATACAGGTCACTCCATTAAAGAATAATAATTAAAAAACAATCATTCTTTTTCTTTACTCACGTCAATGTCCTAACCCTAATACAGTACAATAGAAATAGAAAAAGCACCTGAAGCGAAGCAATTAATGGTCAAAAACCCACCAATATAACAAAGTTAAAACTTGGTATGGGCAACGATTCCTCCAAGCAAATGTGCAAAACTAATCAACCATTACCAGTTAATCAATAGTTGTGGTGATTGCAAAAACATATGTTCACATGAGGTACTAAACACAAAGGTTTACATACATATGACACTCACAAATATGGAATATTTCATGTAAATACATCTGCTTTTTAGTTTCTTCTTCATGTTCCTGGACAAGACAAGATGATAATTTCATTCAAATTAATAGAATTAATATAAAATTGAAAATTGTGACTTCAGATTTTAAGTGTAATTGGTAACTGGCCTGTGGACAGTTTCAGGTTTTAGTAATATATACACATACTGTAATTTAGCAGTTTTGCTATTGCTTCTAAAGTTATCTTTAATTTAATGTATCAAATTTTTGCAACTAAACTCAGGGTCAAGGTCAGAATAACAGATAATATGCTTTGCCTTTTTATTCTAATTTTCTTAATAAGTGTCAGATCATGTTTCATTAGCTTATGACTTGGCTGCTATTCCTTCATTCACTCCCACTGGGTCAGTTATATTTAAATCTTCATGGTGTGTAATGACAATGTAATTGCATTATAATTCAGGCTCCAGTCACACATAGAATCGAACAATTACTTGCTACTATGCATAATCATTACCAGCCACTTTGTTTGTATTAACTGGATTCTGAACTTATAATGGTTGCCATAAACTTCATCTAAAAACCAAAGCTTGCTGCAATATTTTTATTATAAAATAACCAAGGAAAGTCTAAAAAAAAAAATAAAAAAATAAAAAAATAAAAATAAATCCCTTTTAAATAATGTAATTGGTAGAATAGCAGTGTAGCAGATGCATGAATTATGAGGTTGTCCTTAATTAGCCTTTTAACCTAATTTTATATTCTTATACAAGAAAAGATGAGAGCCACTAACATTTTTCATTAATTGCATCCCATTAATACATACTTTTGATCAAAAAAATAATTAAATTTAAAAGTATCTAATAATTTTATGCATTGATCTGTACATTTCAGGTAAGATGTGATTTTGATCTGCATTGGTAATAATGTAAGCAGTTTATTACACTGGTCTGTGATTTTTTTTAACACTTTTGGGTGTATCTTATGTATTTGCCACTGCTGATAACAAGAATCACTGCATAATTTTTCCATTGTGTAGCCTTTTCAGATCTTTTGTTTCACTTGTTCCTTTTTCAGATTTTCAGTCTGTATATGCTGTTAACAATTTATGTCTTGTAGATACATGAGGGATAAGTTGGGGATAAGTATAATGTTACTGATACTTCTGCTTTAGTTTCAGGTTTCTTCACTAAAAATAAGAAATTAATATTCCGAACTGCATTCAGCTATGATGCCAGTGCTTTGTGATAACAATTTAGCACCAAAACCACCAGAGACATTAAGCCTAGAGGTAGCAGCAGATAAGCAGATGAAGATATTGCTGTTCATGGGTCAGAACTGGAGACTGACATTGATACATACTTTGAACCATGTTTGTCTGTCGAGCCTCATCTGATATCATAGTCTGAGCTTAACAACTCGGTGAGGGACTCTGGTTTGGTTACAGAAAATTCAGGGATTCAAGACTTTAAGCATGGCATCCGCTGTCACCTGGTATGATATTTTTTGTCTTTTAAAACCATCAAAATCTTTTTGCACTGTTAGATAGCCTATGTTTCTGCACTGACATTGATAGGTTGCAGCTTTGGGTTGTAAGCCTGAGCAGACACTATGGGCTCTCATTACTGATTCATCATTGTGAAGCCTCAAGGCAGTCGTGTTACACGATGGCAGTTTCCATCCTTAGCACCTGTTGAGAAGTGCACACATGACAGAAACATATGAGAACATGAACCTGTTCTTGAAATCCATCAAGTACAGCAATATAAACTAAAACACAGATTTAAAAGTAGCAGCAATGCTGCTTGGATTGCAGTTTGGACAGAGTGACCATTGCTGTTTCATTTGCTAATCCATTTTAAGATTTCCTTTTTGCTTATTGTGGTGCAGTAAGTGATGAACACTCCTGCCAATGGCGGCTGTCTATTGCCGGACACAAAGACAAAATACACTCATATTGAGAACAAAACCCTTCAGGATAGTTTTAGATAATTTTTATGTGTTACAAACAATCTTTCTTTTTGTTCAACTCAGTGGGTATATTTATATTGTCTACAAATTTAGAAAAAGGATGAAAAACCTATACATGTCGCCCAGTGTTAATGAAATTACAGAACTACTGGAACAACTTAAGTGTATATACACACCAGTGTAGGCAATTAAATTTTTTTTTTTACTCCTGAAAAACAGCATTAAACAAAAGACACTTATAATAAACCAATATACAATTTTCATTGATGCTGAAATTTGTCACCTATCAGTGGGACCTTGTACAATAGTTTAAAACTATGTAAACCTGTGTGTTTATTAATTTAAGGAATGCAAGAATGAAAAATACGAGTTTGACATGATTCTCTAATTTTCATATATTTATAATACATTGTCTAAAGCCCTCGCCATTGTTTTGGTGTGGTAACTCAATTGTCAGAGTGTTGGTCTAGCAATCTGAAGGCTGAAGGTTCAAATGCCAGGTCCACTGAAGTTAGGTCCTTGAGCAAGACCCTTAATTCTCATTTCTTCAGGGGTGCTGTATCAACTCTGTATCAACTCTGTATCAACTGTATCAAATCTGTGTTCTGACCCCAACCATCAACTTGGGATACTTGGTAAATCTGGTAAATGACCAAATGTAATTTTTTTTCTAATAAGTTATATCTGCATGAAGCATCTGTTTATGTGACTATCTGGTTCTACAGACATTTCATCCGACTTGACTTAGTGCATATTGTCATATTTTGCAGTACAGAAGTTTGTTATGATTGTATTAATTGGACATACTAAAGTGTAGTGAAGATGTAAGAGCCAAAATCCCACTACTTTCCCTTTGAACCATGTAATAGTAATTTTGCTGATCTGATTCACTTGAGCCATTTTTGGTGGGGAAGTGAATTGAGTTTCTAGGCACCACTATGATGGTTAGATGTTCCCATGTATAATTCAGTAATATTTTATGGTGTATCTTTGATATTTGGATGTAAGAACCAGTCAGACTTCACACATAGTGGCAGATGAGACACTCTGAGTTGCTAGAGGCATGAAGGAAGTGGTGATTAAAGGCTCCAGAGACTCTCAAACTGGAATCATAGCGAAAAGGTTATCAGAGGCAAAACAGCCCATTGAGACACACACACACACACACACACACACACACACACGTGCGCGCAAATGACACCACACACCCGCACACACACACACACACACACACACACACACACACGTGCGCGCAAACGACACCCACATGCCCGCGCACACACACACACACACACACACACACACACACACACACTATGGTTTGATGTATAGATATTTCATTTATGATGTACATGCAGAAGTGCATTAAGTTGGTAACAGACCCTTTGGAAATAATCGGTTTATTCAAAGCATCTTAATGGGCACATATCAGGGGACATGATGAGCTGTGGCTAATGAACACGATGCTTTAGACATACTTCCTTGACAGAAATTGCTGTGAAATCGGCTCACTAACTGTGAAAAAGTGATTCATCATATCTAAAGCTCCAAAAAAAAAAAAAAAAAACTGTGTAATTGTGGCTAATAATTACAAGAGAATTGAATGGCGTTTGTGTTAAGATGCTATCAAGGGGAAGATTGCACCACAGTGTGATTGAAATTTGAACCAGAGCAAAGCAGATCAGAGTCAGTACATGGGGGGAATTATGATGTGAATACCATTGATTTAACAGATGATGAATACAAAATAGGGATACCATGGGTTTTCGGGGCTTTTTTTGCAGCATTTCTCACTGAATGCTATTGATGGGAAACATCCTTTTGTGGGTATTTTATAACTAAACGTTAGCATTTTTTGTTTCACTGTAGGAATTGTAGGAACTGTAATTCAGAATAATTTGGGATCATAAGATGTCCCACACAGAGGTTCCAAATCATTTAAAAACAATATGATACAGAGGGGTTTCTGACAGCCTTATCACAGAAGACATCAACAAAACAATATCTCCACATTTTGTTTTGCTGAAAAGGTCAGGTTTATACATGAATTAAACCATGCTGTTGTGCAATCGTTTCGTTAAAAGATCTTTATACAAACACCTTTTAATGATTTATTAGCTACAATGACACACTTTTTTCAGGATTAGATATTTCAGTGCTATTAAGCTAATGTTACAGCAATTTTAGATTTTGATGCAGGGCCATTAAATATATTTTTACATCTTATTTTGTAGTTATTTCTACGGTATATAATTTTTTATGAATATCATAAACCATGAAGATACATGGTGAAGATACATGGAATATATATATATATTATATATATTTATATATATATATATATATATAACACGATTGATTGAAATGGCCAATAGAAAAATGTGACAAACCACTAAAATTAAAGGCCGCTAAAACAAAAAATTTGTAAATAAGACAAAGTTTTGCTATAGTCAAAATGTCTGTTATACCAGACTAAAAACATATATAAAGAACTTTAGTAATCTAAAGTGATTCTAGCTTAAGGACCAAACATGGGAAATAATCATACCATTCACCACAAAGACTATGAGAAATGTAATCTTTTAAAACTTTCAGCACCATTTGTGCAACAGCAAACACTTTTACATAAAATCTATTATTCTCTTTTATGTGAACAGAAGTCTCTCCTGCAAAGTGTGATTGGATAGAAACCTTCTAAACCAACTTTGTAATTAGTATGTGTGACGTAAATATTATGTATGCAAGGTTAAACATGAATGCTGAGAAAGAGTAAGTTATCCAGCAGTCTTTGTGCTGGCATAAGCAGAACTATAGACACAAAAGCACACTGGTCTCAATGGAAAGCTGAGCTAACTAACAGCATGCAGCTGCCACAGAGCTGAGTTTGATAAAGCTAAAAGCGCATTGAAGCTGGATTCACAGCGATCACTACAGTTTGACATTAATTGGTCTCTTTGCAGAATGGAGGTAGTGAGGGATACTGCTTCGGCTTGTCCTTCAAGGGCCAACATGGCTTTTTTTTTAATCAGGGAATCTTCTTGCTAAAGTCTGGGCTGAACCTACTGGTACTACCTAAATGTCTTCACATTTTACAGTACACACCATAAAGTTTTCTGACATTCTCCTATTGTTAGTTTTGGCAATTTTAGTCATACTTATTACTAATGTGACAGGTCATGCTCTACTAAAACACCAGGAGAATCCAATCCTTTCTTTCCACTGAGGCCTATCAGCTACTTGTCCAGGATTTTTGACATATATAGGGGAGACTGCTACATCTCTCTAGCTGGCAAGTCTTTCATAAAATCCAAATCCCTGGAACTGATCAAGAATACATGCTCGCAAAAGTTCTCCCTTGTCAATCTGCTTCTGCATTTCATTTCAGAACACTGATGCTTGCCTACAGAAGCAAAAACAAACAAGTCTCATTGAACTTGGCTTATAATTTTTGATAATGAAACATGCTCTGCCTCTTGGACATACTCAGACATCAAGGCCTTTTAAAATATCTATAGAAAGCAAGTACCTCAAACGCTATCTTATTTTTTTAATGTGGCCTAACAAAGCATAATTAAACAATTTATTATGCATTTTTTTTAGAAGACTGGTAATTGAGGCAGGAGTGTGAAGATACAGTCGACGCTGGGGATGCAAAAGCGGAACTAAAGTTAATGGACGGTAGTTAATGTACCTGCTGAAGGTTCCTCCAAAGATCATTGTGCATCATTTATAAGCTGGGACAAGACATGCAGCAAGGAAAGAGATCACAACAGTGGCATAAACAGTTATATTAAATTTCTAATTAATAAAGACTGTGAATAAAGCCAGGTCCTGTAATCATCATGCATAAAAAAATAATTCACTACATCAAGACCAATTAACATAATGTGTGCGGTACGGTGGCATAGTAGTTAGCACATTTGCCTCTCAGCGCTGGGGATTACAGGTTTGAATCCCAATATGGGTGGAGTTTCCATGTTCTCTCCATATCCATGTGGGTTTCCTCCAGGTTCTCCAGTTTCCTTTCACAGTGCAAAAACAGGGATTCAATGTAAATTGAATGCTCTAAATTGCCCATAGAGAGTGTGTTTGTTTGCGTGTGTGTGAGTGAGAGAGAGAGTGAGTGTGTGCCCAGCGTTAGATTGGCATCCTGTCCTTTTCCCCCTGGATGGGCATGGAAAACCTCCCCTCGACCCAGTAGAGGATAAAATTAAAGATGAATGAATGAATGAATGAATGAATGAATGAATGAAACTAAGAAGCCCTAGTCTATACAGAGATTAAATAGGGCCAAATATACACCAGCAGAATCCAAAAGTCAAAGAAAACCTGTGGCCAAAATGCTTTTGCTTGATTGTGCTGCTCTGACGTACCACCTTAAACATAGCTATTATATACAGATTTTGTTGTATTTTTGCATAATAACTCTGAGGTATGTTCTTATGCAGATACTTTTTGTGTTCATTTGTTTGCAAGCTTGAAGTTTGCATATGTATGTGTGTAAGGCAGAAATTCGTATTTCTCCATGGTGTTTACCACTGCGCTCAGCATTTGCACTTCCTTAGACTGTGAAAAGCCATTTAATAATCAGCAGTGCAAAAAAACATGACCTCATCTCAGATAATAGATTGTTATGGAATATGATTACACTTGGAATGATAAGCCTGAGCTCTAATAGAAATCTCAGTCTGACTAGCAAACAGCAGAATGTTCAAGGAGGGTCCTATGTCATTTTTAACAAGCTTATATAATTGCTTTTTTTCCTCTAGCCTGTAAAGCTGTTCAGGAAGATTACCTATCAGAGCATCATCATAAACTTCCAATACTGGCATTGTACACATTAGAAGTGTTTGCCTTTGATTTGAACAAGGGTATTAAAGCCCTTGATTATACACCGTCTGCCCCGCCTGTGATCCGATTCATAAACATTTTAAGTGTTACTATAATGAAAAGTGAATTAGGGAGGAAAAAAAAAATAGTGCAAACAGATTGACTAAACAAATTGAATGAGAGTCCATAGTATGCATATAATCCTTTTAAATATGTTCTCTAATGTAATGCAAAAAAAAAAAAAAAATTAATAATTCAACATTTTCTGTAACTAGTTAATCCAAAAATCTTACATCAGCAAAGAAATATTTGTCAGAGATTGATTGAATTAAAGATGATGCTATGTAAATTATGCTATTTTTTCTTTTACCCCATTTTCTTTTAATACAGTTATTTCTGCACCCTTTTGCAGCCCATGCTGTAACATTCTTTGTGTTTAAAGGGGAAGTTGCAGTTATGCATTATATGACTCGTTACATTGAATTGGCTGATATGCCTGCACACATACACATGCACATACATAATTTGGTAATTTGCAGACACGTTTATCCAAAGCAACTTAGAACTATCCCAACTTGGTTGGAGTCAGAGCACAGGTCAGATATAATACAGTATACAGAATCCCTGGAGGAATAAGACTTAAGGCCTTGCTCATTGACACACAGTGGACCTGGGATAGAAACGCTTCGAGGAAAGAACATGCCCCCTTAATTTAGAGATTAAGACAAAACAATGATTTTGGTTGCAATTGTATGAAACAAAATCTGAGTTTGCTTTCCTATTTATATTACATTTTTCCAGTCAGTGTTGCCGTAGTGTCAGAGACCAGTTTGTTTTCTACATTATTCATCAAAGCCACAGCCTGTATGATGGTCAGTAAAGTAACTCTGGGGGAGCAACAGATGGGGTTTAAGTTAAACGGCAAAAGGTCACCGGCTGCATTTGAACCTTTACTGAGAGTGCCCCTGAAATAAAATAAAATCAATTTTAATAAAATGTAAAACTACTTAAAATATGGAACTTTACTTATTTTTATAAATGGAATGAAAACATACACATTCTTTATCTATAAGGTACTAAGTTTTTTTTTTTGCTGCTAAAATGCAAAAGCATACTCACATAGCTTTCCAGATTTTAGCATTCTCAAATGGCCCAATGGCCCTCATTGAAGTTGCAATATCATGATGCACGTTTCAACCTCGCCCTCGCCCCTGACAGATTGATTTAGCTCTGGAAATTCAGAAAGATAGTTCATTCAAGTGTGGAAAGATGTACCTCTGCCTGAGTGATGTGTGCTGCATGCGAGTGTGCGTGTGGTGCTTGTGAGGCCACCAGAGTACAGTGGAGCCTGAAATTTTTTTTCTGTCGCTTTGATCAATCTTTTGAGTCTGGCCCGGATGTGGAGACTCGCTGAATGTCAATAGCAATGGTCGATAGCTCCTTGACCATCCAATAGAGATAACTAATGGCAAAATCTTTTAATCGCCATTGTCAAGCCCCATTTCACACCCTGCAGCCATCACTCAATCTGAGCTACTTAAGAAGATTTTCTTTGCTGTGTAGTGAAGGCTTTTTTGTTTTAAATGTAAAATCCATTGACCATGATTTGAAAAATGTAGTCATAATAAAAATAACAGTAAAGAATTTGTCTTAACCATTAGTAGTTCTGCTCTGTATTGATTATATATATATATATATATATATATATATATATATATATATATATATATATATATACATATATACACACACACACACACACACACACACACACACACACACACACACACACACACACACACACACACACACACACACACACACACACACACACACACACACACACACAGTATAGCAGAAAATCAGAAAATCAGTAAATGTATGATCTAGTTTTTAGAATAAGAAATCTTAAATAAAAAATAAGAAAACTCATTATATTGGCAGATAATTTTACTTGACACATACATTTTTTCTTGCATTGTGTTCATTTTCTTTACTTTTGGACGTAGATTCTTTGCTCTGTGTTTGTGTGTGTGTGTGTGTGTGTGTGTGTGTGTGTGTGTGTGTGTGTGTGTGTGTGTGTGTGTGTGTGTGTGGTGATGCAAACATGTGGAACCTAAAACCTCAACAGATCAAATGATCAACCCCTGTGGACAGAGGTTAGGATTAAAATGTTTTAAGTTGGGTTAAGTTTGTTGTCATTTCATCACTTTATTTGTAAAAAGTGGCACTGAATGCTGACAGTCTGTTGAGCCCTGTTGAAACTAAGAACTACGTAGTTTCAGCCTTATACCATTTACTTATGCTATTCTAGTCAGTAATCTCAAGCTGCAGTGTGTTCAATTATATCTGCTCTTCAGTTACAGATATATTTGATATCAATAAACCTTTAATCACTTTTCTATTTTCTTTCGAAGATGACATGAGAGTACTGATCCCAATGCACTTTTATTAACACTAAGGACCAAAGTGATTAGTCACAAGACTATGATGACTGAACTTAATCAATTTAACTTGTTGATCTGACACAATTAGTTAATGAAGGTCAGAATTTCTTATTACTGTTAAGAGTTCTATGTCTCTAACCCTGCAAGGATGCGACATTGAAGACATCTGATTACTTTGACCAATGCGTAAATCAGTAAAGCTAATTCCTTTGGCTTAAAGGTTACTATTGGCCTATCACGCCACACAACCTGCACCAATTCACTACTATAAGAACCACAACTGCCCAGAACACGAGGTAGCAGCAGCAACAGTAGAGTGTTGTGCAGCAGACTAGATTAAATGCTGATGACTCAGCAATAAACTGACAAAGATGATGCTCTGCACTGGATTAGTATTTTTCATGAAAATGTATTTTATTTCAAATGCCATTTTATTGAAAATAATAGTTATGGTACAATTTAAACTTATATCCTAATATCCAAGTATTTATGATAATTATAAAAAGGTACAGGGTTGTTCATTGCTCCCAGATTACTTTTTAAATACCTAACTTCTAGTTCCTCTAGTGTACCCATGACTGATCAGACATGAGACCTAAAGTGGATAATTACCAAAATGCTCGATAAAGTCCTATTTCAATTTTCCAGTGAAAGAGGGACTATGTGGTACAGCTTATGTATAGTATATTAAAAGAGTAGTTGTGACCTTAACACAGCTTTATAATTATTTTCCCTGCCGTTGGGCTCTGACTTTGCTTCTATGGCACTTACTTAGCAAGTCTTTCCTTCAGCCCTACAAGGTCATTAATACCCAGCCCACTTAAATCATACTCATTGCCTGCTGCACACTAAACTGGACAATGGAGACCTGACTGGCATCAGAGCCATCTCTAGATATGTATAAAGTTTTTATCTTAATAATAAAAAATGAAAAGATCATTTTAAAATGAATTCAATTATATAGAAAATTTTCCTTTAAAAATAAAACATGAAGTATAGTGTCGACAGCAGCTTTACTGCATTACCATATTACTTACTACACTGGGCCTGATGGGTTTTGCTGATAACAAAGTATGAGGTAAAAGATGTAAAAAGGAAAAGGATAAATTGGATCCCAAGGCATCCAGGTCTTTGAACCTACTGTAATGCAACAAGTGGTATATTGTTTCTACTTTTTTCAGCCACGAGCAATGAAACTGATTTATGCTACCCTTTAACTGCTTCCCCAAAAGATCTGCAAAAGTCATTTTCAATTTAAGGATCCGTGTTGTTGTTTCATGCTGTGCATTTGAACTTGATTACCATATCAGTAAGCATAAGAAATACAACAGAGATAACTTGAAACTTTCGGCTCATATTCCTTTGAGCAATGAAGTCCATATATTCAAGAGTTTAGACTGAGATAATTCCCAGAATAATATCTCAGTATAATGTGAATCAAAATGAAACTGACACACATATATATAGTATAGTTTTTTGTTCATAATCATTTAAATATATTTTTAAAATACTCATATCAGCATTTTTTTTTAATGTGACCCAATACTAAAGACCTCTACAAAAGGACAATATATTCCATTATGTAGTGTACTTTGTTTTTAATCAAAAACAGCTTGGAGCTTTCAGAACACCTTTAAAGTCCTTGCTTTGTGTCCAAAGACCTTTTTTAGGTCTTTCTTCTATACACAACAGTGGCTTTAGCCCAGCATTCTGCTATTAAAAATGTATATAGAATGTTTATAAATGTATATAAAATATAGACTATTTCCAACATTGTACATAGCCACAATGTATTTTTAATCTAATCTACAGTTGTAGTTCTTCTTTTATACTTAATAATCAGAGGAAATATGCAATAATATAATAAGTAGTATTATATACACACATCGCATTGAGAATTAAAGCGTGAAAAGCAGTAGCAGTAGTGATAGTGTACCACACACAAATAAGCTTCTTACATTAGAGCATTTGTGGTGCTGAATGGACAGCTCTCATTCAGCACTAGCACTGGGGACTAGGCTTAAGCACATTGAAGCAGGTAATGATTGTGGTGCTGAATGGACAGCTCACAGTTCTGAATTCCCTTCAATAAAGTATGTACATATGTATGTACCCCTCTTGCCCTCTGCATCACTAAGAGGACTGGCGAAGATCAAAAGGAAGTAACGAATACAGTGAAGTGAACAACTTTTTTCTTAATATTTTGAATACAACAGCTCTGAACTTAACATTTACTAAATTAATGCCATAAAACACCCCTGCAGTGTTTCAGGGCCTAATGCACATTGATTTAAGACCATACAACTAATTCACAGCAGTCAACTTGTAAAGCATTGTGAGACACTTATGCAACTGAGCAGACCACCCATCATCTGGGATATGTCCTGAATAAACTCATTTAGAGCAGACAAACAGGCAACTAATTGAGGTACCACCTGGTGCATGATAGAAATACAGCACTGACTATATCAACTCTCGCTTTGTTTAATCCAGTAAGTAAAACAATAAATGTAGGTGGTTATGTCCATAATCTCCTTTTAAGCGACTGTTTCCTGACAATGAACATTCCCCATTAACCTTTTTCTCGTCCTTTCTACCAACAAACAAGGCGCAACCAGATCACAGAAGTACAGTGATCAGAGGCAAAGATTCATGCTGTGAAAAAAAAACAAAAAGAAAAAAAACACATTTCTATTGTTGTCTTTTTGCAGATATTAAAGACAGCTGTTCCATCTTAGCTACAAACACCTACAAAGAATTTGTGTTCCTGGTGGCAAATAGAGGATAAAGCGGGAGATAATGAATGAATGAAAATAAATCTGCTAGGGCGGCACGGTGGCTTAGTGGTTAGCACGTTCGCCTCTCAGCACTAGGGATTCCCGGTTCGAATCCCTATCTGGGTGGAGTTTCCATGTTCTCCCCGTGTCCGAATGGGTTTCCTCCGGGTTCTCCGGTTTCCTCCCACAGTCCAAAAACATGGATCAATTCAATTGAGTTCTCCAAATTGCCCCATGTTGAGTGTGTTTGTGTGCGTGTCTGTGTGTGTGTGAGTGTGTGCCCAGCGATAGATTGGCGCCCTGTCCTGGGTGTCTGCCCAGCGCCCGAGGCGTTCTCCCCTGGATGAGCATGGGGAACCCCCCCCCCGCGACCCTAATATAGGATAAAGCGGAAGAGAATGAATGAATATAAATCTGCTCCTTCTGTCACAATACACAGCATAACAACTTTCACTTTCCATCCTGACGCATCTTGAACTGCTTTCTGCACCAAAAAGCAGAACTTTAGGCTATCTTTACACCTCCATCTGTCCCATCTCCTTTCACAAAAAGAAATCACATGTTAATTATCTCTGTCTGTTCCACCAGTGGTTGCAACAATCTGCTGCAGAACTGATCTTAACAAAGTGCTATGTAAGTATTTTATTAGTCGGTATGTAACCTTATTTGTTTATAGGAACAAGAAGGAGAAAAAAGCTGGACTTTTAGGACCGTTTTAATAGATTTTCTTTAGGGAAATGGTTTAGTAAAAATTGAATGCCATGTAAAAGACTAATATAGGCCCAATTCCAGTTCAGTGGTGCAACAAATTCCAATAATATTGTCATCAGAAAAACATGATTGTTTCTTTTACTTGACTGAATACAGTGCAGTGCAACAATTCTGCCCAGATGTTGGGATATTAACTGAGGATGTTTGGATAATTGCACTTGCAAATAATTTCAGTGTCATGCTAACCCTCAGTTTGCAGCTTACATTCTTTTTACCTAATATATAAGCTCAACACTGACTAAATAAATTCAATATTTAAGCTAAAAGTAACAGATACGCTCTTTAAATTGGCTGCTCTTATTTGCCCCTATACAGTGTGTGTCTGTACATAGGCAGGTGTGTGCCCAGTGTTGGATTGGCACTCTGTCCTGGGTTTATCTGCCCTGTGCCCAAACCAAAACACTATCCCCTGGATGACCAACCCCTCTCCATCCCCCCAAATTTGAACTTTGTTTTAGTATTTGGTAATTACATTTTTGCTGCTTATTGGTTATTTAACCCCACCATTTGCTCTCTGTGTTTGAGGTCTGTTTTTATTGAACTCCTTCATCAGTCAAGTGTCTGGCTCCTAGTTACCATGGTTTTCGCCAGCCTGGATATTTGTGTCAGGTTCTTTGGACTTCCTGCTTACAGCATTTATGTTAGCACCTAGTTTTGCTTTCCATTTTTCATCGTTTGTGGTTTTATGTTTTAAGTTTTTATTTTATCATTTGTTTAACATCGTTGTATTTTCCCATTGTGAATCTTTCTGACTAATTATATTTTAGTTATTTAATAATTCAAATACATCACATTTCACTGCATAGTAGATGCATCACAACTATAATAAATCTTCCATGCACAATAAAACTTACTACTTTATTAATAACATTTATTAATATGTTCTATATGATGTGCATTACTAACTGTGCCTCATCACATCTGGTCTAACTTTCTTTTAATATGTGTATCAATATTTTTTCACAATTGGGGAAAGCACAGTGTGAAATCAGAGTGTAAGGTGCTTTGTCTCTTCCTCTGTCCCTCTTTATTTTCCTTCCATCCTGTGATAATTAAAAAAAAAAAAAAAAAATATATATATATATATATATATATATATATATATATATATATATATATATATATATATATATATATATATATATATAAACTGCAAATAAATTGTGCCTCCATACACTCGCTGAGCTCTTCAACAGGGGCGGCACAATTGCACAGTGGTTAGTGCTTCTGCCTCACAGCAAGAAAGTCCCGGGTTTGATTTTTTGTGGGACAAACAAAGGTCTTTTCTCTGTGCAGTGTACATGCCGTCCTCGTCTCTGCATGGGTTTTCTCCATGGTCAGTGGGTTTCTTCCATATTCAATAACTTGACCAATAGGTGAATTTGAAGATGTTAAATTGTCCTAGAGGTGTAGGAGTCAGTCCACACTTATTGTCAGTCCCAAGCCTAGATAAAAAGGAGGGTTTCATCCAGAACTGCATAAAGTTGAGCATTAGCTTTTCAAGATGTGGTGACATCTATAATTATTTATTTAAATAACTATATATATAGTCATCTAATCTAACCATATAATCATCTAACCCAGAAGTCTAAATCTGTACAATGAATCTGTACAGCTAGTCACGCAAAACACAAATGAAGACAATGCCACAAGATAACTACCCTAATGATCTCCATTTTATACATTTTATTTCCATGGCTGTTTTAGCATATCCTCTTTTTTACAGTCATTTTCAATTATTGATTTAAATCAAATCAACCTCTCACCCCACATCAGTGTCTTATACATGAATAGGTAAAATATCCCATAGATGAAACTAAATTTATAGAAAGTATTCATAGCTGTAATGGAGGGTCATAAAAGCTACCACAGAAATTGTATTGGTGTGTAGATATTGGTGTATTAATATTCTTTCCATATTGTGTAACTTTTTCTTAAGCACTTGTGTGTAATGATTTTGCTGGTGACCTCTAAAAGGCCAATGTTACCAGAGTATGATGCAGCAAAAATATTCATAAAATTGAGGAAAGCCTGTACTCAGGTCAGACCTTTGCTTCTTTGAAATACTCCTGCCTGCCAAACCTCTGAACTGACTGTAAGATTGAATATGTTCTGACACTTTTCCAATAGAGAATGTCACTTTTTCTGTTCTGCTGAATATATATTAGGTTGATGGGGTCCCTCTGGACCATGCGAAATTCCTTGTCCTTTCCAACTTAAGGTGTTTAAATGCATACAAGACAACAACTGCTTTCTGGGCAGCACAAGCATGTGTCCAGGCACATTGATAGTATTTATGATGAAATTAACTTAAAGATCAAAAACCACTTATAATGCCATTTTCAATGAATCATGTTAAGCTGTAATTCTTTTAAAGTTAACCATGTACTCAATAATGGAAAATGCTAATTTGTAAGTAAATGATAGCTCTTTGTCACTGATGACAACATTGAGCTGTAGCTAAGTTAATTGATCACCCTGCTTATCCAATTCTACGAAAATGAGTCTTCACCAATGGATTATCAAGACTGTAGGGAATGCTGACATGCCTATTAAAGACAGAAATACATTTCACTAATGTGTTACATTACCATAATCATGTACTTGGTGACATTTGAAACTCTAATTTCAAAGAAGTGCTAACAAACCATCTTATGATAAATATTTTTAAAAATGTTCAATTGGAAAGCAAACCAAATCCATATTTATTGTTAATAAGGCATTATTGTGGATTCTTCTATTACAGAATTGGATGTACACTAAAAGATCATATGTGATAGACAGGAAAAGGGCTGGTGCAATAGTCAAACATGCAGGTTAACTTGTTAACTGGTAAAATAGATTAAGGTGACAGCTTAGGGGCTAGTGCCACAATCTTTCCTACATTATAATAAAAGATAAACCATAGAGATTGAAACAAACTACACCTGAAGAGAACTAAGCTGGCAAGCTAACAAAGCTAAACCAAGATATAAATCTTAATAAAAAAACCCCTCTGATAGTAGGGAAAGAGTGGTGGGAATATAAAGGATGACACAGTAGGGAGTTTCAGCCACAGGACCAAACACATAAGACAGTAATGAAACTACTCACAATCATGTCATCTACAGAGAACGGATGTCAAAACATGACTACAGAACCAGAGATATGTCAAAATATGATTTTTACCTACAACTCACCATGGTTACATTGTTACAAACTACACATTGTCACATGCCACATAAATACCATAAATGCAACATATAATATATTTAACATCAAATATCATAATAAAAATATGAGCAAAACCAAAATAAATTAGAAAAAAGTCAGCGATGTATCAGCAGTTTACCTGGTTTGTTTGATGTGCCTAATTATTTTGGTTTATGGTGAACAGGGACTGAGCGCTCATGGTTCTTATCTCATGATCATCCACTTAATCATCTACTTGGGCCACAGGGAACTCCACATACCTATCCAGGGGACGACATCTTATGCACTGTGCAAATACACCCAGGACAGGGCACCAGTACATCTTTGGGTACACACTCACTCACACAAAGACACTATATAGGGGCAATTTAGAGCAGCCAAAGCACCTTGAATCCATGTTGTGGACTGTGTAAAGAAACCAGAGAACCTGAAGAAAACCAACATGGACTCGGGAAACACGGGAGAACATGAAAACCTGGATGAACCTGGATCCTAAGAGCTGAGCGGTGGGCATGCTAACCAATATGCCACTGTGCTGCTCATCTTATGTATTAAAAAATATTTTACTGTTTATAAACATTTAAATGTAATTTGCTTATTTAATGCAAAGTCATTGCAGTATCCTAACACCCCCCCCCCCTGCACCCACCTCTTTACTGAAGGTTAAAATTAAGTAATGCTAAAACAGACAACAATAAATTTAAATATGGAACAATGATTAATGTACTTAAATAATTTCTTATTTACTGATATATGATAAAGAATGACCAGAAAGATACCTGAATATAATTAATAAGATTATGTGTATAAGTTTGTGTTCTGATTAGACACATGGCACCTTAACCTTTATTTGTATGCAACATTTGTATAGTGTTCTTGCTTTAAAGTTTTAAAATGGGTTTCATGTCTGCATAAAGAATTCATTTTTAAGGTTGAAGTGTGAAATATTTTTGCTCTCCAAGTTTATTGAGCTTCTCTGTGCAGTTGGTTAACATTTATGGTAAAATTTTACAACACCGGGAAAGAGATCTAACACTTCTACAACTCACCCTAAAAAGTCAGAACTGCTAAAGGGCTTTTTACAAATTCTTATTAAAGACTTTCAAAAGCAAAGGATGTCTCAACCTGGTACACAGAACACTATAAAGATTTTTACTTTGTGATATATGCCATATATCATAAGCAATACTTAAGAAAAAGACAACGAAATTAATAAATGACCTCTTTTTTGGGAATAGAGAATTAACCTGAATTTGGTGCTATAATGTAACTAAAAAGAAACAAGAATCTAAAGTAAAAAAAACTGGGGTAATCTATTTGTCTTGAGTGAATGTTCTTGTCTAATGATGGTTTATTATAACCCTAAGAACAAGAGTGCTTTGGCATATCATATTTTATTCAGTCTCATGACATGAAACAGACTAGTTAATGCACTAAAATGCAAAGAACCATGTGTAATTACCATCTTATTAAAGATGGCATTTAAAGGATCTGAAGAAAAAAAAATACAGCAGTCAACTAGCCAACATTGCACCAGGGACCCGAGCAAAACAGTACCATGTTCTATTAGCAAAAGGTTAATAAAATTAAATAAAAAAGTTTATTTTTTAAGATATTAAAAAAAAGAAATATATACATGTTATAAATATATATATATGTTAATATATAAATGTTATAAATTTCACAACTAATGTCATCAAGTCAAAATGCACATTTCTTTTCAATGTAAATTACAAGAGAAAATAAAATGGTACAGTGTACTAAATGTTAGGTAAATTTAATATGGAAGCACTTTGTAAATTGCATTTCTAATACAAATATAGAAAAACTAATAAGAGAAATAGTCAACTTAAGTAGGAAAGCATTAAAATGATTTTAAAATACATGATTAAACACAATGTGACACAAAAATTTGTTTCCAGTGGGTGGTTTTTAACAATTGCTGTAAATATGAAGAAAATAATAAATAGAAAGTAGGAAGGCCTGGAGGCCTCAAAACCATGACAATGTCATTATGCCGTGACAACAAAACAATGGAGTGGACACAGGAGTCAATGTTTAACAAGACTCTCGGTAATCTGTTAATTAAAAGAGGATTTGCATGAGAAAATGATACAATGGACTAGTGAGACGATGATGATGAAACCTATAACATGGTAATAAAACAAAACAAAAAAAAAAAATCAAAGTTTCTTTTTCTATTTATGGAATCAAATTCTAGTGTATACCTGTGTACTGACTGTTGAGGAGATGATTGCCACCTCTTTTGGTCCTGACATGCAACCACATGATAAATGAGTGGGGACATTTAGTTTTGACAACAAAGAAGTCTAAATGTTTATATTCAGCTGTATCAATACAAAAGACATATCAACACAATGACAGTCAACAAGCAGTTATTGTACAGTGGAAGTTGAAAAATTCCTTGCCAAATCTCAAACCTGCAAAGCTGATCTGTTAGCTGCTGTTGGGGAAGGGAAAGAAATAAGGTTTACATTTTTTTCCTTCAAGTTAAACAAAATGTTATCAATTATTTGTTAATAAAATTGCATTTTGCTTTTTGGAGATATGTTACACAAACCAGATTGCTCAGCTTTACATTAAGTTAATAATCCATTAAGTATGAACTTTTTTTTGCCAAAAATAGGTAGGGGCAAAATGTAGAATGTAATTCAAATGCATCAAGGTGGCATTGTTACCTCACAGCAAGCAAATCCAAGGTTTGTTGCCTGGGTGGGTGGAAGTCCAGGGGCCATTCTATGCAGAGTGTGAATGTTTTCCCCCATAAAGTTGTTGATTTCCCACCTCAAGCCAATGAATTGTAAGTACATTGTTTAGAGAACACTATGCTCACATCTGTTCAGTAATAACCAGTATCAGTGTGATCAATGTGAAAGCAAGTAATTACCATTTTATTCTCCATAACAGCAGGCCCAGTTTTGCTGTCCTTGACTGCTGAATAAATATAGCATCACAGAGTGAACACATCACAGGGGATTAAACATATGAGAGAGAATAGTCATCTGTTCATATTTAATTAAAACAGAATTCACCATAGCGCATGTAGTATTTTACTTTTACCCAACATATGACATCAGTATCAAAGATAACCTGGCAGTGCACAAGTACTGCATTTAATCCATTTTGTATAAACCTGCTGACAGTACCCATTTACTGAGATGTGCAGTTTTCAAAGAAGTAGAAAAGAAATAAAAATAAAATATATAAAGCTTAAGTAGGAAAATCTGCCTGAATAATGCAGCATAATTGATTCTGTGATTTGGATTGTTGGTCAGTGGCAAAAGGACTGGAATGTGCTGACTCTGCACAGCTCCATAACTCACTGGGTCACTGTTTGTCTAGAATTCTTTTTCAAGTTCTCCTTACGTGTGCACTAGTTTATTTAGTATCGCAGATTAACTTGTTTTTATATATATATATATATATATATATATATATATATATATATATATATATATATATATATATATATATATATATATATATATATACATATATATATACATACACACATATACACACACTCATACACACACATATACATACATACATACATACACTCATTCATTATCCTTTATCCTATGCTAGGGTCGCAGGGGAGGGGGGGTTCCCCATGCCCATCCAGGGGAGAACGTTTCGGGCGCTGGGCAGATACACCCAGGACAGGGCACCAATCTATCGCTGGGCAAACACTCACACACACACAGACACTCACACAAACACTATGGGGCAATTTGGAGAACTCCATTGACTTGATCCAATGTTTTTGGACTGTGTGAGGAAACCGGAGAACCCGGAGGAAACCCACGCGGACACGGGGAGAACATGGAAACTCCACCCAGATGGGGATTCGAACCTGTTAACCACTAAGCCACCGTGCCGCCCTATATATATATATATATATATATATATATATATATATATATATATATATATATATATATATATATATAAATATAAATAAAGACACACATCATTCTTCACGAAGTAAACAAAAGCCTTGATACGACCCCACAGGCAAAAATCCAAACAGGTTGAATCAGGAGAATGTGGTGGCCACTCAGTTGAATTGTAAAATGAATAAGGTTACTGATAAAGGGATAAAAGACCATCAACTTAATATATACAAAACCTAATGCAGAAATAGAACAGTTGAATGCAGAAGCCAAGGTATTGCTGTAGAGCTTTGAAATGTAGACTAAACAATGCAGTACAGTAATTCTATGTCCCATAGTAAAGCTTTGATAAATTATTACATATAATACAGTAATATGGAAAGATCTACGTAGCATATCTGTCCTTTATTAAAAATTTGAAGAACTATGCATATGACAGGTAGATTCATTTGAACCATTCACTGTGATTAACAGACACAACAGATAAATCAGTTTCAGGATTTAGTGTTTATTATGGTGGGTGCAAAGGCATTAAATTCTGAAACCTCTGCTATGATGAGTGGTGTCTCGCTTACTTGCTAATGACTTCAATCTCCTTCCCTTGAGACTTTGTTTTAAAAGGGCCTGTTCCCAGTCAAGGGCATTTTAAAACGAAGAAAGGCCTTTAGTTCACTAAGCCCCTGCATGGATGCCAATGCAAAGTTTGCAAACAAATCATGAAGAATCAATCATGAATTTTAATACAAATGTTTCTGACCTGTACTAGACACTGGTCCTGATGCAGATCAATGGAACAGATACATTGATACAAAGATAATCCATTTCCTAAATAAATAATCACCTGCTTATTTAAATCAGTATACAATTTTTCGAAAGCTTTGAAATTTTTAAGTAGATAAGTAAAGTAGATAGATAACATTTACAACATAAATCATTACAAAACAGGCACAATTGGTTTATAAATGCTTTTATACATATTTTTCTAATACAATATCAACAACATATTTCAGACCTTGTACCAAATTTAAATATCATGTCTTCTCTAACAATGTTTCCAGAACAGCACCCTGATGATCTATGAGGCACCACTTTATAGTTCCAAAACAGTAACAAAGGGCATACAGAAGGACTGGCATTTGAAGATACCTCTATCTTGTTTGTGACAGATGTGTACTGCCATTTTAAACTGACCTGGGAACAACATTCCAACCATATCCTAGTCATCATAATGGCCAAAGAAAGCTGTGGAATAATCAGCATTAAAGAGACATCTATACGAGCTTATCTCTGTTTTTCTCTCTTGTGTCTTCACATGAACTGAATGACAAACAGAAAAGCAGCCATGGAATGGCAAGCCGGCTGTTCTGGCAGTCTGGATCCTCATAAACAATACATGGACCTGGGACTTTGAAGCCAGCCCAAAGCTGGCTGGCCTCAACAACAACTTCCCTAGGTTGTCACACTAGTTGGTTAAAGAGGACGACACAACAGGACAGCTGCACTTAGAAGTAACAGAGAATAACACTGTGTAAATAAATTAGGTATACATTGTAAGGACACTTGTGCCTGAATGGATTACCTCTTTCCTGAAATTCTTTCTGGATCGTTTAAAGAATGCACTTAACGAGATTCAGCCTGGCATACAGATGAAAACCAACTTAATGTAACTTATTAGCCTGTCCTTCTCCATCATATGTGCTGTAGGGGTTTTCTTTAAAATTAACGAAGTAAAAAAACAATAGATATTCCATGTTGCCATTTACTGTATTATGTACTGCAAGTTCATCCATCACTTACATCAGTGTTTTGTATAGTACTCCACAATCATCTGAGGGCTGAAACTGAGCAGCATGGTGTGCATTATACAGCTGCTCAGAAGGTCTATAGTGTGGTGTGAAATGGAACAACTGTGGAAATATAAAGTAGACTAGAAACCGTGAAAAATGCAAGGATCTTTTTTAATGTTTACATTTTAACAATGATAGTTCTTTATATTTTACGGATTGTGTTCCAATAGAGAATAGAACACTGTGACAGTGGGGCGGTGGTGCTGGGTGGAGGAAAGGCAGAGCCAATGGCATTGTTCATTAAGAGTAATTAATGCACCTGATGTAGCTGACTGTGTGTAGACTTTATAAGCTGTAACATCAGATGCCTTGGGGGGAGAGTTTCTATTGACCGACAGGAGCAGGACTTTTAGAGATCTACACCATGAAAACTGTTGTATGTTTATATGGGCCTTTAAAAAACTGTCCATCTTAAAGTCCATTCCTGTTGGGGAGAAAACCTGCCTTTGATTCACATTTGTATCCTCCCCTTGTTACAAACAGTGTCAGCAAAATCACAAATTTTTTTTTTTTTTAAGTTTTTTAAAGTAAAAACTATACTTTTTATATTTACTACAGTATTTGAGCTAGATACAAGTGCATATTGTATATATAGTTAAATGTATGCATTGAGAAAACCCACCCAGTTAAGGAATCCATTTTCTGAGTTCTTTGGTTCCTTTCACAATACAAAGACATGGATTCAACGTGAATCGGCTGTTTTAATTTGCCCTTATATAGTGTTGTGTTTGTATCTCTAAATGAGTGAGTGTCTGTCCAAGTGCCAGAAATTTTCTCCCCCCCCCCACCCTTGTATAAGATTAAGCGGAAAATAATGATATGAGATATACATAGGAAATATAGTGGTGATTGAATCTTAACAATACACAATCAAAATAAATGTGTTCTTAAGTGCAGTTTGTAGAAAAATATATTATACTTATATAAATATATTATATTTGTAACTATTGGGTTTTAAAATAATTTTACACACATTATGTACAACTCTTTAAATATTAGATTAAATGGTTCAACACTATTAGCTTAATTACTTTAATAGATTTGTTGAAGTTCAAGAGGAGTTCCATCTGGGTCCGAAGAAATTTTTACATCATGATTTAAAAGAGAATGAATGAAATAGCCACTGAACTCATGACCGATTATGCCACCCGGCCCTCTTGGAAAGGCTAGCTCTATCTCTGGTAATTTTAGCTAACCAAAAATAAAGACCACATCAAAACATGATTGCATGATAGATAACATCAAGAGCTTTGTGTGAAATGAACCTAAAGCACTCTACATTATTGTTTGAGCTTCATTACTCTTAAAGGAAGATTGTTTTTAACCTAATTTGATCATGCATCACTTTAGGACAGCTCATTAGTATTGGGTCTTTACTTGATATTATTGACTTTGACATCCTGTTAGCTTGCCTTTCTAGCAAATAGTTGTGGATTTGTTTTACCTACCAGACAGCTTCCTTGCATAAAGTGAAACCAAACTTCTTTGCATCCAGTTATTTATCTATCTGTTGGTTGGTTGGCTCATTGATTGCCATCCAAAGCCAATTCTAGTTTTACCCTCAAAACAAACATCATCACCCTCTTCATTTGAAGACCTATAGTTCAAAAGTTGAAAGTGTGTCGCATAATTGTTTTAAAGTTTGCTTGTGTACTGAGCTTGTCAAAAGCAATCTAACATTTTAACATCTGTTCATGTTTTAATTATATTCTTTTACTTTTATTGTTGCATATGGTGTTTTGTAATTGCACCATTTCATTACGAAAAGTAGTTTTCACAGTGTGCGGATAATTAAGAAACTTCATCAAGCTGACACTTGTTAAAATCCACAGCACATAATGCTAAAAGAAACATTAGTACTGTAAATTCCTAAATCTTAGTTGTTGGTCTTATTGTTCTTCAAAAAGTGTACTGACTGGTGTGTTGCATTGTACTGGTTAGATGTAACAATTATTTTTGTTATCCAAATAGATTTCCACCCAAAGATAATTTATTCATTAATGTTCTAATAAATCCTTATTAGCACCAAGGGCTATGCTGGAACCTGTCCCAGCACTAATTAGTGCATTGGTGGAGAAACACCCTGAAAGGGTCAACAGTCCATCACAGGGCAGACACAAGCAGCCACCCAAACAACCACCCATCCACACCCAAACACTCCCACACGGTTAATTTAGGCACTCTAAATTTACACAAATTTACCTACCAGCACATTCGTGGATTAGGGGAGAAAAACATTCAAATCCCACCAAAACCTTAATACCTTGCCCCTGTCTAATTACAAATAATTACCAAACCTTTTATGAAAGTATATATTTATCATGATAATTATTTCTCCCACATACACAGTGCAGTGCAGTACATTTCTTCTTTAGGAGCTTTAATTTAAAATCACATGTTGTTAAAGTTTCTCAGCTTGGATATGTAATATACAGAATCTGTGCTAAAATGAAAAAGATAAACCTGTATTACATTAAGCAATCAGAGGTAATTATGTGTAGCTATTACCCACACAATATAACTATGAGGCAAAAACACTTAATTGTCAAGTTAAGCATGAGTCGCAAATACCTACATGCTGAGAACCGTGGACATGAGCCCCCCAGTAGGCTGAGGAGAGGAACTATCAAAAGATGTACTGAAATTCATTCAGAAACTGCTCCAGGGTTAGGCAGTCTGCTAGAGATATGGGGGAATATTTTTGCAATAATCTAAGTTAAGATAACAATTTATACTGCAGGCTGGGATTAGTGTTTTCATAATATTTTACTGTTGGACTGCTGTCTTTAAAGTTTGTAAAAAAGGTAAGAATCAGAAGCTGCATCATCATAATATCACTTTTCATTTAATAATAATAATAATAATAATAATAAAACACGTTTTTTTTTTATAACTTTTTTAATGTCCAGTAGAAGATTTAAAAAAAATGTAATAAAGCAATTGTAATAAATAAATAAATGTCCATCTAGGGCACATGATGTACATTGAGCTTATGTTGTTTGGTGTGTACTATATTTTTTAAATCTAGACAGAACAAGAAAAAAATTATTGTAAAAAGTTTAAAATAAAAAGCATCAAAACAGAGACTTGTTTTAAATTTCATCACAAGAAAGTGATGCAAAAAGCAATGGCTTTAAAATGGGGGGAGGCGATTCATCAGAGGTGGAAATCAGCACATTTAAACTCAGTAAATGGCAAGTTCATTTTGAAAAAAAAAAAAAAACAAAAAAAAAAAAAACATCCAAGACCAAGATTGACTGTTCAAATAGATTCAGCATGAAATCTAAGCCATCATTTTACAGACTGCATAATGCTAAAGAAAAAAGGAAAACAAATTGAACACTGCAATACTCTGAAACAGATCTAAGGAGACATACAAAGATGGAAGGGCAGATCAAAGAGAGAGGTATGAAGGAGTTTGTGAGTGCAATGCATACGTCTACAAGATTCTTTCTTGTCTGGGTTAGGTTAGACAAACAAAAGCAGGCATATTTCGGTCACAAGTTGACAATACTTGTAATCGCTGGCATTGTATTTTAATTATTAAAGCTTGAACACTGTGAACTGATTTACTGGGTCACATTTTTCTTTTTTATTTTGCTTTGAAATGCTTAAAGCATGCCAGAGGGGGGAAAACATTGTTATTTGTGCGATTTCTAATACTTTCTTGCTATAAAAAAGAATCTCAGAAGATCAAAATGGTCAAATTTTTATTATTTATTCCTTTCATGTATATTCAACTTGCTAAAGGCACATTTATTTACATTTGTATGAAAGTATGGCATAACATGGATTAGCATTGTTTAGTGTGGTTGACTGTTCAAAACTCCTGTACTGCAGCAAAACTTTATCACATGTTTCAAGGACAAAGTCAATTGTCAGGATGTCAATGACCATTTTCATTATACTGCTGACTAAACAATTACAGATAAGTGTTTCTTTATTCACTCTATGGTACACATCTTTTCGCGTGAAATTGGATTAATTTAATCGGGGTAATGTATAATTCAGAGATAACCACCTGTTTAATTGCAATTATGCCAAAATACTGTCAAATGCACACATGCTTGTCGTATTTCATGTGGGATAGCAGGACTGGGGAAAATCAAATCAATTGTGCCATGCAGAACGCTAACATGCTGCCACAGTGTTCTGTTACAGCAAGGCTAATTAGCTTTGGAGGGTGAAAGCGATTATGGGGGACATATGAGCTTTATGCTAATGGACAGATGCTAGTGTGATATCTGCTCCTGTGTGCTACATCTTGCTGGCATTGTAAAAGAAGTGCAGCTGGGTTTGCCACTGGCGTCTTCCAGTTTTTGTACTTTTAATAGCCCCTTGCCTAGGAGAGCTATGCGGTGTTCTAGACAGTGATTACTGTTATAGAGCCCAGGGAAAATGCTCTGCTTCATAGCCGATACATTGACTGGCATTAACACTGTGGCAACGCAATGCTCCAGAGACTTTGGCTCACTGAATAATAACTTTGCACACTTTCTCAAGAGATGCAATGAAACACAAGAGACCAGGGAAGTCTGACAAGTGTGGAGATGTTTAGCTGCCATTATAGAGAGCTCACTATCCACGGCAGCTGGGAGAGCATGAAATGGAAAATGACAAATCATGGAGGATCTAATAGCCCCTAAGAGGATCGTTTTGTCTTCATTTAGCAATATAGAAAGAGTTTGATATCAGGAACAAAGCAGATGTTATACAATGCAGTGCAGAGTGGGGCAAGTACTAAAAATGTATTTGCCACCCAGGTGTAGTGTATTTATGTAATTTAATCCATGTATACAAATTACTTTTTTTATTGCATAATCAACTTCTACAGGGCCGGCACAGTGACGTAGCGGTTAACAAATCTGCCTCTCAATGCTGAGGATCCAGGTTTGAATCTCAATCTGGGTGGAGTTTCCATGTTGTCAACATGTCAGTGTTGGTTTCCTCCAGGTTCTCTGGTTTCCTCCCACAATCCAAAAACATGGAAAGTAAATTAAATGCTCTAAATTCCCCTATCCTATTCAGTGTGTATTTGTGCCCAAAACGTTCTCCCCTGGATGGACATGGGAAAGCCCCCCCCCAACCCTAGTGGAGGATTAAGTGGAATATAGAGAATTAATTAATTAACTTCTACAGTGCTGTCATAGTTGGCATAGAACATTTTTTCATATCATATCTTCATATAAATTGAAACCCCTCATGTCTTTTTTTAAGGCAACAAGCTAAATTTTTAATAATGGGATATAATTTGCCGATCTATCATTGCCATTAAATGGGGATAACACAGCACTGTAAAAAAAAGTTTAAACCCCAGTTCATTATTTGGTCTTTTGGGAGTTAAGACCGATTTCCTTCTGTAAATCGGTGTGAATTGTTTTTCATCTGATGCCCCACGTTTCTAAATTAGACTGAAGTATTATTTAATGAGATGACATCAGTAGATGTTGCAGTGTGTTACACCTCTAACACTTCAAAATGTGCAGCTTAAACAGCAAATACTCCCAAAATCTGTACTTCATATAACTTAATGAACGTGCACTAATTCAACTCAGTCCTATAAAACCGAACAGTTTCGTACAAAGTAAAACACTGTTGTTTCATGCAGATTAGATTTATTTGACATCACACAGTAGCATCCAATGGAAATAAATGTAATTATGACTTATGAATTATGAAGTTTTTAATTATGAATTTTTAATGCATATACTAATTACTAATTAATACTAATTATGAATTTATTCACCTTTTTAACACCCTAGGATTTTTAACACTACTAGCTGAGCATATTCATTTTGGGAAAGTAGTTGACAGTTGTATAGTCTTTAATTTGACATATTAAAATCTACAATACGAATAACACAAACACAACACTGGAACTTTACATTTATATGGGTATTAAAATTCCAGCACATCATGGGTCTGTAAAACTTTGAAATCTCTGTTGAGGTGAGCAGCAACATTCAGATTTGTAATAAGCTTAATCATTTTGAATGACTTTTTCTTGCTGCTGTATCAAAAGCTGAATCTTCTGTAATGTTTTCCCGACTCAGCCCTTTTATTCACTTACTTGCAGACTCTTATCCAACGTACTGCATATACCGCAGAGCCAATAAACGAAAGGCATGAAACCTGCTTACAGCACTACTTTTAAATCACTTTATTGTATGCCACACCAAAAAATGTCAATACAATTGTTGTCAAAGTAATGTAGTTACATGAAGCAGCCATTTGAGGAGAAAGGGGACAAAAATAGATGTTAAAATGCACCACAGGAGGAAATTTACATGGGAATTTACATTCATTTAACTTTGGTCTTTTTGACTAGCTGAGTCATCCAGCAATTGGTTACATGAATGATTGAACATAGCACAATATTAACTGGGGAGTTAGAGTTAGTCAAACTGGTGCTTATAGATGCTGGCGCTATCCTGAAAGGCGGTGTTGTGAATTAATCTGAATAAAATAATGAACAAATAAATAATTAACATTTGGAAAGTTTTATTAGTTTAATTTACCTTTATCTGAAAAGCTTTAAAAGGTTTTAATACTTAATATGACTCACTGCAGAACAGAATCTGATTCAATCACTAGTCACACTTGGACCGTCTGGGAAAATCACAGCCCATTATATGTGCATGTTCAATGCATTGTGCCCCACTTGTGAAAAAACGAAGCAATGTTGATGGCTCAAGAATATAAAAAAAAACCCCTAAAAGAAGTTTCTTATGAATTCTTTATGTGAGTAAAGATATCAGGTCTTTGAACATTATAATAAAGCGCCATAAGTAAAAGTACCACAAGTAAAAGCATAATTCAAAATGAGTTTCCAGTTTTAGATTTAGAAACAAGCTCCAAATCCCTGCAGCTACCTGAACAATAGCCCCACACTCAGAGCACATAATGACAAAATCATACAGGACTGTGCACACACAGGGCAAGCAAATTGCATTAATAAAAATAAAGTAAATTAAACTAAAAGTACTTCTTTAAAAACATTATTTAAAAAATGTATTATTTAATTAAATGCTAAGCTTTATTACTCAACTTTAATAAAATGATCTTATTGTCTGATTGAAAGCATCATCTTATCATCTTAAAATGTGTGGAGAAACATGGATAAATGATCTATTCTGGGTGATTTCTTTAGACCCAAGGCTGCACAATTCTGTCTAAAATCTGCAAGAATCACAAACCGTCTGATTCACAGCTGTGTCTCAGCACTAAGTGGGAATATGTCAGAAATAAATGTACTGTTTTCTTTGAGGACTTCCTTTAAAAAAATGCCTTAGTCACAGTCTTAAGGCTTCTTATTTATTGGGGCTGTCCATAAGCTGAAAAAATGACCATGGAGGTGTACAAATTAGGTTTTTATTTTACCTACATGAGAAACACCAAACATACATATAGCATACAGATATCCAATAAAGCTAGGAGGTTGGGTGCATTGATGTTTTCACAGGTGCGAGTGAATGCGAGGTGATTTATGGAGTAGTAATTTTACAGTTGGCGGAATGTCATCCTGATGAGTATCAGCAGAATATGAGAAAGCAAGGTGGTGATAAAAAATGAATTTCTGAAAAATGAGCTTATGTTAATCTCCAAAATCCGTCAGTTTGTGTTCCAGGTGCTCAATTTTGCAAAATGGCTTTCTTCGTCTAATGGCATTGCCCCACCGGTGTTGAATAAATAAAAAATAAAAAAACAAGCAGCATTACATTGTTGCCACTAGTGGCACTGTTGATAAACTAGTCCGTTTTACTTTTATCCTAACATAAATGCTCAAAAAAACTGACATAAATATTCCCTTTTAAATAACACTAAGACATTGACAAACTTAAACATACTGTGATGAAAGCGGAATTTTCATCAAGCACAGACACATAGAAAGGGTTATTCAGTTTCTAATGATAACTGGGAAAGATCTGCTTTAAGGTGAAGACCCCCTTAAAAAAAGATTTGCAAAAAATAATATGTAAAAATAATAGAATATAAAAAGATAGTTTAAAATGAATGCAGATATATTACTCTACTCTGGGTAACAGATGATTGCTGTATTATATGGTACTATAACAGTAACCTATATTTGAATGAGGTAAAAATAGTGGAAACATAACTAAACTTGGTCTCAAACTAATGACACATAATACTGTTAATTAAAAGATCTCTCCAGCATCTCAACAGCATTTTGTTTTATGAACAGTAATAGCCTGCAATGTTAAAGGCGCCTCGTGTTAACATGTGTTTCATTAACTGAAGTGAATGACTTACTTATTACAGTTCCTAATGAGTTCCTTGTGGGTTCTCGTCAGTGACATAGCAGGAGTTTTTATTGGTGTCTGTGTGCATGGCACGTGTATATTGTTTGTATTTTCTGCTCCAGCGATTACATCTTTCTCTGTTGTATTTACAGAGGAGAGTTCAGCAGAAGACATTTAACATATAGAATTAGAAGAACCTCAAAACAGTTTTTTGTTTTATAACCAACACAAAACCCCAATTTACACTTCATTGGAAGCTTGAGAGGCCAACACATGGCTGAATGAGCTAAAAATACTATACTGAATACTTTACATTTTCATATTCATGCATCTTCATATTTTACCCATATCACTCGTACCCTACTATCCTTGTACTGATTTCATGTAGCGGCCCACATCAATTTAAAAACACTGAGGACTGATTACATGGGCAATCTGTATCTTACCTTTTAAGACTTATAAGATCCAGCTCTAGAGTGTGCATCCTCCAGTGTGCATAATCCAGTAAGCGTCCTCCAGTGTGCATAATCCAGTGTGCGTCCTCCAGTGTGCATCCTCAAGTGGCCATAAACCAGTGTGTGTGTCCTCCAGTGAGCATCCTTTCTGTGGACATAATCCAGTGTGCATCATCCAGTAAGCATCCTCCAGTGTGCATAATCCAGTGTGCATAATCCAGTGTGCATAATCCAGTGTGCGTCCTCCAGTGTGCATCCTCAAGTGGCCATAAACCAATGTGTGTGTCCTCCAGTGAGCATCCTTTCTGTGGACATAATCCAGTGTGCATCATCCAGTAAGCATCCTCCAGTGTGCATAATCCAGTGTGCATCCTCCAGTGTGCGTCCTCCAGTGGTCATAATCCAGTGTGTGTGTCCTCCAGTGTGCATCCTTTCTGTGGACATAATCCAGTGTATGTCCTCCAGTGTGCGTCCTCCTTTTTTCCCATATTGGTTCCCAAACACTGTTTAAATTGAAAAAACATTTAAACATAGTTCTAACCATACTGTACATACAGACGTATATAAATTTCCGTGATGTGTGACCTTTATTGATTTACGTCTTTATATATTTTGCAGCAGCTCATAAACGCTACACACCGACCATTAGTAGACCCATTAGGTTCAGTACTTTTTTTAATAGCCAGATGAAGTGTTAACACACTATACACAAGAATACTGTATACAGTCAATTGTTCGAAACCAAACTCTAAAAAAAGTGGGTAGTAGTAAAAAAGTGTGTATGCCCAAAAATATATATTTAAGGAAATACAGTATGTCTAAGGTTTTAGGTCTTTAATGGACCTAAAAAAATGATTTTTAAGAGGAAGTGGAGACTTGTGCTTAAGGTTTGGATTATGGAAATTGATGAGGTACTTTCACAATAATGATTTTGTTACCAACATGTCTTAACAAAACTTATCTATACCCAACCACAAATTAGAGTGAATTGGTTGTTAGAGAGGCCAGTGGTTCGTGCTATTTAGTCCTTAAATGCCGACACCATGTGTCCTGTGTTTACCTGTTTTGCCAAACAGCCTCCTAGTGCTTGTCTATTATGAAGTTGCAAGATCCCTTAGACATCCACAGTATTAATGTGAGACAAAGCACAGGGGAATCAATGCAGCTGCCATTCACCAGCATGTCTGAATCTAGTGAAAGGTCATGCAGACAAGAACATCGATCCCACATCAAATGCAAACAGTGTGTGTGCTAGAATTAAATGTTCTACAAAATCAAGAAAGCCATATTGCTCCAGGTTTAAAAGAGCCAAACATTTGAAGCTCTGTGGTATATATTGGACCAAAGGCATTCATCTTTTTACGATGTTATATTGCCTTATCCATCTTGCCTTTTCTTTTAAATGCTGAGTAGATATGTTGGGTTGATGGAAAAGTCATGATATTTAATAAAAACACAATGTAGCAGTCAAAACCAATATTTTCAACAAATATTAGAAAAGAAGCAAAGACCATGATATAATTTCATTTGCAAGTGAAATAAAGGACCATACTTTAGGACACTGGCCAATAAAAATAATATATTTGATGAATTTTAAACAACCTGCTGATACATACAAACATTTTATTTTTTGACAAATTATGTATATATATATATATGCGGCACGGTGGCTTAGTGGTTAGCACGTTCGCCTCTCAGCGCTAGGGATTCCCGGTTCTAATCCCCATCTGGGTGGAGTTTCCATGTTCTCCCCGTGTCTGCGTGGGTTTCCTCCGGGTTCTCCGGTTTCCTCCCACAGTCCAAAAACATGGATCAAGTCAATTGAATTCTCAAAATTGCCCCATATAGAGTGTGTCTGTGTGTGTGAGTGTGTGCCAAGCGATGGATTGGCGCCCTGTCCTGAGTCTATCTGCCCAGCGCCCGAGACGTTCTCCCATGGATGGGCATGGGGAACCCCACCACGACCCTAATAGAGGACAAAGCGGGAGATAATGAATGAATGAATATATATATATCCTCCATAGCCTTTATAGTTTCTTAAAAGAACCAGGACTTAGTAGATTACTCATCCTTTTAGGGCAATCTTTTAGTGCAAAATATTAATGTTTCACCACCACACCTTCAACACAGAGTAATTTTAGTTTGTTTGATGACAAGTACATTATTTTGAAGCACAATATAGATAAAGATTGCAAACTGTACATCAATATCAACATTGACTGCTTAGTTTCTATTTTAAGTTAATCATAATAATAATAATAATAGGTTCATTTCACTTTACCTGTCCCTTTTGTGCAAAGCTGTGTCATGTGGGTGCTAAAAACTCCACTCAAACTCAGGACACCACTCAAAGGACCCAAATTGAGTCATTGGACTGTCTAAGAGAATGCCTGATTGGAGGTGCAAAGCTGGACAATTCCATGTAGAGGGGTAATACAAGACCTGGGTGGTGATGGACTGATTATTTCTGGTTGTTAGACATCAAGTATATGATGTGATTAATTATAAAAAGTGTGGACAGGTGTATGGATATATTTCCCAACAAGTAATCTTTTACTTTTAGTCCTCTACTTTCCAGGCCTTGCCCTCCCCCCCCCCCCCCTTAAATGGAACAGTCATTCACTATATATTATAGACTAGATTTACCTAAAGCCACGTGTGAAAGGGTTTTTTGAAAATACTTGAAGGCAAAGTCTCCACAACCATGACGAAGGCTGCATACTTCAAATGAGAAATGTAACACAGATCATTGTCTAAAAAAAGTATGCCAGTCTCAAACTATTTTCAGTAACCCCCTAAAGAAAATCTGAACACACACTCAAGGAACACATGGAAATTCCAAACTGAGGGGCTTTGAATGAGGATTGAATTTAAGATGCTTTTATAAGGTAAGAGCTCTTAACTAGCTCTTAACAGCTTGCCTCCATCTTACAAAATCATTTCACTTTTAAAAGACATTAGATTCTTAAAACACATATAGTTATTTTGATCGTTTTAGATTATATTCCCAACAAAGACCTGTTTACAACCCATAACAAGCATCTTATGAGCATGCACGAGGAAAATATTACTAATATAGTTTTATTTCTAACTTTTGCCAAACAGCCTTTGATGTTTTACATTACTATTGCACTATTGCAAACAACAAAGTGCAGATCAAACTAACGAAAAACACTGAATCCCTGTGATGTGAAATGACTCGTATTGTGTCACCAGGCCTGTGTCCTTTTATGTCACTTCCAGTCGACAGAGAAGCAATAGACAAAAAGCTTGAGGTAATGCTCAGAGCGCAGATTAAACCATAATACCTTAATTTTCATGCCATCATGGCATGACAGAATTAAACTCGGTTCTGCTCCGTGTTGCTGAATAGTTTGAAGACCACAGGGACTCATTACTCATCTGAAAGATAGATTTTAGTCTGATCAGAGATGCTGAGCACAAAGAGACAGGATCTGATCTCAGTGGGCGACTGATACAGACGCACACCTGCCGTTCCTGGAACATGGCCTTGAATTTAATTAAGAGGGACAGAGGGAAAACAAACATTTAACGAGAGGAAGGATGTACTACCACATAAAGGGAAAAAATCACTAGTCTTAACAGCTGTCATTTGGGCAGAGTTTAATTGGATTCTATCACTCATTACAACAATACAAGCAGACTTCTTACATTTATGTGATTTAGTAACTACTTAAATACTGTTGCACTCTGCTTTTAAATTGTTACAATGTGTGTGGGAGTGAGATGTATTTAATTAAAGTATGTATTTAAGTGTGGTATGTGTATGCACTGAGTGGCCAATATATTGGTAACATTTGCCTTTTCACAATTGGAGTATCTCTGTGGAAACAAAATATGTGAATATGGAGTGCAGCATAAAAATGAGGTGAGCATGTTTTCCATGGAGCATTTTATGAATCCACATAATAACGAGGAAAACAGTGTTCTGGGCTGCGTCAGACAGGGGGTTCTGTTGCACCATGCTTAGCATCAGATTTTTGCACCATGCTGAGCATCAGAGTTTGGCGCAAGCAGCAGAAGTGACGAATCCTGTCCGTAGTCAGCAGTTCAAGCAGGTGGAGGTGGAGTAATAATGTGGAGAATGTCTACTTGGCACACTGGGTTCCTGGGATCCTCTGGTATATGTAAATAGATAGAAGAATCCAGATAAGCATTATGACCAACCAAGTTCATTTTATTAGGGTAGGTAATTACTCCAAAGCATAAGGATACCTTTAGCAAGTGCACAATGGCACTAGGGTTGTGTTGTAATGGATTGTTTTTTGGAAACATGGCAGAGGTTTTTCTGCTGCTTTGCTTATCACAGATCCTAAATATTATTACTATAAAGCTCATCAGACATAAGGAAAAAAGACTAAGGCATTTTATTAGCTCCATTTAATTTGTGCAACTACAAATGATACATTATCTGCATAAATACTAGATCGGTTTTCCTGCAGGAACATTTTAATATCTAGTGATATTTCCAAAGTTATGGAGGCAAAAAAGGTACTAAATATCACTTTTTAATATTTGGCAACAGAGAAAAGGGATTTCCATTTATATATATAAATTAAAGGGGCAACAGGTTGGAAAACTCAGGTTTTAAAAACAGCTAATTATAGCAGTAGTGCGATGCATTAAATTGCGCAGATCTTGATCAATAGCTACATTTGCATATATTTCGCCCTGGGTTCATCACTGACGATGTTTACAAGCTGCACCTTGATAGCCCAGCACCCTGCCCTCTGAGCTACCACACCAACCGCTACATTAAAGCACACACACACACACACACACACACACACACAAAAAAAAAAACATTTACACAACCGACTCAAGCTTATTCACAGCTATGCCATGAAGAAGAAAACATGCCATGAGCATTTTTTAAATAGACTAAAAACACCTTACTAAGAGAGGCCACTAAGCCACAAAAACTATAAAACGAGTTGTTTTTTTTATATAAAATTCTGACTGACTGTATGAAAAGGTTTAGATAACTGATCAGACATCATACCATCTTTCAGTATGCAGAACATTAATGAGAGTAGTACTATCCATGATGGAGACGACAGACACGAATAAAGTGAATTCTCTCCAGTGAGGGAGGGCAAATTGGTTACGACAGGTAGAATATGCTAGATTGCACACATGTGAAAACATCCTAATTTAATCATGCAAATTCCTTTGTCTGGGCAGCCAAGCAAGTCGAGCAGCAAAATATCACTACAGGTCTTACATTATTAGAGTGGCTTTTTGCAAGCTGAACATGCTTTACATTGCTCTTTGTTACATTCCAGCTAATCAGCCCAACTCATATTAACATTAACAAATATGGGACAAGATATCAAGCTTCATTATATAATGGTAAAAATTCTTTAAAATGAGATTCAGTATAATTAGAGGCTTTGCTGTAAACCACTCTATGAGCTCCAGAGCACTTGTAATCAAAAGGGAAAATAACCCTATTGTTCTGCTGGGCTAAATAATCTTGTGATCTCTGTCTGAAAAACAGACAGGGTCCCACATGGTGCTGTCCAGTATCTTATTGGACCATGAAACTAATACAAAATCATAAATTATTCATCATTTCCAGTTTTGTGTCCACTGCTTTGTTCTGGAATAGGCAAAAATGTGTTTTCAACACAGAACTGGATCCTGGCCTCTACTTCATTATGCTTGGACATTAAAGTTAACAAGCTGCGATGGGCTGGTGCAAGCTCAATAATAAACTTGACAATGTAACCCAGGAGTCTAGTATGGCTTCACTCCGTCAAGAGCTACACGGATATTGTGATTATCGGATCAGTATAGAACATCTTAGTAATTTATATCGTACGAGGGCTCATCTTTTTAACTCCCAATTTAAAGGCTGGCAGTACAATGAGTCAGATACAGACTGATGCTAATTGGTGTACGAAGCTGGGTCAAAATGTGGGGAGATGGAGTTCTAGCTTTGTGAAGTCTGAATACTGAATACTTTTAATGAGTAAATGTAACAAATTAGGCAGTGGAGTTGCTAGGTTACTCTCAATTGGCAGACACGGGCAACTTGAGAATTTAGAAAACATGGAATAGTTAAACAAAACTCACCACTGGTGGAGATATTTCCACAAATACGAAATAATCCCTGTATTCTATACTAATAATCTATAACTGTACAGTGTTTACCAGCCTGTGCCGTAGCCTGTATTCATTTCAATTACTGTTCATTTTACAAAATAAAAAATTTCTTGACATGACGAATAGGAACTTGGACCTCAGACCGTGCAGTAACAGTTTTGATATTTGGCTGATTGAGATGAGCAGCCTCAAAGCCTTTAGTTATGGTATCTCAACAGTATACATAGATGAAAGAATTTTTATAGCATTTTAAGACACCATGTTATGATTTAATTGTTTTAACTGTATTTTTAACTTTTTTATTTTGTTTTACAGTGGGATAATTTAGATTTAACAAAAAAAACTTAAAATAAATTTTAACAATCACAATGAGTATGCATGAGGAACTTAATGAATAATTACTTAACTTATTGCTTTGTCAATTAAATAAGAGAATAATTAAGAGAAATTGAACATTGCACAAACAATCACAAATTTCAAACTAAACCAGTCTGATTAAATTACAGTTTCAGTTCAGACTGATATCTAAAGTCTGTATATGACCTTAAGTTTACATCATGTAAAGGCTGATCATGACCTTTCTTTTGTTACTCAAAGCAGGTACTGTATATTATGAACATTTTATTGATTTATTTATTTTTGATTGTCTAGCATTTATAGACAAACAATGAAAAATTGTAAGAGAAGAGGAGTTTTGCTCCAGATTCTGGATCCTACTTTTGCAGCTTCTCTACAGAAGATGAGGTAATTACTCCCCCCCTCCACACACATCACCTTTTCACCAAGCTCACAAGTTCAGAGATTGCCTAGATCAGCTAAAAATAGCTGACACACGCATCTGTGATTCAACTGACTGAGTGAACAGTTTTCCATCGAGGTTTTGATGATAATTACAGTTTTGTTTGCATTTGAAAGAAGTAGAAAGCACCACTGGGAAATATATTAATAACTGCATTACATCTGTCAATTTTACACCATTTTTCAATGTAATTTTGGTTGGTGTTTGGCCTCGGACCTGAACCAATCTAAAGTCCATTCCTTCAGTCCCAAAAGCCCTGATAAGTGCTTTAGACTTGATTCTAGTGGCTGCAATTGCCTGGTTCTCACTGCTGGAGGTGTCACTGCGGGCAGTAAAGTACAATCTGAGGGTCACAGAAAACCAAGGTTAAAAGACACAGACTTTACAGACCTGTACCAAAAACTGATTAATTGCTTTTTGCTTATAATTCCTAAAAAAGAGAAAGGAAAAAAAATGAAATAAATTGTAAGAAAATCTGTTTTGGATACCATGATGAAGAACTTGCAAGTCTGAATTTACATATAAAAAACAAAAAAATGTTCAGAGTGGACTTTGAAGTCTAGCACATCACGACTCATTACGCATTCACATTGTCAACTCACTACTAGTTTATACTACTATTGTACATGAAACAATACAAAAATCAAACAGTTCCATCTCCTATTTCATTTTATAGTCTGTTGATTGTATATATGTACACACAAATTTGGCATTCGTCTTTATAAGATGTCCTGCAAAAGTCACTTTCACCTTCCTCAGGGGTTCTGACCCATACTCACACAAAATGTCAGACTTTTGTTCTGGTTCTGTATGTTCAAAAAAATGAAATGCCAAACAAAAGCCATTGAGAATATAATTTCATTCATATACACACACACATATATATACACACATATAAAGAATTTGATAGTTTTAGTTCTACAAAGTCTTACTGTCTGCTAATAGTAGTAGTCTGTTACATGATGCATGATTTTTGCAGACATAATTTTATGGACTATTGTCCATGTCTAAGATTAGCTTTGTTCAGCTGACAAGTGTTTTTTAATTTTTTTTAATTTGACAAGAAAATAATTTTGCACATTCTAAATAAACCCCCACATTCTATGCTGAAGTAAATATATATATATATATATATATATATATATATATATATATATATATATATATATATATATATATCCCATCCATCCATTGTCTTCCGCTTTATCCTGTATTAGGGTCGGGGGGATTCCCCATGCCCATCCAGGGGAGAACATTTCGGGCGCCGATTTTTCAATCGCACCATTCTTAGTATTTTTTAATCCTACACCCAGGAATCACTGGGCACACACTCACACACACTCTATATGGGGCAATTTGGAGAACTGAATTGACTTGATCCATGGGAGGAAAACCGGAGAACACTCGGACATGGGGAGAACATGGAAACTCCACCCAGATGGGGATTCAAACCTGGAATCGAACGTGATAACCACTAAGCCACCGTGCTGCCCCTATATATATATATATATATATATATATATATATATATATATATAATATATATATATATATATATATATATATATATATATAATACACACACACAAAAACACGGGCATTTACTAGTCTCAATAAAAATTTAATAGAGGACTTTATTTTCGTGAACATTCATTCATTCATTCATTCATTCATTATCTCCCGCTTTATCCCCTATTAGGGTCGCGGTGGGGTTCCCCATGCCCATCCAGGGGAGAACGTCTCAAGCGCTGGGCAGATAAACCCAGGACAGGGCGCCAATCCATCGCTGGGCACACACTCACTCACACAGACACACTCTATATGGGGCAATTTTGAGAATTCAATTGACTTGATCCATGTTTTTGGACTGTGGGAGGAAACCGGAGAACCCGGAGGAAACCCACGCAGACATGGGGAGAACATGGAAACTCCACCCAGATGGGGATTCGAACCAGGAATCCCTAGCGCCGAGAGGCGAACGTGCTAACCACCAAGCCACCGTGCCGCCTTTTCGTGAACAAGGGTGTTATATTGTGATGCATAGGGCAGAGAGCACGTTCGTCTCTCAGCGCTAGGGATTCCCGGTTCGAATCCCAATCTGGGTGGAATTTCCATGTTCTCCCTGTGTTCCTCTGGGTTCTCCGGTTTCCTCCCACAGTCCAAAAATATGGATCAAGGTAAATTGAATTCTCCAAATTACCCCATGTAGAGTGTGTTTGTGTATGTCAGATTGAGTGAGTGTGTGCTCAGTGATAGACTGGTGCCCTTTCCGGGTGTATCTTCCCAGCGCCCAAAACATTCTCCCCTGGATGGGCATGAGGAACCCCCCCCGCGTCCCTGGTAGAGGATAAAGTGCAAGATAATGGATGGATGGATGTATAGTATTTGTTAGCAACATATTTTAACTTTTAAGACATTTAATAAAAACTTCTGACCAATAAACAAAGCACAAAATAAGTGGTAACATTTACCACAAATCTCCTTTTAAGCTTTCAATCCACATCTAACACACTTTATACAGGCTGATAGCCAGGTCATCAAAGACATTGCAGCTTAGTTAATTCAACACACAGGGCCACCTGGCAGGGGATACTGCTTGCAAGATTGATGAGATGACTGTGTTTAATTACCTTCATTTGGGAATCTGGCATGAATTTACTTCCAAATCTGCCAGATATGGTTTCCCACCTTACCCACTGCACCTTTTTAAACAGCGCTACCAAGACAATGGAAAATCTGTGAGTCAGACAAAATTAAGTTATTTCTTATCAGCCTTTGCAGAGTATTACACAAATGGAGTTCCTTCTCTCAATCCTTCTTCTCCTAAATTCTTGAATTTGAATTTTTGTACTCAAAACCCAGACCACTCCAAACCACATATTATGATAATAGTTTAAATGACAGTAATATTCAGATTTTTGATGTATTAATTGTGTTAAAGAGTAACTAACTAATTGTGTTAAAGAGTAACAAAAAAAAAAAGTTTTCCGCAACTTTATTAGCACAAAATATAGAGTAATTAAATGTTAACACAACCCTGCAGCCAAATTACATAATTAAAGGCACAGTCCGCCTGTGAAAAGAAAGGAAATGAGGTAGCAAGAGAGAGTATGAAAGTATAAGTGTGAGAGAGCAAATTTGAAAGCGAGAGAGAGAAAGACCATCTGGATGTTGCTAATTGGTGAACTATGTTCAGCTAAGGTGAAAGATCCCGGAGGCCACACACATTCCCAATGTGCTGTCAATGTTCAGCCAAAGCTGGGAATCTGGAGAGCTATAACCTTGAAAGCTTCAGTAATCACTCTCAGCCACCAGTTACTAGTGTACGACAATCACTACAGTTGTTCCTGTTATTTACGCCTAAAAATAGAATCAATACCACATGACTTGAAAATGATACTCCAGGGTGCTAAAAAAGAACTAGAAATATAGCCATTAAATATCCATTATTGTAGGTACTGTAGTGTAAGACAAGCCTGCATGTTACATAAATTATTACACATAACTCACTCATAGCAATGAGTTCTGTGCATTTACTGTATATTTTAATTACAACTTTAAAACAATCACAACCATGTGTAATGATTATAATTATTGACTGTGATGTTTTTTTTTTTTTTTTTTTTTTTTAGCCAAAAAAACAGTTCAAGTCATTTCAGCCAGACACGTGTGTATTAATAAAGGATAGGTTTTAAGCTCACTAAAATCAGTTTAGTATGATCATAAATACAACTGCCTCCTCATAAAATTGTGCCCCTAAATTTTGTTCCTCATTAAAAATATCCTGCTCAGTGTCTTTTTATTGTCGGGTGTAAACATCTAGCACAAAAGTGGTAAATCTAATGTTTCCATAATAGGACCACAAGTGCAGCACTAAAATGTAACTACACATTGTTTAATAGAATCTTTACATGTAATTGCATTTCCATATTGAATTCTTTATCTTTTTTAATAAATATGTGCCATTAACATTTAAATAATGAAGCCAAAATCTACTGCAATTACTAGGTTTGCAGAGAGAAATGGATGAGTAAAGTGCGTGCGTGCGTGCGTGCGTGCGTGCGTGTGTGCGTGTGTGTGTGTGTGTGTGTGTGTGTGTGTGTGTGTGTGTGTGTGTGTGTGTGTGTGCGTGCGTGCGTGCGTGCGTGCGTGCGTGCGTGCGTGCGTGCGTGTGTGTGTGTTAAATATGTCCTTTCATGAAAGACCAGTATTTCTTGTAATTATTATCCAGGATTGGCTTTTGCTTATCAGTACTTTGTGTTCTCATGCTGGAATAAAAAATAATAAAAAATAACAGGAGACATAACCAAACCTGCATTAGACATGACTGCCTTAAAACATATTTTATTACTATATTTTCTAAAATTCATTCTAACAATATCTATCCATATGTAATAATACACACTACTATAAATGATTTTAAATACCCAAGCATTGTGAGCAGTATGTATACCATGTGTAAAGGTTTGTAGTGTATATGAAGTATTTGTTGGAATTGTTACAGATCTATGCAGATCTTATAGATCCAATAGCTTCGTAGCTTTGCTGCAGATTAAATGGTGGTGTTGTCATTCTCTGAGCAGCCCATTCTACATCAAAGGCTGTGGATTGTCCAAGGAAGCAAGAAAAAGTCAGTCATGTTCCTGGAGCCAGTCCATGATTCTGTAACCTTTGTGGCATTAGTGCATTGTGCTGATGAAAGTGTCCTTCTGCTGTAGGGTGAACAGCTGCCATAAAGGGATGAACTCGGTCATCACCTCAGTCACATTCTAACCCTCTGTTCAGCTTGATGCAATGGAAATTTGGAGTCATCTGACTAGACAACATTTTCCACTGCTCAGCAATCAATAGTGTGATCTTTTGCCAGTGGTTTTCTGCTCTTCTGTTTCTCATAAAAAGCAATAATAATAATTATTATAATAATTTCAATTTATATAGTGCCTTCCGAGGACCCAAGGACACTTCACAATCATATACAATATCAATACTCTGAGGAAAATAAAAAAGTTTTTAGTTGAAATTTGGTTTGCAATGGCACCAAAACTGTCTCTATAGTCCATACATGCTAAAGAATATTAAGTTTAGAATTCAGACATTAATTGGAGCACCAGCCATGTATTTGACTGCAGTTTGCTGACATGCAGTGCACCATCTGTACATCTGAACAATTGAAAATATCCTTCCCTGCTCGATTTGCCACATGATCCCCTTTTGCTGAATGATTTGTTTTTTCAATCGCACCATTCTTAGTATTTTTTAATCCTGCTGTTTGTAATATATACATATCAGATTTGTTTGTAACACATATCTGCTTGAGTTTTCAATTCTAATGCCAATACACAATAAACTGGATCTGCATAAAATTTGCTCACTTAATTTTGTGCTGTAGGTCAAAGTTATGTGACCAATTTTTCCTGTCAATCTGCACTAGCAATTTGTAATGATTTTATGTTTATGTTAATTAATCTTTTGTAAATGTACATCGCAGTCACTCTAAGGCTTCTAGTAAAGATGGTTGTACTTTTCTTTTGGGTAGTCTGTGTTTAATAGGATGTAAAATTGTGTTCATTAAATGGAACAAAAAGACATGTCAAAAACATTTGAGAAAGATTTACAGTTAAAAAAATCACAGCTTTAAAAATTGCGACCAAAAGATAACAATACACATTTTTTGTCTGTACATTTTGAGTTTTCTTTAGAAAAAAGAAAAAGTAATCGATACTCTGAAGATGGCAGAATGAAGATGAATAGAGCGTAGACAATGCTGTAGCAAACCTTGAAACATTCTTTTCATTCTACACCGCATAAAATATAAATATGTACTTTAACTACTTTCAGAAAGTTTTTTTGTTTTTTATATAGAGTATGCACAACAGCACAGCATGTTCCAGACAAAAATGCAAAGCTGCAATGTGTCGTGTTCAGAGTGTCAATCACTGCTGGTGTAAAACTGCTACACAATTTAAATGCACATAAGAAATAGTAGTTACTTTATCCATCCATCCATTATCTTCCGCTTTATCCTATATTAGGGTCGCGGGGGGGTTCCCCATGCCCATCCAGAGGAGAATATTTCGGGTGCTGGGCAGATACACCCAGGACAGGGCGCCAATCTATCGCTGGGCACACACTCACTCACACAGACACATACACACTTTATATGGGGCGATTTGGATAACTCAATTGACTTGATCCATGTTTTTGGACTGTGGGAGGAAACCGGAGAACCCGGAGGAAACCCACGCGGACACGGGGAGAACATGGAAACTCCACCCAGATGGGGATTCGAACCGGGAATCCCTAGTGCTGAGAGGCGAACGTGCTAACCACTAAGCCACCGTGCCGCCCACTCAGTTTTAGTAATTATTATTTAATACTATTAAGGTGTGTATCAAAATACCAGTAAATGTGTGTATGCAGAGCAGATCAGTAAGGTTTGGAAATTTAGTTTCTGCATTCGAGGAGTTAAAAACAATTTGCACCAAGTTCCTAAAATAAAAGGACAACACTCAACACCAGACAGATACTTACACAATATTACTGTTTCTGGGCTTCTGGTAATTGAGAACCTCGGCTTTCTTCACAGCTGTATCCTAATAGCTATACACAAAGCTGCCATTTCCTGTCAGCCATCCGTTCCTGGCCTGATCAAATGCAGTGGTAAGCTTGGGATTAGGCTGCTGCTTCTAAAATGCAACTAGATGAAAAGAGGCAGAGAGAGGTTATTTGCAACAGATTTACACCCCAGGGGCCATGTCATTGGCACCCAATTTTAGCAGAGTTGTTTTGCTGTGTAAAAGCAAGAGGCTCATCCACAAGCGTGTGCCCTACAAGCTTGTCTGTTTTCAGAAGTAGAATAGATTGCAAAAACTTTTCAGTTCTTGAGCATTTCTGCAGCTGGTTGGTAGGTGTGGTGTGTTGGATGATTGCATTTGATTCTTAAATGGAAGCTTGTGAAGTGAAATGAAGATGAGAAAAAGAAAAATGCTCAGAAAGTGAGGAGTTTGTCATTTCCACAAAATCTGTCAGCTTGGTCTAGCTCAGTATTAAATCACTTCACCAAATTTTCTATTTTACAGTGAAGCACACCTGAAAAGCGTTGTCCTATCACCCCGTCAGAAGGACTTGCTTCTTCATCCATTTTGCCAAACAGAGCTGCTCAGTCTTATTTGATTCAAAGAGGACGGGGGGTGGATCTGCAGAAAATTTCTGCCAGCAAAGTCATTTTAAGCTAAAGCAGATTAGATACATTTCAAGAAATATTAACTTAAATAGTAAAGTAGAAAATAAATATTTATTAAAATTACATTACTAAGCTGTACATGTACTGTTGAATCCAGTTTTTTTTAATCAGTAAAAAATAATCCAGCAAAAAGTAACCATCTTACGCATTTATAGTTATTTTTATCTTACACATTTATAGTTATCTGAACAATATTCAGACTGAGAGTCTAATTTTTTGGGGAAGACTGTTCCATAGTTTAGGGGCCTGCACACCAAAAGTCAAGACCCTCTTACGCTTCAGTAAGAGCCCTTGACTTGATGACCTCATGGGTCAATGAATTATAATATACGTATAGGATGTCTGTTACTGACTTTTACAATATGCATTAACAAAAAAAAAAAAAAAAAAAAAAAATATATATATATATATATATATATATATATATATATATATATATATATATATATATATATATATATATATATACACAATTATATATTATTTTATTTTTTAAGCAGCATTTCATTCCTTAACATAGCAATCCCCCTATGTTTTTATGCTCAAACATATGCAACTTGGCATCTTTGTCTCTTTGTGAAAACCACAAAAGTATTTCATTGTGTGAGGCTTATTTATTATCTAAACAGCTCATCCTCAGTTCTCGCAGAGCAAAAGGCAAGGAAACACCTCGAACAGGTCACAAACTCATTGCAGGGCACACACATACTATTTTTTTCTCAGCTGAATGTTTTTTTTTTTCTGAAATAAGGTCTTTTTTTTTACAATGGAAGGAAAAAAGAAATAAGTGTGTAAAATACAAATCCATAAAAAGACTAACAATGTTATCTCCTTACTTCATTTTAGAAGTACAAGCAATAAACATACACACACACAAACACAGAGTGGCTACTAACCAAACTAACAAGATTTTATAATCACTAACAATAATAGTAGATCTAAATCTGTAGGTTTATCTTATAAGAGATTAAAGTGACTAAAGTGGTCTCCTGGCTTGAGTGCTGAACAATGTCTGTTTGCAGCAGAATTGACTGACAGGAGTACATTTACATACATTTACATTTAGTCATTTAGCAGACGATTTTATCCAAAGCGGCTTACAAATGAGAGAACAACACAAGTCAGCAATGCATACAAGAAGTACTGGTGTGCCCCCCTCTGTCTTCTCTATGCTTAAGAAAGAAGTCGATTTTTCCCTCAGAATACCATGGAATATATTAACACTTATATTCGCATGGAACTAATAGGCTATTACTTGCCTTCAGCTCGTTCGCAGTCATTTAAGATATAGCCTATGACTGGCATGGTGCTTTGAATGGGCCTAAATCTTGAAAAACACTTTATAGCTAACCCTTCTCCCCGTTTAAAAGTAATCCTGTTCAAATTACCTTGTCCAAGCTAAAATGTGTGGAATTCTGGGCTAATTTTGGTGGATGAAAGCAGGTGGCCTTTAGCATATTGCCAGCATTATACTCTCAGCATCCGTGCAGCTGTTAACATTATAAAATATGTTGTCTGTTGTGCTTGATAAAAATATAAAAACTCAACTATAAATAGAAAATAAATTAAAAATAACATTTTGAGATGTAAGATGCTTAAAATCTTTGTATTGTGGTTAACAGGGAAATAAATATACTGTGATTTTTATCCGCAAGTAAATTTTGTCCATGATGCATTTTAGAGCCACATCAACTTGCTTCATACTGTATTTATAAAAATGTATTTCCTATACAGTTAAAATACACATATCTGTAACAGTGTGCTGTTAAAAATGAGCACTTCTAGATTTTAACAAGCTGTTAAACTAGAAAGGATGTCAAAAAGTGAGTTGTCCATTGAAACAATGAAGGGTTTTAAAAGCCTACATGAAAGAAATTCAACACAGCATGGCAAAAAAAAGTTGGTTATTCACAGTCATCTGTTAAAAATTTAATGCCAGTATAAAAAAGAGAAGGCTTTAAAAGGAAAACCTCAAGATACAGGAAAGGAAAACTTTCATGAGTTAGGATATAAAACTGAAAATAACTTAAGAAAGCAGATCACGATCATGCATGATGCTCACCCTAAAATCATAGCCACATGATTACATTTATAATTGTGTCTAGAGGATATCCAGTAGATTACAGGGGCCTAGAGCTATTTACATTTTTCCAGCCTATGAATACTCGGGAAGCTTATGGAGTAAATGAACGTCAAGCTAGCACATCAAGAAATGTCCCACTGTTTTACAATGTTCTGCCACATTGTGAATTCAAAAGTAATTTTGTTTGAGTTTAAAATATATTAAATAAATATCCACAATACAGTTACAACTGTGGTGTCATCATCAGATGTGGATTTGCGAATTAAATTATGATTCTCACCTGTGGCTTGTCTGTTTTCATTATCTGTGTGTTTTTGAAGGGAGTTTAAAAAGGCAGCCAGGCCTATATGAACAAAAGCCTCAGCTACTGCATAACCACGAGAGACCATGATTGACTGAAAAGTCGTGTGGTGTATATATATATATATTATTATTTATTCCCTCTTTTTGACTTCTAATATGATCCTCATAATAATAAACCTCTTTTAATGTTTTAAAACATTGAAACGAAAACATGACACCTGCCACTAAACATTTTCACTTTGCACTATGATATTACTATAAATTTGTGGCTGTAACATAAAATGTCAGCATGTTATTGCTAAAAAGGGCCGTGCTTTATATAAGTGACTTGTATTTGTGGTAACTGTGTCATATGCATCTGCATCATTAACCGCATTTACACTTTGATGAAAAAGTGCCACTATACTTTAAGTCTTGGAAGCTGGATCAGTCTCTTTGGAACTGCCCTAAATCAACTTCATGCATATGCAAGAAGATGGCATCATTTTGTTAATTTAAGTGAATAAATCCCTAAAAGGCACAATCTCTAGTGCAAATCAGAATCCTCAATTTGTATATTTGTATTTGATCCTCAAAATGTAAGTCATTTAGAAATTAGTGTTAATTTTGAGGCAAATTCCCATTTTAGGTCATTTTTATGAGAAGTTTGGAAGATATTCTAATACCTATACAAATATGTGTTTAAACCACATAGTAATTAAAAAATGTTAACTAAACAGAGAGGTTTTTAATATTCTGACCCACTCAGATTTTATTTTAGAAAATGACTATATAAATTGAATGCATTGAATATGACCAGAAGGTTCTGGAAAGTAGAAAGTTCCTAACTGTGGAGTTTACTGCTTTATTAGGGTCTTTGGGACTTATAATGAACATGGCTATAATGAACATGGCTATAATGAACACTTATAATGAACATGGCTATATATGGAAATTAATCTGATGTTCATTTCGATAAATATAATTCCATCCAATTTTAACTTATTGTGTTTGGTTGATGTGTTGACTGTGTTCTGCAAGTCCAGGTTAGGAATGTTGTATGTTGGCTGCAAAACTGAGCATGCTTACAAATTATGCTTACACCTATTAAATTGCAAGGGGTGCAAAAGAAAATGGCCATTAAGACTTTCATGAATGCACTAACTTGTAGAGGTGCTGTGTGGGCTTGGAGTTAAAGCAGCGGCAGCAGCTTTGGGACATGCTAGAGAGATTCTTGGCCAAGTTTGTGGCTTGTGAAAAAAGTATTTTCAAAAATAGACTTAGAGCCTTAAAACTGGAGATATGACAGCAATATTTACAGCTGCGTCAAAATCCCTGAGTAAAGTGGAATGTTGCATAACAGAAGGTGCACGAAATAAGGAGTTGCATGTTTTAGACCTTCTGGGGTGCCAGGTTCTGGGTGGAGGTTCTGTGCAGATTACAGATGACTTAATGGTGTTAATAACCTAGACTTGCCTGCTCACAAGCTGTCAGTTTTGCAGAATTTTGGCTCACTTGACTTTTCATGTAACTACAGACTAACTACAGACACAGAATAATAACCTGCTTTCAGTGCTGAAGGAGGTTAATCCAAGTTTGAGTAATATTACTTGGAATCTGCAAAAATCTTTGAACAGCTAATGGAGCATGTGGTGTTTGAAGTTCCCAAACAATGGTACATGGAATTCTTGGACAATGTTTTAGTATATACACTGTTAATTAATACTAAGACTCTTGGAAAACTTAAAACACTAACAGTAGCACTACACACTACTAAACTAAGTTGCACACAAAAAAATGGGTGATTTTATGGGATGTGTTGTCAGTAAGATGGGCATAAAGACAAATCCAGATTGCTATAGTGCAACAATGAATCACATTCACCAACATTCATCAACTAAGGTGCTTTCTCAGGCGGCAACACTATGCTCTATGAAGGACTTACTACAGCAGTGCAGCAACTATAGCAGTGCAGCTTCATCAGCTCAGCAGTGAGACAGCAGCTTATCAGTGGGGCGACAAACAAGAAACCGCTTAGCCCATGAACTCAAATTGGATGGCTCTTATCCACATTGTTATGGGGCTATATATCCAGTCCACCCTGCAAATGAGCCTTTAGTTGTTCCATGAATTTTATCAGACACAGAAATTTTGCTCCTGAATAGGGCCAACGTTATATTTATATAAATCTTACTAGAACTAAAAAATAATAATAATAATAATAAACTATATATATATATATATATATATATATATATATATATATATATATATATATATATATATATATATATATATATGTACATGTACATGTACATGTACATATATATATATATATATATATATATATATATATATATATATATATATATATATATATATATATATATATATATGGATCCTGGTGTCACTTGATATTTGTTGAAACTGATTAATTTGCATCACACCAATCATGTTCAATACTTAAAAGATGTATGATTCAATACTAATTACAATATGTCCCAGCTGCATTAATGCTTTTTACTTTTGAAAGGTGTTTTACTTTATGATCATTGAAAAAAAAAGACTATGAGAAAAATAAAAGAATATATTTTTATATAGTTTTTTAGTACTTTTATTTCAGTCTTAAGTGATATATTCAGTTATGAAACATAAATGTTTGCTTTACCCGATTTTTTAAAAGTATTTTTAGTATTTTTTTACATTTGTGATCTTAATTATAAAGAATGAAGTAATTAGTAAGTTAATCACAAAATAAAATATAAAATGGTAACAAGTTTACTCAGTTATACATTTTTTTGTTATGAAAAAATTAATAAATGACCAGTTTATTATTAAGTCCAAATTGCTACATAACGAATGCAATGAAATCTAGAGTATGTGACTATCCTTTATTTCTAAACTAATTATATTTAAATAAATAGCAACATATATAAAACCTCTATATAAAACCATAAGTGCCCCAAAATAAAATTAAAAAATAATTGCAAACTGGCTGTACAATTATAAAACAAATTTTCTTTAAAGTGTTTGAGAAAATAAGTGATATAATGACTTTGTGGCTTTGCATTAACTGATCAAATTTGACACATCAACAGCATACCTAACACCAATTTCCACTTTGATGTCACGTAGTGAACATTTTGTTCTATTACCACAATGTTCCCAACAAGCGTATTACATGTGCTGCCAGGATGTGTCATGTGCCCTCAGATAATGTAAGAAAAATAGACTAGATTTATTGGGTATAAAACCACTTAAAACCATGACCATCTCAGATAGAATCACATTAGATGAACAAATTTACTAAATTCTCCAAAAAAAACAAAAAAAAAAACATAGAATTGCTTTTTGCATTTTACTAACAAATTTGAATGCATTTAGTGCAATTGCATTCTATTAATAAATAGATAGACCTTTAATCACAATTTCTCCATGACATCATAAAGTATCTGGATTAACTGGACATTTTAAAGCCTGCTTTGCAGCTCCAGAATAGGTCAAGACAAATATTTACGACAATCAGCCTAGGAACTAGTCTCAAACTGTCAAAGTGTCCTTGTCCCAGCCAGAAGTCTTAAGCTGAGGGATCAAGGAGTGTGCACATGCATGCATCAAAGCTCATGGTAAATATAACCTGCACTGCAAGAGTTCTAATGAGTGAAAAGAGTCAGGAAAAGTGATGAAGAGAATAATACATGAACCACATTGTTTCAGCTCTTTAAAATTATTAACATACTATACATGCACACATACACAGATCAGTTAAATAGGTCAGGGTAGATATACATAATATATTATTAGCTAAATGTTAATGATATAAGTTGTTGTTGTTGTTTTTTTTTACTATTATTATTACATTGTACAAAGTCACTAGTTTACAGAAATTTTTAATTTTTTTTCCCAACTATGCATTTAAACTGTACGACTTGTGTGAAATGTTTCAGGAATAATTCCCAACAGTAGTATGAGCAACAACTTATAGATTTAGTTATTCATTAGCCATTTTGGATCTAATTTGCCTTATGTTTAGGGTCATTGTCCATTTGGAAGACCCATTTGATTCCAACCTTCAACCTCAAGATAATGTTCTTTTCTCCTAATGCTATCTAAATTTGTAAAGTGCATCAGTGTTTTTTGCAGTTTAATACTCCCACAACATGATAACACCCCTATACTTCACAGTTGGGACCTAATTGCTTTTCTGAGCATTAGGTTGGCCAGACATCCTCATGTCCTTATGATAACTGTTTAGACAGAGAAACAAGTTACCTTTAGACATCTGGAAATTGTACTCAAGACTAATGAGGGTCTGTAGTTGTGTTCATGATTATTGGATTTTTTCTTCAATGTATGCATTATATATTCACAGCTGTGACTCCAATTAACCTAAATGTTGCCATAACATCATCTGGACTTTCTCAAATTGTTTGACGTAAAAGTAATCTTATGAGATTTTGTAATTTAATATAAATGTAATATTTAAACATAATAAAATTTATTAAAAAAAAACAACTGTATTAACCTTGATGAAGCAAAATAATATTAAAATGAACACTTGAAGTACATACATTAAAATCAAACTACATTAACAATTAGCATAAAATAGAGATCATTCCCCCTAATGTAGTAGATTGTAGAGCCAATCACTCTTACCATACCTTGACTAGAATGTATTTGCGCATTCTTTCTTTATATAAATTTAATAGTGACTGATAATGTATTGCTCTTCTCAAGTCCATTAAAAGATTTTCTATGGGATTCTGAGGGTCTGAATTGCCAACTCAAGGTCATGTTCCTTTAGCTTCTTAAGTAACTGCTTTGTATTTTGATGGTGTTTAGTGTTGTTGTTGAACTAGAAGCTGAACCTTGATGCAGTTTTTGGTAATTTAGGGCTGCATGTTTTCAATGAAATTGTTTGTTTTTGGAGCCTGACCATTTTAATCCTGACCATTTGCCCAGTTTGTGCTGAAAATAAAGCCCATTGTTTACACCACATTGTATTTAAATAGCTAATAAATATATGTTTGGGCATATCCAAACAAAAAAGTTCAAAAACACTTTCCCAACCCCATTAAGCTATTTTTATTTTAAAAACAAATTTTCATAACCCTTTATTAATATTTCTTGAATAATCTAAGTTTTAATAAGTTTTGATTTTAAAATTTGAAAAAGAAAAAAGTCATTTTAAGTGCATATGAAGGTGAAAATAGGCACTGTGAATACTATTTTAAATTCAGAGAAGAAAGGAAGAGCAACAATAATGAGCTTCAGCTTAGCCTCGGCAAGGCAAAAGTGATTGTACGATATAAAAGGTGATACTTGCTGCCTATTTGAAAAGGCAACAGAATCAATTCACAAACGGCCATTCTCTTGCTGAAAGCACCCCTGTTTAATGTACTGGTGTTTAACAGTGTATTGACAAACCCTCGAAATCACAATTAAATCCTACATTATCCCCTCTGATCGATCTAGTTCGCTTAACACTTGATGAACGGTTTAGCCCTTTGAATTGTGGATCAGCAAAAAAAAAAGAAAAAAAGTTGTGGTTAGCCAACCCAATAAACTTGTGTGGGTTGTCCAATGATATTCACACTTCTTATGAATCCTCAACAGGACTGAAGAAGCCCAAATAGTCATCAGATTAAGCATTGATTTCAATTAGCATCGGGCAGCAGCTAAAAAGCTGTTGTCAGTCAACTATCAGAGCTACCGCTATTGATTCACACGGGACTGTTCCATTTCATTTACGAGTGCAGACAGTGGCCTCTTGTCTGATTGGAAACCATTTTTTTCTTTTTTTGCACATTCTGAATGGTGTGTGTGTGTGTGTGTGTGTGTGTGTGTGTGTGTGTTTGAATGGACATCTGTAAAGGTTGCTAATAAGGTTACCAGCATCATGTGTGCAAAAAGATGACAGCTTTCTAAAGGTCATGATTGAAGATGAGGGAGAAGGTTGCTGGAAGAATGGAGCAAACTGGCCAGGAGGGAATGTGTAAAAGACCAAAAGTAGAGTAAAATGTCTTTTAATGCTTCTACAATATCAAAGGTTATATTGTAAATGATGCAGCCCAACTCTGATCCTATAAATTTGTTTAAAATCGTATTACAATGTTCACAATACAGTTTCATTAAAGGATCTTAAATGACATAACTCAAACATACAGGTCAAAATGTCTAAGCCACCATAACAATGTCCTGTTCTTAGGAGTTCTCAATTAGCCAGGTCATCTCAGGAGTTAACACTTTGATGGGAGGATGCAGTATAAAATGCTTAGTCTGCAATTTTGAGAACATCATTTTGTTGATATCATCGCTTGGTTCTAGAGTCTACAATGCATTTTACTTTTATAATTACTAGAATTAATGCTTAGCATAAAATTACTTTTAATAAAATGGATCACTTTATTTAATAAAGTGGATCACTCCACTACATTTTGTGATATAGAACCAATCATAATGACCAGTTTGTAAATTCTGTATATGAAACATAAAGCATTTGTCTTCTCAATCTGGGTGGAGTTTTCTTGTTGTCCCTGTATCCTCTTATCCTGTTGTCCCTGTATCCATGTGGGTTTCTCTGGGTTCTCCGTTTTCATCCCACAGTCCAAAAACTTTATTTCAAGGTGAATTGGCTGCTTTAATTTGCCCCATTTAAAATAATTACACCTATATAGTGTCTGTGCGGATGAGTGTGTGCCCAAATATAGATTGGTGCCAAGTCCTGGGTGCATCTGCCCAGATCTTGAAACGTTTTAACCTGGATGGGCATGCCCCCACCCCCGTGATCTTTTAGAATTATGCAGAAGATAATGAGATGAGATAAACTTACACATTGAACAATTTATATTTTCCATTGCTTTAAAATAAATTAAAGTTTTAGTCAAAGATCTTTGGTGTGTGTCAACGTCAGCCTGCGTTTAACACCGTATAAAGACTTCACTTCAGAGCATACATCTTCTGTGTTCTTGCCTTACTGAAATTTCCTGTCTTATACACACATTGTCACTGTGGGTGTTATAGCTAAACTGCCGCTTAGTAATTGAAGATAGAACAAGAGTGAAAATGGAGAGCACTTCAAGACACTGAACACTGCATACCATTTGACATTATTTCCCAGATGTGTGTCACTCAAACCTATGCTTCTTGAGTGAGACATACTGAGCCAATTAATGGATTAAATGCCCATTACTTGTGCTGCTTGGAAGTTATGAACTTTCAAGAAACTTTGAAATTAGTTTATTGATTGTTCCTTCTTCACAATGTGCCCTGTCTCGGCAAAATAAGCACAAATTGAGTGTGGTTATTTCTCTCTCTCTCTCTTCTTTCTCTCTCTCTCCCTTCTTTCTCTCTCTCTCCCTTCTTTCTCTCTCTCCCTCTCTCCCCCTCACCCTCAAAAACACTTACACTTCGACACATATAGGTTAGTACATATCACATCATTTGTGCATTAAATTGCTCAAACAATTATTTAAATGACATTTATTATATTAATGAGACTTTACAGATCCATCACTGTATCAACCACGATGGAGCAAAGTAAAATTACCACTTGAAGTACATGCGCTGAAACTAAAATAGAAATGTATATATAGAGTGTGAGTGAAGCAGACTGTGATCAGCGCTAGACTTTAATTACACTCATGATAATGTATAACACGTTTTCACCTGCTGTATTTAGAACTGGAACAAGGTAATAGTGGCAACAACGTTATATCTAGATAATTAAAAATGCTTTCACTATACTTTGTGTGGCAGGAGCGTAGAGAAACTGTGTTTAAATGAACACATCTATTGCCCTTGATTCCATCAAACACATGGTGGTCCATTTCTCCATGCCCCAGTCTTGTCAGTATTGATAGATTTACCACCTTTTAAAAATATACATTTACTTATTTACAAATTTATGATTTCTATTTGTTTAACAATTTATTTATTTATTGTGATATATTTAGTTGCCAGTTAATAAAAAAATCTAAATAATTACAGGGTGACATGGTGACATAGTGATGAGTGTGTATGCCTCTCAAGCACTGGGGATCCAGGTTTGAATCCTGATCTCTTTAAGGTTCCATGTTCTTCCTGTATCTGCCTGGGTTCTCCGGTTTCTTCCCACAGTCCAAAAAACATGGATTCAAGGTTAATTAGTTGCTCTAAATTGCCTCTTTATTGTGTTATAGTGACTATGTAAGTAAGTGTGTGCCCAGAAAGGGATTTGTGCCCTGTTCTGGGTGTATCTGCCAGCACCGGAAACATTCTCCCTTATAAGGGCTTGTGATTGTAGTAGAGGATTAAGTGAAAGATAATGAGATAAGATAAATAATTGCGTATTTCTTTGTAAATAATGATGGTTCATTAAATTTTCTTTAAAGCATAAAGCTTGGTGAATATATGATTAAAAATATGATGAATATTTAAATGTGAAAGCAGTACAGACCAAAAAAAAAAAAAAACGTTTTAAGTAAAAAAAAATTGTTCAGTAGCATGTGACACTAGATTATCTGTTGTGAAGTCTAGATTTTAATACATTTCTTTATTATCTTTATAAATTTCTTAAAAAGAAAATGTATAAAATGCACTTAAAAATAACACAAATACATAGTTAAAGTAATATAAGACATTTAAAAATTCTATGCAACTTCTTTTTATATACAGTCTTACTTCACTTTGTATGCATGTGATTACTGAGTAACACACTAACAACACACACATGAGACTTACACATACTTACACATCTTTCATGTTTTTAAATTCATGTTTTTGGTTTGACATCACACAAGTCATTGGTCATATTTTGTTGCTGTAATCAAACTAGCTGCACATTATGGATTCTCAATAATCTTAATTTTTTTATTTTTGACATTAGCCACTGGCAATAGTGTAGTTCCTTACCCTAAGGTCCAAAGCTTCCTAAAGCAGACATGCCTTTAAAACAGGGAACATGAATTAAACAAAATACAGCTCTGATAACAATTAAATCTTAAGGATGCATCAAATATATACTGTATATATATATATATATATATATATACAGTTGTGATCAAATTTATTCAACCCCCAATGCTGCGAAGGGTTTTATGGAATTCAGTGCACATTTGTAATTGTGTTCATAATGAAATCTTACAAGGACTTGTTAAAGAACTAAATGCAACTAAGATAGCATCAATTGTTTTTGTCATAAAGTATTAAATGGCCTTTTTGTGATTTCTTCATTGACACAATTATTCAACCCCTTTACAACTACCACTCATAAGAACAGAGGTTCATTCTAGTGTTTTCAATCAGGTATTGAAAACACCTGTGGATGTCAACGAGCAGCAATCAAGCATGATAAGCACCAATTAGGCAGATTTAAAAGGACTGTGATACTCAGCTCCTTCTAGACATCTACTGGTGTGTTTACAAGCATGGTGAAGGCAAGAGAATGGTCCCAGAAGACAAGAGAAGAGGTTATTGCTCTTCACAAGAATGGCAATGGATATAAAAAGATTGCGAAGTTGTTAAATATTCCAAGAGACACTATCGGAAGTATCATTCGCAAGTTCAAGTTAAAGGGCACAGTGGAAACGTTACCTGGTCGTGGCAGAAAGAAGATCCTGACCGCGACTGCTGTGCGCTACCTGAAGCGTAATGTGGAGAAAAATCCCCGCGTGACTGCTAAGGAACTGAAAAAAGACCTGTCAGATGTGGGCACTGAAGTTTCAGCTCAGACAATAAGGCGCGCACTGCATAACGAAGACCTCCATGCCAGAACTCCCAGGCGCACCCCCTTGCTGACTCCAAAGAACAAGAAAAGTCGACTGCAGTATGCCAAAAGTCATGTGGACAAGCCACAAAGGTTTTGGGACAGTGTACTGTGGTCAGATGAAACTAAATTAGAACTGTTTGGGACAATGGACCAGCGCTATGTTTGGAGGAGGAAGAACCAGGCTTATGAACAAAAGAACACCTTGCCTACTGTGAAGCATGGCGGGGGGTCAATTATGCTTTGGGGCTGTTTTGCTTCTAATGGTACAGGAAAGCTTCAACGTGTGCAGGGTACCATGAATTCCCTTCAGTACCAGGAGATCTTGGAGGAAAATGTGATGGAGTCAGTCACAAACCTGCGGCTTGGGAGATGTTGGACCTTCCAACAGGACAATGATCCGAAGCACACATCCAAGTCCACTAGAGCATGGTTGAACATGAAAGGCTGGAACATTCTAGAGTGGCCATCGCAATCACCAGACTTAAATCCAATTGAGAACCTCTGGTGGGACCTAAAGAAGGCAGTTGCAGTGCGCAAGCCTAAGAATGTGACTGAACTGGAGGCTTTTGCCCATGAAGAATGGGCTAAGATACCCATAGGTTGCTGCAAGACACTTGTGTCAAGCTATGCTTCACGCTTGAAAGCTGTCATAACTGGAAAAGGATGTTGTACTAAGTACTAAAAAATAATGTCACTAGGGGGTTGAATAAAACTGATAATGATGTGAGCACAGTAAAGACATTTGTGGTTATTCCATCATAAATATTATGTTATATTTGTCTAATTTATAAGTGCCTCTTTGATATAATTGTAAATAAGATGACTGAAATGATCCAAATCAATGTCAAACTGGCCAAAACACTTTATTTTAGTAGGGGTTGAATAAATTTGATCACAACTGTATATATATATATATATAAAAACTTATACACATTTACATGTTAATTTTGACGTTTTGGACGGAACAGTGATGTCTTAGTGATTAGCACGTTCGCCACTCATTGCTGGGGATCCATGTTCCTCCATGTCTGTGTGGGTTTCCCCCTGGTTCTAAGGTTTTCACCCACTGTCCAAAAACATGGATACATTGGTAGATACATCAAGGTACTTTGGCTGCTCTGCATTGCCCCATACGGTATATAGTCTGTGTGAATGAGTGAGTGTGTGCCCAAGTATCTGTGTGTGCAGTATATCTGCCTAGCAGCTAAAAGTTCTCATGGACATGTAGAACCGTAAGGACCTAGTATAGGATTAAATGGAAGATAATGAATGGATGTATGGATTTTTAATGCATAAATTTTATCACAATATATGATAAGTATTAAGCCATTGAAAATGTAATTTGGTTTTCAGAAACTTCTGTGCAGTCCTCATCTAAAATCAGATTTGCAAACATTTTAATTTTGAGGTTTTGTATTTGTATTTTGTATTTGCTGAAATAAGTATTTTAATCTTTCAGGAAAACTATGGTCGAGGACATAAATGGATTAAAAAAGTTACACTTTACAGACTTATGATGCATCTCAATGCCTTCGATTAGAATGTCGGCAGCTTGTGGCTTCATCCTCAATACTAGCACTTTGATTTGTGTAAATCAATGACTCTGCACTTAATTTATTACCACAAATAAGAGAAGCCTAAACACAGTTACAAAAACAATATTGATATGAAATGAAACAGAAACATGCACTCATGGATTATTAATGACAAAGCAGATAAGTCAACAAGCAGAAGTCTGCTAATACTATTTAAACAATACAGTGCTTATTTATGTAATCGTTTGGTGTAAATAAAATCTTATATTTTTAATTCCGATTCTCTGCAGTTAGAATATATATTTCTAATGTTGCACTTATATCTAAAATTCAGCATTAAAAGAAAACTATTCTATATATAAATATGTAGCAAACAAACTTCTATTGGGTTTTAATTGAACACAATAAAATGGTAAACATACAGACACTGAATCATGTTTGAACTCGGGTTCTGACATTTTCATCTTTTCTGAATATCACTGAAACCTATAGAGCAAGGTTCCACTCTTATACCTATAGACATCCATTTTCTTCTAGTAATGAACACTGAAATGCCATTTCAGCATCAGCAATATTTATTCCTACCACTAAGATGGATCAAAGACTTTTCAACTACATAAAATCATAACAATTACAGCTGTGAGAAAGCATTCCATTCTTCAAACATCATTACATCTGAATCACAACCTTTTTGCTCAGTGCTGGTTTGTACAGCCACCACTTTTTTGAAACTACATTTCTGCAACTGCATTTACTGTTATTCTGCATAGTTATACAAATTACTTGACCTGTACCCCCCCCCCCCAACTCTATGGAAGTGGAAGACAATGAATGAATGAATTAATTTTAATGTTGTGTAATTTTAACATTGTGTAATTTTACCCGAAATCCTAATTGAGATGCGGGTATTTTGATGAATATTATGAAAAAAAGAGTAGATGTATTTAAAAAAAAACAAAAAAACGTAACAACTATCACTTGACAAGCCTCTTTTAGAGGTTTTTATATAACTTTTCATATGACTAAGGATCAAGCTTTCTTATCTCAGTGATTCATCAAATTTGCATTTCATCTCTTTTTTTTTTTAATTTACTTAGTGTAAGCTAAATGTAGTTATGTAGTTAACTAACAATAACAGCATTATTTTAATACTTCACATACTTAAAATATGAAGTAACAAAAGCAGAAGAGTGTTTCTATCACTGCATTTCTGGAATCAATATGCTGCCAACTACTCTGTGCAGAACATGGACCATAGCGGGAAGGACAGAGTTTGCAGAATCTGCATATTTTCTTACCTGGTATTGTCAGTATGCTTGCAGAATATTCTGTTCAATAAACTTCACTTCATTTCTGTTCATATTTAGTTTCCAGCTTGTTCTCTGTGCTGGTCCAAACCTTTCTCATACTGTTTCACCTCTCATGCCGAGGAGCATTTGTTCATCCATCTGTCTGTCAGGCTGTAACAAGTTATTTTCTTATCCTTAAGTAATGAAACAACAGTTTAAAAGAGAGATGTTTATAAATATTTTTTTTGCAGTCTATTTAAAACCTTTTTAGAATAAATTTGCATTAAATTCCGTACAGTGGAAGGTTTCTGCTGCACTGCTCTCATTAAAACTTTTAAACATATTATTGTAAACTTTTACTTCACTTCTGCTTTTTGCCTTTGTCTCTACTTATTTTACCTTTGTTGGATTCATTGGCATACACATGCTTTTATTTTACTCACTGGGACATCGATGATTTAGTGATGCCAGAGGCAATATGCTGAAATTGTTACTCTTTAAAAAAGGCTATGCATTATGTTTGAAAGACAGTATAAAATGTGTAATAGGAATGTAATAAACCTATATATAATCTAATTAGAATTCACAAACTTTTGGCCCTGACTTAGCTTGGACCACATGGATCACTCTGATTTAGCTCAGACCACCCTCCCTGGGAATTGGGTCTACTTCTAAGTAGCAAGTTATTGATATCGTAATTGAAAGCACTTTTAGTTACAGTGCTGTGTGTTCTGAAATGCAGCCACTTAATTTTTGCATGACTGAAATAAAACTTACTGCTCTCATGTCAGTGTAATTCAGATAAAGTGCGGGTTGGAATATGTAATAAATAAAAATATGGCACACACTGGGGCAGCACGGTGGCTTAGTGGTTAGCACGTCCGCTTCTCAGTGCTGGGGATTCATGTTTAAATCCCAGCGTGTCTATGTGCATGGGTTTCCTCCGGTTTCTACCCAGAGAATGTAAATTGATTGGATTTGCACCCTGTCCTGGTATCTGCCCCACACCCGAAACGTTCTCCCCTGGGGAACCCCCTCCCCACTCCCGATAGCTGGGGAACACTCCTCATGACTCTAGTACACAATTAAGTAGAAGATAATGAAAGGAAAGAATGAATAAATGCCTAACACTGAAATCTGATAGCATCAATCCAACTGAATTAAACAAATTTAAATGTAACTCATGTTTCTGTTGGGTATGTTTCTATATTCCATTCATACTGTAAAACCATATCTAGAAGAATATGATAAATATACTTGTGAAAAGAGAATAGCACAGCCCATTTATGCAAGATCAGTTTCAGCAGTAAATAAACAGACAGCTTGATCTGCCTTGAATTTAGGATACCACTTTCCCTTTCTGCACGAATGCATGTTGTGTTTTACCATTCAACTTGTCAATTTAATTTTCTTTGAACCCAGAGAGCATGAGTGTGTTGTGTGTTTTACCTCCATCATGATGTATGCCGAGCCCATAATTTTACATACTGCATGCTTTGATTTGTAGGCCAGGCAAGTCATCAAACATTTCCACCTCGTTGCCTTTAATGCATGAGTATGAAAAGAGCTGTTTCCAACGTAGCTGGAGGAGTAGAGAGGAAGATGGGAGAAAGATTTATATCTAAACTCTATGCATTCCATCTTTTTAGCACTACCATGATTAGGACTGCGCCTTCTGCAACAAAAGCGGTAACCCCTGTGGAATTAATATCTTATGGACTGAAAAAAATAATAATTTTAGAGCTGAAGAGAGTGAGAGCAACTATTTCACAAAGAAAGTTTGGTGTCTAACGCATTTCACAAATCTTCATTAACCAAAAACATTCTGAAAATGCAGCATAACATTTTTCATACAATTATATTTAAGTACGCAGTGCCAGTCAAAAGTTTAGACACACCTCCTTTTTGCTCCACTTATTGTCCATGTAATCATGTAATTGCATTTACTGCAAAAATGGACTATTAAAGACTTTAGTGCAGCTGTTTGTGGACTACAGTACAGATGTACCACAGTTTATAAGTCCTTCTTTATGGTAGGTGGAAAAAATGGAGCTAGATGGTGGTATGTCCAAACATTTAACTGGTTCTGTAAGTATGTATGTATTATATCTTACCTTTAACATACAGTATGCATAGCTTTATTATAAATCTACTACATATATCTGCACAATGGTTACACACAGTATAACATTAAGATTTTCTATCAAACAACCTTTCATAAGAACATATTTTATGGATGTGTAATTGCATTTTAACCAGAACTAGTCCAATATTTTCATTTGCAGCAGCTCTTATTAATTCATTAATCAGTGATCCATTCAATAAAAATAATATCCTTGATTTCATTACAATGGTATTATTAAGGCTTTGAATTCCTAAAATGAGAATTAGAAAGCTTACATTATGCACTTTAATTAAAAAAGGTTTTCAGTGTAATTGATTTGTCCTTGTTCTTGAAGTCTCTTAGCTGCTTGATTCCTGGTAGTTCGTTGAGAGAATATGTTCTAATGAATGCTGACTTCAACTTCTTTCTGGGTCACAGGCAAATGGAATTAGAAGCAGGGATTTAAGGAGGCATTGTTTTAAAACTATAGTGTCATTGTTGTGGATGTTTCTAAAAGATTTCTGAATCTCAGACGTCACATTTTACAGGCAAAATGAAAAAAATATTTGGATCTGTCCATTTGGATCACCAAGGTGCAGTTCCTCCCTTTCCTTGTGTTTGATCCCGGAGAAAATAACATGTGGCCCGAAGACACAAAGGAGAGGGTGGATGCTTGACTAAGAAAAAGCAGGAAAGTCAGACACAATGGAATAAGACATGTGAGACTCAGAGTAAGTGTGTGAAGAAGACAGTCAAGCAGAGACAATATAGAGAGAAACAGGAAGAGTGTCTGAGAACCTGAGCTTTCACTGGGCAACGCTAGAGCGGCTAATGGCAAACAATGAGGCACAAGTATCCTCATTCAGTAATGTTACTTCAGGCTTCTCAGACATGGAAAATGTTTTGAGGTTTATTAGACTTATGCTGGAGCCTATCCCAGTGCTCATTTTAAGAAGGCGTTGACACACCCTGGACAATTTAATTATTCTAATTTACCAGTCAGGCGGCACAGTGACTTAGTGGTTAGCACATTTGCTTCTCAGCAGTAGGTGGAGTTTGCATTTTCTCCCTGTGTCTGCATGGGGTTCCATTGGGTTCTCTGCTTTCCTGCCAGAGTCCAAAAACATGCATTCAAGGTGAATTAAATGCCCTAAATTGCCACATATAGCGTGTGTTTGTGAGTAAGTGTGCTCAGCAATAGACTAGTGCCCTGTTCTGACTGTATCTGCCCAGCACCTGAAACATTCTCCCCTGGGTGGGCATGGAGAACCCCTCTACAACCCTAGTAGAGGATTAAGTGGAAATATTGAATGAATTTACCAGTCACTAATGAACATGCAAACAACATTTCTTGTTTAAAAGTTGAAAACTGGTCATAATTATTCTGTGGTGAAAGAGTTAACCAGTGAACCTTTGATACAGAGAGTATGCCACCTTAGATAGCAGGTTTTTATGTTTTGTTCTAGGGATTAAATCTATGCTGGTACACTATAAGGTTCATTTCAAATCACGCCAGCAGTATTCCTTGTGTAATACACTGTATAATATATGTAATTGTATACTTATGAAATAATTTAATGCATGAAGCCAAACATTAACCTGCTACTTAGAACTTATTTTTGCAGCATTTAAAAACAAGTAAATTGTTTCGGACAAACATATTACATCAGTTACTTTGTTACTTAATTAGGATTTACGTAGAATTGGTTTATGTTTATGTGGGATTTTCTTAATAAAACACTTATGTTCTAAAACTAATTATGCAGTTCCAATTACCAAACTGAAAATGTTGCATAACAATCTCATTACTGAATTTGCAGCCATGCACCCCTCATTTGTATCCGTGCTCACTTAGTTGAGCAAAGCTGAAGTGGCTTGTTTCTTTAATTTTCCCAAACGGGGTGCACACAAGCTTAATGTGCCCCACTCAGAGGTCTGTGCTTTAGACCCCACTTTGCTTAAGACAATTATCTTTGTTCCAGAGTGATCCAGTCGCATTCATCTCAAAAACCAATTACAAGATGCTCTACAGGAGTGAAATATTTTGTGTTTTGTTTTTTCTGTATAAAGAAAAAACAGTTTCGAGGGGCATGTACTTTAAAGTTCTAGACTCCTAATTACAGATGCAGTAACGATGATAAAATATTTATTTGACAGTAAGACTTTGCTGGATTTGACTCTTGAACGTTCATGTTAAAGGCAATCCTGTTTTCCCTGTTCATATTTTAGACATAAATTATTAACCTACTAAGCACTGACTCTTGTATGTTAGCAAACTAATCATCTAATAAAGGCATTGTTAAACCATATGTAGAACTCTTGAAGGAATGATGCCAAAGGCTTTCAAAAGGCCTTAGTGATGATGTTCTCAGATAAGATGCTTCAGACAATTACAGTAAGTTAATTCACAGCATTAAACAGCATAATGACAAAATAATACACATCGTATTATGGCATTAATGTCATATGCAGTGAAAAGGAAACATTAAAGTTTAATGGAATAACTTAGATAAGGCGTAACTATCTGTCACTGTGACTAAGGAATGAGGACCCAAGACAGGAGTTCAAAAACACAGGAGCTGGCTTTTATTCACACACACTATTTAACATGTACATTTAAAGTCTGTGTTGATGATGATTCGCCATGCCGTGGCATTCTGCAGGTCGATGTCAGGTCTCACTCCCCACGGCATGTCACACAGTCATCAGACAGAGCTGAATCAGGAGCGCTAATATCCTGATCAACGCACAAGGGAATCTATGCAACAATATACATATGGTTTTATTAATTACAAAATAACTGGACTTGTTAGCAATGCAAAAATGGTATAATAATAATAATTAGTAGTAGTTGTTGTTGTATTAGTAGCAGTAGTACAAGTAGAAGTATTATATCTTATTACATTATAGGATTTTATTTCTGCCACAAACAAACCCTTAGTATCTACTCTAGATGCAATATTGTACAAAATAATTCTTTAAGCATTTTTTAGAAGCCATAAACAAATCAGGAATCCCTCTGGCACAGTCCAAACCAGCCAGCATTGGGTTCTGTCCGCCTACTTGCTTGCTGTGCTATCCCTGCTCGAACCTCAGCAGGTGTAGTGCTCTGTACTTGGCTTTAGATGGGGTGGTTGGTGACTTTAAGCCCATTCCTCATGTGGAGCTTGCACATCTTGCTAGCCACATCTATCCAGTACTTTAATCTAAAGCCTCACCAGTCTTTTCTCACACCTAGTGACTTGAAGCAGAAACATTTCTTAGTTTAGCAGATAATTATAAAGAACCTTTAGAACGACAGTGATATGATTGTCTTAGATTGAAAGGCAAGTGAAATTTGTCAACATAAGCCTGCAACAGGTTTAATTTAACCCACCCACATAGACACACACACACACACACACACACACAGTAGCACATTTCCCACATTACAACAGAAAACATGTTAATGTAACCTGAAAATCAGTGGAAAAAAATGCACAAATGCAATGCATTGTAAGACTATGCATATGAACAGCTACTCCAAACTCTGACATCACATATCATCAAGCAACTATTGTTCTAAAGCATTCCAAATCATGTTACATTGATGCTTAAGCTAAACAAATGCCTGAGGGTGAGTTGATTATGTAATAAACAACTCCACAGAAATGAAAATTGCCATCGCTGTATTGTTGTAATTATGAATTGAAACGGTCGTATATTGCTTTAAAATTGGAAAATGGATGATTCCGCCAGGCTTGTCAAGGAAAAGCAGCCCGATGAGAGGTTGGTGGAAAGAGTCCAATTTGAAGCGCAAGGTCAGGGATTTAAGTGTGAAGCAAAAGGCCTATAATTGGCATCCTTCTTGCCTTATTAAAACAGAAAGCTTTGCTGATCTTTAATACTTGCCAGGGTTTTATTAAGCTCCTGGGCAAACAACTCATTGCAGCTATGTGAAATGAATGCTGTTAGCACCAAAGATTCCACTTGTGATTTTGAGGACACTTTAAAAAAGCTGATCAGCTATGTTTTGAAGTAAATATAGTGAAGCATTGCATTAATTTTTAAATAAACTAGAGACAATAATACGTGCACAGTTAATACTTAACTTATACCAAAAAGGAATGAATATTTTTTGCTTGTTTTTTAATTAATCACTGTACTGAATTCTTTTTTATATAGGCACTTTATATACAGTTAATACAAAGTTGTTGTACTTCCACCAGACTCGCACCATTTCAATGTTCTAGATCTCATCAATAGGGGGTTGAGTTCAACTCTCACAGAGGTCTCACAGAGGCCTACCACAGTTCATAATTTTGAAACACTAACTATTTATATAGGGGATTAAATGCATTTATTTAATTAAGTGTTAATTAATCCCAAAAGATTGAGCCAGTCCACCCTGCTCATTGTTACTTTGTTACAACAATGCTGACAGTACAATAATCCCTAAATTTTCTGCAGTTTCTGCTGTTTTTACTTTTTTTCAGTAGTGCTATTTTGTCTATTTTTTTATTATGATGTCATAACCTGTGGCATGATCCAATAAACTGCTTGCTGCAGGTCCAACATCTCTGTTACATTATGGTCAGGATTTTATTTCAGATTTAAATTTTTTTTTTTTAAAGTTTCCATGTTCTCCCCGTGTCCGCGTGGGTTTCCTCCAGGTTCTCCGGTTTTTCCCACAGTCCAAAAACTTGGATTAAGTCAATTGAGTTCTCCAAATTGCCCCATTTAGAGTGTGTATATGTGCGTGTCTGTGTGAGTGAGTGTGTGCCCAGCGATAGATTGGCGCCCTGTCCTGGGTGTATCTGCCCAGCGCCCGAAACTTTCTCCCCTGGATGGGCATGGGGAACCCCCCCCCCGCGAACATAATATAGGATAAGGCGGAAGATAATGGATGGATTTAATAACGGTAACTTTATGCTCTTTCAACAACTTTTTTGTAAAATGACTTCTTTTTTGTAAAATGATTCTTTTGGTTGTTGTATTTTTGAACATACCAAATTCTTTTTAAAATGTAACTCATGAATAGGTGCTAACATTTATTTATTATCTTTTTGTGGAGCAGCGGTTTACTTCTTGCAGTCCTGCTAGTGTTATTCAGTGTTCACCTAATAGAACTCCTGATAAACATTCATTCATTCATTATCTCCCGCTTTATCCTCTATTAGGGTCGCGGTGGGGTTCCCCATGCCCATCCAGGGGAGAACGTCTCGGGCGCTGGGCAGATAGACCCAGGACAGGGCGCCAATCCATCGCTGGGTACACACTCACACACTCAAACACACTCTATATGGGGCAATTTAGAGAACTCAATTAACTTGATCCATGTTTTTGGACTGTGGGAGGAAACCGGAGAACCCGGAGGAAACCCACGCGGACACGGGGAGAACATGGAAACTCCACCCAGATGGGGATTCAAACTGAGAATCCCTAGCACTGAGAGGCGAACGTGCTAACCACTAAGCCACCGTGCCGCCCCTGATAAACATATTAAACATTTTGAAAGTTTTTGCTTAATAAGTTAGTTGCTTACAAGTTGATGTTTGTTCCTTTGGGACCACTCACAAAAATTTTTCAGCACCTTGTTTGAAGATACCCAAGTTAAATACTTGACTTTCAAATGTGCATATCCACAAGTTTTATATTGTAATATTGGATTATGTCCTGTAGAAATAAACCAGGTCTTATAAAAAATTTGCTTATAATATAAATTAATTAATTCTATGTACTTTTATGGCATGATGATACGTTTAAAATCTTTGGGTCTCACACACACACACATACCATAAATAAATATGGTTTTGATATAAAATTGCCTTTTCCCTGGAGTTAACACTACTAGAATACACAGTAACACACAAACACACAGACAAAGAATCAGTGCTTGGAAAGCTTTCAAGGGGGCTCTGGGATAAAGCAGCAAAAATAAACACAATTTCAAAGGCTTTAACTATCCCTTTGAGTACAGTTAAGGGCACATTAACAAGTGAAAAATTCGAAGAGCCAACAATACCTTGCTTAGATCATCCTGTCCTTCTAAACTGGATGACAGATCCAGGAGGATATTGTTGCGAGAAGCTACCAAGTGGGCAGTGGTAACTTTCAAGGACTTTTCAGACTTTATAACAAAGATTGATCAGTCAATTGCACAAAACTGTATTATACTTTATACAAACTGGCCCTCAATCACAGAGCAGCAAGAAAGCATCATGTTCCTACAATTAGTAACAGTGAATACAATTAAGGGTTTGGAAATATAGGATTTTAAAGTAATGGGATTAAAGATTATAATTTTTAAATTACCATTTAACATTTTTGACTTCTGGACTTGAAGCACTTTTGTTTAACAAAAGCAAGTAAAACACTCTACATATAATTAATGAGTACTAAACATTATGCTGTAAAATTCTGAAAATTCTTATGTGTCAATAAGCACTAAAGATATAATAGTGTACCAAATTCACAAATATTGTAGCTTGGTAATAGTTATGTCTCCTTTTGGTACATTATATTTATTATGCATTTAACTCACAAACATATAAAATTGCAAAAAAAAAAAAAGTAAAAAACTGAAATACTGAAAAATAATTTTCTAAGCAAATAAGTAATACACATAACACACAATACAGGAGTGTGGGCAACCTTGTCATTGTCAGTTTAATTTAATTAAATTAAGCTAAATTATAATAAAACATGCTATTTAAACACGTGTCTTTGCATTAGACTAAATAAAAAAAATCACACCTTTATTAAACAAGCTTTGAATGTCAGTTAAATTCACTGCAACTAATAAAGGCTTTTAACTTCGACATGTTAACACAGATGCTATAAAAATAAACACCTGTTGCAATTGTTATTGCTATCTAAATTAGCCAGAAGAGTTTGCTCAAATGCCACAGGGAACAATATTTGCATATTATTTTCCCCCTTGTACCAGTGAAATCCACATTAGAATGATGCCATATTAAATGGGTAGTTGTGTTGGACATATACCCTATTTCAGGTCTCCAATGCTGCCACACTAACATCAAGTCATTAGCCTGTTTTTCACCCTTGTTTACTATAAAAATTGAGGGTTTTAAAACTTCATTTTAATTAGGTTGCCTGTCTAAACATCTACTAATTAGATTCAGAAGTTGTTTCATAATGTAATCAAAGTGGAAACCTCATATTAGATCAATCCCCATGCATAAAGAAATAGTTATGAATCTTGTCGACTATTCATTTCATTTGGTAAGGTTTCGGTCAGCTGACCACCGCAGCCCACTGAACTGGATCGGAATTCACATCAAATCACATGATATGACCTAAACAGACCAGAGCTCACATTGAATCAGATGCCTTAAATGAATGGTGAGATGTGATGATGTGAGCTGTTGCAGTCATAGTATGCACTAAAAGTCATATACAAGTAGTATTTTTATTTTAAATGCTTTGTTGTAAATCTTATTTGAAAAAGAAACCTTGGATTTTAAATTGTTCTTGTTTTACCATCTGCTGTGTTTGTTAGTGCAGTACACGATTCAGAATTTTGTTAGTTTAATCTGACTTGATGTTTTAATACAAATATAATCAAATTTAATCAATTCTTGATTACTCGGTCTGTCCGATCTTTGAAAATAATAGGCTCCAGTTAATCGGGCAGTTGTAGTTTATTTGGTCATCACAGACCTGCCTTTAAAAAAAAAAAAAAAAGTTCTGCAATGTGTGTGAGTAAATTTATTATTGATCTAAAGTAACCTAAATATATTAAAACCTAAGCTTGGGGCTTAGACTAATTTGATTTATCTTCCGCTTAATCCTATAATAGTTTCGTGTGGTGGTTCCTCATGCCCATCCAGAGGAAAACATTTCGGACGCTGGGCAGATAGATCCAGGACAGGGCACCAACTCAGTGCTAGGCACTCTCTCTCTCTATCTCTCTCACACACACACACACACACACACACAATATTGGGGCAGTTCAGATAGGGGCAAATTTGAGACCATGTTTTTTGGACTGTGAGAGAAATCCAGAGAACCTAGAGAAAACCCACCCAGATCGTGAGCTGGAACCCAGTCGCTGAGAGGTGGACATGCAACACATTACTCCACCTTCCAGTCCTGAATTTGATTTCTAAATCATTTAAATGTTTTGGAAATATAGACGAAGTGATCATCATTTGGATATTTGACTCATCAAACTGCAAGCTTAATTTCAAAAAGGAAGGAAGAAACTCATAACTTTGTTTCTTCACAATATAATTATCCCTCAAAACATATTCTATACAAAACATTTTTTTCTTTTTACTATTTTTATCATGCACTCACATACATATACAAAAAAAAAAAAAAAAAAACTCATTACAGTTCCGAGCAATAACTGTAACCCTTCCCTTCACACTTTCCTTCTTTTATAAACGCCTTTTATTAATTCTGCTGACATTATAACAAATCTGTCAATTAGCGCTTCAGCTGTGGTAATATCAATGCAACAGCAATAACTAGCACATATTTTATCTATGTCTGATAAACAGTGGTACTACAATTTAACTCAAGAGAGTCAATAAAAACAGATCCTTAGTGCCTCGAATGCTTTTTGGCACCTAACTTTGCCCTTGCTTACTCATTGAAATGTATGCATAACACATACACACAGTGTTGTTTAGTCATTTTTAGCTCACAATCTAAATAGGAACAGATGATCTGGATATAATGCAAACATAAAAGAAGAGGTAACTCTTGTCATAACCATAAATATGTATGAGTGCATCATGATTGTCTTCATTGAGCCATGGTAGAATGGCTCACTTGCAGATATTTAATGCAGTATTAAAGTTCTGTCCTAAATGCTGATGTTTTTCAAAAGCTTTGATTAAACATGCCCATGCATTGTTAAGTGTGACATAACTTGGTCCATATTAATGCACTTGATCTAAATGTTATTTGTTACCATACCAACAGCTACTTCAGTTGTCATGTATGTTAGTCTGTGAAATGTAGACGTTCACCCTATGTGAGCATTAGTCACAGTGCTAAAGTGGATTGCTCTTTGCTCTTATGTGCTGCTTCATATAGATCCAAAGTTGCACGGCACAGGTTTTGCTGTCACGGTTGGCATATGTGAGCATGTTTAGATGTGTTAAATGAACTTTTACAATATTACACCATCACAATACAAATGTGATCATCCGTCGTACCCATTTTCTTACACATATTGCTATATCACGTTGAAATAATTTTTATTTGTTATAAGGATTTGGCTTCTGTAGCTTTAATTTTTATAATGACTTAATTAGGACACCATTGCAACAATCACATTAAAACCACTAATAGGTTTTAATGTTGTGGTTGATCATTTGCATGTTGTTTAACTTGAAATTGTAACAGCAAATTTGTTTTATAATGTAAGATTATGTGTAATATTTAGGACCCCTAAATCCTAAGGGGGAGGTGAAGCAGACAAGGTGGATGTTAGCTAAAGGCAATGAACACACCTGCCGTTTTGCTAATGATCTGTGTGCAGCCTTTATATGCAGTGGTAGCGTATTCAGTGAGGAGAGTGATTGCAGCAGTGACGGGAACGAGGCATTAGGGCAGAGCCAGCAGCCAACAGTTGTATTTAAATGTTATGTTAATACAGTCTGTTAATGCAGCTTGCTCCTATGCTCAAGAAATACTGTCCTCAATGTGTACCCACCTTGTTACAAGGACCTGTTGTGCCCCTCTGACCTGAACCACAAACTGGACAGGGATCTTTCCTTTGAGAAGGGTCAATTCAATACAAAGTAAAAACAATAGTCTTAAATGACTTTTCCTGTGCCTTTGACATCCAGTATAACCAAGACCCTTGAGAGGATGATATTTGCTCACCTTCGACCACTGGTCAGAATAGCCACTGGTGAGAGAGATTTGTTATCCTGAGCAGGACACAAACCCTTTCGCAACTTACTGGCAGCACTGTGATCATCTTCTCCCCTGCCCCAGTGCATTCAACACCACAAAGCATGGCTGCTAGGGGAAAAGCTCTGACTGGTGTATGTGAATCCATCATTTCACAGATAATGAAATGTCTGACTGTCAGCCCACAATTTACTTGGCTTTAGGGTTGTGTATCAAAGTCTGTTGTGTACGGCAATGGTGGAGTCAGCAGGAACTGCTATTCCTCTTCCATCTCCACTTCCACACCTCTGACTACTTTTCTGACATGGGTGTATCATAACTGAGAAAAATATTACAAAATTAACTGTTAGGGCCTGGTGAGAGTCTGCATGCAATAAGATAGGACAGACTTTTTACTTAGTTATTTGTCTTTTGAATGTTGACCTCATCATTATATTTAAGTGTTTTACAGATTTTTTAAACAGTGCTCTATTCATATCAGTAATGTACATGGCTGCAGTATAATTCTGAAAAATATCAGCAAATAATGAATTTTCATCTTATAGTGGTGCACAATTTAATAACATTCTTGGTGAATACCACTAATCCTTAATGTAAAATGATAATATGTATTATCTGTTTTGTGGAATTACCATGAATAGGGAATTTTAATTTAAGTGCAACTGCCTTCGGTATCACAGAAAGTTCTTTTTTCATCTTTATTCAAAATCCCAGTGTACTTATAATAGCGCAAACTTAACACTGTAATGCTTCATCATCCTTTCACCTCTCAGCTTGTCTCTGCAACCACTCTTGTTTGAATTTTTAAAATTTTATCAACATGTTTTATGTCCTTTCTGTTTTCATGACAACCAGAAAGGAAAGTGAAGTCTTGTCTTTGCTTGCAGCTACACATTCCCTTGATTTCTTTAGCCCACCCATCTCTTTTAAGCCATACAAAATATAAAGTTATTTATTTTCTGTAAATTTAAACGTTCATCTTAGTGAGACACATATTTTTGTTTTTGTTTTGTATTAAATTACTTTTTGACCTTCTCTTTGACACCAATCCTGTAGTTATTAAATGTTACTAAGGAAGACGCCTATTTTGCATTCAGTAGGGAAGTCCCAATGCCTAATGCTATGTGATGAGTTCAGAATTGATTTGTGTCCACCATAAATTAATCAGGAATTACAATCATTAGATAAAGGTCTGTATTTTCGACATAATGCACAGCCACTTATGCTTTCTTTACCTATACAGAACCTGTCAGCAAAAGCACCAGTTAAACCATATGAGATTAACATAGCATATCTATTCAAAATATCTTAGCTAGTTCTAAATAAATGCAAGACTTTTTCCACAAATCACAATGTTTAATGATCACTATCTCTGTTCTTGCAGGAGAAGAGTTTTCAATGTAGTATATATGATAAATTGGACAAAGCCCATCAATAACTCTGATACATCTTAATGGAAGCATAAAAGCAGACAGATAAGAAGTTTAGCTGGGCACAATCATAAATCATGTCCTCGTTCTGACCTATATAAAGAATAAATGGGGTTTCAATCAGAGTAAATGGACATTGGATCACACATCACATTATTATCACAATTATGAGGCTTTGGACACCATCAGAACGTGTTATAAATATGCCATTAACACAACCTTGTGTGCTGCATCTCAGAGATGTAATTTAAGTGCTTGTCATTGGCTTTTTCTGCCTCAGGAAAAAAAAAAAAAAAAAAAAAAAAAAAAAAAAAAAAAACTTTAAAAGGACTTTTGAACAAGTGGTGTATCTTCCCTTTACACTCTCAATGACTAATGTTAATTGCAGCAAGAGTAATATTGTGTTTTTCTGGATTAAAAAAATGAATATCCTAGTAAAATAAAAGGCTTCATGGCCAGTTTCCCAGCAACACAGCAAATTTTCTCTTTTATCAGAACATAAGAGGAGGCATGAGTCCCTTTGCAGATGAACCAGGGATTCACGTATGGCACTTTGTGCTACTTAAGCCAACCTCGCTTTACTTTCATTTAACAGATCTGATAAGCTCACACTGCTTTTCCATCTCAGCTTCTGCTCTCTCTGTTTGACACTATTTGGAATATTAGAACACAACTGCCCACAATTAGATTTTTCTCACGCTGCATTGATTCACCCCATGTCTTGGAATTATCTGGTATATAAGGTAAAGTGCATATTTGAGTTACCTGAATTCATGCTGTGTTATAAGGAACACAATTGTTGTCAAGCGTCAAGTCCTGGGTTTGAGACCGATGTAAAGGGAAAGGCTTTTATATATTAACATACAAATCATTCAGGCTATTATGTTTTGCACACTGTATTGAAATGTGTTAAGTTATTTTGATATTTTCATGGTCTAACGTAACATATTTTCATAATAAAAATGTCTTATATATTTAATATTTGATGATTGTGAGTGGCTGTCATTTATACGGACATACATACATATGCATCTGGACTTTTAAAATAACTAAATTGACAACGGGCAGCACGGTAGCTTAGTGGTTAGCACGTTCGCCTCTCAGCACTAGGGATTCCCTGTTCGAATCCCCATCTGGGTGGAGTTTCCATGTTCTCCCTGTGTCCGCGTGGGTTTCCTCCGGGTTCTCCGGTTTCCTCCCACAGTCCAAAAACATAGATCAAGTTAATTAAGTTCTCCAAAAATTGCCCCATATAGAGTGTGCTTGAGTGAGTGAGTGAGTGTGTCCCCAGCGATGGATTGGCGCCCTGTCCTGTGTGTATCTGCCCAGCGCCCGAGACGTTCTCCCCTGGATGGGCATGGGGAACCCCACCGCGACCCTAATAGAGGATAAAGCGGGTGATAATGAATGAATGAATAAATTGACAACTGCATTAAAAAAATAAATAATCTGGACTGAGAGTTTATAGACTGTGGGGGGTATGATATGACGACACCCCTTACATGCATGAACAACACAAATAACAAGTTTACTGATGTTATTTATGTGGTTGGTGCTATGTGTTTAGATGTAGGTAAACATATGTGTGTGTATATATATGTGTGTATGTGCTTGTGTGTTAGTGTGTAAGAGAGAAGAGTAAGAGAGAAAGAAAGAGGGAGCCTTTATGGTCACTTAATCTCCAGCAAAATACTTTGGGTCATGTAAGGTAAAGACAATGCTTTTCATTATGGGATGGCCAAGAGAGTAGGAGCTCATGCTGAAAATAATTCGCATTAAATGCCAGCTAAGAATAGATTTAAAATCAATCACGAGTTGCTGTTGCAATGCTAGTCACACAGACGATTGCCACAGTGTCATACTTGCAGTATTTTACATTAAAATGAAGCGACTGAATTGCTGAATAATACATTTATAATTACAGTTAAAAAAGAAAGGAGGAAGGAAAGGTGTGTGTGTGTGTGTATATATATATGCCATGTATATATATGCCATGAATTTACAGAGAATTGTATACTCATTTCCAGGATTTTCTACTAGTGTGTGTGTACTGATTGTCTTTAAAAAGTAGAGGTTTGATGATGGGTGGCCGTCAGTAGTTGACAAAGTCTAAAAGAAAGATATTACTTAGTCTTTGCTTATTTTTAACTTTTGTAAGTGTGTCTCTTGCTGCGTGTCTCAGCAGAGGAAAGTAAACAATTTGTCTGAGAGCCAATCTTTTATTGTCACCCATTAGAAACGTAGAAATTCTGATTCTAATTTTGTCATGTGGAGAAAAACTTGTGTATGTATTTCTGTTTGCTTTACTCAATTAATCCATAAACTATTCATTGTTGAAAGGAAAGAAACCAAGAAGGTTATTGTATCAAATGCTCATAAATATAAAAATTATCTACAAGCACAGCCTATTCCAGTGCAGTTGGTGGAGGTCCCCTTTTTGATATATAGACTACGCTCAGAGGTCCAAGTCCCCTCCTGGCAATGTCTTTAAAAAAATTTTAAAGACATATTTTAAGTAACAACATAGTAAAACACCTTAAAAGTAAAATTTAGATTTTTATTTTATTTTTTATTTATTTATTTTTTTTAATTTTTTTAAATAACCAGAAACAGAAGTCCACTTTTGGCAGTTTAGCATGACAGTCCCCTCTTGGTAATGTAAGCGTGTATGTGTGTGTGTGTGTGTGTGTGTATATGTGTGTGATAAGTTTTTCTTTTCATTGGTTCATGACAAAGTCATATCTTTTATAAACTGCTTGCTGAGCATAAATATAGTAATTGCATTACACAGAGAGTATGGGATCACTGGGGTCAAGGGTTGTTGACCATCTAAACCCTCACTACCATTGCAGCTAGACAGATTTGCAGCAGAAAATTGGACATGACAGGATAAAAAACATAGACACAAACAAAAAAAAAAGGCAAAAATTAGGAAGTTCCCCCATCACATTTATATTTACTTTTGTAAAGTGACATTTACTGTGTGCTTATTGTTGCTGCAAAATGATATTGCTAAATAATAGCATGCTGTATTTTAGTGAAGAAATACATTACTGGTAATATTTATAAGACTTGTAGTTGTAGAGGAAGTAGGTTAAAAACAGATTACTAATGAGATAAGAATATATTGATATAATTGTATGTGAAATAGGTCTATTGTAAAATGAAACACAGGGTACACAGGGAGCACATAGGATTGGAACCTGGATCCTCAGCACTGAGAGGCAGATGTGCTGACCGCTAATCCATCATGGTGCCCTATCTATGTATATGGTTATTTCAAATGATTTCTAACAAAAACATCAACACGTGCATTTAAATATAAATGCAAATAATAATAAAAAAAACTGACATTTAATAATTTAATGCATTAATTAATGTATTGTAATGTTTTTATTGGTTTCATTTATTAAGTTTTTCTAATTTATTCAAAGGACTATACGGATGTAGTGGCTTGGTCAACTCTTTTCAACTCTTTAGTTATTTGCCTAAATATCCAATAAAGCTTAACATATATTTGCTATGCTGCATTGCTTCTGGAGTCTATAATTACATTTAAGTTAGTAATGCACATTTTTCTCTCCTCTCGGTGCTTATTTTGGACATCAGCTCGGTAATAGATGTCAAATGAAGCACGGCACCAGTTTAAAAAAAAGAAATCTCAGCCTCAATTTATCACTCTTAATCATTTCCCCCAGATTTCTCAAGACCATGTTTATTGAACGCATCTATCTTTCTCTAGCTTAGCCGCTGGACAGAGATGGATCGCAGTGGCGCAGAGATTTAAAGACTTTCCTTGACTGTCAGGGTAAGTTGACAGTACTTAATTCTTCTAAATGCTAAACGCTGGTTTGGGTGAAATGTGCACATACAAAGAAACACAGACAGTACAAGTTGAGATATGCAAGTCTGAGGGTGTATCATGAATCCTGGCTGAATTAACAATGTGTGCATTGTGAAATAGCTGGAGGCTAGACTCCAGTGAAAACATTAAGCAGACATATTTCTCAGCCACTTGTAGACAAGGTTGGCAATAGTGGTGGAGTATGTGTAAAGACATTCATGATGGTAGTTTGTCAGTGCAATCCATCTATATATTACTTAAATGCCTATTCTTGTACATAAGAGAAATGATGGGCCTCATAAAAATACATTTCCACTTATTTGTGCTCATATCCTTGATCTGTTGATATTTTCAAAGCATCCATCAATTTCTGAGTTTTACCAGTGTTTTTTATTTTATTTTAAATGTGTATGAGACGTTAGGAGGACACTCTTAACATAATAAGAGAAAAATATTTTTTTTCACAGACAATAAATGATATATCCAATACAGGGATAAAGATCATATATCAATTTTTTTTTTTTTTTTTGGCTATTTCTTAAATTTTCAGGCTTTATTTCTAAAGCTAATGTCCAGTGCTGATTGACTGAAAGGTGGGAATATAACCAGTATAGATTATTAGTTAAACTCAGAATACATGGACACATTCAAACATACCAGTGCATATCTTCAGTTAAATAGAAAACAGACAGACACAGAGAGATATGCAAACTTCACAAATACAGAACCTTCTCCAGCGTACATAAACATTTCTTGCTGTGAGGCATCAGCACCCCACCTGCACTAGCATCTGGAGTGGACTTTACCTTTTTTCTTATCAGATAAAGTGGCTTGGTTGTTTAGTTAGTTGAGTGGTCTCATTAATAGAAGTGTGTCTACAGCACAGTGCATCGAATCTTGAAGTGCAACTCTAGTATCCTGAACATTATCAGTTCTTTTTTGGGCCGAATATAACTCACAAGCATAGTCTAAATTCAGATCAAACACAAAGATAAATAATTCATGAAAGCAAAAAAAGAAGATGAGTTAAGAGAAAGAGAGAAGGGAAAAGCCTGCTTTTGCATTCGTTCAAGTGAAGGTTACGACCCTCATTAATGCCCTCAGATAGAGAAAGAAGACCTTTGTAGATTGCAGACTGAAAAAGAATAGGAGATTGTGTTAATGATGAAGAACACGACAGTGACTGAGACACAGAGTTTGTGTTTGGAAAGTTTTTCAACAGCCAGTTGGCGAGACAGTGATTCCTGTTTTGCCTGCGGTGTCTTGTCTATACGTAATAACCTCCTTCATGAATATTGCAGCCAGACTAAATTATTTATCCTCCCGTGTTCAAAATTACATGCCAAACAGTTTCAGAATCCCAAAAGGCCAGAGGTACAGTTTAAAGAGATAAACATGTAGGGAAGTTTAAAAATACCCATTTTATTTAATCCTTTATTTATATGGAATTTCAGACTTCTAAATGTCCCCAGCTCAGGTTTTGCATTCTGAAAAAAGATATCCAAATGAGGTCTCTCTGCATTCAATAAAAATGGGATTTCAGAATTTAACTTTTTACTCACATGACAAATGAGGTTATTACTGTTACAAGAAAAAGAGCATTGATTAACTGCAAACACAGTGTGGTATTTACAGTGTACAACTGCACATTTAAAGCAAATTTAATACTAAAACTGCAAATCTCAGCATTTTGACTGCACACATAACTATATGTTTATGTGTCTCATGGGCACTTAGGCACTCGTGTGGGGTGCATTTGAGAGGCTGTATGAAAAACAGAATTGCATCCATTTGAAAGCCTAAGCTCAAAAGTAGTAAAAATCAATATGCTTTGGAAAACAACTTTTTTAAAAAACATTGAACTCATCATGGGAATCATTTATAAGTGCTATGAAGTCTATAAAATAAAGGTGATTTGGGAGTGTTCCACTATAATATTTAGGATATTTAGGTCACACACACACACACACACACACAAATTGTGAAAAATTCATATTTAATGTGTCCTTGAAAAATAACTCTAATAGATAATTATATGATATGAATAGAAATAAATAATTTACAGATAGAATAAGTCATATATAGTTATACAAACAGCATGGTACATTGATTAGAGTTTATTAATTAAGCTTACAATATGGTTTGTAGTCACACTAATATGATTACCATGCTTTATTTAGCCAACACCAATTAATACGTAAATTTACTAAAACTTGCTATTATGGAAATCCTTCATACACACTCCCATGTAAACACACACATTTTGTTTGCAACTTTGTGCAGAGTTTTTGGAAGGCTGTTTTTGTTTTAACATCTTCAATGCACAAAGCAAGGTTCATATTGACATTGTTGGATGATCATCTTCCCAGCTAAAATATATATATATATATATATATATATATATATATATATATATATATATATATATATATATATATATATATATATATATATATATATATATATATATATATTCACACAACATTCAGAATAAAACACATTTACCTGGCTGGAAAATCACCCTCTTGATTTAATGCTGTAAGGTATTTAGTGTGCTTGGATGCATCATGACTAAAGATCCTCAGGTTATGAGATTCCTACCGGCAAGTCTCTCAGTTTCAAATTTACTACTGTTGTTTGGACTGTAAGCAAGCTAAATTAGTGTTTATCATTGTGCCACAAATTGATTCAAAATAAGATGGTTTTGAAATCAAATGTTTATTGAATGAAGACTATGTATTTAACAGGAATTGACCCATTGTTTTTGTAAGAGGAGCACTATGGAGCATATTTGTAATTTGAAATAATTTCTTGACCACGATTACTGTGCATGTCGTGTATTTTAGCATTTAGTAATTTATGCTTTAATTCATGTTAAATGGCTGAGCATTTACCCCAGTTTGCATGATTAGTTTTAGCCTTGGAGCATTCAGGAATGAGTTATATTGTGCTTAGAAGTCCCATTTATATTAAATATAGTGCATTAAACCAGTGTTAACAATGCTGCTGATAAAACCATTCATAAACTTTTTATTGGTGGCGTAGTGGTTAGCATGTCTTAGTGCTGGGGATCCAGATTCAAATCCTAATTAGGGTAGAGTTTCCATGTTCTCTCAGTGTCTATATGGGTTTCCTCCAGGTTCTCTGTTTTCCATGGACAGTCCAAAAATTAAAAGAGAATTGGCTGCTGTAAATCGCCTCTACATGTGTGTCTGTCTGTGTGGATCTGTGTGTGTGAGTGTGCCTTGCGATAGATTTGCACCCTGTCCTGGATGTTTCTGCCCAGCACCCAAAACTTTCTTCCCTGGATGGGCATGAGGACTACCTCATGACCCTTGTTAGAGCATTATCCAGAAGATTATAAAAAACTTTGGGCCATAAATCACTTCATTTTCATTTTAAGACATTTGTAATGTGGAAACATTCATTCATTCATTCATTCATTATCTCCCGCTTTATCCTCTATTAGGGTCGCGGTGGGGTTCCCCATGCCCATCCAGGGGAGAACGTCTCAGGCGCTGGGCAGATAGACCCAGGACAGGGCGCCAATCCATCGCTGGGCACACACTCACTCACACAGACACACTCTATATGGGGCAATTTTTGAGATCCATGTTTTTGGACTGTGGGAGGAAACCGGAGAACCCAGAGGAAACCCACGCGGACACGGGGAGAACATGGAAACTCCACCCAGATGGGGATTCGAACCGGGAATCTCTAGCGCTGAGAGCCGAATGTGCTAACCACTAAGCCACCGTGCCGCCATGTGAAAACATGTTTTGCAAAATGTATAACTTAAATCCATCATATTTTAAAAATTCATTCATTCATTATCTCCCGCTTTATCCTTTATTAGGGTCGCGGCGGGGTTAGCCATGCCCATCCAGGGGAGAACGTTTCGGGCGCTGGGCAGATACACCCTGGACAGGGCGTCAATCCATCTCTGATTTAAAAAATTATATATGTATATTCTTTTCCAGGTAAATTTAGCAACTTTTAAAATTTAACCTACTTTATAATGATATGCATAAAAATATGATTTGTTCCTGTGACATCAGCATGGATATTCTGACACCTATTGGGGAGGGAGGTGTGACTTTTTAAGAAATAATTTGAGAAATGTCAGTTTGTGCATATGCAGGATACGTTTAAAGCTTAAATTGTATGTTCTAGCTGCAACTATGTGGATGACTAACCAACCTCTTCGTCCACAGATGGCTGGGGTTCCCACCGTGCTTTTCAACAGCCTCTATGGTTAGAATTCACTTCAGCAGCCTTTCGAAATCTATCACCCTTAGGTACAGTAAAGAGTGGGCAATGCTGGTTTTGGAATCATGGGACTACTTCAGTAAAGCAGAAAAAATATCTATACCTGTGGGGTGAGCAAAAGGAATGAAGGGATTAGGAGGAAATACAGAGGGCAAGGGGCAGGATCTACTATGCTGAAGTGAAACATAAGAGTTAGACAAAGTGGACAGGCTGAGGATGAGGTGACTCATCCAGTCTATGGCCCAGATCAAGAAAAAAAGAAAGGATGTTCTAGTCTTAGTAAAGCTTTTAATCTGATAACTGCTATAGGTTTGACTCAGCTTCTTCATCATAGCACGCTGTAAAGCCTTCAAAACTTTCATCAGTGGCTTTGGGCAGAACAAACATGTGACCTTTTAAAACCATTAAATACCTCTGCCTGGCATGTTCTGTCAGTTTGCAAAGCTGTACTGGCATGGAGTAGGATTGGATTGTGACATGACCAAGTGCTCAGGAAGCTGGCAGAGATGGTCAAGAAAAAAAAAAGCAGGAAACAATGAGAGTTTAGCAGAGAGGCAATACAGACTCTATATTCTTAGATAATAAGAATTTTTGACTTTCGCTAAGAATAAATATACTGTGTGTGTGTGTGTGTGTGTGTGTGTGTGTGTGTGTGTGTGTGTGTGTGTGTGTGTGTATATATACACACACACACACATGCATACACTAGACAGACATGTTAAAACAGGATAGACATGTTTAAAAATGAATAGCATTGTGGCGCAGTGGTTAGCATGCCTGCCCCTCAGAGCTGGGGATCCAGGTTGGACTCTTGATCTGGGTGGAGTTTTCATGTTCTCCATGTGTCCGTATGGTTTTCTTTGGGTTTTCCAGTTTCAGACCACAGTCCTAAACCAAAAACCACAGCAACTAAAAGCTGGAACCCAGTTAAAGTGGTGGTGGCAGTCTGAGTGCATCTAGTTCGTCGTTAGATTTTGTGGAATATCTACGTTGATTTGTTGTAAGTCAATATACTGGATTCATAAAACTGTACTTCAAGTGAGAGAAAGAGCTGCGTACATAGCAATATTTACAAAAAACAATGTGGATCTGTTCTGTCACAGAAGCAATCTTTAGAGGATCCATAGTGTATAGTGTGTTTTATTTAATTTATTTATTTATTTTCAATCTGGGTCATCGTGGTAGTGCCACAGTCTGGTAGTAGCTGAGCCAGGTCACTGAACTATTTTGTTTTAAGGCATATGGGCATTGTAGCTTGTACGAACAGATAAAATATTTTTAAAAAAGACAGCTTATATGCCAATTCTAATTAGCAATATGCCCACTTGGAAACTAGTAGTCTGGGCCAGTGGCTTTCTATGGGTTTATTCATTGCAGAAACTTACTCAATCTGTCGATAAGACAATGAATGATGCCCTCTGAATGATTTTTCCAGAATCTTGTTTTTTTGTTGTTGTTCATGGAATCAAACGGTCACATAAACCTTTTTTGCTCATTTGGCAGTGTTGACTGGCTGTTTGAGAGCAATGTATAGTGCCAATCCACCTACAAGCATGATATTTGAATGTGGGTGGAAACATTGTATCTAGAGGGAATATTTAAACCACGCAGACAGAACCACCAACTGTACTAGTGTGCCATAAACTCCAGAAATAGTTGTTTATTTTCTGTTATTTATTAATTTTGTTATTTAACTTCACAGGTTATTTTACTCAATACTACTATCGTATTCTTGGCTAAAGCTAATTTTATCCTCTATGTAAATGGTATTTGATTCATTGCCAAAGTATTGTTGGTAATACAAATACTAGTAATGCTAGTCCTGTTAATACTTTTAATAATTTTCATTAATTACCTTTACTTTGATACTGTTAATAACTCATCCCATCTTATTTTTTTGTGCTTAATCCTATACTAGGGACTATAGTCATGGTGGGGTTCCCCATGCTCATCGGTCAACAGGCAGATACACCCAGTACAGGGTGCCAATTCATCGCTGGACACACACTCACACAAACAGACCCATTAACTATGTAGGGAGGTTTAGATAAAATCAATTTAGAGCGGGATCCCCAGCGCTGAGAGCATGCTAACCACTAAGCCACAGTGCTGTCCTCTGTTAGTAATAGGTTGTTAAAAATAACAAGCAAACCTGTATATACTGTACATATAGTGAGTGACATGGTGGAACAGAAGTTAGCTCTTTCATCTCATGGCAAAAGGTTCCTGAGATTTTACTGTTTTTACACTTAAACACATAGTTATTTCATTAACCTTATTTTTTATTGGTGTCTTTGTGGTTGCCTCACAGTGCTGGGGATCCAGGTTCGAATCCCGAACTGCATATACAGTATACATAGGCTTAAAATGCATGTTCTAGCTGGAACTATGTGAATGACTAACCAACTTCTTCATATACACATGACTTGAGTTCACACACTGCTTTTCAACAGCAAGCCTGTTTGGTTAAAATTCACTTCATCAGCCTTTTTGCTGTCTGCTGTCACTCACTGTACATATAGTGAGTGACATAGAGGTTAGCTCTTTCACCTCACAGCAAGAAGGTCCTGAGATTTTACTGTTTCTACTCTTAAAAACACAGTTCTTGGTGGATTTCGCATTATCTCAGATGTCAAGGTGGCTTTAAACCAGGTACTTGGGTTTCATTCGATACAAACAGTCATTCCAAAAACATTCTAGTAGGTAAACTTATAATGGTATGTATACATGTGTCTAGAAATGCACCTTGTTCAAATATTGTATGCATAGTTTTTATTTACACATATAATGGTTGATATCAAATAATTTAGTTAATTTTTTGCAACATTTGCAACATTAATATGATTTTTTCTTTGTATGCTATCTGCTATTTATATATACCATATATATATATATATATATATATATATATATATATATATATATATATATATATATATATATATATATATATATATATATATATGGTACTGTTTATAATTCAGTGTTCTAATGTTATTGATGTGTTAAGCCACTTTCTGCAGTTTTAAATTTGCTGGCCACTGTGAAGAAAAGGTTTGAAGTGAGCTTATGTTTAAATATGTAAATGAAAAAGACTAATCTTGTGCTGCTATGAAGTTACTGCATCAGCAATCAGAGAGGGAACAAAAGAAAACAGAGCAAGAAAGTTCTTTTTTTTTTTTTTTTTTTAAACAAGTAACAAGTTCTACCAAATGCCAGCACCTTTGCCACTTTACATCATTTCCCCCACAATATTTAATTTTCAAATGCATGATCATTATTTCTCCCCCTTCGGAGTTTATTAGCAAATTTTCATTTCTTGCCTTGCCCTTCAGACACACATCAAATCCATCTTTGTCAGAGAGGTGAAACTGGATATTTGAGAAAGCAGAGAGAATACATAATCATCAGTTGCCTAAAGCGTTAAACTGCATCATTTGGGCCACCTATGCACCTTAAAAATACATTTTCAAAAACACAGTTTGGCTTTTTTGTCCTTCAGTGCTTGGGATGTCATTCAAAGCTTTCTAGTTTTTCTCTGTGAGAGAGGAATTGCAGCTCACAGAACAGTGGGGTGTGGGCAAGTGTCCAATTTAGGCTTATTTTTTGAGCAGTTTGTGGAAGTAGTTTGTAGTCTGGTTAACATTTGTAAATCATAAATAAACATTTGTAAATCATAAATAAAATACATAACCAAAAACTAAGAACTTTTTCTTAGTTTTAATTTTTAAATTAAATTTTTAATTTTTAGGAAACTATCTTTCTGTTTTAAACCTATCTTTATTCTGGTATTTTCAGTTTGTCACTTAAGTACAAACACACACACACACACACACACACACACACACACACACACACACACACACACACACACACACACACACACACACACGTATGTATGTATACAGTACATATACTAAAACATATTCCATATTCTTCAGTTCTTCACCGTATGGAACAGTAATGTAACAGAGACGTATAAAAGCAAAAGGTAAACTGACAAATGCTGTATTTAAGAATATGAGACAGTTTTATATAATAGGAATGATGCAACATGTTGATGCCTTTGGGGTGGCTGTTTATTTTAATGTTTTGGAAGACTGAAAATGAAGAAACATGTCTTATAATTTAAAAAGCTAAAATCAATTTGCTTTGTATGCATATGTTTTGTATATGCCACTTATTGCAATAGCCCTTTTACATTCATACTGTTTAATTTTATCTTCAACCATCTGATTAAGCCTAAAGCACTTCCTACTTTTAAATGTTTGGGTACTGTTATTTTCCTCTGCCTTAAGCAGTCTTATTTATTTAGTTTGCTTTGAATGTTGCATCATTAATTTGGGGGATAAATGTATACTGTAAGCTTAATAACAGTTTGTTTATATCTTGTATGACAAAATTTGATTACATTTTTTTTTTGCAAGTTTTATTTTTTTATTTTTCCTTAATCTACCAAATTTACAAGCAGATAACTACAATTGAAAAAAAAAATCACTAGTATATTCCGGCATTAGTTTTGTGTCCAAGAGCTCCCAGTAGCCCCAAACATCTTTGGTAACTCAGCCAACAAGGTCTTATTTATCATCTGGATATCTATGAGTTTTTTTAACCAAGATTTACACCAAGATTTTAGAATCAGGTGTCTTGAAAATCAACGTTTCCGTTTTTGCACGGTATAATAGTGAAAAATTATAGAACTGATTGCAGCCCACATAAAGTAAGGAACTACAAAAGGTTTAATGTAATTTTTAATTACTATCCAGTAATTAAACACAGGTGGCACGGTGGCTTAGTGGTTAGCACGTTCGCCTCTCAGCACTAGGGATTCCCGGTTCGAATCCCCATCTGGGTGGAGTTTCCATGTTCTCCCCTTGTCTGTGTGGGTTTCCTCCGGGTTCTCTGGTTTCCTCCCACAGTCCGAAAACATGGATCAAGTCAATTGAGTTCTCAGAAATTGCCCCATGTAGAGTGTGTTTGTGTGCCTGTCTGTGTGAGTGAGTGTGTACCCAGCGATAGATTGGCGTCTTGTCCTGGGTGTATCTGCCCATTGCCCGAAACGTTCTCCCCTGGATGGGCATGAGGAACCCCCCCGCGACCCTTATATAGGATGAAGCGGAATATAATGAATGAATGAATAATTAAACACATAATAATCATTGCCATTAATTTGTATGAGTATTTTTGTAGCATAAAACAATTAAACAATGTTTTTATCTTCCTCTGGAAACTCTCTTTACTTAGTGAAGCCTGAGGACAGACAGGTTTTAAACTCGAAGGGCTCTATTCACCATAGTGAAATAATTAAACCAGCTTTTTAGCTCGATATAGGCACTGGCACAGATGCAGCACAGCAGAGCTGATGGGAAACTTAATTACGCAGACAAACCTGATATAATTTCCTGACTTCCCCCCGACTGAATCACAGCATTGTGCCAAATTTTCCCTAAAATTTTAAGAAATGCTAAGCCAGATACAACAGGTAGAGTTTTATCTCAGTGTGTGACCTCTATTGGTCATTGTCACTTGACTAGTAATCTGGAGTTTATTGTAAAATGAACATTTTGTTTTCCAGTGCAAGTTTCTAAGATTAGCACCCCTAACATAAGCCAGGCTTGCCATGCTTGAGCTTAGAGCAAATTCTTAAATCTTACAACTACAAATCAATTTATAAAGGGAAATTCACTTTAAAGGATACAGGTTTACTTGTATTCCAAACAACAAGGACCACACTTTTTAGCATGCTTGTGTCAGAACTTACAAAATCAAATTTCTTTTTTTTTTTGGTGCATTATCTTTCTTTGCTATGTGATTATTGTGCATCTGTATTCTTCACCATCTATTTATTTTTCTAGTTTGGGTTACTTATTTGAGAAGCTACTACTCACACCGTGGATTGATTACAGTTGCCTGGCATAACAAATTCAGACTGACTTTAATAAATGCTGTTCCTTTACTATGTTTTGTAAAAACTGAAAAAATCCCAAGTTTATTTAAATCTATTTTTTAATGCATTATGCCAGTTAGTGTTAGTCTTATGTCATTCTGTTATAACACTTTATGACTGTGACTATGAACAGAGCAGACTTATAGACATATGATGAGCAAATAAGTGTCAAAATTGCATAGTAATTCCTTACTGAGAGCTATCTTCAAGAAACCTTGAGATGATTGTTCTTATTAAAAGTCTCAGCATGAACATAAGGGGTTTGTTGAACTATAAAGGTGCTTTATAAGTGCTACTTTGAAATGGTTTCAAATTAAATTATACACTTCAATATTAAGTAAAGCTGCCTCTAACATAATTACATAAGAATGCCATAGCAAGACTAATGCATTAAGGTTATGCACCTCTATCAAGTCTGAATTAAAATATGGCAATACTGTCCAATAAACAAGTCAGTGGGGAAAAATAATCAGTCCTTTACTAGCATCAGAGGGGGTTAAAGTAGTTGATGTGAATCTCAATGGAGAGAAATAACCTTATTATAAATAATGAAGGAGTGCAGTATTTTGAACAGAGGTGATGACAGTATAATTGTCAGAGCGCTCGTGACTGCTCCTTTGGTAAATAGGGACATTTAAAAGATGAACCTGAGTGATCCCATATAAAAGCAGCAAGGAATCAACAAACATATCTTTGTGTGTGTGTGTGTCATTTATTTATTTATTTTTTAAGTAAGGGAGTTCAAGGACTTCTGGACTAACTAGAGAGTCTATGTGTGATCCATGTAATTTACAAACCGCAAGGTGTGAAGGTAGTAAATGAGTTTTTTCAGCCTGCTGAATGAAGTTAAGATAAAAGTTAAGTTGATGTCTATAAGGACTTAAATGGAAGATTAAGATCATTATTAGAATTTGGTTGGGGGACAGTAGTAGTCCAATGATTTCCACATAAATTTCACTAGAGCCTTTTTAGCAAGCTGTAGATTGTGAATCCAGCATTCCAGCCAAAACCCATGATTCTTGAACATAAATCGTCTTCCTGCTAAGCGTGGTGGAGCTATAAATATGCTACACTGATTCATTCCTCTGCAAAGCAGAAAACTTTGATCTCAGCAACAAGCTAGGGCTGACGTATTAGAGAACATGTGTAAGCATATGAAAATGGATAATCTGGTAAGATCATTTGAAACTTTTACTTATCTAAATATCAAAAAACTTTTTTAGGAATCGATGCCTGCAACACAATTAAATAAAATAAAGCACAGAGTAATGTGTTACTGTTTTATTATTTGGAATTTTAAGATAATCATATTGACCAATTTTGTTTATAAATTGAATTTGATCCAATCAGGCTGTATGTAACATGTCTTGAGTCGTTGTGTAGTCAGTGTTTTCTGTGTTTTGGCCACGTGTGTTTTTCGTATGGGTATGGATTTTCTCTGGGTTTTTAGTCCAAAAACATGGATTCAAGGTAAATTAGCTGCTTTAAATTGTCCCTTTCTATATTTCCTCTATATAGCATGTCTGTGTGAGTGAGTGTGTGCCCAGTGATGAATTGGCACACATTTCTGGGTGTATCTGCCTAAAAATTTATTCCCTTGATTTCTGTGAAGCTGCTTTATTGCAATTATATTATTTTAACAAATACAATGCAATAATAAATTCTTATTTCATCTTATTTCTATATTCTGCCCATCAGGGAGGTGGGGGTATTAAGTTTAAACTTTTAATGTTGTGTCCAGAAAAGGACATGTCAACATAAATGTCTATTGAATAAGCGCTATAAACATGTTAAAAGTTTAATTAAGTCAGGAGACGATCCATCCTGCTCTCACATATTCACTGTTTCTTTCACTGACAATGCCCCATGCTCCTGACCTCCTCTCAGTTCATTATGTTAAACAGACCTCTGTTGTCATTTATGCTAAAAAGACATTGTTGTGATAAACAAATATTAAACACAGTGATATATATATATAGTGGGGGACACCATCCGGAAGGTATATATTGCAGCATTGCAGCAAGATAAATAAATAAGTCATGCTTGAGGACCGATAGAATAACATGGACAAGTTCGTGAGGTAGCTCTCTTCTAATCCTACAGCAGTCTTCATTGGTGGAAGAGCTGTGGCTTTACTTCTTGCACTCACCACATCTTAGTTTTTAGATGGGTATTTCAGCAGTGCCTTCAATCAAGACAAAATGTAGATCAAAGATGAAGAGTGAAGAGTGGTAGTCTTACTACAGCAACCCTGATGTGAGATCTGCAGTATAAAGCAAATGGGGGAATCAAAGGATTTAATTTAGGAGAATCATGGGTATTACCACATTTATAATCTGGACACTACGTTTCCTGTTGTAATAAACGTACAAACCAACTAAATCAATATATGTGGTTAACTCTGTACATGCAACAGTGTCAGCATAGTTCTGTACAGCTCACAAATGTAATTATTGCTCTTTTCATACATGGAAATCTCCCCCCCCCTCTTATCTACCCAAGAACTACAGACCACCTACAAGTGTCATAAGAGAAGTACCACTACTCTGTCGTTCTTTGTTCTACTTTCAGTGATGTGCACTACAATTCCTACTAATATGGTAGGTGTGCTTGTAAAAGTATGATTTATCTGGAGTAAGAGTGGTTTGGCCACAATGTTGATGTAAATATTCATGATAAAAGTGAATGCATAAGGTTTTAAAACAAAGGAGAAACCCGGACAAAACCTAGATGATCCCAATAAAGCCAAATTTGAGTCACCAACTCAAATTTTTGGTTTTGAAAAATATTTGATTTGACGAGCTAAAGTGAAACCTCAAAAATTCCATCCAAGACCCAAACTAAAAAAAAAAAAAAAATTCATTTAACAATTTTTCTGTGTTAAATATATATTTTTTTTTATTATTACATAAAAGTAGATGGTTTTTCTTAAAATGTCTTTCTGAATTATTAACATGCACTTTAGGCTTTGGCATTACAATACATTCCTTAATAAATTTGTTCATTCATTATCTTCCGCTTTATCCTCTATTAGGGTCGCGATGGGGTTCCCCATGCCCATCCAGGGGAGAACGTTTCGGGCGCTGGACAGATACACCCAGGACAGGGCGCCAATCTATCGCTGGGTCTCAATTGACTTGTGGGAGGAAACCGGAGAACCCGGAGGAAACCCACGCAGACACGGGGAGAACATGGAAACTCCACCCAGATGGGGATTTGAACCGGGAATCCCTAGTGCTGAGGGGCGAACATGCTAACCACTAAGCCACCGTGCCACCTACTTAATAAATTAGTTAATAAAATAATTACATAATAAAATAAGTCAGCGCTGGGGATCCATTCTAATCTGGGTGGTGTTTTCATGTTCTTCCTGTGTCTATGTGGGTTTTCTCTAGGTTCTCCAATTGCTCCTATATATGCGTGTGGGTGTGAGTGAGTGTGTGCCCAGTGCTGGATTGGCCCTGTGTCCTGGGTGTATCTGCCCAGCGCCCGAAACGTTCTCCTCTGGATGGGTATGTGGGAGAACCACTGCATCCAAGGACTAAATGGAAGATAATAAGATGGGATGATAATTATAATAATAATGTACTTATATATAATGTAGTTCTAAAGGAACTGAAACAAACAGAAGTGGGAAAACAGCTCTGATTTTATACCATGAACTCTTGAGGTGTTGAATATTAATCTTTGCGTTTATGTTTATATTTTGTTTGTGTGTGGGAACACTTTCCTGTGTAAGTCTATTAAATATTCTATAAGTTGCTTTTAGACGCAGGAGATGATAATGAGGCATAACAGCCCTTTGACCTATGTGTCTGACTGTATGCTTTAAACATGCATAATTCTTTGGTTTTACTCAAAATATATTCACTTGACAAAACATTAACATTACATTACAGTACATATATTTATTTATTTATTTATTTATTTATTTATTTATTATTGTTATTATTTTTTTTTGCTGATAGTTTGAATTTCCAATTATGTACATATTCAGATAAAATAAGCCATCTCATCCTATTTTGTGCTTTTGATAGGATTTAATTTGGCTATATTATGACTATAATACCTAGTTTGATTTATGGCTTTTAATTAAGTTAATAATACAGATCCACACAAGACACAAACTTTAATAAAATACTCTACGTAATTAAAAAAAGTCACATACTCTGATTTACAGGTTTCACGACAGACAAAGAGACATGTTATAAAGTGTGCTATTGTGGATTTGCACACATCATTTGCATTTTGTGTTTGTTAATTCGCTGCACAAATGTCTGTCTGTAGTTAATTGTAACATATTACTTAGAATGCAAATATAAATTTACAATAACAGCATAAATAATTGGCTGTATTAATAAATTCATGAGGTTGGTCATAAATTACCATTTTTCGCTCAGTTGTAATTTCTATTTATTTACTGAAGTACAGGAATCAGCAAAAAATGGTTATTTCACAACAAACAGTACACAGAATGATGAATAGTAATCTGACTATTGAAAACTTTTTGTCTAATGTGTTTCCATATAGTGTGTATAAGAAAACAAAAATGATTGTGCTGCTAAAGCATATTCTTTTTCCTCATTGTACTTTGGGCCACCACATTTGTTAAAGTCCCTTGGTTCCAACTACCAATATGGTGGACTGAAAATTAACCTCATTAATTACAATAGTTCTCCCTGCTATATGTCAGCATGTATTAATATTTCACATTCTGTGCTGAAGAATTTAAAGTGTGCATTCAATTTTATACTTTACATGTAACAGGATCAATAGATCTTAACACTTTTGTCAACAGGAAGTTGTTATTTAAACTTGGCACTTTACATTTTATATGAACAAAGATGTTTCCATGTGTAAATGAAAGCAATGCACCACATGCCACCTTTTACAGGCACATATATTAAATAACATGTTTTGCTGTTTTCACACTGATTTTATCATTAAGATCAGAACAGGTTGACACACAAAGAAAAGAATAAACAAACAGCCTAAATAAATAATAATATAAATAATACAATATAATTATGATAAAATATGTCTACATTGAAATCAGCATTGTAGAAGAACTGCAAAGTCAAACTGTATTAAATGTATTTTTAATTTTATGTATCCATATTCCAGAAGACAGTGTGTGGTTGAACACTCAGGCTTTTGTGGAATTTCTTCTTAGTAAGAGGATATGAATGCATGCACTGTACAGTGCCATGGTTCATGCAATATTTAAATACCAGAGGCAATCATGGATTTATGGAGACATGCACGCTGTGACTTTTCAGAACCTCTCTGGACAGACATGTTATATGCTAGATTCAGTTACCGGATGCACATAATTTACACATGTGTAAAGTATTAATTAGACATACTTTATCTTCCACATACCATATTATCAAAAATTTTATCTAATCCTCATAGGACGCATTAACCAATTGCACTGTGGAAAATTACAAATAGAAGATATGCCTGCCTCTCAGCGTTGAAGATACAGGTTCGGATCCAAGTTGGCTAGAGTTTCCAAGTTGCATCTGCGTGGATTTTTTTTGGGTTCTCAGATCCTTTCTATAGTCTAGAAACGTGGATTCAGGGTGAACTGGCTGCTCTAAATTGCCTCCATCTAAATTGCCAAAATATATAGTGTGTGTGTCTGTGATTGAGTATGTGCCCAGTGATAGATTGGCACCCTGTCTTGGGTGTATCTGTCAAGCGCCTATAACGTTCTCCCCTGAATAGGCGTGGGGAACCCCCCATGCAACTCTAATAGAGGATTAAGCAGATGATATAAAATTATGTACTACATATTAACAGTATTCTCACTTTGCTTTACTGTATTGTAAAGCAATTATCGTATAGATGTTGTTGTCTCCAAGTACTAATTGATCCCATGACCCCTTTTCTTGACTCAATTTTCTTGTGACATTGCTGCTGAAGATAAATATCTCTTTGTTTGTTAAATGTGAAGATGCAAATTTAAATATTGTCTCTCTGTCTTGTTTACTCTGCCCTTGTTCAATTAAACGGAGTTAGACTGATTGGATTTACTAAAGAAATGACTAATGGACATGTCGTGTTATTTTTAGTCCTGTTTGCATTAGCAGTAGGTAAGCATCTCTCTATAAGTAATTGATATGGATTGAGAGGACATTAATTAAGGACAAAAAGACGGATGATGTAATGTCACACCCGCCCGCACTGAACAATTCCACCAATTACCAACACAAACAAAAAGTTCAAACAAGTGTTATATAATCAAAGTATATCAGTGCAAACAACAGGTTATATCATTAACATTTAATATATTCTTGCATTGGGCAGCATGGTGGCTTAGTGGTTAGTACGTTTAGCTCTCAGCGCTGTGAAGTCAGGTTCAAATCTGGGTGGAGTGTCCATGTTCTACCTGTGTTTCCTCCGGGTTCTCCAGTTTCCTCACACAGTCCAAAAACATGGATTCAAGATTAATTGAATGCTCTAGATTGCCCTATATAGTGTGTTTTTGTGAGTGTGCCAAGCCATAGATTGGCATCCAGTCCTGGGTGTATCTGCCCAGTGCCCAAAACTCTCTCCCCTGGATGGGCATGAGGGAACCCCCCTCCCCACACGTGATCCTAATAGAGGAAGCAGAAGATAATGAATGAATGAATAAATGAATGAATGAATAATATTCTTGTGCTATTTAATTTATTTTCAAGCATCTACATGCATGTGTATTTATACTAAATCGATTGATAGGTGCACTGACCTTTACCGGCTCTAAGTAGATGCATCCTGTAGTGTTCATAACTGTAGATACACAGTTGTTTCATGAGGGCATGGTAGCTCAGTGGTTAGGGTGTTGGGCTATCAATCTGAAGGTTGGGGGTTCAAATCCCAGGTACACTGAAGTTACCAGTGTGGGTCCTTGAGTAAGGCCCTTAACCCTCATTGCTCCAGGGATGTTGTGATGAACCCTGTGATCACCTTGTATGTCTCTTTGGATAAAAGCGTCTGCTGAATGACCCAATGCAAATGCAATGCATGTAAAAATATTCTACTGTAGTAGTCCCTGACTAAATGTACATCAGAGTTTAAATCCTTTGTTATTTTTTTCTTGAGTATTATTTAAGATTGCCATCTCTAACTCCAAATTCGTAATAAACTATGATTACAGGGTGCTGGAAAATGTAGAAGCATGCTGCTTAAATTCTGTTATTGCTGCTAAAAAGTATGTTTAAAGATTTAATTATTCCTGCTAAAATGAAGGCCTCCAAAATCACCAGTTTCATGCTAACAAACCCTTAAACTCTCATTAACCCAGTTTTAAATTACTATAGTCTCTGCTTCAGCATTACCACACAACAGCTTTGAACAGCCTATTTTGTGTCTTCTTATTAATATTTTAACATATTCTTACTTAAATTAAACCATCTTCTTTAAAATTTTATTGTGATTGCAATTTAATGCAACAAGTCACATAGCATTACACAATATAGAAATGTTACAAATACAGATAAGATATACGATTAGAAGCCTTAATTGTCACTGCAATATTAAAATTGAGCAGCAATCTTAGCAGCAAAAAGGTCAGTACACCTACAAGACGATAAGCATTCCCTAAAAGAGCTAAAAAGGAAATATTCCACAAGGAAGTAATCTAGCATAGTAAAGGTGTTTGTTTGGAAGCGTTCAGTTCTGGTACAGTGATTTTCAGTCTGTTTGTCCTGGATATGATTAAATGTAACAACCTCCTTCATCTTACAACCCACTTGTGGCATATACACTTAGAACAGGCTGCCAATCCATCGCTGGGCATACAATCACAGACACACTTACACTATATAGAGGCAAATTAGAGCAGCCAGTTCACCTTGAATCCATATTTTGTGACTGGGAGAGTAAACTGGAGAACACAGAGATGGGAAGAACGTAAAAACTCCACCCAGATTGGAACCTGGTTTTTCAGCAATGAGAGGCTGACATGCCATCTATGCCAGCGTGCCATTCAATAATAAGCTATAGTCTGTATATATATAGTTATATTTTTTATAGTTATATACAGCAGCTGCTGAACTCTAAAAATCTAGTAATTTAGGCCTATGTATACATGTTACATAAGAGTTTATGATGAAGGTTACATCATTCGTGATGAGCATCTATTATGCATATTACACCAAATTACACCAAATTGACTAACAATGAAATACACACTCAAATGGGTCCGGTAAGAAATTTGTATCATTGTTCTCTTTATTTTGTTAAGCCATACCTTTAGGTCATTATGTTGACATATATCACATATTTAATCGTTTTATTATGCATTTAGTGACTCAGAAAATCTATTATCTATTAATCTATTATCAGAAAATCTATTATCAGACCTTATCTATGGAGTGTGTTCAGACCCATCACTGTCACAAAGTGTCTGTCACAAGAAAGACAAGCACAGAATCACACCTGGGGCAATTTTGTATCATTACTTTACTTTATACCATGTTTTTGGACTGTGAAAGAAAATTGGAGATCCTTAGTGGAAACCCATGCTGACATGGAGAGAACATGCTAACCACACAAAACTACCTGAAAATCAAACTCAGGTTCTTCTCAGTATGAGGTGAAAGTGCTATCCACTTCTTCACCAACCAGCCAAATCTAAAATAAATGAAAATGATAGTGGTGATAGTGGTGATAGTGGCACCCAAGAGCTAACTAAAGCTGAAAACATGTACTAACTAAAGAGTGCAGATTCTGCAGAAAGTCAGCGTTACAACACATATCCTCAAGGCTCCCTTCTTGGTAGATAATACAATCTGCACAAATGTGGTGAAGACGGTAACTTAAGCATGGATAAATATGTCATTACTATTGGTTTAATTAAATGTATAAATATATGTTCAAAATTAGAGAACAATGTATTAAAACTTATTTTTTAGAGAACAGCAATGACTGTAGCACAGAGAAATATTATAACTGCATATTCTAAAGGTTACAACAGTCACCAATTAGTAGGAAGTGTTTAGGCCGTTTGAATGACTTCAGCATATCTGCGGCCACAGGACATCTCAAGTCTTTTTCACTGATCTGCTGTGATTTTTGTCCACTCTTCTTCCAGTCTCTTCCGCTGTTCTGTGACTGATGTGGGTTTCAAGCAACTGCTTTACCTACTTCACTGTGTGCCAGACACGGGGCATTGTCCTGTATGAAGATTGCTGGCTGATTGAGTGATGAATGGAATCATGTGTTGCTAAAAAAGTTTCAGATACACATTTGCATTTCCTCTGCCATGTATCTGTATGAGAGGTCCAAGTCCTGCTGTCAGAAATATATCCCCAAACAATGACACTTCCTCTTCCAACTTTTACTGAATTCTTTACAAACTTTGGGTTCAGTCTTTCCCCAGTTTGTCGACGAACATAATGTTCCCCATCAGATGCAAATAAATTACTTGCTTTTATCCCTAAAAGTAACTCTGGTCCTCTTCTCCTCTGTGCACACAACATGCTCCTCAACAAAGGTTTGGGGAAGGTTTTCAGGAGCAGGAGTTGGATCTCTCATACAGCTACATGTACTATATAAATCTACTGATATGCATATTTTATAATATATATATATATATATATATATATATATATATATATATATATATATATCTATATATATATCTATATATGTATATATCTATATATATATATATATATATATATATATATATATATAAATAAGTATATATATATATATATATATATATATATATATATATATATATATATATATATATATATATATATATATATTCATTCATTCATTCATTCATTCATTATCTCCCGCTTTATCCTCTACTAGGGTCGCGGTGGGGTTCCCCATGCCCATCCAGGGAAGAACGTCTCGGGCGCAGGGCAGATAGACCCAGGACAGGGCGCCAATCCATCGCTGGGCACACACTCACTCGCACAGACACAATCTATATGGGGCAATTTTGAGAGTTCAACTGACCTTGATCCATGTTTTTGGAATGTGGGAGGAAACCGGAGAACCCGGAGGAAACCCACGCAGACACGGGGAGAACATGGAAACTCCACCCAGATGGGGATTCGAACCGGGAATCCCTAGTGCTGAGAGGCGAACGTGCTAACCACTAAGCCACTGTGCCGCCATATATATATATATATATATATATATATATATATATATATATATATATATATATATATATATATATATATATATATATAATATATATATATATATATATATATATAGAAGAAGCTCTCACAATGTATAGAATTGTTTAAAAATACACCCTAGTTCTTCATTTAGTGTGAAACACTCTTCTCTGGACATTCAAGCAGTACATCTGCACCTTTTCAAACCATTGCATTCCCAGACAATTGCAGTACTGCAGGAACAATTAATATCCAACAAACTCATTACAGCCTCCTTAAAATAGATTTCAAAGTCAAGCTGCATTTTATTTCTGCAAAAGAATAGGTTCCTTTGCAGACCTAAAATCCAGCTTGACTTTGAAATCTATTTTAAGGAGGCTGTAATGAATTTCAGATATGAGGAGAATATGAATTGGCTAACTGCAGTAGATGCCGCCCCAATCAGCGAATACTTTGACACTTCATTTATAGATGTTGGTTTTATTGAATTAAATTAATGGAGTTGCCTTGTCAGGCTCATCAGATGGAATCAGTTTCCTCTTCTCAGGTCTACATGGCATTTAAAGATCAAACTGATCACAAATCAGCATACATCACCATGAAAGGGCATTATCCAGCTAGAATCAGAAGCCTTGCTTTTGAGCTCGGCTAAATGAGACGCAGCCCCCTGATTGTTTCCGACCTCGTGCATGAACTTGGCAATTGGAGAATACCAATAAACTCCGTACAGGAAACCTCTCTATTCAATAAACATCTCTGTTTTATACAACAGAAAAGAGGAGTGAGCAAGAAGGCATTTCATTACTTACTTTCTACAGTTGGGAATTTTTGATTTTCTTTCTTTGCAGTGCTTCACACAAAGACTCTTTTACTAGTAAGTCTCCAATCATACTTATTTCAGATGTCTTTTCCAAACTGAATAAAACGTGTCTGCTTGAATGATTTTCTCAGTAGACATCAACAGTCCAGTTTTCAGACAACTTCATTTTCTTGTTCTTGCCTACGGCCAACATTAAGTCTATGTGTTCAGTACCTGACAATTTTCCTTTCATATGTGTGTTTGGTGTGAGAAAGCATCCTCACAGTGCAACTACAGCTCTTTAATGGCATCTCTTTTCCTTCTAATGACATGCATATTGCATTGATACAATCAGAAAGCAAATGACAAAATAATTTATAAACCTGTGAAACCATAAAACAAAAAAGTTGTGTTTCTTTACTTATTATTATTATGAATAATAATAATAATAATAATAATAATAATAATAATAATATGACAAGAAGAACAATAATAAATACAAACAAATCATAAGACCATTTGCTCATAATTTATTATAATAACTTAAAACTTAACCTTAAAATAGTGAGGGGATAATAAGTTATATGGCCATGTACAGGAGACCAGTCCAGACAAAAAGGGTAATATAATATTTACAGTTTATATACTAGCATATTTTGAAGGAAACTATGAGAGGAAAAAGAAAATACAAACCAAAATGCAGAATGCATAAGCAATAATATATAAATAATATATATAAATAATATAAAATAATATATAAAATGTATATGTAGAATTTATATTGTATACATATATACTAGATAGAGTATATTAGAACATAGTGTATTATATAGTATATTAAAGTACCTTTATTTGAAGACTAGTATATGATTAAGCCATCAATATAATGAGATAAGATCAGATAAATTAAAATTTTAAATAATTAATATTCTGGTATCTTATTATTTTTTTGATAGCCACACATTTTGAATGTGGTCAATATGTCTATACACCCTTTCTATGCACACATTCGTTCTTAACAACTCCTTCAAATCTATCCATTTATTCCACACAAACCATATGCAATGGAATAATCACCCAATACAGATAAACAAATCAGTATGACAAAAAGCATTTCCATCTCCACAAATCTGAAGATCACAATCTGTAAAACCTTGATTCAACATAATCTGTCCACTTCCCAATACTAAGAAATATTTAGCTGGTTTAAGCAAGGTGGCCTTTAAGTGGACCTGCACAAAACACTCTCCAGGCCGACTACATTTTGCTCATGCAAATTTGTCTTTAATACCTCTGCTTTTTGCAAAGGGGGTTTTAAGAGACGTGTACAAATGAGCTGATGGGGAGTGAACACAGCCTGTGAAGAGTGTCAGTAGTGTGTGGGGAGGATGCGTGTGGATGGAGAGAGTGAGGACGAGTGTAGGAGATAATGATGAGTGAGTCCATAGCTCTGAACGCCTGTCCATAGCAATGCCGTTAATCTAATACAATATATCTATTTAATTTTCTGAGTCGGGGCCGGTGCAGCTGCTAATCATTTTTAACGCCTTTAGTATGACAAGGCAGAAGGTTTAATTCATATGGACATAACGAAAGAAGCTGAAAGAGAGAGAGGGAGGGAAAGAGAATAAATGAATTAAAAAAGTCTGATGTGGTTCCACTCAGATGATTACTGTACATATATTCAGATAAATTGAACAATTTATACAATTTCTCTTTCATTTTCAAAGAGTCCAAATTACAATGTCAGTTTGACTAACCATAAATATTTAAACATTTTAATTATGTATAGTTTTAAAGCTTATAAAACATTTCATCTACTTTAAAGTGACACTAATTGGTCTACTGACAGGTAGTTATAAATTCACTACTCAAACATACTTAAGGAATTTAAAGATCAAATCTTAATGAATGACAGATTTAAGTTGAAAACCTTAACCAATATAAACTGTGTATTTCTTGGAGATCAAAATGATGCAATTAATGTCAATTAAAACCAAACTCCCCAAGCCACTAAGGACTGGATTAAAAATCGAGATCACAGGCTGATTTGATAGACGTTAGTTTCATCACTGCATCTCCTGACGTAGGGCAGTACAGTGACGTAGTGCTTAGCAAGTCCCCTTTTCAGCCCTGAGGCCTTAGGTTTGAATCCTGATCTGGATGTCCATGTTCTCTACATGTCCAAGTGGGTATGCCAGTTTTCTTCCAGAGTTAAAAAACATGGATTCAAGGTTAATTAGCTTCTCTAAATAAATTGTATATGTCTGTGTGAGGCGGCACGGTGGCTTAGTGGTTAGCACGTTCACCTCTCAGTGCAAGGGATTCCCGGTTCGAATCCCCATCTGGGTGGAGTTTCCATGTTCTCCCCGTGTCTGCGTGGGTTTCCTCCGGGTTCTCCGGTTTCCTCCCACAGTCCAAAAACATGGATCAAGTCAATTGAATTCTCCAAATTGCCCCATATAGAGTGTGTCTGTGTGAGTGAGTGTGTGTCCAGCGATGGATTGGCACCCTGTCCTGGGTCTATCTGCCCAGCGCCCGAGACGTTCTCCCCTGGATGGGCATGGGGAAACCCACCGCGACCCTAATAGAGGATAAAGCGCGAGATAATGAATGAATGAATGTCTGTGTGAGAAAGCATGTGCCCAGCACCCGAAACTTTCTTCCCATGGGATGGGAAACCATCGATGACCCACAAGAATTAAGTAAAAGATAATGAGATGAGATGATATAATATCTCTCAGTAGTGTGTTTGCCTGTATGCACTTCCACCAACTCTTGTGTCTGGTAATGAATCAGTGGCTACTTGGAAGCTTCGAATGCACTGGTATGTAATTGCCCCAAAGGTTAAAAAACGATCCCTTCATCCTCAAAAAATGGCCTACACACTCTGACCTTAGACATGTCTAGCACCCAGTTCCATTGCACCAATAACTGTCAAAGCATATTACAATCTAATTCCAGTACCTGACAGCAAAATTAGCTATCATGTGAAAGTTGTATGACCCTTCAAGGACATGCTTCCCCAGACCATCGCTGACCCACCTTTAAAATAATCACGCTGCAGACATTTGCCAATTCTTGGGTTTTGACAAATGCAAATCAAGATGCATGTTGTTTGTCTGTGTGCAGATTCATATTCGGGACATCTGGCTCTTATGGTATCCTTGTGGAGTCTACTGCAAATATTTTGCAGTCCTTACAAAAAGAAACTGATACCAGTCCTACTACTGAAATACTCTACAGCCCTATGCTTGTAAATCCCAGAATTTGACACATACACACATTCACACACTATATAGGGGCAATTAAGATAAGGCAATTTTAGAGCAGCCAATTTATATTGAACCCATGTTTTTGGACTGTTGACGAAAACCAGAGAACCTGGAAAACCCCATAAGGACATGGAGAAAAAAAAAATGGAAACTCCAAAAAGATTGGGATTCAAACTTGTAACCCCAGTACTGAGAGGTGGATGGGAGCCGCCGGGGCACCCCATTCATTAATCAGTTTTACTTATTTTCTAATTGATATCAATTTATGACAATAGATCACTGATGATTGGTGGTATAACTGCCTGATTAATGATCATTTTGCTGTGATCTTCTTTGTGATCTGTGTGGTTAAAAGCTGTGTCTGATCTGTGTGAAGCCTGCATGGTCTCTCTGTGTCTGGATTTCCTTTAGAATTTCTGGATTTCCTCCATAGTCTGAAGTAAAGGGAATTAAAGATACATATTTGCCCTCAGGTGTGGATAAATTTGTCTCTGTGTCTGGCTTGCAATGAATTGGAGAACCGTACATGGTGTTTCACAAAATGAGTGATTGGGGCAAGTTTCAACTTGCACAATCCTAATCAGGCTAACTGAATTACAAAACTGGCAAATAAAATAATTAAGTATGTGTTTTAGTTTGTCCACCTGGAGAATAATTAGAGGTTTAATGAAATTTTCAAAAAAATGTTCTTGGTCTGTGGTGGTGCTTTAGTAGTATCTTGTAATATTCTAATCTCTTGGTGGTATTCTTCAACTTATGGATTTAATGATGTTTTAATGATATTTTGTCCTACTGGAGTCTAATGGACTCTAACGACAATAAACTGTGGTTAAATGAACATAATGGGTCTCTGTGATTTAGTTGTCTAATATTTCTCTCTGTATTGTAATGTTTTTTCTTTTATTTCTAAAGTAATGTGGTACTCAAAAAGGTGGCTTTTTTATTCTGTAGCATAGATTTTAACAAAAGTAGATTGATTTAATTGATTGAAGTAGATGTGGTTTTTGGGCGGCACTGTAGTTAAGTGGTTTGCATATCCACTTCTCAGTTGGAAATCCCAATCCCAATGGGTCAGATTTCCATGTTCTCCTGGTGTTTGTGTGGGATTTCTCCAGATTCTCTGGTTTCCTCGCACAGCCCAAAAATAAAGTAAATTGGCCACTCTAAATTGCCCTGCCTACTGTAAACTGCACTATATGTGTCTGTGTAAGTGATTATTTGCCCAATGAAGGATTGGGGGCCCTGTCCTGGGTGTATCTGCCCAGTACGCTAAACATTCTCCCCTGGATGGATATGGGTTTCCCCTTCACCCCCATAACCCCATATTACAGAAGTGATGACACAAAGAGGAAAGTAAAAAGCTTAAATCAGATTTGATCATATGGGCTAAGTTCACATTACTAATCAGATCTGGTTCGCCTCTCTGGACTGTTTATATTTATGTAAGCTAGTGACCTGTATATGCCTGTACTGTGAATGTGTTTGTCTCCTGACATGGTGCCCACACACACACACACACACACACACACACACACACACTGGTATGTTTCTGTACAGGTCACTTGTGTTACCAAAAACAAAATACTTGATACCCATGGCTAAACTGACCAAATTGACATGTTAGAACATAAATAGTTAATCAGCTGTACACGATCAGCTTGAGAAGATGAAGAAATAAAAGCCAGACGGCAGCTTTTGCTGCACAAAGACACATGTGAGTACATGCTGTTGTTTTTTTTGCTCTGTGGATTTAAATGAAGGAAAAAAAATAACACTTAGCATTTTTAATAAGCAAATTGTGTCACAGAAATCTAAAATCTTATTTATGTTGAATTGTAACAACCGATCTAATATTTTATGCAATATGATTTTAAACTACTTAAGATACACTATTACTACTAATAATAATAATAATTGTTGTTGGTGGCATGGTGGTGTAATGGTCGACATGTCTGACTCCCAGCTCTGGGAACCCAGGTTCGAATCTCAATCTGGGTGGAGTTTCCATGTTCTCCCTCTATCTGTGTGAGTTTATTGGGTTCTCCGGTTTCCCCCCACAGCTCAAAAACATGGATTCAGGGTAAAGTAAATGCTCTAAATTGCCCCTCTAAAGTGTGTTTGTCTGTGTGAGTGAGTATGCCCAGTGATAGATTGGCATCCTGTCCTGGGTGTTATCCATCTAGCGCGTGGAATGTTCTCCCCTGAATGGACATGAAGAACCCCCTTCGACCCTAGTAGAAGATCAAGCGGAAGACAATGGATGAATGAATGCATGAAAATCCACTAAAATCGGATCTATTCTAGTTCGTGTACTAGAAGTGTGTGTACTTACGAGACTTATGACAGACCTTGGGGTAGGGTAAAGAACTTTACAATATAATATCTACCTTGAAGCTTAAAGTAAAAAAGGTTCAAGAGGAATCCTGATTATAGCAGGTTAATTGTTGAATCTCTTGAACCTCCTGCTTTGAGGAAGTAGAGCATCCGAGTGAAATGTAGGGATTAAAGAGAAAGCGACACTGGGCTGGAGGGAGCGTCGGATCTGGCAACCCCGCTCCTCCTCCTCGTCCTCCTCTTCTTCATTTGAAGAACGCTTTCAACTCGGAGCGCTCGCACTTTTGGCGACGAAGCGATCGACGCAGCAGTGTGCGCAACTTGGGAGAAGAGTTGGTCGGTCAGCCCTAACAGAACCACAGGATAAGAGTCGGGTTGGCAGCGGGGGAATCGCAGGTTCGCGGCGATGCGGAGAGGAAACGGCGCAGTTCCGCTTTGGCTTCTTTGCGCCCTGCTTTTGGTCGGATTTCTGATGCTGACCGAGGCGGGGATAAGTTGCAGGTTTTGTCAGCCGCAGGAAAAGTGGCGTCCGCGTCAGCTGCTGATCAGCGTGGGCTCCCCGCTTTCTGCAACAGGCGAGTCCGACGTCCCCGGCGACGGAGGGGGCAACTGTGCGTCCGATCCCGACGCGCGATGCCGGAGTTTGTCCGTGCGCCAAAGGAATACACGCAGTGCCAACCGCGGCCAAGTTTCCAGAGCGACGGTGCGCACAGGTGCCAGTGAGCGGCGGCGTGCGCGCAGGGACGCGGGGGGACTGTGGGACGCTGATCCGAAGTCGGCTGAGCGGGCCAGAAGTGAAAAGGCGCGCAGCAAAGTGCGGGCGGTGCGCGCCGAGCTCCGGGGGAGTAAAGACGAGCTGCAGCTGACGAGCTCCACGTTCGCGCTCAGCGGAGATTCGGCGCACAATCAAGCCATGGTGCACTGGTCCGGCCAGAACAGCAGCGTAAGTCGGCCAAACTTGCTCCCACAAACTGCTTTTCTCCACCTCATCATTTCAATCCATGATGCGAAGTCGACTTCAGACTGTTGACGTTTGATTAAAGTGCGCTCAGGGTGATGGAGAGAGAGCTGTGCGCACTGGGAGTGCTACACCATGTAGATGTACATGGAACAAATGAGCCATATAATGACCAAAAGTGGGGGCTATACTATAATATGGGTTTGAAGTCATAAACACCATCATATAAACAACAAAAATATCACATAGACTGAATATTTTAAATCCTGTGTTCATTGGTTTGACAAATCAGTGTCTAGGCCTGACACAAGGCAATGATCAATCTCATTACTTTAGTGTTAAACCATATAAGGAACATGCACTATCATATAGTGGCATGCTGAGATGTAGTTTAAGTTTAAATTGGACAGTAGACCCATTATTAAATGTTGAATTAACAAGTTATAAAGCAAACTTCCTTATTTTGTGTTGGTTGTATAGGATACTCCACGTGGTCTATCTTTAAAATAAAAATTAAACTACTAAAAATATGGATGTAGTTTATTAACCTAAAACAGAATTGTACATATTAATTAAAGCTGAACATGGAACATCTTTATTTTTATTAAGCAGGATTTGGATTTCTTTGTTAGCATTTTTTTCCTTTTTGTTATCGTTTCCATTGTTTTATGGCATTTAGAAAGTATTTATGTTAAATACATTTCAGAGCTATTAAATAAAAGGAAATCAACATGATGTTAAATTGACATCTAAATGGTGTATCTGGAGGTTTAATGCTTAATGCTTAACAAATTACAGTCCAGAGGGTTAAGAGTTCATCTCTCTGCAAGTGAGCGGGTCTTCAGCAAACCATGAGAACCTTTGCTTAACATCAAGTTTTTAAAGAAAGTTAGAAGAACTAAGTTCTGTATGCCATGAAAATGTGTCCATGTAGGGTGTGCCATGTAATGTGGTATATATATATATATATATAATTTTTCATATCACACAACCCATACATTTGTGGAGTATAACAAATATCATATTGCACTGCTTATGATATGTTGTCCTTCTTATTTTGACATAACGCAAGGTTAAGCTCAGTGATGCCAATAAAATCTTGCTGTTTATTTCAGTTTTATTGTGTGAAAAGATCATGAAGAGTCACAATCAATATCAGTTGATCAATATCTCAGTTCTCATGCTACGGATTCTTGACGTTTATACTGTTAAATAGAAAGCTTTATTGTTGAAGTAATGTCAGTCAGGTCTTTATCCGCGTCGCACTGGGGGCTCACAAATGTCATGCTCAAAAAATAAATAAATAACACTGAATATTGATTTATATAACAGTGTAAACGTAATTTTTGTGTGTGTTGTTGCGGCAAAATTTGTGAGTTTACCTGTGTCCTGGGGGTTAGATGTCTGGTTAGTTAAAATTGCATAAAATGTATAAAATTGGGATTTGTGGCTACATATGTTGCACATTTTTTAGTGTTACACCTCATGCATTTTATATATTTGAATCATTTTAAATCAAAAGGTAACTCAATGTTGTCTTTCTGGAAAAGTAGATCATTTCTTTTTCTAACTCAGAGAGCAGAGATCTGTAGTTGTGTGTTCCTTTGTCATGTGCCTTAATTGAATTTTCCCTTTGCTTTGATCAGAATAGAAGAAATCAATAAAATAACATTTTTTTGTGTTAACTGTGGGAGCTCTAGACTGGAACTTCATAATGCACTGAACAAAAAAGCATGTTGTGTTAAGGCTGTATTGCATGGGCTAATGGGAAGCACAAGCGTTTGAATATGATGGAAATCAGAAGCTCTTAATGGCTCTGTTCGGCACAAATGTGAAGGATTAATGGCTGGATCATGTCTGCGTGTTTGCTGTGTTGTGGACACAGTGGCTGGGTATGTACTAATATGGGAAAAAAGTGACTGCACGCAGTGTGGTTCGTTTAGGGGTTGGACATCTGCTTTCTCACCACGGTCTAGCCACCATTCTTTTACAGGCGTGCGCGCACACACACAGAGACTAGAGACAGATGGAGCATCCTTCCGTAGATGCCCAGAAAGCATGTTTCTCTCTGCAGCAAGCACAGTGCACTCTTTTTACATCCAGCAAGGCTTGTTGATTAGAGATTTTTTTAACAATTAATGGAAGACAATGCCTTTAATGGTTATGCGATGCAGCTTTATAACTAATGCATTTGGGACATCGGACAATGTGCCATAGTGAATCAGTGTCTGGCGAATATTTCAAATGCTTTACAATGCAATTTTCAAAGACTTTTAAATATGTTTTCACTTTTACTTTTTGAACATCTCTGTTAGAAACAAAACACAGCAACAGATAAATATAGCTTTGAAAATTATTTATTCATTTGTGCATCATCTTAAATTTCACTCAGATGTCGTTTTTCTTGTTTCCCTATCGAATCCTGATCTGGGTGGAGTTTTCATTTTCTACCTGTATGCATGGGTTTTCTATTTTGCTCAACTTATTGTCTGTATTCTCAGTTCCACTTAGTGTAAAAGATGGACTTTGTAGTTCTACAATTCTATACTGTAGTCCATCTGTTTGTGTTCTACAGTACATACTGTGTACATCACTTTACTCTGTTCTCTAATGGTCAGAATAGTACCAATAGTATGGTCCCAATAGTACCACCACAGAACAGGTATTATTTGGTTGGTGCATTAGTCCTATTCCAGCAGTGTCACTGATGTGATTAAATGAAAATACAGCAGCACTGCTGCACTAAAACCCCCTCACCACATCAATGTCACTGAAGAACTGACAAGCAATCCACCACCCAAATTAGACCTGTTATGTAATTGTAAAACGACAAAATTCATCTATATGTTAAGAGGAGAACATCGATAATAGAACAAGAAGGAGGTGTGTCCAAACTTTTGACTGACACTGTTATTTAATTCTCTATTTTAAAGGATTCTCCAAATGCATTAAGACTGACCAAATATTACAAATATTATATTTCCAAGTTGATATGTTTGAAAGATTGGTTTACTGATTGTCAGCTGTTTATGACACAGGTGAAAAGGCAAAAACAGACCAGATGCTAAGCTTTTTTAAGCTTCTTTGCTGAGAGGTGTGCAAAAGATGATCCAGCTGTAATATGTTCATGGGCCGTGAAATATGACGAATAAACCATGAAGTTTGATTTGAGTCATGTCCTAATCACAGTTGCTAGGGCATGTATCAGATGTACTGGATCAAGAAACACCTGGCAACAACTCAATTTGTTTATTATTATTATTATTATTATTATTATTATTATTATTATTATTATTATTATTATTATCATTATTATATGTATTTATAGGTTTTAAAACATTATGTATGAATCACAGTAAAGAATTTTTTTCAGAAATATTGTAACTGATGTGCTTAAAGTTATAAAATATAAACTGATAAAATGACAGTAATCCTAAACCTGAACATAGGAATATGTTTCTTATCTTGGAGTTGTGAGGAAAGGTTAATTAAAACTCTCAATGTCAGATATCCTTCACAGATGGATTTATTTATTAATGCTGAAAAGCATTTGATTTGATCCTTTGATTTTGACAGCTTGAAATGATACTGTTTTAATTCTCATAGACAACACATCAATTCTGAAGGTTTTTTAGCGTATGGAAGTAAGTGTCCATGTTTCCTTTCTTGTAACTCCTCCACAACAAGGTGCAGTTCAGAGTGCCAAATCAGCCTACATGCATGAAAGTACAAGACATTTGGGATTATCTGCTCTCACAGGAAGCCTCCAATTCGGCATTAAGAAATAAGAAAAAGGTTCTATTAGATAAGCCGTTTTTGGAACATTATTAAGTTTTATAAGGAAGAACTTGTTAAGTTGGTAGCACTGCCATCTCATCTCGAAAAAAAATGTCTTTCTTTCTGTTCTTTCTGTCTGTGTAGGTTACTTCAGGTCCTCTCACTGGCAAATGTCATGTAAGTTAGGGGGATTGAAAATACATCATCAGCCGCTTGCTGTTTGCCCTGAGAACCTTTCTCAGTATTTTGACCAATCAGAGCCAGAATGGGCTCCAGTGACACTTTTTAGGACAAGAGGCTTAAGAATTAATGTATATTTTTGACTAATTTAATTAAATAGAAAGAACAATATATAAATAAATTATTAGTTACAATAAGTATTAATATAGGCGACACGGTGGCTTGGTGGTAAGCACGTTCGCCTCAGCGTTGGAGATAAAGGTTGAATCCTAATCTGGGTGGAATTTCCATGTTCTCCCTGTGTCCGCATGGTATCAATATGAAAGACTTTTTCAGTCAGTAACACTGAAAGGTAGGTTTGTCAGTCAGAAACACTGAAAGCATTAAAACTTTGAGAGAGATAATATTAGATCTCTGAGCAGCACCAAACAGACAAATCAGACAATTGATCTCATAAAAGAGTAACAGTGGAAACATGGGAAACAAAAAAATAAAAATAATAATAAATAAATACGGGCGGCATGGTGGCTTAGATAGATTGGCACCTGTCCTGGGTGTATCTGCCCAGCGCCCGAGACATTCTCCTCTGGATGGGCATGGGGAACCCCCCCGCGACCCTAATAGAGTATAAAGCGGAAGATAATGAATGAATGAATGAATTAATAAATAAATACTTTGTTGGGGCATACAAAGGGGATATAGGTTTAAATTCTGATCTGGGTTAAATATTCAAGGTTCTCTGTGTCCGTGTCTGTGTGTGTGGGTTTTCTTGGTTCTTCGTTTTCCTCCCACAGTCCAAAAACATAGAAGTCAAGATGAATTGACTGCTCTAAATTGCCCCTATCTGTATAACCCCTATATAGTGTGTGTCTCTGCCTGAGTGAGTGTGTGCTCATCCTCTCCTGGGTGTATCTGCCCAGCGCTTGAAACATTCTCCCCTGGATGGGCATGTGGAACCTCCCTGTGACCCTAGTAGAGCATTAAGCAGAAGGTAATGAGATGAGAAATTCTTTACTGGATAATTGCTAAACCTTTAATAGCAGAGTGATAAAAGTTACTGCGGAGACACATTGGCAGCTATATTTGTCCATTTAAACTAATATGGTGTTACAAAGAGGAATTTGTGTCATACACAAAGATACACCATTTTCAATAAAGAGAACAACTGAACCCTTGATTTTGTTTTTACTTCATTTTTGAACTCAATATCAGTTCATGTCTAGAACTGTGAGAAGCTTTAAGCACAACCTTCTGCAGCCAAGTGTAGTGATGACCTATTATGAGCCAGGCAGCCATCGAGAATTCCATTAGTTCCAGTAAATGCTATGACTGGTCGTGTAACAGCCAACAAACACGAGACAATTTCACAGAGCTTGGTGTCCCCTATGGTGCTAACTCTTTTTTATTTTCCTGCTTCCATATTCTATGATGATTGTGCAAATATAAATATGACAAAAAGTATTCAAGCAAACAGCAAGATAAGGGCAAATGTCTTTCAGAGCTTTTGACATGTTTGGCATCCTGTTGAGGGTGTTTTTCTGCTTTTTATCCAAAGAGCACTGGGACAAATATAGGGAATGTCTAAATAAAAATAAAATTTTGTTTAATGCAAGCTAGTAAAAATTGATTACTGATTAAAAACTGTACGGCAAAACATAGCAAACAAACCAGGTTTAAATCACAATCTGGGTGGAGTATCCATGTTCTCCCCGTGTCCTATATAGTGTGTGTGTGTGTGTGTGTGTGTGTGTGTGTGTGTGTGTGTGTGTGTGTGTGTAAATTGTAATCCAGTATTAATTGGAAGACAATAAGATGACAACAATTTAGGTCATGCAAAATTTATGTTTATTTCCCAAATTATTATTTTCTTCAGTCACTCTCATATTCATCTACAGATCCTATTTCACAGTTCAATTTTGACTCCATCACTTCAGCTTCTTTCTGTACAATATAAAACCTTACAAATAAAACTACATCCCAACAGTCATACATGTACATTTTTTTTATTCGACTCTTAAAGTTACTTACTAGTGGTTTGTGCCCATTATTTCTCCTCAAATTTTGCTTTTTTATCTTTTATATTTTTCAGCACCTGACAGAAATGTGTGCTTCATTATCTTGAGCTTTGTCTGCCACTGCCACAGCAATTTGTGCAATAGACCTCCTTTCAAAAGTTCGAACATGGAAACAGCCATGGCCATGAACCCAGTGTTAGTTATCAGGAAATAAAATAACCTCTAAATAAAATTGAACGAAAAACACTTATTGGTCCTGTGGTGACTCACAGACCTTAAGCAGCTGCTTATATGGCTTATGTCTCATAATGACCCCCCACTGTTTTTGTAAGGTTATAACTTTTATATGTTTTTTGACATTTGTTGTGTGTAATAAGCATATACATTACACTAACATTTATTTATATGAAGGTATGTTAGTCATCATTTCTATATAGAGTTTCTTCATGGTTCTCCACAGTTCAAAATCATGGCTTGGTTGTTAGGGTGAAGGTTTTGGGTTCAAATCCCAGGTCTACTGACATTACCAATGTGGGGTCTTGTTCGAAACCATTAACCCTTATGCCCCAGGGGTGCTGGATCAACTCTGTGCATGTAAGTCGGATAAAAGCATCTGCTAAAAGGACAAATTTAGATGTAAATTTAATGAAGGACTTATCCTTCTTGAGTGGTCGGGCTGTGTACAAGTATGTAAAATAATTTTGTCTGATGTTTCATGGAAATAAAAGTGACCTTTCAGTTACCTTTAATGGAAAATCCTGGAGGGGACTGCACACATGCTGGTCCAGTAGATATCAGGCTCTTTCGGTCTTCTTCTCGTCCCCCAGCAAAGACAAAAAAGTGATTATTTAAATGTAAAACACCTGGCATTAAAATAATCAGAAAGATGAGGCAACTACTTATTTTGGGAGTACTCTAGATGACCATTTATAATTAACCTTTAAATATTAAATTGGTGGACTTATAGTTAATGTAATTTGAAGCAAAATGATATGTTTAATGCTGTTTTTTTTAATAACTGTTGTCTCATAGCAGCTTTAGCAAACCCTTAGGCAGAATCCATAGAGAGTAAGCTAGTGTGTTGGTGAAAGCAAAGAAATCCCTAACTATTAGGAATAAATCTTAAGAGGATCAGTACACAGTAGGAAACTCATCCTCTTTGGGCGGCCTGAAAAAAAAATGTTATGGCACCCGAAGCTTACTAAGGCTTTACTTGCACTACTGCTGTCTGGCTTGCATTATAACAACAGTTACGAAATAAAGGGTACAGAGGAAACAAAAAAGGAATGTAAATGAGAAGTGGTAATTGAGACTTGAAGGCACGTTAAAAAGATATTTGAAAAACTAAAAATGCGCACTGAAAACTTTGCTTTAAAGTTTACTTTTAACTAGGCTCCCTGTTAAGAGCTTGCATTATTGCGTGTTCCTGATTGTGAGAATAAATTTGTATTTTCTTCATCTCTGTGCGGCATGTCACCATTTGTTTTCTCTCACCAGTTACTTAGTTCATCATTTTAAAGTACCCGTTTCTTTTGTCACAAGATTTTTTACAATCCTTCAGGTGCATTACATTATTTAATCTGACTCATAGCATCATCCGTCTTCTTCCTCCCATCACCAGGTTACCGTGAAGGTTTAGTCTTCTTCATTTTCTGATCCGCTTGTCACGTTAGTTTTCTATTTATCACATGTCCGGCCTTTTGGGTGTATTTTTGATTTATTTTATGTCTCCACCCAGATCGAGATTCAAACCTAGGAGTATAGAGGTGCCTGAAAAAAATGTGAGTGTGATTGTGGCTTTGCCGTAGGAGACAGTGCATACGTATATCCAAGCAATACAGCTAATAAGGTAAAAAGTGGGAGTGGCTGGGTAATAGGGTGCCGCTTGTTCACTCTGCGATTTTAAAAGACCTGTCTTGCTGTAGCCATTGCCAACTCCAGCGAATTTCATCTTTGAAACTCAAAAATTGTATTGAGTATCGAGTATTGAGATTGCAAAGATTACCATAATGCAAAGTGAATGGGAATTTTAGCTTGGAAAAATGGGAATATCTCAGGAAGGGTTAGGCTGATTTCTTAGCTGTATACAAGCAGTGGTCTCACCAATGAGCTGGACATGTCCTGCGAAAACCGGGTCGATAGCTTGAACATAGTGGGAGAAGAAAGCTGGACAAAAACAGTGGAATAATAAAAATCATATAACAATAGTGTGATTGTCATATAATTAAAACTTATTAACAGTTATTTATAACTAACATGATTCCTAAAATGACAGTGCTAATTAGGATGATTAATGGGTAACTTAAAAATATATATGGTTATAAGTGATATTGTTTATTTGTTTTATAACATATATTAGGATCAGATTTAACATTATTTTAGTGGTAACCCAACTGTGTATAATTCAAATTAATTCTGTGTTACCAACACAACACCAGTCATGATAATATCTATTTTGGGCTGTGCTTTGTAGATGCAAGAACTGCTACATTTGCAGGAATAATAGGAGAGATTAAGTCTGATCGTGCATAGATCAGGACCGGGTTTTATCTTCCTTTCTTTCTGGCCTGGATGGATGCTTTGGAAGGTGCAGCTAGTGATAAATCAGTTGGAAGAAAATTCAGTTTGAAGCTTGTTTTTTTCTGTCATGTTCACTTAACATAGGATTACATATAATTGTCACCACATAAGTATAACTAAATGCACACTAATGCCTCAATCCATCACTATACAGTAGCAGGCAAAAGTTTGGACACACTTATTTTCTATTGTATCAGTTCCACTTCTTGTAAAGATGGACTTACTCTACAAGTCTAGACTCTACTCCATCTGTTTGTAGACTACAATACATACTGTGTACGTCCCCTTTACTCTGTTCTCTGATTGTCAGGACTCCAATAGTTACACCATAGAGCAGGTATTATTTGGTTTGTGCATTATTCCTATCCCAGCAGTGTCACTGAGGTGGTGAAATGAAACTACAGCACCGGGGACTAACAAGAAAAAAGTCCATCTGTATGGTAAAAGGAGGCAACAGACAATAGAGCAAAAATAGGGTGTATCCAAACTTTGGACTTGTACTGTATAGATTATGGCTAACTTAAATAACCGGTGAATTATAATTTTACGTAATTTCATTCAATATATTTTTACAGTGCGGGCGGCACGGTGGCTTAGTGGTTAGCACGTTCGCCTCTCAGTGCTAGGGATTCCCGGTTCGAATGCCCATCTGGGTGGAGTTTCCATGTTCTCCCCGTGTCTGCGTGGGTTTCCTCCGGGTTCTCCGGTTTCCTCCCACAGTCCAAAAACATGGATCAAGTCAATTGAATTCTCAAAATTGCCCCATATAGAGTGTGTCTGTGTGAGTGAGTGTGTGCCCAGCGATGGATTGGCACCCTGTCCTGGGTCTATCTGCCCAGCACCCGAGACGTTCTCCCCTGGATGGGCATGGGGAACCCCACCGCGACCCTAATAGAGGATAAAGCGGGAGATAATGAATGAATGAATATTTTTACGGTTGTAATTATTGCTTCAGTGATGGACGCTTACTTTTCCGGTCTTAGCTGGTTATTCTAAGTGCCTGATTTTTCAATGTATAAATTAATAACGGCACGTTTGTGATGACAGCGATCAACTAGACCTTGTCTGTTATTTTTTACTCGGCTGACCTGCTGCTACAGCACCTGCTTAGTGTTCAGAGACTTAATGATTTACAAATTACATGCTGGTCTAAACTAACCACATTAATTATCCAGCTTGATTATTAAAATGATATGCTATTTTAGAGAGAAGGAAAACAGGAATCCAAAGAATATAGAGCAATATGCAACCCCACACCTTTGCCGAGTTTCACCAAGTTTCTCATCTTGGTCAGTCTTTTTCTATTTGTGGCTCACACTGTCCAAATTGCTGCAGGGTTCTGCTTATAATCAACCCACAAGCCCTGGGCGTTGAGGTCCTTTCTGCAGTTGCAAAGATAATTGTGACCTGATTGGCTTGCTGGGTTACAGACAGGACCCTTGTAGACTCCGACATGCTCCACGGCTTGAACTTATCATTATCAAGCAGCAAGACAGTGCCTGTCTGCCATAATTTGCCAACTCCAACCAGGAGTCTTTCTTTTCCGCGGAGACCTCCCCCTTCTACAATCGCTTGGTGAAGGGGGAAATCTGTTATTACGGAATGATTTAAATGCTACACAGGTAGTTCCTTCTGGGAGTAATGGAGCCTTAGAGAAAGAAGACTGCATAAATAAAAATGTGTTTTAGTGGAAATGAGCTCGGATGAGACCCAGGTGTCTGTGAAGGATTTCGTTAAGTGTGGGACTTTCCAGAGAGGGTAATCTGTATCTTTTCAAAATTAAATGCCACAATCACTTTTTATTTTTGGTGCATACTCAGGGCTGGGCACCAATACACACACTCACACAGACACACAGGGGCAATTTAAAGGAAACAATTCACCTTGAATCCATGTTTTTGACTGGGAGGAAACTGGAGAACCCAGAGAAAACCCCACACAAAGAACATGGAAACAGGTTGATATTCGAACCTGGATACCCAGTGCTATTAAGCCACTATGCCACCTATTAATTCACATTATACTGTACTTCTTAATTTGAATTTAATCTAGTCTTTTACTACTCTGTAAATTTTTGATAAAAAAAATTAAATATCATATAATTTACTTTAACAACGTTTTCTATTTTACATATTTGCTTTGAATAATTTTATCCCTGTTCATTTTATTACAAGATGCATCTTCTTATTTCCCTGTAGCGCTGGACTTACTCATTGTAGGGTCTGCCTCCGCTGTTATTAACAGTGTGATTTACACTCCCAAACTGACATCGCTTTTTATGCAAATTGCCTGATGTAATTTTTTTTTACTAAATAACAGCTGTGTACGACAGCCAATTTAAACCAGACCAAGAAGCAGATTTGGTTCGAATGCTTTATCTTCATGGTGCAGTAATAGCACTTGTACACCCGTTCTACAGTAGTCTCATGTTTCATTTTCAGTTCCTCCACAAATATAACTGGCTGTGTCTGACAGTTGAGAGGCCAGATCCTGGATTTCCAGAATCCTCATGCATTCCAAGCCTCCTGCTGCAGCTCGTCTTTGGTGTTGGCTGGAATAAGTGGTCAATGTTGGGTGTGTGACAAAAGCAGTGCATAGTCACCTCTGTGTCATTTGGACAGCTGTGGGGAGAACAGCATTAGTATTCTGAATAGGGAAGTTGGAAATAACAAAATTGCAGAAAGTAGGGGGGGTAGAAACAAATGTATTAGAAGTGACTGTAGGACCTCATTAATTCCCTGTGATATATGTGCAGCCTTGTAACAAAAGAACAAGCTTTATTAATGATTCAGATATTTAAATTTGTGCATATATATATATATATATATATATATATATATATATATATATATATATATATATATATATATATATATATATATGGACTGCAGTCCATCTGTTTGTGGACTACAGTACATACATACTGTGTTAGTCCCCTTTGCCCTGTTTTCTGTACTCTGGACAGGACCCCAATAGTACCGCCACAGAGCAGGTTTTGGCTGGTGGTGCATTTTTCCTATCCCCTCAGTGTCACTTAGGTGTTGAAATAAAACTACTGCTGCACTGCTGCATTAAAATCCCCTCACCACATCAGTATCACTGCAACTTACAAAAAAACAATACAGTTTGTAATTGTAAAACTACAATGCCCATCTATGTGGCTAAGTGGAGGAAATAAACAATGGAGCAAGGATAATAACAGTTTAATAATAACAAATATATATAGATACACAATTTTGAGCATTTAAGCAAGCTAGTATACTGAATTAATCTACCTTTTAAGGCTATTGTATGTTATATAGACTATAGCTATTCAGTTTATCATAACTTTATAACTTTACACTGTAAACTTCTAACATTAATTTGTTAATTAGAAAAGTCTATTAAACATCTTTTTAGCAACATACACACATAAACACAAATGTTCTAGCTGACCAAGTTGCGTTATTTATCTTATTCAGTTTACAAATAACAAATGTAAATGCTGTTTCCACATGAATAATGAACAAACAACTTGGACACAAAGAGCAATACTTATGATTCATAAATGAACCCATTGTTCCTACAGAAAAAATATGCAGCAGCTATGTGAGAAGTGACCCACAGACTCGATACACCCGGTTGTAAACGTCTCAGTTATTCCTCCACTTATATTTAGAGTTCCTGTAACAACTTAAACTTTCATAATTAAAACTCTAAGACTGAAACTCGAAGATGCAACAAATTGTTTATTTGTTCATTGTACACATTGATGTGAAAAAATAAATTAACATCCCATGTCTGTTCATAAACAAATCAGAATAATAGACTGTAGACTGTAGTGGTGGCGTCTGTTTCTCAGCACTGCAAATTCACGTTTAAATTCAGATCTGGTTGGAGTTTTCATGTTCCCCCAGTGTCATCTAGAACCCCTCTTGGCCCGGGCTAAGCAGAAATCTCTCATTACGAAAACTCTTTAGTCAAAACTCATGCAAAAGATACGCTACTCTTAAACTCTAGTGAATTTTCTCCCTGTTTTGTGTTATTTAACTTTTTTTCTGCAGGTGGACTCCTGTTGTGTGCAGGACTGAATAATTTGCTGTGTAGGAAGGATTTTGCGTAGGGTGGCAGATCAGCAAATTTCACTACATGCAGCAAAATGGCTGCTGAGAACAGTGCATTAAGCAATATGAGGTGATTGTAAATCAGTGACATTTGATTTCTGATACAGCCTGCTACCTGTTTCTTGTAATGTTTAAAAGGTTAGAAGAGAATAACTGCTTTATACTTGCATCCGTGTCTTTGTATTTCACACATTTTGTTCATACGTATCTTTAAACAAATAATTCAGATAATTCAAACAAAATTCAAATAATTTAATAATTTCATCTCCTATAAAACAGAAATGATTCATTTTCTCTTTACACCCTAGTAATTATGAGGTACTTGCATGTGTTACTCTTTGAATACTAAGTACAAAATTCTGAAGAAGACTAATGGCACTCTTGCCAAAATATTACAAATGAACCCAATCCTGGATGCATTCTGTTAATTATTCCATGGCATTTAAATGCAGTCTCTTTTTTTGGTGACTCATTCAAGTTTCTTTACATCTAATTTGTAATGTTTTGCTTAAACTTATATGAGTGAACTTAACACATACATTTAACGGCCACTTTATTAGGTATTAGGTGTGTGTGTGTGTGTGTGTGTGTGTGTGTGTGTGTGTGTGTGTGTGTGTGTGTGTGTGTAAGTGAGTTTGCTCAGAAAGAAATTAACGCCCTGTCCTGAGTGCTTGTCTAAACCAACTGTAAAGCAAATCACACACTAAGACGCCACCACCAGGTTATTATCCAAGTCTTTCATTCAGACTATGACACATGTAATGTGCATTTGTGAAATTCTGGCAGAAAGTAAAGATAATTATGTTACGTTTCCAACTGCTTCAGTTATGCAAAGAAACTTTCATTTCATTTGATGTAGGGTACCATGAACAAGCAACATCGACAAATTAAACTTGGTATTTGCTTTTAACACAGTTATCTTTAGCTGTTTGCAATATTCAACCGTCTTGTCTTGTTTAGAAATGTCAGAACTCAGCAGCGTGTAATTCTGCAGCACACCACTTAACACAGGTGTACGATTCACTGGTTGACACATTGCAATCCCTTCTACAGCAGTCGAGTATAGTGACTGTATAAATCAAAAGGGATGTCCATCAGTTTGGCTGTAGGCACTTGCTGTGGATGATCGGCTATTTATTCATGATGTGTATGATGGCTTGCCCAGCATGATGCTGCTGGCAATAACATGCCCCATAACTTTAAGTTAAACCTACAGTTTAATATAATTTTTATCTCTCCCTTTTTTTTTTTTACAGTTTGGATTTAGGGTTATTTCAACTCCTTCCTTGGTCCCGGTGTAAACTTTTTTTAGTTTTTAAAATATATGAAACTTTTTCTTCTTTTACTTACTTTTTATGTTTTAATTATAATAATGGGTGTGGTAGCTCAGTGGTTCGGTTGTTGGGCTATCAATCCTAAGGTTGTGGGTTTAAATCCCATGTCCACTGAAGTTGCCCAATGTGGGTCATTGTGCAAGGCCCCTTAACCCACATTTCTCCGGGGGGTGCTGTATGGCCAACCCTGTGTTCTGACCCCAACCAAGTTGTTCAATGACCAAATATAATTTAATATATAATAGGCTAAAGAGAATTTCAAAGAACACTGGCGTTAAAAAGTCATAAATAAAATGAGCTGTTGCATTGGTTGTTAAGTATAATATAAATAAATAAAACCATGTCCTTTACTTTAGATAATTGTGGTTTTAAAAATGCCATTGATTATTCTTGGGGTGTTAACAGTCTATTATGAATTTAGTCCCATAATGTTAACTTAGATCTTCTTTAATACCTTCTTTAAAAAGCAACCCTGTAAATAGTTCTGTCAGTGGATTAGAATCTTACAGTTTTTGAAAAATAAAGTGCTGAACTGGACAGAATGACTGACAGAGATAGTGTCCACAACACAGCGAAAATCCACATTACGCATTCTCTATGAGACTTGCCCCCAACCCTCTTCGCTAGCTCAGATTGACAGGGAAGATTGCCATACAGCAAGGAAGCTAGAGGTCTGCTTTTGCTCAGAAATGCATTGGAGAAAAAAAGACCCATCTCCGGACTGATCAGCCACAGATGGGCCACTCGCCACATTTCTGAGGGACAAATTGAATCTCGTTCAATCTGTAACCCTTAGGAAAATGAATGAAGGAGTGGATAAAATCCGTATTTTTCGTAGTGCAGACATGACCATGAAACAGATGAGATTCTTGGCACAGATAATTGAGGATGGTCACAGGGAGAGAAATGGCTTTGCACAGGGCTGCTCTTCTGACAGTGCCGATTCATGATGTCATATGACAAGCCATCAATGTTTTATGGGACTACTATAGAAAAGTGGAATTAGAAATAGGGGAGAACTGATTCACATCTGGCTCAGGTGTAAATCCAGGTCTCAGTGTGGTAGCCGAAGGTGATACAAATGCTTTAGTTAAAATCAAAATTAAGATTTGAAAATGTATGCAAACATGCTTTTCTTTCAATCTACAGAACATACTCATAATGTAATTAATCCTATAACTTGCTGCCGGCTTGTCACCCCAGAAAAAGACAATAATTAAAAAGCTCAACCTATTCCAACTGCAAATTTTAGTCAGAATTAAGATGCAACAATAAATCATGGTTTTAGTAAAAGTGAGAAGTAATTGCTTCCATGTGAAAACAACATTCGATAAAGGGTTAAATAAAACATCTATTATTATATACATTTTTTCAGATAATTAGTATTGCGCTTAAAAATGAGCCTGAGATTGTTTCTTGTAAAAAAAAAATATGTTATATATAAACAAACTTCTTACTTTAATTAGGGTCACAGGAGTCTAGAGATGCAAACAGTCACACACAAAAAAAATTTGAAACAAAAGAATTAAATATACTGCACTGTACATCATTTAAAAACATTTACCATAATATATTATTATCTCTGCTTACACATTGGTGCTAATACACACATCATGAGCAGTCAGACAAACCAAAACAAAAGAAATAAGCGTGTTCTGAGTAGGTGCCTCTGTAAATGTGTTTGTACTAGAGAGAAGTGTTCACCAGGAATGGGAGAAAGTGTCAAGACAGTCCTCTGTGGAAAAGGAGAGAAAAGACCGATCAATCTAGTCTATGTAATTGACATTCCCTCTAGATGCTATTAAATAAGCGGCAGTGCAGTCCAAGCCACACTTCCTACACATCCTAAAGCTGACTGGCTCGGAAAAAAAAAAAAAAAAACTGGCTGACAGCACAGAACGTTTGGAAAATGATATACCATCTAAATTTCCAGTTCATAAACTCTGAACTTAATACCTTTCATCAACCTGGTGGACTTGTTTGCTTTACGTGTTTAATTACTGGTGAAATACACATCCTGTTTTTATTGCATTTTATAGGGTGTTTTTCAAAAATGGCCATATAAAAAAAGATAAAATATTTGCACTGTACACCCTGAACACAGTTCAGTACTGATTCAATCCACACGCACAAGTACTGTGTTAAACACAGCCATACATATCAAAGTAACAGCCGATAGCAACAAGTACTAGTGCGATTAAAATGAACTAAATGTATTGCAGATTAAACCTTAGTATTTATTAAGTAGAGTAATTAAACTACACAAGCTTCTACATATAGCCTATTGGGATTTAAATCTGGATCGCAAGCGCAGAGAGAACATGCTAACCATTAAGCCACCGTGCCTGCCTATAGTTCGAATTGATGACATTAAAGAAATTTTAATATTATTCTAACTTTTTATTGGAAAATGATGAAAGGTTAAATAACTCATTCATTCATTCATTATCTTCCGCTTTATCCTATATTAGGGTCGCAGGGGGGGTTCCCCATGCCCATCCAGGGGAGAACGTTTCGGGCACTGGGCAGATACAGGACAGGGCGCCAATCTATCGCTGGGCACACACTCACACACACAGACACACACAAACACACTATATGGGGCAATTTGGAGAACTCAATTGACTTGATCCATGTTTTTGGACTGTGGGAGGAAACCGGAGAACCCGGAGGAAACCCACACGGACACGGGGAGAACATGGAAACTCCACCCAGATGGGGATTCGAACCGGGAATCCCTAGTGCTGAGAGGAGAACGTGCTAACTACTAAGCCACCGTGCCGCCCTAGATTAAATAACTCCTATGTAATAATCAAAATAAATATGAGACAAACATTTCTAAATCCATCCATTATCTTCCACTTAATCCTCTACTAGGTTCTCGGAGGGGTTCAGCATGCTCCAGGAGAGAACGTTCCCAGATACACTCAGGACAGGGTGCCAATCTATCACTGGGCACTCACTCACACAGACACACACACACACACACACACACACACACACACAAACAAACTCCATATGAGGCAATTAAGGGCATTCAATTTACCATTAACCCATGTTTTTGGACTGTGGGAGGAAACCGGAGGAAACCTACACAGACATGGGGAGAACATGGATATTCCACAAAATTGGGATTTAAACCTGGATCCTAAGCGCTTAGAGGAGAATGTGCTAACCACTAAGCCACCACACCGCCTTTAACTTTAAATTGACCACTATAAAAGGAATTTGAACATGTTAGCCTTCAAATACTTTTTTTTCTGTGTTTAGTATTTATCGCAGTAAAAGACCTGGTTTCCACAATCAGTGGAACAGTGTTTGACTCGAGATGTGGCAGGCTAAGGTAAGCACGCGTCAGACTCTGGCAGAGCCCATCTGCATGAAATGTCTTTGATACGTCACACCGGGGTGTAATAAAGACATCTGGAAGCTCCTGCCACAGCTGCTAGTGTCAAAATGTGCACCCCCATAAAGTGCTCTCATCTCTACACTAAACAACAATGCTCTACTTTGATCAACCACATGGCAGCTTCATTCTTCCAGTGATGGGTAAATTAGGGTTGATTATACCACCACACTGTCCATTTATTACTAACTAAAGCATTATCTGAGCTTTAAACTACAGGATAAATTAGAATACAACTCTATTTAAAAACAAATAGTATAAGCTAATAAATAATAAAAGTATATTTTTATTTTCCCTTCCCACGGTGGTTTAGTGGTTAGCACGTTCTCATCTCATTGCTGGATATCGAGGCTCAAATCCCTATCTGGGTGGCGTTTTCATGTTCTTTCCGTGTCTGTGTGGGTTACTCTGGGTTCTCAGATTTCCTCACACAGTCCAAAAACATGGATTCAAATCCTGATCTGGTAGGTGTTTCTATGTTCTCCCAGTGTTCGCATAGGTTTTCTCCAGGCTCTTGAGTTTACTCACACAGACCAAAAAGTATAGTATAGGATTAAGTGGTTAAAAATGAGATGAAATGTTGTTATTATTTTTTTTTACAGGATATATAAAAGTAAAAGACAAAACGAACAAAAAATTACATAAAACATAAACTTCAAGAACAACATTGCAGACAACGAAGCCCTACATTTGTGCCTTCTGATGTTACTAATCTCTCAAAGCTGTGAGCATCCTATTAATTTAAAGTGCTGCAAAGACAGCACGATGATACATGTAATAAATCATCAAAAATTTATAGTCTGTCTGACAAAATTTGCCAAACTGAAATCACAAACTAATCACTAAACCCAGATACATCTGTCAGAATGCGACGGTTCAAGCATGACTTAACAGTTTCAGAAAAAGAATGCTTGGGATTTATTGTTTCTTGGCCAAGCAGCCTTTGTTAATTGAGGTTTTTACATTACAAAAGTAAATTACTTTTGGTTGTTGCTAATTCCACAAGCTGACCTTGTGTACAGGAAGCATATGTGACTTACCCTGAAGCTATCTAGATGTATTTTTCTATACTCCAAACAGCATTAATTGTGAACGTTAACTGCAATAGACACCTTATCAGGATGCAAGTTCCTAGTTACATACTGGTACAAATCTTGTTCTAAATGTCATACTTTTTGGCACAAGTGAGAAGGTTTTGACTAAAGAGCAGAGATGTACTTTTTACCCAATTATATAGCTGCTGGTGGTATTGGGGAAAGTGCTGTCAAATGTCAGCAAGCATTGTATTATTTATTACATTTTACATTATCACAGCATGAGCAGAGGCAGGTATTCCAGTACAGCTGTACACCAGGGACTGACCATGTGTCACACAGATGCTCTTTTAACTCGGGCTTCACCACTCTCCTTAATCAGGTGGTCTTTGTTGATGGTATGCATTATTAATTGATTCATCTGAGTTGTCCTTTTTTGGCCAGGATATCTGTTTGATATTGAAATGGGATGTACTATTTAATTCAAAAGTAGGCTAAGCTCATCCAACACTGTCAGGATGGTGGTGTGATGTTTCAAATGTTGAGGGGCTCGCAGACACAGTGAAAAGTACAAGTTTAAGAGGTAATGATGACTTCAAAGTTTCTCGCACACAGTAGGAGAATTAAAAAGAGATGCTCTAATGAGAGAAAGTTTGTGTGTGAGTGTGTGTTTGTACGTATGACTTCATTCTTAGATAGCAGTATTACTATTAGGAATAATTTTGTATTATGGTTTGATATATGGTTTTTGAAATTGAGCTAAGTTCTTCAGTCATTTATTTGAAATACAGCCAAGTTTAATATTTTCAAAGGCTTATTAAGCTAAGAACAGTGCTGGCAGGTTCTGATAGGAACAGTGACTTTTACTTTCACTATGTAGAAATTGATTCTTTGTGTTTTAAACCTAACTACACAGACTTACCACAGTTATAGCATACTGATTATTCACCTCAAACACCAAAACAACCATGATACTATAAAAGACAGATTACTGCTGTATACTTTTATTAAAACATCTTTTTTTCAGATGATTATAAAGCAAAGCAATGCTGTTAAGGATTTTTAAAAAATAATTTCAGTTACTGACAGCTTGCGGCAAGGACATAAGTCCTACAAGAAGATTTTAAAATGTCACAACAATTAATATGCATAAGAAGGGAGCGTATGGAAATATGTGGATGTGTGTATGCGTGTGTATGCGTGTGTGTGCGTGTGTGTGTGTGTGTGTGTGTCCTGAATATGTGAATATGGTATTTAGTCATTATGTTCACATCAACTGAGAACCTGAGGCTACAGTTCTATAGGGGATATGTGTCTGGCGATACAGTGGGCTGAAGTTTACAAAAACTTATTGCCAGCTTAAATGTACAGAGTTTATTTTAAAGAGATTGCATGTAAATAAACTTTGATTGTTTGTTGACATCATAAGTCATATATATATATATATATATATATATATATATATATATATATATATATATATATATATATATATATATATATATATATGAAATTATCAATATTTTGTTTTGGCTTCTCAGTTTTCTGTACCACAGCCTTTTTTTTCTTTTTTCTTTCGTTGTCCTGATTACCAGGCATTCGTAAAATTAAAATCAGTGCATGACCTTCATAAGATTCATTCATTCATTCATTCATTCATTATCTTCCGCTTTATCCTATATTAGGGTCGCGGTGGGGTTCTCCATGCCCATCCAGGGGAGAACATTTCGGGCGCTGGGCAGATACACCCAGGACAGGGCGCCAATCCATCGCTGGGCACACAGTCACTCACACAGACATGCACGCATACACACTCTGTATTGGGCAATTTGGAGAACTCATTTGACTTAATCCATGTTTTTGGACTGTGGAAGGAAACCGGAGAACACGGAGGAAACCCACGCAGACATGGGGAGAACATGGTAACTCCACCCAGATGGGGATTCGAACCGGGAATTCCTAGTGCTAAGAGGCGAACGTGCTAACCACTAAGCCACTGTGCCACCCCTTCATAAGATAACAATTCATAAATAAAGTATTTTAAGATGTCATTTATGCAGAGCAGTATTCTCACATTAAATGCCATTAAGCCTTAGTTCACATTCAATTCAATAATCACACTAATATATCTTAATTGTACATTTAATAAAAGATAATTTAGCTTAAGAACTTTTAAATAACTATTACAATGAGTCTATGATAATGTTAACAGGATATGAAAAGTAAAATGTGGCCTTATAATATCTTTTATAGTTTAGTAGCTAACATATATTGTGAGTGCATTAGTATTAGCTGCAAAAATAAGTAAGTTATCTAATAAGTTAGTTTCAATTGATTGTTTAGGGATAAAATTTGCTGATTCAGGTTTTTACATTCAAATAGTTTTTTGGTTTCTTTACTATTCTATAATAATAAGCTGAATAGTTTGGGGGTATGATGAAAACAAGAGCTTTGAGAATATCTTTATGAACTTTTTGGAAATACAGATTAACAGTTTGAGTTTAAAGCCCATATAATGTGCACCAGCCGTTCCTTGCCCTGTGGGGGTCCTTACTATTAAAAACAGATAAATGGGGACTAGGAAACTTTACAAATAAACATATAGACAACTGTTGGTAATTGTAAAGTTGCAAAGAGGTTTTTATATGTTAAGTGGAACAGATAAGAGAAACAAGGAAGTTTACTAATAAGGGTGTGCATGTAAGGCCAGTGCATGTATTAATGATTAATTGAAAATTAACACAGTGATAATGGGGAAGAACAGGTCGACTGTGATAAGGTGTTGTCTGTCGATAAATTAGACAAGATAATTAGCATGTTGTAAATGGAGAGAAAGCAGAGCAATTAAGAACACATAAGCATAAAAAGCCAGAATACAGAGAATGAAACTATACAGGGAATTTTATAAAGGAGATTAAAAAAAAGTGCATATATGGCTTAAAAGAGAAAACAAAGCAGAAACTGAACAGTATTTGAGTGAATCTGTGAACTGTGGATATTTTGTACTGTGCTTCTTTGCTTTCCTGCTGCCCTTCAGTCCTCTCTAGGCTGTGCCAGCGGGCTTTGCTGCCTGCTTCCCACTGGGTAGTAGCATCCTGACTCCACACCCGTCTGTCTGGCACACTGCAGGCTCTGTCTGGCCTGTAGCCAAAGCTTCTATGCCAGATCTGGCTGAAGCCTATATCCTGCTGACAAACTTCAATTCAGGTAGCACCAGCTTCAGAGCAGATGGCATAGTTTTCTGGGTAAAACAGTAATAAAAGAGGCCTGGAGTGAGAAACGGACCAAAGGTTAGACATAAAAGACGGTTATACAAACTGTGCATAGAAATATGTGAGAGGAATTTATAAAAATGAACACTTACAGAAGTGTGTCTAAGTGTGATGTTTTTTTTTTTTTTTTTTTTTTTTTTCTTTTTCAAAAATACATTTTTTGATTTCTTGTTTATTTTACCCAAATATTGATTTATAATCTCACTTACAATTTTCACCTGAGCGGTTGAAATGCTCATGTTTATTGTTCGGATGGAAAGTAAACTGGTCACTTTGCTTGATTTTATTCATGTATAAAATATTTTTGCTGCACCTGCCTGTCCATGATTTTTTTAAGCTCCAATCAGAGAGGTCTGACCCTTCTGGTGCTGAAGTAGATCAGTGTGAAGCTCAAGGCCGTCTAACATTATTCACCATTCCTTCACTGCTTGACTGCTGCAAATCAGGACATTGGTAATCAAATATGAAGAAAAGAGAAAATGAAAAGGTGAAAAGGCAAAGTGAGAAAGTAGTTCTCACCAAGGTCAAGAGTACTAAGGCCAAAGGGACTAAGTAAGCATATGCTTTCACTCAGCACTTTGCCCAGCACGTGGAACAGACATGATAGTGCTTTTGATTTTGAAAATGCAGAAAGAAAAGCCAGAATGCATGCATTTCAGATTTACGAGAAATCTTTATCTATAAAGTGAAAATAAAAGTGCTTACAATAGCTCTAAGCCTGTTATTTAATCTTCTTATCTCTGAAAAGTTGATTCGGCAATTATGTACAAGCTTGGAGCAAACTGCCTATGGTAAACTGTAAGGAGACAATTAGACAAAGGCTTAGTTCCTATGAATGTGGGAATATTGAAAGAACAATTTTCTCTGTTTCCGCCTTAGGAACTGATGTTTTTGAGTTTAAAACAGAAATCTTTATTCTCAGGTAGGCTTCTAAGCAGCCGTTTTGCTTTGTCTTGTTTTGGTGCTTAGTTCTCATTAAGACTAAACTTCACAAAATGTTCAAAATGCTACTGAATTGTTAAAATGACAATGACCCCTAAACACACATATTTGGCAAAAGTTTTCTAGTTTAATGTTGTTGCTGTTATTTGTGCTTTCATGGCACATTTTTTAAGGTTAAAAAATCTAAAATAATTTTCTGGAGCTGGAGTTTGAGTGATGGAATTTACTTTAGCATACCCTCATCAGTTTGGTATACACTTAAGATATACCTTTATTGGTTCCACAATGGGGAAATTCACATTTATGTACCCATTACTACATGCATACAACTACAAGTTAGTATATTTATTGTGTTGAGTCATAGTAGCTATACTATATAGTCTTGTGCTACGGTGCACTAAAGTTTACTTGCTGCAGCACTACACTTAAAGAGTGCTAATTAATTAGTTGATTTATTTTCAGAATACATAAATAGTAAAAAGAAACAGAGAAAAAGTTTGACTTTGACACAGCAGGTTTATTTTGATATATATGATTATTTATATATATATATTGTCATTCTTTGCAATATCACTTCACAATTTTCACTTAATGGGTCTTCACTGTTCTGCTTTTTTTAATATATCTAATTCTGTATTGCACAGTTTTTGCTATATTGTGGGATTTTGTACTATATATGTTGTTAAAATTATGTAGGTTAAAGAGTGGGACATTAACCCAGTAAGGTATGAAGCAGGTTGACCAAAACAAAATAAAACTTTGGTAGCTGAAGACAGAAACACGGAGGAAGGAAGCTTTTTGCCAGCAAGGGTGACGTCAGAGCCATGGTGAAGAAGGTAGTGTGGGAGCCGTTCATAGACCAGCTGCCCATCCAGACCATAGAGTGAGTCAAAGACCACCATCTGGCATAGTTTGAAAGGCAAAGAAGCACCTGGTCATTCATTAAGAAGCAGGCACCTCCACACCTGGGTGTCCTTTTATCATCTCCCTCCCTCTTTAACATCTTTCTCAATTTTTTCCCTCCCTTTATGTTCTCCACCTGTCCTGCCACTAAGAAAATGGTCTGGTTTTCTAAATTTTAATACTGCTGGACAGTACCCAGTCCATTTGTCTTGTTTAGTATGCAAGTGGGTGAGTTAATAACCAAAACAGCAAGGGTGAACCCTGGGCCAGCTTGCTGGAATTGCGGAAAACCTGAGTACTTTCAGGACTGACACCCCATTAAGAAGGGGTTTGGCTAACCGAGGCTACTAACAGTTATTGGTCAGTGCAGTAAATGTAAGTCGAGAGCATAAACTTATTGTAGAGACAATGGTTATTCCATTTATTTAACCAAAACTGGTAAAATGTCATAGTCTAAGGAGAATAAAAGCCAGATGATGTTTTGCAGGGAATCAGGACATGACAGCTATTTAAATCAGGTGACATTGCACTACGGAGCTGATTGTTACAGAAATGAGTTTTGCTGCAAGTGCACAAGCTATATGAGAAAGCACCCCGGATGCCAGCCCGAATGCTGTAGTGTAGCAGTGTATCACAGCAAATTCATACCTGTGCATGGTACGTATAAAAACATAATTTATGTATAATTAAAAGACTCTTAACTGTCTCGCACATTTTCATTTGGCGAGTACACATTCCCTTCGCAATGCTCACCATTAAATATTCTTCTAGATTCACCAATTGAATACTGCTGTCAGGACAGCTGGAAAACCTTTGAACCTTGGAATCTTGGTCTGCAGGGTGCTCTTAGATGGGGATGACAGTAGCATGAATTAGACAGGGTGAAATAAGGTGTCTGGGTTCCTGTTTCACTCAGACAGGTGCAAATTTGAGTTGACTGCTTTTTGCAATCTGTCCACATTTAAAGCCTGCAAAGACGAAGTGTGAGTGTAGTTATAATTTATTTAAATGAAGGGAAACACAATGATTTAAAGGCAAGTGATGAGAAGCCGTCAAGTAAAACAACAAACTAAACCAAAAGTGTTCCAATGATCGAGGTAAAAAAAAAAATAATAATAAAAAAAAAAAAATAATAATAAAATAAATACATAAATAAACAAACAGGATCGGATAATGAACAGGTTTGATAATTCTGCAGTGTTGCTGTTTTTTGCTTAATTTTTGTCTTGTGGTGTTCTCTCATTTGTAAGTCACTTTGGATAGAAGCATCTGCTAAATGACTAAATAAAAATGTAAATGTAATGTATTTCCATGTTTTAACTTTTACTCTGAGTCAGGTTGCCTCTTGCTCTCTTGCTTTAGCATCACCCTGCCTCACCTACAAACAACGAAGTAGGTAAATTTGCAAAGAAATCTCAAATGGGAAGGGGAGTTGTATATGTTGTGTACTGTTAATTGGATCATGTGCATGTGCAGGACATAAAAGGGAAAAAGGGATTACTCCCTGTCCAGGGTGTATCTGCCCAACTCGCAAACTATTCTCCCCTGGATGGGCGACCCTAGTCCGTAGTAGAAGATTAAGCATAAAATAATGAGATTAGATGAGACTAATAAATGTTTCAGGTTGATGCATGTTTGGCTTCTCCACTATTGCTTTCACATTATTCACACATTTTCTTACAATTTGTTTCATCTTATTATGTCTTAAAAAACCAAAGCATGTTTTACTGCATATTTAAAGTAAATGTGTTGGGATGTGTTGAAGAAGGATGTGCGTGGGGTGTTCATATATGTGGATATGTATGGGAGGTCATGGTGTATGTATGTGATTAAGCGTGTTTATAGCTTCTTTGCTGTCATCCTCATCCTGCCGTCTCTCACTGCGGTGCTTCATTCCACACAATGCCGTGCAGTTGGAAGCAGCAAGGCCTCCTGCTCACACTTGTCTTTCACACATTTTTATAGATGCCTGAAAATCCATTGTTTCTTTCTGGTAACAAAGTTGTTTATGTGAAGGCTCCAAATGCAGTACCACATTGCAAAAACAGCTCACAGTGCTCAAACATGCGTTGAATGTTTTTTCGCATAATAAGACATAACATTACCATGTACATTTTATTAGAAACTCAGAGATGACATCTGCTTGTAATTTTTATTGACCTAAAAAATCTTTTTTATGCTAGACTGCTAGCATTTTCCGTACCGAGAATGAAAAACAAAACAAAACAAAAAAAACGCAACACTCATAAACCATCACAACACCTGTTCAAAGTGTCTGCTCTTCCCACAATCTCTCCGTCATGGCATCCCACACTCCTCTCATGGCTTATGTAAGACGCTTGTGTTTTTTGAAACGCCCATGTGGCTCTGAACACCGGGCAGACAGCTGTGCTTCGTTCTCGCGTGTCGCTGCCTCTGTTATTCCTTGTGCTTGTGCATAACCCGATTCAGTCAAGTGCTGACAGTTAAGAGAGAGGTATGATCATCACCGAGAAGCAGCGCGTGCAAATAATGCTCATATTGTTTATTTTTAATCCCTCTTAGTCTGTGAAAGAGCACCGGGTAGATGCCAGGTGTGCCCATCAACACACGTGGGGCCTCTTTTCGTTTTTCATGCCTTCAGTAGAGTTTCTGTTTGCGTGCCATGCACAACTTTACCCAAACTGTTACAAATGCTATAAGGTTACTCGCTAACTTTTATAACTAGAGTTGTAAGTGAATGTAGTGTAAGTGAAATTACACTTATTGTAGGGTATTAAAATATGTTTTTTTAAAACTGAGCTGTTTGTAGAATGTATAAGAATGTGGACACTATACAGTACTGCTGCAATTTATGCAAAAATTCTAATCTATTCATACAGATATGGTTAAACCGTGTTTCCCTGCACATGTTAAACAGATTGGCAAACACACAGATTGGCAACACAGTCCAAAAACATGGATTCAAGGTGAATTGACTTGTTCTAAATTGCCCCTATATAAATAGCTCCCATATTGTGTGTGGTTCAGTTCATTGTGTAAGATGTTTTAAAGTGATTTGACCCCGTTCTTCAGTACCAAATAATGTCAACTTTGAAGTTTGTGTGAACTGCTTGCTGTGATTCCTCAAAGATAGGGCTTTTATTTTTGATTCCAAAACATATGCCGGAATAAAGTGTTTTTTAAACCTAACACTTTACATTGTAATTCAATTGTACTATTTATTTTGTCTCCCATTAAGATAAACGAATAAATTAACTGCAGACAGAAAAACACTTTTCAGAAAACAGATTTTTTTTTTGTTACAATCCACATTATTGTTTTTGGTGTACTTCACATGATTGATTATATACATTAGCAAATGTGTGTAATTCATTTAGTTAATTACTAGTTACCCAGAGCGCCTTAGCGATTTTGCAGACTGTTACAGAGCTTGCTCTTAGAGTAATTGCTGGTTACCACTGTTGAGAAGATTACAATGCTCTTTTCCTCTATTTGTACAAAATCTGTTGAATTGTTTGAAAAATCTTTAGAGATAGTTTTGTTACACTTTGCCAGTCTTATGAGGATCAAAAACACTTTTACTTTAACACGCTGACACATCTAATGTTCTGCATTAACATCCGAAACACATCAAACATATCTAAATATTGATGGCTAAATTTAAAAGCATATGAGATGTAGTGTTTATTAAGGCCTATTCCATTTTTAAAACTGTTACACAGCACAATTTGTTTCATAAAAAGTTTAAGCTTGTAAAAGCATTTTTGAGGCATACAGTAAAACATAAAAAAGATTCTACAAAGTTATTTATTGAGTTCAAGGCTAACATCGATAAAAGGATGTAGAGAAAATGTTAAGCATTTCTGGATACATACAAGCTTTTTTATTTACTTTATGTAACACATTTATCAGTCAATAACATTATGCACCTTTTCAAGCCACTTTTATTCTAAAATACTTTTAAAAAGCAGTAAACATCATCCCTGCATATCTACCTTTTAGCACTGGGGATTCAGGTTTGAATCCCAATCTGGGAGGAGTTTTTCATGTTTTCCCCGTGTCTGTAGGTCTTCTCCTGGTTTTCCGGTTTCCTTCCCCAGTCCAAAATATAGATTCAAGGTGAATTGACTGCTTTTAATTCCCGCTGTCTAAATATTCCCTATATTGTATGTGTGTGTGTGTGTGTGACTAAGTGTGTACCCAGCGATAGTTTGGCACACTCCTTCCATCCACCATCCTGGCTGTATCCGCTTGCTTCCTGAAACGTTCTCTCATGGATAGGCATGAGAGAACCTAGTCGGGGATTAAGTGGAAGATAAAGAGATCAGATGTTAATCTAGGTCATTAAGTAAATATGTAGCACAGTAGACAAGGCTGTACACCTCACATAAAGAAGTACCTGGGTGTGATTCCCAGCGTATTTACATTTACATTTAGTCGTTTAGCAGACGCTTTTATCCAAAGTGACTTACAAGTGATAAAAAAAACCCCAAAAAGCCGAGCATATGGAATACAACTTGGATCTTGTGCTAATTTCTGTGCAATAAGGGATAAACATGTCAAGCGCTTTAAACAAGATTTTACATCAATGGAAAAGCGTTACCTAGGCTACTGAAATTAGTCAATGCATTGAATGTTGAGTACAGACAAAAATCATCAAGTTCTACATCAGCAAAGCACATGTAGAACTTATTACACATATAATTTGAATGTATTATAGTAGCTTTTAGTGCAATTGTTTATTAAGGCAGCAAAATTGTAAAATGTGTTAATACACTTTTCAAATGTTCACTAAAATTTTATTTATGCTCATATTTAACTTGTAATGTTTATCTTATCTCTATCTTCTTTTTAATCCTCTACTTTGGTAGTGGGAGGTTCCTTATGCCCATCCAGGGAAGAATGTTTCAGGCACTGGGCAGATACACCCAGGACTGGGCACACACTCACATACACAGACACTGTATAGTGGCAATTTAGAGCAGCCAATGAATCCATGAATCACCTTGAATCCATGTCTTTGTACTGTGGGAGAAAACCAGAAAATCCAGACAAAACCATGAAGACACATGAAAATCGGGATTTGAACCTGGATGTCCAGAGTTGCGAGGCGGATGTGCTAACTACTATACCACTATGCCATCTGTTAACATTTTCCTTAATTGTAGTCATTTTTTCAGCTAAATGGTTCAATGATGTGTCGTTAAGTCTGTGTTTCTACAAAAAAGTTGAGATAACTTGTGTTTGAGTTTCAAATAATTCTCCAGATGGCTCTCGAAATATTTTTTGGCTCTAGTAAATATTTCATACATTTATGTGAGAACAAACAAGAGTTTTTCAACATTTCAACACTGTTGTGTATTTTGTCATTTTTCATGTAGTTCACTTTAAATGAATTAAACTAATTTTAATTTTAATTTCAGGCTGTTGAAAATATAAAAAGGATAAAATAATAAGAAATAAAATCACTACACATAGTCCATGCTTTATTAAATCAAGAATGACATACTGTTCTTTCTTATGAAGCATTTACTGGGTGCTGATGTGTCAGAAGTTTAATCTACTCCTATTGGTTGGAAGTTTGTTTGCGTAGGCCCATGTGGAAGTGTTGGCTTCCCACCTGGGACTCTTAAATAGTGCTGGTTTGAGCATTTTCTCTCCCGTTTTGTTGTTTTGCTGCTCTCTTCCAACTGTCTAAAATTTGCAGAGGTGCAAGTTTTTCTTTTTTTCATAGTGGGTCTATATAGTATGCCATTTCCCTTGCTCTGCCATTCTTCATATTTGACTGTTGTCCTTTTACAACTCAGCTTGGGCTTCAACACAGTGCAAACTTGCCTTACACATGACTGCAGGAAAAGTGTGATATTGCATCTAATGAGATTTCCGTGTGCTTTTCCCCTTGCCCTAGGCCTCCTCCTTCACTACCAAGGTGGCTATTCAGTTCAAATGGAAAGGCTTATTACTGTATTCCACTATCTAAGAACTTGAAAACAGGGAGGGGAGAAAAGAAGCGGCTTCACCTCTGGCCACTTTCCATCATGTTTGATCCTTGAGACTGTAGACCCTGATTCTGATATGAAGTATATCAAAATTACAGCACTGCAGGAAGAAAGAGCTCTGTTCACTGGGGTCTGCACTCTTCTTTTATTCTCTAGCTTTATTTCTGTCTTTTATATATCAATATAAATTATTTTTACTGATATGTACATTTAATGGACAGGCATTCACTTTTATTCTTTATCAAGGACCACTTACCAACCTTTCAGATCCTCCCAATTGTTTACTGATTGTAGGCTTGTATGTAAATTGTATTTACATAATTGTGAATATATAGCAATAATTTTTAATGCCCCCCCCTTCATTATTGCCAAGGAATTTGCTAACACACAGCGCGGATGAAACAAATGGATTTTGTAGTTCTACAATTCCAGACTGTAGTCCATCTGTTTGTGGACTACAGTGCATACTGTGTTAGTCCCCTTTACTCTGTTTTCTAATGGTCAGAACCCCAATAGTATGTAAGATATTTGTAATACCGACTGGTTGATACAAAGCATGTTCTGTATTCTGAATGCTTTCTGAAACCAAAATTTTTTGGAACTCATTCTTATTGTTTCAACAGTTCAACAGATTTTCTGCGCTTATCTTTAATGTAGTGCTTTGGTAAGTGACAAGTTTAAATGAGAAAGAATTGAAGAGACATACAGGATGTGCAGAGGCATACTTCATTTTCTCAAATTGTTCTAAGGACTAATAAAAGGACTAATCTAAGGACTAATAAAATATCTGCCTGTCACACTTTGAAATGAGTCTACTGTAGAACATGTAGTTTTGCTTTGTTTTAGTAGGTTTTCCAAACTGAACAGACTTTATACAGCACAACAGGTCATTATACAGCAAACCACTTTCATCTGTAACTGATGGAGCACTAATATTTAATGCAAAGCTGTGAGGCAGTCGTAGGTGTGTGTATAATAGAGTTGCTTGACCAACTCAGAACAAAGTTCAGCAAATCAGAACTACCTGTTTTATAATGGTATTATTGTGAACCTAAGTTCATTATCCAAAAATATTTTTAAAGAGCAGCAATAGGAACAAACTATAACAGCAGGCTCCTGTGTAAAAGCACTGGAACAGTTGATGAAAGCAGGTTGTCATGTTCAAGTGAACAGGTACAGTTCGGAAATTGCATTTTAGCTTGACCACAGTGTAAATCTCATACAAGAGGCCAGTCTGCCTGGTGGATTAACAGCAAATTGTTGTAGTGGCAATTCAGGCTTTTGATTAAGCTTGCATCAGTGGTGTAGGTGGATGGCATAGCCTGCAAATAAAAGTGTACATTATTTAGAAGAGGGAATGATATTTAATGCATGTAAAACCTAAAAAAAAATCCAGTTTAGATGTTGTTCAGAGTATAAAACCCACTTATGGTACAAAGAAAAATCTTTGATTATATATATATATATATATATATATATATATATATATATATATATATATATATATATATATATATATATATATATATATATATATATCCATCCTAGGTGCTGAGCAGATACACCCAGGACAGGATGCCAATCGCTGGGCACACACTCACACACACAATAAGGGGGCAATTTAGATAAAGTCAATTTGAAGCAGACAATTCATATTAAATCCATGTTTCTGGACTGTGGGAAGAAGCTGGAGAAAACATGAACAGGGGAAGAACAAGGAAACTTGGGCTTTGAATTGACAGGGTTTCCTGAACACAGGAATAGGTTTTATTCACAGTCAGCCTTAAAAAACACATTTTTTTAAATAGTGGTTAGCACGTCGCCCTCCCATCACTAGGGTTACAGGTCCAAATCCAAATCTGTGTATAGTTTCCATGTTCTCCCTGTGCCCTTGTAGGTTTCCTCCCAAATCCAAAAACATGGATTCAGGGTCATTTGAATACTCTAAATTACTCCTGTATAGTGTGTCTGTGTGTGTGCTCATTTATCAATTGGCACCCTTCTTTGGGTTTATCTTCCCATGCCTGAAACGGTTTTTACTGTAAAATTTTAGCAGTATAAAGCACTGAAATGTCAGTGTTCTGTTGACACATTTACTTTGGCATATTATTTGCTGTAACTGTTGAACAATTAAACTGATTTGATAACTTAAGCCCTTTTGTTTTATCCCTCTGGATAAAAAAGAGACTTCTTGACGAATTAAATTTATTTTGACAGGATTTGCTTTAATTTCAAGGAATATGACTGAGAATTGTGTTAGGCACAGAATGTATGGTTACCTATAATATCTCTGTCAACACAGTTTATTAGCTCTAAGCTGGTAAACGAATATAAATGTCTGGTGGGCTTTTCCCTATGCATCGCATATTTATGAATAAATATACATAGATGAATTTTTTAAAGTGTTTCAAAGATTTAAGATCCCATGCCAATATATGAATTATACTGGCATTACAGGATTATTACCAACCCTATAACATGATTACTTAGTATTTATAGAAAAATAAGTGTATTAATAAGGTAAATCCAGATGTTTGACTTTGGGTTGGTTAAGTGAAGGAGTTTTTATTTGGCTATACTACTCTAGAGCCCTATAAATATGTATTTTAATTATTCAGCACATTATCTAATTATTAGCTTTTATTGTTTATCATTTTGGTGCAGGCCAGTGGGACCACTAAGCATTAGGCTGCATCTGGTGTATGGTCCACTCTGAAATAAAATAGATCTGGGTTAATTCACAAGTTTATGGCACCTACTGTATGTGGACTAACTCAATGTAAGTGATGGTGATAGAGAATCTAATCATCATCAATGTTCAGTGTTTTTTCCTGCACTACCATATCTCTTTTTTATCACATTGTCTGCTGTTCCTTGACCCATGATGACCATAGCTCTTTTTTGATGTCATTCACCGGCTCTTTTTTATCCCCTTCACTCAACTCTTTCAGTTTCCCATGGGAGAGTAAAGAGAATGTTTATCACAGAGTTTTTTATTGTTTCTGCCTTCTCTATCTGACAGTGACAGACACAGACTGACTCGCATGCTTGCACTTAAACTTTTTTTCTTCCTATGGTGTCTTTTGATCTATGTGCATTGTGTTTCAATGTCGACTCTAAAGCTATCCTTTTTTACTGTGATAAAATTATTAAGCAATGCACTTTATCAATTATTACTCATTTAACTGACAAATACATTCATTCAGTCATTCATTATCTTCCGCTTTATCCTATATTAGGGTCGCGGGGATGTTCCCCATGCCCATCCAGGGGAGAACGTTTCGGGCGCTACACCCAGGACAGGGCGCCAATCCATCGCTGGGCACACACTCACTCACACAGACACACTCTATATGGGGGAATTTGGAGAACTCAGTTGACTTGATCCATGTTTTTGGACTGTGGGAGGAAACTGGAGAACCCAGAGGAAACCCACGCGGGCACAGTGAGAACATGGAAACTCCACCCAGATTGGGTTTCGAACCGGGAATCCCTAGCTCTGAGAGGCTAACGTGCTAACCACTAAGCCACCGTGCCGCCCTGACAAATACAATGTGTTCCAATTAATTCATTTAAAATTAATTACATTTTAAGTAACAAATATTTTAAACAATGTTTACAATTAAATGTTTTTACACAACACACTGTAGTTTGTTGTATAATTAAAGGTTTCATTCTAAATGTCTTACTTCCTAACTCATTACTGTGTTAAACTGACAATACATTTATTTTTGGGAACGACAAATACATTAACTAAATTCAGGGATGTTTAGCGAGTTGTCAACAGAGCACCACACAGCTTGATTTAGCATGTGTTGGTCATTTAGCAGACGCTTTTTATCCAAAGCGACTGACAAGGTGAGCACAGGGTTATTCACATCCCTGGAGCAGTGAGGGTTAAGGGCCTTGCTCAAGGACCCACATTGGTAACTTCAGGACCTGGGATTTGAACCCCCAACCTTTAGATTGATAGCCAAACCACTGAGCTTGACCTTGCCCTCATAAAATCATAAATTCATGTCTTTTCCCACACGCAAATGGAATGTACTAACTCCTTTTTTTCATGGATATGTTTTGGGCGTAACCTACAATAAACCAAATGGCTTGTCACTTGCCGTTCCCTTTAATAAACAGGTGCAGTCTGACTTTGAGGGGTTGATATGTCAATGGAACAGTGTGAAATTGTTGTTGATGTAAAGTGAAGAGTTGATGTAAAGTAGAGTGACGTTATTTTATTTTGTATTCTGTTTACTGTTGATGTAACAATTTTCATAGCTTCCTACTGGATGTGCATAATGGGTACATGCCATTAACAATTCACTGCCAAGATAGCAATGAACGACTGACTGTTGACGTCTGTCTGGGTTGTTTTCAGTCAGTGGTGTACCTGTGTTTCCCATTGCCTAGATAGTAATACCCCAGATATTTACCTGACCACACCTCATTTTGGGACCCCTCCGCCCACTGGCATAGATACACACTGTTGCTTCTGAAATGTTGTAGGCGGAAGGCAGGAAAAGCTGTTGGTGAACATTGTGACGCATCTTGCGCAGGGTGCAGTATGGGGTAAAGAGTGTTATGTATAACCTATTCACTTTTTTATGGTCAGAATTTAGGCAAAAACACTTTTGTTTCTTAAAAATTACTTTTTTTATTTACTTTTACATTTATAAACATGTGCGCTTTAAGTATCTAACCAGCAGCCAATAATTAAAATGTGTCAATTTTACACTTGTGATTTTAAAACAATAAAATGGTTATCCCCAGCCAAATTCATTATGTCCGATTGTTCATAAATAATGTAAAGGAAGGATTTTTTTCCTTAAGCTGTTGGTTAGTTTAGAGTGTGAAAGTAAATCATGAACTTGGAGTGAGCATTCACAATAATGTGCCTTGCTGAGGCAAAGAACATGCGTTTCACAAACAAGGACATCAGCAATTTCATAAATGAAATTGGCCAAAGTTGTACAGAAAAGGCAATTTCATTTAATCTATAGCTGCAGGCAGTGAGACTGTTCTCACTCTGTTAAGGCAAAAATTACAGGCAAATGGCTCCATCTATTCTGAGCTCTAGCGTAGATCATGAGCTGAAGATGGTGTCAGTGGAGAGGAAAATATGACTGATACGAGAAAAGGAAAGGGAACAAAGTGTGCAAAAGCGGTTGCATTTGCATCTTTGAATTTAATGAAGATGATTTAAAGTAGGACTGTACTCAAACCACCTCACATCGGATTCATTCTATTAGAAAGAGATATAGTAAAATATTCAGCATGAACTAACGTTTTTAGGTATTTTGGGATTAACAGCATTTCAATGATGTTTATGCAAATTGAATTATTGTTTTAGGCAGGTGCTAAAAGGCAGTGCATTATTAAACTCCATTAGCAGATAGTCCTCTAAAATAAAAAATATATATATATATTTTTTATTTATTTATTTTATTTATTGTGCACAATATAAAGACAATCAGCAACATTAGATAATTACTAGATTTATTAGAAATAAATAAATTTGACATGTTACGCTAACACATATTTATCCGTGTATTTGCTTATTTAGTAATGGTTTTATAAAATTGGTTTAAAGATTGCACAGTGGCATGTCCACCTCTCAGAGCTCTAATTTACTGTACTAAATGTAAATGTAAAAGGAACTATGGGAGAATGACATATTTATGCAGCTAAAATCAGCACATTGTTAGAGATGTCCTGAAGCATTATAGTGGAAGCAGAGTTGATATTCTGCTTTAGCACACCTAATCTTTATAACTAATTAAGTCAAGACACCTATTAATTTAAAGACTTAGACTTAATTTAAAGAAAGAAACATTTTTTTTCATTTCTTACAGATTTAGTTTTTATTCAGAAACATCTGATATCACAGCTACAGTCAGCCATTTGAAAAAAATAGGAAACTATTATATGTTTTAAAAACACTTTTTTATTAAGAACAATTATTTCTTTTGAGGTTAAAAACATAGTAGTTTAAATGTTATTAAATGATTCAAAATTTAACCCCAGTTGTAAACATTTACAAGCTTTATTACATTAATATTAATATTCATACCATATTATACTGTATTATATATACAGTGAAAATATATTTATACATTAGTTGCATATTGGTTAATTAGTAAGTAAACAGCTACTTAAACTAACGTATTAGTTTATAACTAACAAAACTAAAATGTAAACAAGTTGCAGCTGAGCAGTAATGGAGAATATCAAAAGTAGGTTTAGGTTTAATAAGGAGCTCCCCTGCTTTCTTTTATTAAAAAAGAAAAAATAAACAGCAGCAAGGTAGGAATTACTTCATCTGTGAAATTCAGATAACTCAATTTGTTTCAATGATCTGCCATTTCTTCATAACATTGTTTTCTGGAGAACATTAAAAAATGTAGATATTACAAGTGAAAAGCAACTGTTTTGTATGCATTTAGCTGATATTGTTTACGTCCTCATTTTCCACTGATGTATGTGCAGAGTTTAACACAGTTATACCACTCATGCTGGCTGAACACACGAGGGAGTTTTGGATATCATATTGTATTATGTCTTTATTTAAAGATCAGTTTAAGATCAATATAAGTATATATAAGGTTGAGCAAAAGGTTTTCTTTTACCAAATGCCACATGTTAAAAGTCCTATAATTTATTATATATTTATTGTTGAACTAAATGTATTTTGGACGTAGTAGTTTACAGTATTGTTACCTAATATTTGTCACAATCCATTCATCACGTATCCATTGTGTATCCATTCAGTCAAAAAGAATGCATTTAAAGTGGAGGCACATGTTTTAAAATGACTTATATAAAGTGATGAAGTGGTGATGATGAAGTGATCTAGTCTAGATGATGAAGTGATCTAGTGCCTACTCTGCTTTGCACACAGAGGAATTAGTCATTTAACCACATTTAACCCATCCATGCAGTGAAACACGTACATATACACACACTAATGAAATGAGCACACATGCCCGGCGATGGGCAGCCTTGTACATGGTGCCTGGGGAGCAATTGGGGTTTGGTGCCTTACTCAAGGGCACATTAGCTATAGTAATTTGTGGGACAGGGATTCAAAGGATTCAGGTCATAAGGATGGTTCCTCAAACAAAAACAAACGGCTGCCCCAATACTGCAATTCACATTTTTTTATTTATCTCAAACTTGTCATGTCCTTGTGATAATCTTGTCTTTATAGACATTGCCATGTGCACAACAAACATATAGGATGGGTACAAACCTTTAGTAGAAACTGTAATAATAAGCTTAAGATATGGTTTTGGTTCATTTGGCTTATATGGTTTTTAAAATATTAATCCCAGCTTTAGAAGTTTAGTGAATTGTCATGTAGCGCACGTTCAGCTACCAGGAGCTCAATGAATATTCTGAAGACCATAAGCCATCAGCTGGGATCAAACCTGTGACCTGTTGAAGCACGGCCAAATTTCCTAACACTCTTTTGCCGTACCAGTGGGTGTACATAAGAAATGTGATTGTCAGTCATGCCTCTTTGTCAAAGGTGTCACTTTCAGATGTCTGACATCCAACAGCATGCTATTTTAGGACACTGTGACAACCATAAAAATCAAATTAACTGCTGTTCTTGTGGCTTAACTTATGGACAGAGGAAAGTCAAGATCCATCAAATCTACATAATTGACGTTCAAAGAATATTTTAGATAATGCCTTTGATTGAAAGCTTGCTGTGTCAGTGACAGGTTTGAAGAGATTTCATGTGGATTTGATTTTGCAGTCAAAAGCATCAAAGATAAGACCTTGTAAAGGGTTCCATAGGTTATCATTAGAATCTGCATTGTTGGAAAATAAAATCCAATGGCCGTCCTTGGGACAGTACCCAGTAAAGTACTTTTTGGACTGCTCTGTCACCTTTTTGCCCATAAAATGTATTTATAATTTATAATTTATAGTCAAGTATATAGCCCAAGGGGGTGTACAATACATCTATGGTGTCAAAACTGGACATGTATTTTGCTCCAATTTCTCACAGATATTTAGTTCAGGGATGGTCTGCCAGTCAAATATTTATTATTATGTTTGGTACAGGGCACTAGGAGGATCAACAGTAAACTTATTGGCTTATTTGTAGGCAGGTGAGAAGTCAATAATAACATGTGGCCAAGACTCCAAGAAAAAGTAATACGCGTTGATGTTGTTTTGCCATGATCAAAGTGTTATAAAGCAATCTTGGCTGTCCATTAACTTTCGTAAACAGAAAACAGCAGTCAAAGCCTCACTAGTGATGTTTATCTGCTATTTGCTCTTGCAAGTGTTGCATTTCAAATAGATGCAGCAATGCACTTTTTTAAGCAGGAGGTGATTCTCATACTCTTGGATTAGACTTTCTTTGTAGGTTGTTTGACATTAACAGTGGGTAAAAGGGGAAAATCAGATGAAACTCTTGAAGTTAAACTTAAAAAGTAATGTCTTTTTGCATTGCACAAGTGCTAAATTTGGCTATAGATAAAATATAGTTTTTTGTTAATAGTTTGATTTTTGCTACAGGATGAGTGACTTAATTCTAATAATTCTATTAGAAGTTTTATATCAACTTCTCTGCGCTAGAACTTCTTATACGAGTTGTTGTTTGTGCGGGTTTTTTCACATTCTGGTTTTCAGGTTACGGTTTTCTCACACAAGTGGAATGACTGCTCTAATTTGCCCCTATATAGTGTGTTTTTGTGTGTGTGTGTGTGTGTGTGTGTGTGAGTAAGTGTGCCCAGCAATAGCTTGGCACCCTGTCCTGGGTGTATCTGCCCAGTGACTGAAATGTTCTCTACTGAATGGGTATTGGGAACCCCCTCACCCCCCCCCCCCCCCCCCCCCCAAAAAAAAAAAAAAAACCTTGTAGAAGATTTAGCAGAAGATAATAAATGAATTAATTAATTAATTAATTAATTTACAATATTCTCTTCTACTTTACTTTCATATTTAAGGAGACAACTACATTTTAAAGTATATCACATCTATAAATTTGCATATGCCAAAGATGGGCTCATAAGAGTTTTATGCAGTGACAGGACTGTCAACATTATTAACAAAACCTAAAAAAGCCTTGGTTGATAAAGGTGTTAGAAATCACTGAATAATAGAAGCTGGTTAGCTTACATATTGCCTGTTTAAGCTCAGAGGCTGTTTATAAAAGCCCCGAAGAACTCCAGCTCTAGCCATTGGTCTTAAATCTGTCATGCCAGAACCCAGGAGAGGTGTAGGACTGGCCTAAATTTGCAATCTCAATGTCAGATGACAGAATTCAAGCAGGGGCTTTGGGCTTAATGGAAATATACAGCATATGATTTATGAGGATGAGAAATCCCTATTCAGAATAGCTGATCAGTGAGCTGTGGTTCTTACAGGTGGAGAATGTTGTCATAAAATTCCCCCAAAAAAACAAAAAGTGAGGTGTAGCCACTATAGTTCGATTCACAATTCAGATATATTTGCCATGTTTGCAGAGTCATTATTAGAAATAAATAGTTTTGGCCAAACATTCAAGTATTGTATATAAGTTTGTGGCTTGCAATAGATTTGTGCATCGGCATGAATTTTGAAAGCACTTTCTGCAGCTGTTCTTATTTTTAAGGTGGAGGAGTTATACCAGGTCAACACGATTATGCAATAAAAACCTCATTTGTACAATTTTCAGAAAATTTAACTGTCTCCAGAATTAATATATATAGACCTATCATTGGCTTTAATTCTACCGATCAGACTGATTGTATATTTTCCTTAATTTCAATATTTTTATTAGAATCTTTATTAAAGTCTCCCTTTTTAGTGTGTTTTAGTGTCTTATTGGATCTTCTGATTTTGCAGCAATGTACTGTGGCATGAATTTTATTAGGTTATGAAATTATTTGTGGCTATATTGCATATATTGCATATATTGCATATTGCCAATGCAATGCATATTTCAGAAATTGCATGGAACTGGCATTCACTGAACTGCCCGGTCTACCTTGTCCAAGATGCTCTATTGGATTAAGATATGTGAATGTGATGGCCAGGCAAGCAAAGGAAACTTGCTGTCATGTTCCTGGAACTAATCCATGACTACAGGCCCTTGTGGCATGGCACATAGCCCTGCTAAATGTGTTCTTCTGCCATCGGGTAAACAGCCATGAAAAGATGAAGTTGGCTGACTATTATGCTTAGGTAAGCCTTACTGTTCAAACATTAATTCACATGTGACAAAGGACTCTAAAGAAATTTCCCACAACATTAGTTTACCTTTATCAGCTTCAATTATTGACAACTGACAGCATTTATTGATTCATGCTTCCAGCACTATATTCTGGCCCTATAATTATCATGGTGATACAGACTTTTAATTTTATTTGACAAAATAATTTATTTACACTGGTTAGTAGCTAATCATTTTCTCTTGGTTACTCACTTGGGTCATCTCTTTTTTGTTTTCCTTTTACTGGAATTCTGTAAAAGGAAGCATTAATGTTAAAAAGGCAGGTCTTGCAAACTTGTCAATCCAGACAATGAGTGGCGCTGCAGAAATATGTGTAATCCACTGTAAATTATTTTTTACACAGTCATCTCGTTTCTTATTAATTACTTTGTAATTCTCTCTCCCATTTTTTTTGAGAGCTCATATGCATATATAGTCACTATTAACAAAGCACATAGCAGGGATGTCAGTTACCTCCCTTGTTTTTATTTGCATCTCATTTACATACAGATATCTGACACCATTGTTGTCATAGCAGGTGCCTCTAATAAAGTGGACATTCAGGGAAAATGGAGGTGGTCACTTGCACTGCTTTCATTAGTTATGTCAGCTTAGGGCAATGTTTGGCACAGCCACATCCGCTTTTCATTTAATCCTGAAAAGTGACAAAAAGGCAATATTATTATTGAATGGTCTTTAATTTCTGAGCCAAACTTTTCAATCTTGGTCTGGTGTGACCATAAATAATTTTTACCATGATAGTGTTATTTTTTTGTGCTAAGCCAGGGTCGTGTAAAGCTTGCAAAACAGCTATAACATGCACAGCCTGACCGTTTGGTCTATAGCATGTCTATGTCTTATATTTCTTTTTACCATATTGAACACTAAGAACTTCCACAGGAAGGTATAAAAATGTGTGTTTGCTGTGTGAAATGTGAATGTCCGTCTGCAATACTGCAAATGTTATTGGCCTCGTATTTGTTTAAGCCCTAAGGCAGTGGTGAGAAAAGGCTACAATAAAAGGGCAGACAAGATGGCCTTCAGCTCATTAAAAGTATGATTATTCAGCACTCTTAACCTCAAGAGCAACTATTCTTCCAGATTTTTAAATTTCCTTTTTCCCAATTCACCTAAGCCATTTCTTGTAGGGCTTAATAATTAGCTGGTCAGCTAGAGCATGTGCTTGGAGATTTGGAAAGCCTTGACACTCTGCAGACATCATGTCCCAAAGCCCGAAGATAAGAAATATTATTATGTGCATTTGCTTTTTAAGCTTATCAACATGTTTATCGTTTGGGAATTAGTTCACTCTGCATTATTTCTAATATGACAAATTAATTCATACTTTCAACAATTAAAAATACAAAAGGGAATGTTCATTTCTCTTTATGCTTTTTAACGGCTACATTTTCATAACATTTGTTTAAGTAAAATCAGTTAGCTGTCTTACATGGATAAAAGTCCCTTTTTTAGATATCAGCATCTGTGCACCCAAAGTGAAATTACAAAGCTGAATCCAAATTTCATTCATCTATATATATATATATATATATATATATATATATATATATATATATATATATATATATATATATATATATTAAAAGGTTTCATTAAATGTACTGTGCAGTTAAACAGTTCTTGACCTTAAATGAAAAGTCTTTGATTCTCATGTGCTTAACCAGATTACCTTCGTTCCTCTTAATAAAATCTATGTAACAAGTCATTGCTGCTGCAAGGCTCTGAACTCATTAACATAACTGTTAAGGTAATAATCTATTCATTTTCTGGGGTTCTATGGGGTGAACAGTGTCACCATGTGTTATTATAATGCAGTATTGAAATGGATCATATTTTATCCCCAGTCTATGTAGTTATAATTATCTCAGTAATTTGCTTCCTTACAGAAATGACATTTACTGAACATCATTTTTGACATTTAAAATGTGATGGTTTGATTTCAGGCATATTCACACCTTCATAATGTCAGTTATTATGAGGGTATATTTTATTGCAATTGTTCATCATCAACAAAAAACAGCTAGTTGCAATTTGCAAGTAAGCTGTACACAACAGGTAGTTCTGTTGGTTAAACAACATTAATTAATAAGTTATTAATTTATTCATTCATTCATTCATTCATTATCTTCTGCTTTAGCTTATATTAGGGTCACGGGGGTTCCCCATGCCCATCCAGGGGAGAACGTTTCGGACGCTGGGCAGATACACCCAGGACAGGGAGCCAATTCATCGCTGGGCACACACTAACTCAAACAGACACACTCTATATGGGGCAATTTGGAGAACTCAATTGACTTGATCCATGTTTTTGGACTGTGGGAGAAAACCGGAGAAACCGGAAACCCATGCGGACACGGAGAGAACATGGAAACTCCACCCAGATGGGGATTCGAACTGGGAATCCCTAGTGCTGAGAGGCGAACGTGCTAACCACTAAGCCACCGTTATTAATTTAACTTAAGATATTTATTATAGGGCGGCATGGTGACATAGTGGTTAACTATATAAATGTAATGTAATGTGAATATAAATCACTTTTTAATTAATTGACTGTCACGATATCAAAATCTAACTGAAAATGAAAGTCTGTGTCTTTTAGAGTCTTGACTGTTTTTCTTAGCCTTCGCTTATCACTCACTCAAGTGTATAACTGCACTTACTGCAGTGTGTCAGGGATCTCAGTGGCTCTCCTTCACGGCACAAAAAAGCTAATCGCAACTAAGCTCTTAATCGAATGTAAACTTATTCTGCTCTGATGACCTGGCCTGGTGCCATAAGGTGCAGAGATCACAAAAGACTTAAGCTAATGCTGACAAGTTTGCACGTTCTATTTTTAAATCTTTTGCGATATGTATTTGCCTGCAACATTAAAGAGCGAGCTCATTATTTCAGCACAGAGTGGTGAGATGTCTAGCTAACAAGCCACAAAAATTGCTCCTGTAAGTAAGTTAAGGTTAAAGACTGTGGCAGATATTGAACATGCTTTATGGACTATAATACAAAAACGAGACGAGATACTATCACAAGCTAGCAATATCAGCTGATTAATAGGTCTTTAGTATAATAAAATTCATCTTACCAGAAAGAACATTAGTCACAAAGTTAACATCAGTTCAAACTGCACAAAGCATTTTGGGGTTTTTCTTTGTCCTGCTGCTATAAACCTTCTGGTCAGAAGTATTATAAAAGTAATATAGAGTTATTACAAAGAAATCTATAGAAGGTAAGTGTAGTGCTTTCAAATATGTCACTAAACCCAAATTTGATTGGTGATTCCAAGACCATTGTGTGTGTATATACTGTATATTTTGTCTTTATATAATATATATATATATATATATATATATATATATATATATATATATATATATATATATATATACAAAAAATAAGATCTTATGTCATACTACTTATCTCATACATACTACGCCACTTCACTTGCGAAGACGATTTCTCCAAGAGGTGTAAACATTAATGTATGCACTATAATGTAATAGCAATCAGTGTGAACTAGACTCTCTATTATTGCACATGATGAGCCAAATCACGTCATCACAATAACAAAAACACACTGACGTGCAACAATTCAAGCTGTGGAGTACACAGTTGATAGCTTATATATAATGTATTAGTGTTATAAATAAAAATAGGATCAACTTGTCATGCATTACTCATAGAATTGTATTTTCACAAATGTGTTAATTAAAACACAAAGTGATCGTTGTACTGTATTCATTCACCATAAATCTACATAGCTGTCAAGGTGCATAATTCATTGACTAGTCGGTTAACTTGTCTAGGTCTGGTGATTACTTTAATTCTTACTGTTAATAAAGCTGTATCAGCTATGACCGGACAAATGAAATGGTTATTACCTTTCAAAGTTCATCGGGTTGCATATTTCCTGTTAAGAGCAGTTTAAGTGGCTAATTAAGTTGGACAATAATTCTCATCATATTGATCCTCCTTTTCAGGACTGAATGCTGGCCAAATCTCATATTTTTAAAAAAGATTCAAGCATACATGTTAATTATTTTATTAAAGTAGAAACTTAAGCTTTATCCAGACTATTACCCATCACAATAAGAGAAATCCTTCCTGGAATAGATGCTTTGTTACGGGAGGTAAGCATGATTTGCAGCTTGTCAAGGCTATATGAGTAATTTTTTCAGGCTTACACATAAATGAATCGGAAATGAATTAATGTTATCTGTAATTAAAATGACATTTTATTTTTATCGCAAGTAGTTCCTTATTGTGTTTTTTACTTCTATATTATCCTGGTTTTTGTATAGTACAGCCAAATGGTTTACTATCGGAAAAAAAAAAAAAGTTTAATCCATAAGGATAATCTAATTCATATTTTCATCCATTAGGAAAAGGTAATTAACTTTTGATAAATTACATTTTTCAAACAAAACCACACCAACACAAATCATTAAAATGATCTTTCCACTAATATAATTAAAAATGAGTCAACATCAGGTGTTGGATATCAGTTATTTCTATATATAATTAATGTAGTATGCAGAACAACCCTTTTTGTAATTCCTTAACAAATCAACTGAGCAAAGGGAAATATGAAAAAAAAAAAACATTTTAATGATCATTAAATTCAGTTGCCATATTTTTTCATTATTATTTTTTATAGTTGGTAATTTCTTTTTTTAAACTTTGCTTTTGACTGTTTTATTTACTTAATCAGAGATAAAAACTACACCAAATTTCAAAAAACACACACAAAGTTTTGCACGTTTATGACATGACATTAAAAATTACAAATGACCTTTTGACAGTGGAACAAACTAAACATTTTAAAATGGGGCTTTTTTTTAATGACCCTAGTTGTGAGACACCCTGTTTATTTTGTTAAATATTATATGGTAACTAATTAGTGTGAACACTATTTAAATAGTACAAACATTCATAAGATAGCATTCAACATGGTATAGAAGATGTGATGTTGGCTTCATCAGTATGAAGTCTTAATGTATTTTAAGTATTTATGTAATTCCACTGCTTTTCTTGCTAAAGGCTTTTCACTATTTTCAACAATGGACTACTTTTAGAGTGTATGAATTATGGGTGAAAGCTTTATGTTTGAAAATACACTTTTCCAAAAGAGTAGATGCATTTTAATCCAACCTCTACAAAATGAAGAAAGAATGAACACATTTCATATTCGCTTTGATTTATTCAGGTTTCATTAACTAATTTAACAGTTTGGGTAGTTGATTACATGGTATAGTCCCCATTGCCATTCCTTGCAGCTGCCTATACCACCTGTTCCAATGACTGTGGTATAACCTTTTTCTCCTACAATTTCTGAAACGTCCCAGAGACATGTCATTCATTATGTGCACTGTCGGTAATAAATTCATGATAAGCAGATGATGCAGTTGTCTAAAATGATCTCTTATATCCGTAAACCACTATAATATTACAAAAATTTACATTCACTGCTAAAATTGTTTAAGATTTACTCCACTTGTAATAATTTGTTATGTATCAGTCATTATTAACGTTAATTTTGGTGTTTTTGCATGTCAACTAGTAGTTGTTAAGGCTGTTGCTATATTGTGCATTTATGCATGTAGTTATAAAAGAGGGATAAATGCTACTATATATTTAATTATCTTAACACATCAGTAAAGATGTTTTCTGGCTTATGTTCTTGACTTTCCTCGGCTAAATCCTGTTTAAAGAATTATTTTATTCCTGGGTGTTGTAAAAGTGTACATGTAAACCACATCAGTTATAACTATAGTCATGTTTTTACTGCAAACCACCATGCTTTGATGATCAATCCAACATCTTTTTGGGCCATGGTGGCAATGACCCACTCTACCTTCAGAACAGGAGTTTTTTTTGTTCATTTGTTATTCCTCAGGCCCCATAGGTAAAGCTTCAAATCTTCTTCAGTAGCAGAATTCAGCAGTGATTTCTTCTTTTTCAGACAGCAAGACACTTTTACTCCAGGAAACCAGACCTTCCCTTAGGTGGCTGAAACACTGCCTTACCAAGAATTTAAAAAGTACTTTATTTTAATCTGACTCCCAGTTGATAACTCAGACTAAGAAGCAAAGCAGCTAGCATTCAATAAGGACTATAGGTAGTTTGGGATTCCTGTGAATTGCTAAAGCTGCCACTAAGGAATTCCTCATTGGGGAGTGAATTCAACTAAAAAGACTTGTCAACTGACTTTTTAAGTGTACTTGAGTAAACATGGTTTGCACGTTTCTGGCTAATTGATTGGGTGAAAGAGCAATGACCAATAATGCTGTAATTATATAAAAGGTTAAAAAAGGTTTTTCTCCTCAGCATGTAAATTGTTGCCATTTGTACATCTTATATAGTTAATATAATTAATGGGGATGTATCATAGTGGTGTAGGGTTTAGGATTCTGTGGTTGTTCTGTGGGGTTCCTGATCTCTGTAAAACAAATTATGCATTGAAACCATATGAACACTTAAGACTGTAACTGCCATACTAAATGAATATGTATATGTATTAATATTTGCAACCTCTAATTTGCTAAAGTAAATTGTTATAATCATCATTATAGCCATGTCCATGTTAATAGCTACAGAATTAGCAGGCTACAATCAAAACCATAAGGCTAGAACTTGGACAAAGAAACAAGGACAAAAGGGTTTAAGAAGCGAGAAATAAAGATAAGGAAACTCAAGACTTATACGGATAAGGTAACAAGGCTTAGGATTATACCGCCGCACATGACAGGCCTTGCAAAAAATCCAGACAAATAAAGGATTATATATACACACACCGCCACAAGAACAAAACACAGGTGACACAACACAAGAAACAGTAGCAAACAATGAAAATATGAGATTTTCTTCACATACAGGTGATATATGTTATATATAAGTTATAAACAAAAAAAGTGACATCTTGCCACTGAGTAACTGTGCACAATACAGTTTGAACCCATTAGAAGGGCAGAGGGAATAAACAATGGGACATTGTAGAACAGCTTTTCAGTTTTTTTAACAGTTTGGAAGATGGCAATTTTTTGTGTGATAGCATGATTGCAAAGTGTACAAAGTGAGCTCACAGAAGACATGGTTGAGCAAATTTTCAGTATCCTGGAAATAGCTATTTCCAACACTATTAATTATTTATAAGGAACATTACAAACCAGGACCTGGACTATGTCCAGCAGTGTCTGACTAACAGATTATCTTTTGAATTAAAACACTTTTACATACAAGTATGTATGTAAAATGTGTGTGTGTGTGTGTATGTGTGTGGGGCTGGCATTTCTATGTTAATGTCCATTCTTTTAAAAAGGAATGATAAGCTCAATTATCTAAAGTTTAAAATAAATAAATTGTCTCACAGTTTGGTGGCACAGTTGCATAGTGGGTAGCACATCAATCTCTCTGGGCTTGGGATCAAGTTTGAATTTCAAACTTGGGTTCTCCAGCAATTCAAGATGAATTGGCTGTTCTAAATTGTCCCTAACTATATTACATAATATAGTATGTCTGTGCAAATTGTTTGCGATGGATTGGCCCCCTTTCCAAGGTGTTGCTGCCCAGCACCCAAAATCTTTTTCCCTCAATGGCCATGGGAAACCCTCCTCTTCCTGCAACCCTAGTAAAAGATCAAGCAGAAGATTATGAGATGGAACTCAAATAGCTTCCGTGTAAACACAGGGTTGAAGATACATACTTGAAATGATGTATGTATTGTTAATTCAAATCAGTAATTAAAAAATGACATTTTTGCTATGTGCACATTTAAAAAAGTAATAAGTTATGTTCTACAGCTAGTTGTTGTCATTTTTAATATAATTTTAGTTTGTATACCCAGTGTGGAGTAAACTATAAGATAAGTGTGTCTTTTCCTGTAAATCCATTTGAAGCAGGCCCCTGGCTTATTTCATATTTCCTTATTATCTGTTACATAACTCAATATGGAAATGTTTAGGTTTTTGTTGGCAAAAAAAGGAAGAAAGAAAATGTAAACTTCCACAATTTATACCAACAGAAGTCAAATAAAAGTGCTGATGTGTAATTCAACATATATATATATATATATATATATATATATATATATATATATATATATATATATATATATATATATATATATATATATATATAGTATTCTGTGTGATCTCTCTGGATGAGTGCTTGTTTTGTCAGTGTACTGATTAGTATAATTCCACTTTCCAACAAATGTGTTTGCCTATGACAGCTGTAAATATGTCTCTGCAGTCGCTATGCATCTTTATTTGACTGAAATAGCAGCATCATGCATAATTATTCTGATGAATTTTTATTAAGACTGTCAAGACATTTTCACCTGTCCTGCCATTCAGAGACCATTTACAACTACGCTGTTAAATACAAACACACACACAGATCAAGAGAGAAATAGAGAGGGAGATGCAGCAGAGTAATTTATTCGGGTTAAAAATATACCTTGGCTTCAAGCTTCAAAAGGCCTGAGAGAGGGAAAAAGTGGCATTGATGCATGATCATCCCAAGCAGCTTATGATTGATACCCTGCACGGGCTAGACTAAATTGCCACAATTTGTTTAGATCCTCAGCAGAGAATATCTAAACATTAATAAAACATTATCAATCATTAGCATGGAAGTGGGAGAATCTGTGAGAGGCGAACGGCAAATTAGTCTCCATCTCACCCAAGAACTTTTAACAAAACTGCTTGCCTAGTTTGGAAACTTCTGCCAAACTGAATGTATTAATGAAGCCATGAAAGAAAAGCTCTGAGAGTGCTTCTAAATTTACATCTATTTATCTATTGTCAAACTTTTGTGTGAGATTGGTATTTCGAAGGGCTGTTAGAGGTTAAATTCTTTATTGTAATAGCTATAGAATGTGTCAATGAGACACATATGAATTCTAGTGTTTTGGATTAATGCCATAATGGTTTCAAACAAACAGTGCTTGAACTCTGGACGTGTTGTGAGTCAGAGAAAGTGTTGCATCAGTTCATTTCGGGATTAGCCCTGTGGTGAAATTTTAACAACAAGAAGCGTAATTGTGCCTTTGCAGAGGCATTTCCCAAAACAAATGTCATGGAACTTACTGTATCAAAAATTTTAATTGGATGAAAAATGAAACTTTGTTGAAAATATTTCCATGACAAAAAGTGGTTATGCTTATCTCATCTTATTATCTTCCACTTAATCCTCTACTGGTGTTTTGGGGGTTTTCAGTGATTATTCAGAGAGAATTTTTTGGGCAGTGGGCAGTTACACCCATGACAGGACGCAAATCCATTACTGGACACACACTCGCTCACTCACACACACCACAGCACCCAGATCGATATTCAAACACAAATGACCAGCGCAGACGTGCAAAATGCCATGATACCATGTGGCGTCGTGCTTATGTTCATTCATTCTTTTACTTATTCATTATCTTCTGCTTAATCCTTTACTAGGCTTGTGGAGGTGTTCCCCATGCCCGTCCAGGGAGAACATTAAGGGGCACTGGGCAGATATACCCAAGACAGAATGGCAATTTATTGCTTGGCACACTCGCTCACACAGACACACACACAAATACATAATATATGGGGCAATGTAGAGCATTCATTTTACCTTGAATCCATGCTTTTGGACTGTGGGAGGAAACCAGAGAACCCAGAGGAAACCCACATGGACATGGGGGGAACATGGAAACTCCACCCAGATTGGGATTCGAATTTGGATCACAAGCGCTGAGAGGAAGATGTGCTAACCACTAAGCCAACGTGCCCCTGTGCTCATGTTGTTTCCTAAAAATACTAAATGTCTCAGCATTAAGGACACAGTTAATGTTAATAAGATTATATAATCATTGGGCAGTGGTGTTAGATATGGCGTGAGAGAGGTGAAGTGGTCGACTGTTGTGAATGAGCTAGGTTCTACCTTTATAATACACATTTGTGATGCACAATATTATCACTTCTGTTATCAAGCCGAGCTTGTGTTTTTGTGGATGAACTGTCATCGTTTTTCATACTCCTTGCTTGGTTTTCTATTACTGGACAAGTATTCTGTAACTAAAGATGAATCTGTATACCAGTGTTGCTGCTAAATGATGAAAAGCAAAAAATAAAAATGCAATCACCATATGCACATCACATTTACACGATTTTAAATCCTTTCACCCTTATCCAGATCGACTTACAAGATTACAGGTTACCAACTAATAGTTAAGCCCTTAGTGCAAAGGCCAGAACATTTTAAATTGGATATTAAAGGGCTTAAACACAATACTAACAATTATGGCATCAATAAACCATATATGTTATATTGTATATATATATATATATATATATATAATGGGACTTAAGAATCATGTTTTATTAAATGCAATTTAATCAAATGTTCTCAGTGTTTTTATTTTTCTTACATTGCAATACTTAATGCAAGAAAAGTACGAAACTCTTCAAAAAAACAAAAGATGATATAACAAACAAACTGAGAAAACAGCTTGTATTTATTGGGTAAAATATGCCAAATCTCCAGTAATTCCACAATTCTTTCAGCATTCTGACATCCCCACAATCATAAACAGGCATGGCTTAATTAATAACTCTTTCCATGATGTCACTTTTGTAGTAGATGAGTTTGTTTACAGAATGTGTTAATCACCAAATTATACTTCACATTTCAGTGAAACTGAATCCTCATTTCATACCAAATGTATGCATTTCAGTAATTAAAGCTCAGTTTTTGACAAGCAAACAGTTTTAGATAAGGTACGATGATTTTAAGACATTCTAACTGGCAGATATCTAAACTTCACATAGTATAGTTTAACAATAGCTTTACAGGGTGTGGTAGGTCAATGGTTGGGCTATCAATCTAATGGTTTTGGGTTTAAATCCCAGGTCCACTAAAGTTACCAAGGCCCTTAACCCTCATTGCTCCAGGGCTTCTTTTTGGAGAACCCTGTCTTCTGAATATTAAAGTTGGAATACTTTTTGTAATGTCAATATAAAACAGTTGTAATCATCTTACCAGCCTCACCCAATATGTTTTTAGTGAGTATGTCATTTTGTTTTATTGATCACATTTTGTATGAGGTTCAGAAAAAAATGTTGCAAAATTTTGGTTTTGATGTTCAGTAGGTTACAGGAGAATGGAACGCTCAAAGTTAGGCAACAGTGTCTATATAATAAACATTTGTATGCTAAACATGTATGGTTATGTCAATTCTAGGCTCAATTAGGATTAGCATATGCAATGAAATATTTTCAGGTAACCTAAAGCAAGGGCATCTAACTAAATTCAATTACGTTAAAATTGCCACCGGTCCAGCAAGTCAACCATCCTCCCTGCAAAATTAAAGATGTGTTTTTTTTGTCAAAAAACTTAGGAACTTTAGTTAAATTACACAATATACAAGCACAATACATGACTATAATGAAACACATATAGTAGGTTGTTTTTACAATCATGCTCTGACAAATATGCAAGCAAGGACGGCATAGTGTTGTAGTGTTAGGTTAGCATGTACGCATCTCAGTGCTGGGGATCCAGGTTTGAATCCCAATCTGGGTGGCTTCTATGTTCTCCCCGTGTCCGCTTGGGAGTTCTCCTATTTCCCCCAGGGGATTTAAAGCCTTAGTTTGTTACACTCATGCACATTTAATTCAATATTAACCTAATTGCTTTTAAACACAGTTTACAGTTAGCAAGTCACTTAACTAACTACTGAATGCGTGAATAATTGTCATTCTATGATAAAGTATAGACGGATACCTTCATATGTAAAATGGCCAATTAAAAAGCAGCATAACAAAAAAAACTTTTTTTTCTGTTAAATGTCCTCAGGGTTGGCAGTTCCTAACTTTGGGTGGCCAATGCTCAACGCAGCTCATCAGTAGAAACACTCTTAGTGTTTCTTTTTTTTTTTTTTTTTTTTTCACCAATCTACCAAGAATCTTTTGTATTAGAAAACAATTACAACTCTTAAATATTTTGGTTATACAGGTTGCTTGTGTCCATGTAGTTGCAGTCAGGGTTGCTTTTAATAACCAATATGTGTTTGACTTGGTGGCCGAGTAGCAAAGACTTTAATTAATGCAAATGTATGAGATAATGATAAATGAACCACGCGAGCCACAGCAGAAAGTGCCAGTGCATGGCTCCAACAAATAACCATTTGTTCATTTTAAGCTATTGACATTTTCATTACTGCTCCACATCTAGGCAGCAATGAGAGGTGAGAGTTGTGAGTGCATAAATAACCGAAGGTGTTGCAGAATTAGAATAACACCTAGCGTCAAGAGCTGACAACCAGCCATAGGAACTTGAAAAGGCAAAAGCAGCATTCTGTATCTCTCTTTTCACAACCTTATAAATCTCTCATGTTAAATATAGAGTGAAACGTCAAGGAAGGAGGAGAGCAGGGAGAAAATAATTAGTCTCCATAGTGTGAGGAAGACAGCAGACCCCCCCTCCCCCTCACCATCACACACACAATCACCACTTGTTTCTTTTATCGGGTCTCGTCTTTTAATCTAGAGGAACAAAGATGACGCTGAGTGTTTTCATACCTGTGATCTTTGTATCTATTTAATGAGTTATAAGAACAGCTAATTAGTAAGCAGCAGGATAGGAAAGAAGGTTGTACAGGAGATATAAAGATGCAGCTCTGCATTCTTTGTAAAAATCTGATTAATATGAAGATTGCAGAAGAATTTTGCAGGATGATGTTTGTCACTACAGGCTGTCTCCATTGCATTTCAAAGTTTAAGCATATGAATGAATATATGATGGCATTAATTCTTTGTCTGTTTTCACTGCGTCTATTCTCTTGCAAAAGTTATAGTCTATAGCAGATAATTACTGGGTCGCGACACAAAAGTGGGTTACGAATAGCTTGCAAAAATAAATAAATAAATAAATAGAAATAATTGAAAAACAATCAAATTTTTGTCTTTTATCTTGGAAAAAAAAGGGAAAGAGAGAAGCACGCGTCACACACGAGCAACATTCTCGTTGCGATGATCCAACTTTTTTAACTTTCTTCTAACCAATCTTCTTTGATATATGTCTTGTGCCATATTCGGACACAGTTTATCGAGAAATAAAAAAAAACAATATATCTTTATGAATAAAGCTGTATTTTTGTGAATAATAGTTATTATTAATTATTAATTGATTGTTAAGTTGGGCAGCATGGTGGCATAGTAGTGAGCAGGTCTGCCTCTCAGCGTTAGGGATGTCCTGGGTGTATCAGCCCTGAAATGTTCTACCCTGGATGTGTATGGGTAGCCCACTGCGATCCTAGTATAATATAAAAAGATTGTTAAGGCTAATAATAAACAACAGGTATACTATTCTAATATCATTTCTTAACACTTTATTATTTATTGGATTAGTGTTTTTGCCATACCAAATATATAGTAATAGGACATTTTCAGTTGAGGCTAGCAATTGTCAGAATATTTCTCTCTCTCTCTCTCTCTCTCGAAGTTTGCTTTCAGTAAAAAGTCATTAAATTGTGTAACAACAAGCTCTTTCATCAGCATCACTGGAGTGTTCCCCCAGGCCCAATAAGTGACAAGTAATTTGTTTACTTTTGCTAGAGTCATCAATCTGGGACCCAAACCTGCAATCAGACTGTTTCAGCATTTGGAAAATGACAACTTCTTTTTTGAAAACCAACCTTATTTATTTATTTATTTATTTTATTTTAAAGTACTTTAAATGATGGTGCCAGGTTTTAAATTTGTCAGTATTTTTAGCACTTAGTGAAATGTTTTAAACAACTTGGAACAGCAGGCAGTTATGGCTGAAGTCTGACAAGTCGGTGACATATTGACACAATTGCCTCTATTCAGAAGCGTATGTAGCCTTAACCTTAATGCCTGCTGTTGTATCTTTAAGTGGTCATTTAAACAGTGCTGATTTAGGGACTGGGCAAGAGGCTAAAAGGTTGATGTTCTAATCCTTAACACTGATAATGTTGACTTGACTATGCATTGATTTGGAACTGGTTTGATCTCATTCTGTCAAATTGCTGTAAATGTCTATGTATTCACGTAATCAGCTTGAATAAATAAATTAGGTATATTAACACCATCATTATGTATTATATATCAATGTTGCAAAAATAAATAAATAATAATAACCATAAAAAAATGGTTAATAAATATAACCATAAAAAAATAATAATAAAACTTGCAATCATAAAATGTTTGTTACTTGGTAGCATAACACACTAAATAGTGTTTTAAAAAATGCTGATTTCATTGCTTAATTACACTAGGTGGGTTATTTGAACATAAAGAACCATCCAAATATAGCTCTGTGAGGATATGACATTCCTGTAACTCCTATTTCTTTTTAATTTAACTTTGCTATAGGAGTGAAATGAGCTGCAATACTAAATGTGCTGATGCATTCACTGGCTACAGCTTTGAGTCCCTTGTTGAATTCCACCAATCTATAACAGTGAACATGTGCCACCTGTTTCTTTCTCAGTGTTAGATCTCTGCTGAACCAGCAGCCTTCCCTTAAAATACCTAATCCAAAGTGAAACTTTGAACTGTAATCACTGCAGATGTTTCTCACCATTTCTCAGACTTCACTCCGTATCTCAGCATTTAGAGTATATATTATTTTAATTCGCCCTGCAGATAAAGACAGATATAGTGTAAATTATTGTTGGTTTGACTCTTGGTATCTATAAGATTATTGCATTGGTAATGAGGGTGGGCTGGTTGAAGGATGATGCATGAAAAATGTAGTTGGAGTTAATGGTGCATTGAAAATTAAAGATTTTTTTTTTCCTTAAGGCTAAACTGTTTGTCTTTTTCAATGTGTACTATTCCTGTCAATGGAAGAAATATTGTGAACTAATGTGCCCTGTGCCCTTATCAGGGCTGTGCTGTGCCTTCTTACATACTAGCTAAGTGTGTATATTTAAGGTAACTAACACTAACATTTGAAGTAAGTGTAAACCTGCCAACTCGATGTCCATATTTCAGTTGGCAAAAATCTTGGGGCCATCAGGCACATGACACAGTAAATGGCACATATTTCCAGGCAGCACACAGTAGCCAATAAAAATATTGGTAATTTAGCAGCACAATCAAGTGGTTAGGACTTTCACCTCATAGAAAGACAATCTTGGGTTTGAGTCCTTGGCTAGAGACTAGATAATTGATGTGTGGATTTGTCATGTTCTCCTACAGTTCCAAAACATGTTTTTAGGTGACCTGCCCAAGGTTTTCCTCCATATTTCACCCCATGCATTATGGATAGAGCAACCCTAACACCACTTATAAAAATACATAGTGTATATTGTAGGGATGGATTCACATAAGGCAGAGGTGTTGATAGTAGCCTGAACTCATGTGCACTCACGTAACCTAATGCTTTCCTCATTACCCTGCATACAGCATGCTCAACTACACACACACACCATCAGTAACCATATACAGCTTTCATGTTACTAACACACTGGTGGTGGGTAAGCATGAAACACTGTGGGTACATGCAAATGAGCAACACTGAACCCCAAACTAATACAGTCTAAACATGTTTCTGACATTACATATATGGCTCTCCTTCCCATGACACCTTGCTGAAGCATGGCAATTTAAGTGCCGTCCTGTTTCCCATGCTAAACTAAAATTCTATTGCCCTCTTCTTACTTGTTCCGTCTCCTGTGCTTCTCCCATTCAAAGTCCTTAAGGATTCTTTGCAGCTCTTTGATCCAAAGTCTCGCAGTCTGTTTCAAACACTAATGCACTGTTACAGTAAAGGGAGGCTTACACTGAACACTGAACAACAAACACTGAACACTAACCCCAACTCTGCCCAACTGCAATTCCATCAGCATGCCACGTTATCCAGCAGGAATTATCTGCCTTTTGACTCAGGAAAACCCCTATAAAGAAAACACTGTAAAAATGACAAACAAGAAAAATATTTATTTACTGTGCAGCACATAAATACATTTATTTCCAAAGCTGTATGTATAATTTTTAAAAATATTATAATTTTTAAAAAAAGATCTGGTACTGTATACATAAATTCTGTGGAGTACAATAAAAAAGAAATCATTTTCTCTTTATAGTTTTTTTTTTCAGCAAGATTTGTATAAAGGCTCTGTGTTGTGACTTGCAACAATGCATTTTACCGATACATCTCATTATTAAGTTATGCAAAGGGGTTTTGCTGACCCTCTCACATGTGTGGTTATGCATGCTTTAAAATATAAATACAACTCAACCTTTAAATCTCGTAGGGATACTGAGACGAATCCTTTATGATGCAAATGATGTCTTTACAATACTCAGTCCTTATATTGTAATTGATTCACATTAAATCTGGTAACAAAAGTTACAAGATTTTTTTTTTAATGGAAAAGAACTATATTTATGTTCATAAGTGTATACAAGATGCATTTTGTAAGAAACTCCTCAATGCGACATAAGCAAATATAAATGCATAATATAATACAACTTATAGTTCTGCTTTGTCCGCTGCCAACATAGAGTAGTGTAGCTCGGGTGCTTTGTTGCTGAAGAGCTGGATGAGGCTTTTTATTTAAGTCTCACAGTTACATTGCTTTGGTAATGCTGCTGTAGCTGATGCTCGCTAAGTTTATTTTAAACGTATTAATTTTTTAGTACTCTTATCACACCCAGTCTGGTGCTGTAATTATTTGAGGTCTATGACACACCATAAACAAGTTTAAGTATATTGTATATGTCTCCATGTGACTTTACATCTAAGAACATATTCTAAAAAAATATTATGTTGAATTGAAGTTTAATATCAATGTAAAAAGTTGGAAATTTATCTTACCATGGTGGTAGGTATGTGAGAATTTTTTTTTTTTTTTCTCTATATACATGTAATATCAACATGGTGTGATTTATTGCCCATAGTCACTAATTTAGTTTGTTGTAAAGGAAATTAAAGATCTAAGTTGAGCAAGTGTGTAATATGATAACTGTCAGCTATATAATCATGGTCAGGTAATTATAATCACAGTAAGTCTATTGTTGACATGTTTAATTGCATGTGAAATGTTACATGGTGCTGTAATAATGAAAACAAATGCATGCAAATAAATGAACAAGGCTATGCACAGTTCTGTTCTCTTGCATGGTGCTAATTTTACCTCATGAAAAATATGTGGCATTTACAACTCAGTGCCATAAATATACAATGAATAAACTACTGAGATAAATGTCTTTCATATGACATTTTATGAGAATCATGCATACACTTAGCACTAACTGGGTAGGATCCCCCTTTGCACTTATGACATACTCAGTCTCAAATTGAAATGATTGTTTCCTGAAATGCCTGCAGGTTTTTCAGGTTCACTACATGCTGAAAATCTCTTTTTCTCACTTTTCTCACATTTTAAAAGTGCTTTGCTGGATTTAGCTTTGATGGGAAGGCCACTTTAGAACAATGAACCCAATGGATGTTAATGAAACCAATTCAGGACAATTTGTTCTCTCTGTAGTGATGTATTAAGAGCTTTTAGTAGTGTTACCTTAGCAAGAAGGTTCTAGGTTTGAGTAACATGCAGGGTGGCCAAGAAGCTTTTTTCAGAAGAACCGGTTTTCTCTCACATTTACCAGAACATCTAAGGTGGTGTGACTGGCCATGTTCAAGTTGCAGTTATGATCACTCTCCCCACTGCAGTCCAGCCTCGGATGCTTACAGCAGATCCCCAGCACTCTGTGCCTTCTCTGTTTTACTTGCACATCCACTTGCCCCTTCCATGTTTTCATGTGTTGGATAGGATAGGATATATGGGACAAGGCCATGCATCCCTACTACAAAACGCAATAACAGGCTTTATTATTATAAATACATTACATACAGGTTTTCTGTTATGTTTAGTGGTGAATTTACCCTTATGCCATGTGAGACTGCACACCCATCAAAAGCGAAGCCTCCAGCGAGTTAATTAATTAACATCCATCACCAACAACTGTATATATAAAGCTTGACTGATATAGAAAGCTTGACTGATAAGTCCCTACCATTCATAATTCTCCATATATTTCTTTAAAAGCAGTTTTTTCTATCTGTCCACAGTAGTTGTTTTCACAATTCATCCAATTTTAACATTTATGCTCATGATGAGGTTACAGGTAAGGTTTGTTTGCACAAGGAAAATGGTGTATCAACACTCCCCTGGCTAGATTAAATCTTTTTGCAATATCTTGGCAGTTGTGCAATTTTGATTTGTGTTTTCGTTCTATGACTGATTTTTAACCTTTTGATGTTCTCAAACATAGCACAACAATCCTTTTTGCACTTCAGTGACACTGATGTAGTGGTGGCTTGTTGGTATGTAATTAGGTGATCAGATACAGCAGTGATTCCTATTTTTTTTAAATACTGAATTTATTTACTATATGATCTATTAGACACACCTACTATGAAATACTCCGGTGAAGCTAATGCAGAAATCATGAGAGTTGGGCTTGCTGGTAGCAATAAACAACGTATAAGCATGTTGTGTGTGTTATTGATAATCACTTCTGAGTTGTGTTACCATATTCTGTGCTTAATCCTTATCTGCAGAGAGACCTTTTTTTGGCTTAATACCTCACAATATGTCTGTCGTGTATGACCTGGTTGCCAGGCCACCACAAATCACTTTGCCTATGCACATGAGCGGTGAATGTCAGCTGGCTATATTGGCAGTGAGGGAAGGATTTCATAAGACACAGGGATCACTTGTCGGAGAAGTAAATGCAAGTGCACAGTAAATCTTTAATGCTCATTCTGCTGGAGGATCTTCTTGCATGAGCTGTATTCGGGCACAGGGGTTACAGGTAAAAAAAGGTTCCTTTAATGTCTAAGTGCATCAGATGCTGGCCAATCTCATTCTGTCTTGGGGAAATGCATTCTCTAGATTCCTTATGTTTGTTTTTTTGGGTAGAGTAGAGATGTGTACCCTATGTGGTATGTTTTTTAGAAAGTGGCTTGCATTCAGAGGTTTGGTTTTAATTTTGCAGGTTGCCCTCTGAGGTAATGTTGGAGACATTTGTAGTTATAATAGTTGCACATACCATAAGCTACTTCTATAGCTTTGTTTCTCTCTCTCTCTCTCTCTCTCTCTCTCTCTCTCTCCGCTGAAATACACACACACACACACACACACACACACACATATATATATCTGTATACATATACAGTACCATTAAAAAATTTGGACTCACCTACTTTTGCCCCACCGACTGTCCATTTTATCAGTTTCACCTACAACAGGATGGATTTTGTAGTTCTACAATTACAGACTGTAATACATCTGTGGACTACAGTACATACTGTGTTCGTCTCCTTTACCCTGTTCTCTAATGGTCAGAACCCCAATAGTACCACCACAAAGCAGGTATTATTTGGTCGGTGTATTATTGTACATTACGGTGTTACTGAGGTGTTTCAATGAAACTACAGCAGCACTACTGAACTAAACCCCCCCTCACTGCATCAGTATCCCAGCAGAACTGCCAATAAAAAAATCCACCACCCAAATTATACCTGTTCTGTGATGGTCCTGACCAATAGAGAACAGAGAACCAACAGGGGACAAAAAAGAACACAGATATACTATAGCCAGTAATTGTAAAACTACAAAGGGCATCTATTTGGTAAAATATCCATGTTGTAAGAAAATGGACAAGAGGAACAAGAGGGTGATGCACCCAAACTTTTGACTGGTACCAAATTTATTGATTTATTTTTAATTTCACTGCAAAATCTTGTATCTGTCATTATCTGTACAACTATCTGTACGCCCATTCTAACTTGTCCTATTCCAGTCTGGCCCATGGCAGCACAGAACAGCCACTGGGCAGATTTCACAATGTGACAGCATTTTCCTGCTTTAGTGTCTGCTTTTCATCTTCTTGAAATGCCTTTTTTCCTTTGAATTGATTTGACAGCTTCTTCTAGCCAGGTGATTCAACACAAAGATACCCACACGCTAAGGCCCTGTAGTAATGTTACACATAATTAGAGTGAAGAGAAAGAGGAAAGTAAGACAGGTACAAAAGTTACAGAGGAAAGGAAATATTTAAGCATTCTGTTTAAACCAGCAACAGAAACTTGCAGCCATAGTGATAAAATGAACTGTAATGTGTGGATTTCATTTAGCTACTATTAAGTCCTTTTTTGCCAACTTGATAATTACTCTTCAGTAAGGGTTGGCCCAATTCAGTGGGGCTTAGGTCAAGCCTTTTAGCTACCATATGAAGTTCCTTGATACTGAACATGTTAAACTATAGCTTTGTTGGCTTCAGTTTGTGCAGAAGAGAGGTTTTACTCCACAGTGTTGCCACAGTGATGCAAATATGTTGTATTTTGATGAGCTTCTGCATATCTAAAAATGAACATGTGGTCTTACGGAAATATATTTGAGGAATCTAACTTTATGGAAACCATGTAATTAAACATCATTAATTTTTATATTTTACAAATGTAAAATTGAGTGAATAAATATAAACTGTCTATTGAAAGTGCAAAAGCATATGTCTAATAATTGAATATTGGAGGTAAATTACACATTTTGGTGAAAAAAAAAAACTTTACTTTAACTCAGTGCTTCTCAAAGGGGGGGGGGGGGGGCGCGCAGTGCGGCCCATGGGGGGGGCGCATAACAAGAAATCACAGAGCAAGTGATATTAAGTGTACTGAACAAACCCTCAAGAGACCACACGGAAAAATATTTAACAGAGATGGCAGAGAGAGACGAAGATAATGAGACCAACAAAAGTCAACCGAAAACTAAATGACGAAGTGTATGTAGTGCCTGGCTTCACTGTAACTGTAACTTCATTGTAACGAAGGTGAGAGACTAAGAAAGACCGGTGTGTCTGCTGTGTCTTTAAATGTTGGCAGAGGACAGCGTGAAGCCAAATAAATTAAGGCGTCACTTAAAGACAATACACCCCAATCACACTGATAACCGCTTGAGTTTTTAATCATAAACGTGACGCGTAGAGCCAGCAATCATAACGCTTTATGAAGCCTACTTCAGAAAAGCTGAGCAGTGCAGAACGGACGCGTTGGAGACATTAGTTCTGACTTCCTCAAAAAAAAAAAAAACACACAAATTGTTGTATTTATTTTTGTTTTGTAGGTTAAAGTGTTAATAAATTGTGCTCCTGAATTAATGTTGCTGATGAATTTGAATTTATTATTATTTATTGGTTTTATTTAATTTCATTTTTCAGTATCAAATGCCAGTCAGTTCAAAAATGTTTCACGTTTAAATAAAGATTAGATAAGGATTCGTTTCTTTTACAAACTAAAAAACAAAGTTAATCAAATTATTCGTTGTTCTAAGTTGATCTATATTTCTTTCTTTTTTGTATTCTTTATTGTTAATAAGGATACATTGTTATAAAAGAGGTGTATTTATAACAAATTTATAGACAAATCATACTACAGTGGGCGTGTAAAAATAATTGATTCCATTTTTGATAAATTTGGGGGGATAAATCATGTGAGGGGAGGTGGGGAGGTGAGTGTGCCTGTGTGTGGGGTGGGGGCGCAAAATGTTTTCTTCTTCCTAGGGGGGGCTTAACAGAAAATAATTGAGAATCACTGCTTTAGCTATACTTTTGCTCGACACTGTCAAAGTATTTGTCATTTTGTCAAACATTTAGGACTGCACACGGCTTCCTCTATTAAAGAGTGGAGATATTTTTTTTTCAAATACACTGTGCACTTTTTATTAATTGCGCATCTTTTGTACCCATTGCTTTTGCATGAACAAATTATGACACCTACAGCTTAACAATGCAAGCATGTTCCCTTGAGTCTTTGAGTTATTGGCTGAATTTAGGCTCAGGACTTTTATATTTGTCTGAGTCCCTGTCAGCATTAAAGGATTTCTTTCTATCCTACTCTCATTAAAATTCCTGTTGGCATACGGTCTCGATGAAGCTGAAGCAGTGATTTCTTTCACTCTCTTCTGATCTGTAGTGTTAACTTGACCACACAGACACTTGGCTTTTGTCTATATTCATTTAATAATAAGTGAATATTTGATCAGTGGTTAGACCACACTAAGAGAGCTATATATAGACCCATAGTGAATTACTGCTCCTCTGGCTATATATTTATTGGCTGTACCAAAAAACTGAGTTGGACAGGTACTTCTGAACCTGAAGGATGTTATATTGCACTGAAAAAATGATTTATCTAAAGTGCAGAGTTATAATCAACAGTATACAGTTATATGTGACCTTCAAAGGTTATGCTACTGCTGGCACTGTTTGTAACCCATCTTAATAGACTTCTAGTTCTTAGCCACATTGTGTGTTCTTGCCCTTGTTTATTTATTTGCTTTATTTATGAGCTAAATGTGTTCACCCTCTACAAACTTGGCTTTTTGTCTTGTTGTTGTCAAAAGAAAAGATGTTAAATGGTTAATGTGTTCTAACTCTATGATTGATGTCTGACCCAAGAAAAACAAAGATGAGAAAATAACCCTGGCAGATGGACTGGGTATATTTAATTGAAAAGCACAATCTTCATTAAGACACCAAGACGAGGCTTTATTATATGATCTCCACTTAACAATATGACTTTGAAGTCTAAGGAAAGACGACCAACCCCCATGTCTCTACAAAATCATACCATTTGCATAAGTATCATATTAGATTTCCATGATGCTCAATTAACTCAGAGCAGTAATTAAAAGTCTCAATAAGGGAAACGAAAAAAAACAAAGGCTGGAACAAGCAAATCGCAGTGAAAACAAGAGACGACTGCTGCCTCATCAAGTTTTCTTCGGATATAACCTTGGCAATCATGGTTCTTTAATTTGAGAAGTCTTTGGAGACCTGCCACATTCTCCATAAGTTGAAAGTTAATGGGAGAAGAATCAGCTGTTTGGTCCCAGCAAAGCTGCTCTATGCCAGCTGGTCTGCCTTAGCACCCTGGCTTTACCCATGATCCTCGCAAGACGCCTCTGTGTAATTTAATTGCCATGGGGAGAGATTACACTGCATTATGTTTTTGCAATTGGAAGCCGTTTTCTTATCTTGTCCTGTCTCTTTGTCTGTCCTTGGAGGCTTACAAACTCTCAATGCCCGCTAGACGCTTTGCCAGCATCTCTAATGTGAGCCACAGTTTTAATGTTATTACTTTTTTCACACCTAGCCTTTAGTCTTTTTTTTTAATGAAAGCACATAGCAGGAGAGAAGGGAGGGTGGATGGTATGGGGCTAACACATGTGGTGTTCAAGCGAAAATTTTTAACACTTGGCAGATACTTCGTGCATTTCAGTAATTAACACTGCAGGATTATATATATTAAAAAATATATATATAAAAGTGGCTGCACGGTGGCTTAGTGGTTAGCACGTTCGCCTCTCAGTGCTAGGGATTCCCGGTTCGAATCCCCATCTGGGTGGAGTTTCCATGTTCTCCCCGTGTCTGCGTGGGTTTCCTCCGGGTTCTCCGGTTTCCTCCCACAGTCCAAAAACATGGATCAAGTCAATTGAATTCTCAAAATTGCCCCATATAGAGTTTGTCTGTGTGAGTGAATGTGTGCCCAGCGATGGATTGGCGCCCCGTCCTGGGTCTATCTGCCCAGCGCCCGAGACGTTCTCCCCTGGATGGGCATGGGGAACCCCATCGCGACCCTAATAGACGATAAAGTGGGAGATAATGAATGAATGAATATATAAAAGTCAAAAGTAGCTACTTGCACCATTGGCTATTTCTCTTATTTACCATATACGGACTTTGTAGTTTTACAATAACAGAGTGTAGTACTGTTTTATTTTTTTGTTGGTTCACTGTTGGTTCTCTGTTTTCTACTGGTCAGGACCATCACAGTATAATTGCAGTATAATTTGGGTGGTGGATTGTCAGCTTTATTTATTTATTTATTGTCAGCTTTGCTGTGACACTGATGCATAATGCTGATGAATAATGCGCCAACCAAATAAATTCTGCATTGTGGTGCTACTTTTGGGGTCCTGACTATTAGAGAACAGGGGTAAAGGGGACTTACATAGTATGTACTGTAGTCCACAAACAGACCGTAATTATAGAACTACAAAATTAATCTTTATGCTAAGTTGAACTGATAACATGGACAATTATTGGAGCAAAAAAAAAAAATCAATAATGGCATACTATTTTGAATCCTATGTGTATATTAACATTTCAATTTAACTTTAATAACTGGTTTGCTATATATTAATCCTCCTTATTATCAGGCAGGCAATGTTCTAATAAAATTATGTTAAAAAAATAAGTAGAGTGACCATAACAATGGCATATTATAGATTATAAAATTTAAATTGGATGAAATAATAAAATAAAATATTTTTAATAAGTTTACTCACAAAGCAGATCAGACTAAGAAACTCATCACAGAAAACATTGTCAAGCAAAAAGCTTTGGAAAATTCTGTCTACTGTCTACCTTCTAGAATCAATTCCAAGTGTATTATTATCTATGAATTAATTATTTGTTTAACATTGTATTGAATCAACATCTTTCTGTTTCCTAAATGTGATTTTCAAATAAGAATGAAGTTCATGTAAAATTGAATGTAGGAGAAAATTACATTATTGATGGAGTTCAGGATTGATTTAGGTACAATTCACTAATAGAAACCTTTTACTGTTAGCCACCATTTAATCTGCAGAAAGCCCATAATATGCTATATTAATAAACTGGAGCAAAGATTATTCCAAGTTTGAGCCCTTATACAAGTATACCTTCTGAAACAAGAGTGAGATCAGTTTAAACATTACTAAATTTGAGTGTAACTTATTTTTACTTGGTGCAAACAGGCTATTTTTCCATTCACTCTTCTGTTGCATGCCAACACCATTGCTTATACCTGCAATTTCATATCTCAGCCCGACTCTAAACTGCTTGCATAAATTATGGTTATATTAAGTGCCTAAAGCTCACAGGGAGCACTTTATTCCTGCAATATAGCAGCACTACATAAATGAACTGAAGAAATCTGTGACAGTATAGCTTTGCTTTTACCCTTGATTACATTTATGCCATGATGTCATAATATATTTAGCAGGTTCCTTTTACATACCAGAAATTTACTAAAATTGACATAAAGGAATAATCATTATTTGGGGCAAACAGTATTTGAAACTTGAAGTTTTTTGTGGCTTAATACTAACCCTGGTACCTAACAGGGTTTTAGTTAATTAGTATGCTAAAGATTTCTGTCCAGAAAAAAAGCTCTTTAAATGAGAATGTCTTCAAGTCATTTAAAAATCTGTTCCTATTATTGCTTTTCTTATTTCCCTGTGACACAGGCATAGGTGAGTTAAGCATCATTTACTTTTTGGAGTGGCTGGAGGTGCTAAAACAAAAATGTAATATCAATAATATTTATACATTGTCACTGTTCCAAAAGAAAGTAACCGGATCATGGGTCAGTGACATTGTAACTGAATGTAATTATTTCTTCCTTCTATCTAATTAGTGTTAGTGTTAGTGTGTCAAACTAATGTTAAAAAGGAGTTAATGGTTTTAGAAATCCTTTGTGATCTAGTGGAAATACTCGGGTAATTTTTGTAATAAAATCATAATATATTAATGTTGAATCGGGCTTTTACTCAGGTTTGAATCCACATTCTCTTCATGTCAGCATAGGTTTTATCCAGGTTTTCTGGATTCCTTGTACAGTCCAAAACATAGATTCAAGATGAATTGGCTGCTCTATATTAGCTTTATATAAACTGTGTGAATGAGTGTATGCCAGCAATGGATTGGCGCCATGTCCTGGGTGTATATGCCCAGCATAGGAAATGTTCCCCATGTCCATACATAGGAGAATGTCAATGTGCTGGGCATAGGGGATTAAGTGAAAAATAATGAGATGAAGTGTACTGAATCCTATGAAAAATGTGCTTTTCACTGGTTTCATTTAAGTACATTCTAGGCTTTTTTTATAAGTAAGTGAAGTAAGTGAACTTTATTTTTTTCCATAAAGAATTATCTTTAAAGTGTTGATAAAATTGCCAGTAAAAGCAATTAAGAAGTCAGGCAAACTCTGTCATTTACAACAGGCAGATCCTTTAGGCATTCCAAGGATCTATAGTTGATGGCCAGGACCATGGAGAGAAGTTAAACTATTGCCCTCAGGTCATCATTACACGGTACTTGTTTGAAGGACTAAAAGTCCCCATGTCTATTTAATTCCCAATGCTATTGATATGCCTAAAGGCAATTAGCATTTGGCTCCATTGCATGTACTATACTGGCTCATTTGCAGAATGGCTCATTTGCCCTCTTGCATATCTAGAATTCTGTAGTGGGTATGAATTTACATCTCAGTTAAGATGTTTTGGGATTTATTATGGCTGATTCTCTGGTTCTTTGTATTCTGTCATTATGTGTTTCAATGATGCATAAAACAACTGTTAGAGAGAATAAAGTAAATCTTGAACCTGGGAATGAGAACCCACTTGTTCCCTTTGTGTTCACGCATTCTAATTGATCAGCTTAGGATTTTAAATCAGGAATCAGAAGCAGAATGTAGAACAAGCATAATGCAGAAGCGGGTAGAAGCTGATTTAATCTCAATGTTGTAATTTGTTCATGGTTATTGAAAAAGGATAAGAGACTTAACATATGAAGCCATGGTGAGGGAGTAGTGTTCAAGTTGTGTGGTTAGCCCTCCTGTGAGCTTTTCATAATGTGAGTCTTTTAAGCAGTATAATAGTGATAGTGTGCGTTTTTCAGTAAGACATACATTAGTGTTAGTGCTTTAGCTTATTCTGTTTCTCACAGAACATTTCTCTTAACAGACATCCTACAATTCTATAGGTGGTTGTATTGGGTGCTAATGGCTTTTTTTGCCCAGAGCACCATGGGGGATTGAACCACCACTGCTAATGATCTATATTTCTTAAGCTTACAAAAAATATATATTATACATTTATAAATACATAAATAAATAAACACAAAATAATAAGTGTACTGTTTTATGGTGCTGAGTTCTGTATTGTCCCAAATACAATATAAACTCAAAATTAATGTTCACTACAATGTTATACATTTACAATTGTATGTATGTTTAAAGTTTTTTTTTTTTCAAACAAATCTAGCAAACAAAACCTTGTTTTTTGTATATATAATTACATTAATATTTAGTTTTAGGTGTTATTTGCTGTTGGTATAATGGTATAAAAGCTATAAAACAACAAAAACATATAGTTTAAAAAATGAAAAGGCAAAAATAAGTATACGGTCTTTGTTTGTTTGATTATATCAATAATACTTTATTATTGTGATTGATTATATCATTGGTGCTTCACTAATCTTTAAATGCAACCAAACAACTTTTTATTTACTTTGTTCATCCCTTATTTTCATGCTTTTGTCCTGTGGGTAAATGTTTTATGCCTAATTACTCTTTATATTAATACAGGTTTACTAAATCATTTATATTAGCATTAAATCAACAAGTATGAAATGGAAGTTTGAAATTTAGCATAAAGACATAAACATTTGTCAACAGCTACTGAAACTACAGAATCTCAGATTTATTATTGGATGTGCTTTATAGTTATATCAAATGCATTTTGTATATGACACAATGTTGTATAAAGTGAAATAGTTCAGTGATAGACAGCCAAAAATATAATTTTATATTAATAAACTGAAAAAAATATTAGAACCAAAGTCCTGTTCCAAAGTCAAAGTATTAAACATACTGTACAATGGACATACTAACTACTATTGTAAAGCCTCAAAGATATTTAATTTTAGAAATAATGACAGATTCCACTGTGAATAAGCGTTTGGATGAAAAAGAATTTAATCTGAGTTATCTGTCTGTGTGAATTTGTGGAGCAGTTGACTTTCTTGCCATTATAATATGATGTCTCTACTTCTTTTCTTCACTGTAGTGAATGATTATTGTTCACTTTCAGATAAAAAAAAAAGGATTAGTTTAAATATATACAGCTGCTTAGATTGTTTTACACTGTCACATTTTATCAATAATCTAGAACAGAACAATGTTTATTTTAGTAGACTTAATAATAATAAATGAGTTTAAAACAAAAAATAGACAAATTTAAATTATATATATATTCATTCATTCATTATCGCCCGCTTTATCCTCTGTTAGGGTCACGGTGGGGTTCCCCATGCCCATCCAGGGGAGAACGTTTGGGGCGCTGGGCAGACACACCCAGGACAGGGTGCCAATCCATCTCACTCACTCACACAGACACACTCTATATGGGGCAATTTGGAGAATTAAATTGACTTGATCCATGTTTTTGGACTGTGGGAGGAAAGCGGAGAACCCGGAGGAAACCCACGCGGACACAGGGAGAACATGGAAACTCCACCCAGATGAGGATTCGAACCGGGAATCCCTAGTGCTGAGAGGCGAACGTGCTAACCACTAAGCCACCGTGCCGCCATATATATATATATATATATATATATATATATATATATATATATATATATACACACACAGTATATATACAGTATATATACAGAATATATATATATATATATATATATATATATATATATATATATATATATATATATATATATATATATATATATATATATACACTGTATATCTGTATATGGCCTTTCTTCTTTGACATCAGGTTTAAGGAGTATATGGAATATGTTTCACCCTCAGGTTTTAAAACCTTTATCAGAAGTTATATATATATATAAGAAGGTTAAAACATTTTGAAGTTCTAATAGGGATAGATAAAAAAATGCTTACTTGCAAGAGGCATTTATCACAAAGGTGTTAAATGAATGTTTGCTAGAGTGTCTACACATGATATCATAAAATGGAAGTATGTTATCCTATTCTCTGTAGCAATAATGATAACATTTACCTCGGTTATGAGCACACAGACGAAGTGAAGTATGAGGAATGTACATTGGCCAAATAAAGTAATGTTGCTCTATAGTTTTATTCATTTTATTTGTATGTCATTTATCCATAATGAAAAGCAATTTCAACTGTTGAAAAATTCGACTTTTTGTAATGAGTTTCAAAATTGACACTTTCTTAGTCTAGCATATTTCTATTTGCTTGTGTTAATGGTGATAGATTTCAATTACTGATAGGATAAACTTGCGTTGGTTAGAGATGACTTTGATCTCTATTATCAAAGGACAGAACGGCAATGTGGGCACTCACAAAGGGTAATTAACGCATAACCACATTCAGCCCACCAAAAAAAAAAATTGTATACAATCTTTAGTCCCTATAATTACTCATTAAACTCAGGGCCATTCGTTCAATTCATTAGCCATTTTATGGGCAGCATCTGTGGTGGCGTATGTGGGAGAGGGTTTGATCTTAATGCCATAGCCATCAGCATGTCTTCAGGTGTAGATTTCATATCCCATTTAAACAAAGTCATCACAATTGGGTTTGCCACCTGGCCAAGCTTAGCTGCCATGCCATACTATCCCTCGGGAAAGCTAATTATGCACGGCTTATTTCTGTTTCTTACTGATGTGATAAATCCAGGTGAAATGCAAGGGGGGACAAAGTAGCAAACTTATAGCATATTTAATAAGAATGCATTTCTTATGCATGTGTAAAAAGCAAAATAAATTGTATGCATTAATATTAATCGCTCAATTAACCTTTTGAATGCTCAAAGTCACCTTCCCATCCAACTGTACAGCAAAGTCAGAATATGCACAAGCCAACTTATATACATAGTTAAGGTTATACTATATGGATGAGTGTTCAGAGATTTATCCTACAGCTGTGAATTTGTTGAAACCTGTGATAATACACCAAGTCATTATGACATATGTTCTGGTTGATCTTGTTTAAAGGACAAAATTTGTATTGATTAAAATATTGTGTTTTCGAACATGTAATTGTCATTCATTGATTTATTTATTGCCTTATCAATGGCTGCTAAAGCCTATCTATTCTATCAGTGAGAAAGAATCACAGTCTATTGCAGAATAAAATACAACAGAAATGACTAAATTGTAAAGTTTACTTAATTGTAAGGTCTCCACGTCCACCATGTAGTTTCATTCTTTAAACTATTGTTGCCTTACAGTAAAATCAGAGTTGCCAAGGGAAGGTTGGAGCTATTAAGAAAATGATTTAAGAGGCTAGATTGTATATAAAAAGATCATTTCATATCATTTGGAAGGCACGGTGGCTGAAGATCACACTACATTGCATAATAATCCTGAGTTTAATTTTGAGGCAGGGTGGACAGTGGTCAGTCTAAAATATGTTAGCAGATGTAAATAAAAATATATATAATGTATTTGTGTGTGATAGACTGACTAGTGACTGTCATTTGTGTCAATCTTTAAACAGAGTGTTATGTTTAGAGTACACTAGATTAACAATCAAACTCTACAAAATCCTGAAAAAAAATGTACTATACGAAACAACTGTAGAGGTTTAAATTGTCTTCATATTTGTTGCATTGTGCAGATCAGATAGGACTATATTAGATTAGACTATATTAGCAATTCTGAATTGTTAATTCACACATAACAAAAAGCAATTTGTGAATAGAAGAAAGCTCAGGGACAAATGTTATATTATTTTAAACAATTTAAAGGTAATTTAACATAATTACTCAAATATAAAATATATATAGCAGCTGGGATATTGCACAATTGTAGCCAGTGACCCTGTGAACTAGTAGTGCAGTTAAGACTGTGGACTGTAGACGTATATAGTAAATGTGTGTGTATATATATATATATATATATATATATATATATATATATATATATATATATATATATATATATATTAAAAAAAAAAAAAAAACATTGTGTCATTGTAAAGTTAGATGAATGAGGACTGGATACTGGATTTCGCATGCACAGGAATGGGCCTTATTGGCTGTATTAAATTTTACTCCCCCCCCCCCCCCCCCCCTTTAGCATTGCTGTGCTTCTGCAATAGTCATGATTTCTGAAGTCTGATGTGAGTTTGTTATTAAAGCTCATGATGGTTCAGTCTATGGCACAACACTGTAGGCTGTCTCATCTTGTGTCATCTGAAGAAGGTGAAAATCTAGCTCATATCTAGAAGGCATAATATAACAGTATTAGTTCTATATCATAAAGTCTTGAAGCTACCAACTTGTTTTCATTACTCTGGGGACCACAATATCCACTTTTTAGTACTTTTGCAGGCAAAACAGTTTAGGTGTCCAGTAATCCACACTTAATACTATTTATTTAAATTCAATAGCTTGTATTTTCTCTGTTGTCTTTACGATACTTCTTCAATTTAGAATATCTAAAGTTTCGGAGTTCAGAGCTCGGATTTGTAGTAACCCCAACCATTTTGTTGGGTAACTTGTAAGTCTTTGTTTATGAAAGGGTATGCAAAATCTCATTTTGTCCTATCTTATTATCCTGACTCCAGCCTAATTCTCTACTAGGGTTACCCATCTAGGGGAGAACATTTTGGGAGCCGGAAAGATACACCCAGGACAGGGCGTCTAGGTCTGTAAAATAATGTGATGTATTTAAATGCTAAAGACTGCATTTCAAAAGTTATTGTTTAAGCCTCTGGAGTCAACTTGTCTAAATCATTCCTGGATCAATATTGCATAAAATCCAAGTAACACTGGGTAATGTGATCAACTTCTCTGTCTTCAAACACAAGTTTGGTTTGACTGATGTTAAAAGTAAAATAAATAATATGGCAAAATACATTTAATATAACTGATGATTATGAAAATCACACACTGTGATGCAAATAGTGTTCTGTGTATTTATTAGGTATTTATAATAATATAATTATTATAAATTATGTCATTGTCATCTTATAAGTAAATTGATTTTTATAAAAAGAATTGATGAAATATTTATTGCTCTGTTCTACAACTTAAATGTGATACAAAAGTGTTTAAATAGACTGAAAGGACACTTAGAGACCCAAAGTTGTTATAAAGCCAGTTTTCATTGAACAACGTTTATTTAAACTTGTTAAAGATCATTTTTTAAGTCTTTTTGTACCTGTGAACTTCGAGTGGAGAATGGTTGACATGTTGATTAATACAGTACAATGTGTGTGTGTGTGTGTGGTTGGTGCCACTACAAGGCATGGTCCATTGTCCAAAGAATAACAAGTTGTTTTTTCTTCAGATGTACTTTTGTATTGATTTAGAGCCTAGAGAGTAATCTGGCAAAATGTTGAGCAACAGATTTTCCATCTGCACCCATAGCTTAGCAAAACTGTGGCTGATGGAATATATTCAAGTTAACAAAGAGCGTACTTTCTTTGGAATAATTAAAATAGCTTTTATTATTTTATGGAAATTTATAGAATTTCATGGATGGGCATGAGAAACCCCTCGTGACCCTAGACTCTAGTTCAAAAGTAAGATAATGAGATAAAAATAATGCTGTAAAACTAACATAGCTTATTTATAGATTTTAATAGAATTAAAATTTATGACCAATAATTCCCATTAGTGTGTGTGTAGTGTCATGAACCGATTGTGTGTGTTGTGTAATGCACTATACTATACATAATTTTTACAATATTATACTGTGGCTGTGCAGTGTCTGAAATTCTTCTAATTTTAAAAAGTTCAATGATTTCATGAGTTTTATGTTTAAAAAGCGATGGTAACAGAATATTGAACTTTGTAGAAAGTATGCTTTAACGCCCACAATTGTGAAGACTTACTGTGACCTGTGCTATTGTATGCTTACATCTTTCTGCAGTAGTCCCCTAAAGCTGCTCTATTGAACTGCCAGTCTACAGTGACTGCATTTACATTGGTGCAAACAGTTTCCATGCCTTTGTTATAATATTATTACTGTCTAACCTTTTGAAAAACACCAATGCCAAAGAACTATAAATCAAACTTATCAGATGAAGAATCTTGTTTGAAAGTGTGGACACCCCGGTCAAATTCCATGTTGTATTGATTTTCCATGTTGAAATAAGTTAACACATTCTCCACTGCAAACAAGCTTCAATACACAGTCACTAAAGTTAACATGAAAAGATGCAATCAAATGTAGAAATGTTATGCTATAAAAAGTCACATCTCAAATCAGGTCATTTAAAAAGGGCTCTCCAAACTTATGTTAAGACCTATGAACACACACACATAAATATATTGGTTGGTATTATATGGTTGGTGCATTATTCCTATCCCAGTGTGAGGTGTTTAAATGAAACTGATGGTCCTGACCAATAGAGAACAGAGAACCAACAAGGGCATAACAAAATAAAAAAAGAAAAAAGAAAATAATTGTTAATTGTAAACCTACAAAGTCCATCTATATGATACATTGAGGGAAAAAAAAAAAAAAAAATATATATATATATATATATATATATATATATATATATATATATATATATATATATATATATATATATACATTTTTATACATACAAATTGAAAAAAATTTTTTGGGGTGGCATGCCTTTGCATGGTGTGAACTATGCCTCTTAGATCCATACCATTTGCCTGCATGGCATTTTAATCTTTAATCATAGTAGGTGAGTCATATTCTGTACTTCATCTACACCGTGCTGGGCCTGGTGGAAGTGAACGCACCCGGCCACATGTGCACAGTAATTTGAAGGAGGGAGTCGAAAATTGCATCTAAATGAAATCATAAGCCAGGCAGGCAGCCACAGACTCTGCTAAGTCGTGACCTTCTGTTTTATTCGAGCTGCTATGGGATAATGAGAAACCTCATTCTGAGACACCACTTTTTTCAATGATGGCTTTGAAAGAGATTTCATACAAGAAGGAAATTTGCCATTGTGGTGAGGATTGTAAGGGTTAGAGTGAAAGAAGTTCGATGAATAGCAAAAAATGAAAGGAAAATCGTCTAATTTGCTATCGCGTCATAGCATATTTGTTTTTATATACCACCTTTATGTAACAGAGAACAGATTCCTGTGCAAATCCACCGTCATATTAACTAGCCACCTAGAGCAGTCTGTCTGAATTTCCACTTAGGCAAGTAAAGACCTCTTCCAGACTTTGGAGAAATCACAATTACAGTTACTGTAAAAAGGTAGCAGTGGAACAGTGATTGTGTTTCATAACTGTGCTTCTTGCCAGGAAAGGAAGGAGTGGGGTTCTGAAAAGGGCACTCACTCTTATAGTCAAGGAGACATTATGTGTATTGATGAGGATGGCAGGCACTCAAAAGGAGCATTAGGTTGATAAAAGCCCGGAGGGAAGCCCCAATCTCCTCACCATTGACATGGAGCCAGGGAAAGGCTTGCAATCACTAGAGCTGAGGCAAATTTTGGATTGAATTTTGATTGCTGCGCACTGAGGTGTTCCTCAATGAATTTTTAAGCCAGCATTGACACTCACATTTCATTTAGCTGAATGCATGAGTATGGTTTGAATTACTTGATTTCCAAGAAACTACCAAATTAAACTGCATTCTTTTAATATCAGCAATTTACAAAGCACACACAACGGAAAGTCTTCTAATCTTATAACTTGGATTTCTATGATGTATATTAATATAAATTTATCAGAAATCTAGTAAACAAACCTGATACTTGGTGAGGCTACATCTCCTTTCACTGCACTACTGTGCCATAATATATTTTTTTGTTGTCTGATCGGTGTGCTATTTATGTGCAATTCAAAAGAAACTCAACAAACACTTCTTCAATAATTACAACTCCAATATACATGCATTTAAAACAAAGCTGGCGGGGAAACGAGCTCTACTAACTGGAGAATTTCACCTGATGGAATGATTTCACCTATTCACTCAGTTAGCTTTCCTCCGTCTGTTTACAAAGCCTCAGGCAGCCAGCGAGTCTGGATTTACCACCCTAAACATGCATTTATATTAAAATAAATTTTTGAAGCTGAAATCCACTGACACGAACATATAAATTGAAGGAAATGAATTCTCGGATAAACTGCACCTGAGCTCACATATATAACAGCTTTATGATAGGCAATATAAATAAAGTCTTATTATTAAATATATATTATTGGTATGTATGCATCCAACATACCTTTTGGCCTGAAGGCCATCGAGTCACTCTGATTCAACCCACATCCCTGCCAAAGACTTGCAATGTCAGCCCAAATCATTGCCAGGCAACTGCATACCTCCGATATGTTCTGCAAAATAAATAAATAAGTGAAAATATATTCCAGATGTTTTATAGTCAGTCCATCATGGCACTATATATAAGTGGAATCTTGCTGTTTACAGCTACGAAATGGCAGCATAACACTACTGTATTTTGTGCACCATTTTTGTTTTGTGTCACTTCTGTCTTGTGAACAAGGGCTTCAGAGGCTGCCTAGATTGTGACAGCTGGCATGATGGGTCGCTGATGGTTGTTCCGACTTTACACTATTATTTCTGAACATCACCTGCCATGGGGTGCAAGGAGATGGGAGCAATTGGAGCAAAAGATACTACACGCACACACACACACACATACATATGGGAGTGCAGCTGTGTTCTGAGTGTGCTTAACAAGAATCAACAGCAGGAGCAGCACATTGGTGTGTGATGTGCCGAAGCCGCAGGCAGCACAGGGAGGCTGGTGCACTTGCTTCCTAGTTCATGCACTGCAGAAGAAAGAGTATTTGTATCCCCTCTCTAACCTTCAGTTGAAACAGACTTGTTAAGATCATAGGTATACCAGTTCATCAATAAAACCTGTATTCTTTTCAAGGCCACCGTGAATCCTCTTCGTCATTACTGGCAAGTTTTGTAGTAGACACGAATCTATCTACATAAAGCAAGTATGATTTTAAGGATATTGTCTAGAAGTAATAAAAGTAAGTAATACGTCACATGGTTTAGAGGTATACTTCATTTTTTCCTCTTGACCCACTGATGACATTGACATGTCAATGTCATTATTACTGTTGGTCAGACTACCCACTGTGGTTAAAATTAGTCAATGACAATAACTGTATAACGTTTTAAATTTGGGCAAAGTACTGGAAGCACTGTTAGAGCACAGCAATGAAGGAGTGGGTTCAATTCCTGCAAAACAGTCAGTGTCCTGAGTCTGGGTGATTTTCTGCAAGTGAGATGCTCTTGGGTATGAATATTTGCATGAATACATTCTATGTGCATCTTTTTTGTCATGAGCTAGCAAATCACCATTTGCCACATGAGTGCTGGGATAGGCTACAGTAATAATCTATTTTATCTACTGTGCTTACACACATAGGAATTTTTACTCCACATTTAACCTACCCATTCAGTGAAACATACACTGGTGAAATAAGCACATGTGCCAAGAGTGGTGGAAAGCCTTGTACACGGCGCCTGCGGAACAATTGAGTTTAGGTGCAAATCGAACCAGGAACCTTCAGGTCGCAAGGCTTGTTTCTTAACCACAAGCCCAGGACTGCTCTATATATTACAGTGCAGTAAAAATAATAAATATTAATAGTTTTAATGAAAACAAAATAAATTGTAGAATTTGCTAAGGCTAGTAGATTGTGGAAAGCCACTTGTAGATGTTTTTTTGTAATTGCAAACTGACGTGATGATGTTTATATCACGGCTCAGTGGAGACCACAGCAGCTGTTGCAGGATTCTGTTTTAATAAAGACAGGTTTCTGACTTTACCTTTCCTTGTGCAAAATTCTGTATTCCACTAAATGTTTTTCTATTCAGCCTGTTGGCTCACTTTAAAAAACAATGTAGATGCACATTAAGTGTCTTCACATTTTTGAACAATATTCTATAAGTAAAAAGGGAATATCACTATATAACTGTGAATATAGCATGGTGCATTTTATTTGTGAGACTATCTCAGTGCTCAGTATCCAGGTTCAATTCCCTATCTAAGTGGAGTTTGCATGTTCTCCCCGTGTCTGTGGGGGTTTTCTCCGGGTTCCTGCCACAATCCAAAAACATGGATTCAAGGTTCCATTTTTTTTAAATACTTTTAATAGAAAAAAACTTGTTAACAAGTAAAGAATTTGGTACTGAGCTTTGGTCCTCACAAGGTTATGAGGACCTTGTCCTATAGCTGCAGATTTTTTTTGCTGTGCATGTGTGCCACTTAGTGCCTGATACTGACCCACAGGAACTCTAACCCCCCTTAAATCTAAACGTTACAGAGCCTGACAAATGTCTGGCTGCAGACCAATAAAACACCAGGGAGTTTTTTCTTTTCACTGTCATTTCAGCTTGTTTTTTGAAGGTTCATGCTTAGAATACTGTTTGCTGTTTAGTTTTAATCTGCTTTGAACCAATAAAATGTAAAAAGCAGTAAATAAAAAAGATTAGTGTGAAAATTAGTATACATTTTGATTAGCTGTCTTGTGCAAACACTGTGACCCCTGATCCCAACTAAAATTTAGTTGACTCTCACAAAGATAATTGTATTTATTACTTAATTTTATATAAAGCGGGTATAAGACAGGTTCAGTTTGCTTGTGCCAAGCCAGCATACTTATGCTGCTTAATTACTCACTGTAAATATGCAAACGGTAAAACTGATGAGACATCTTAATTTCAAACGCTGATAAGGCAGAATAAAAGTGATGAATTGCTTTGTGTTTGGCCTTGCCAGACAATCTCAGGTGTTTGCATGCTCTTTTGTTTATCATTGATGAACACCTCCATGGGATACTTGTAGCTAATTATGATTCACTCTATGATCCTGGGGCCCAGAAAAACCCAAGCATAATTAAATGCATGCATGGGTGAATATTGCATAGATGGGATTTATATGCAGCAGTTCGTTAATTAAAAATATGCCCGTCTATGAATGGGTGTTATTTTAAAACACAGTATTAATGTTAGAGATACAATGTATGCATGGTCTGATAGCTAGAGCTCGGTGAATATAAAAGTCGTGTTATGTGTATGTATAATGTAGGCCATTTTAACATCAACAAAAAGTTGACAAGTTCTGTAAGTTGATTTATTTAACCATATTAAAGCTCTTATTTCTATCTCATATACTATACCAGGGTTATGATGGGGTTCCACATGCTTATCCAGAAAAAAACGTTTTGTGTGCCAATCCATAGTTGGGCGCCAATCCATAGTTGGGCACAATTACTTACAAAGACATACTATATAGGGATGATTTAGAAATAGGCAATATAGAGCAGACAATTCATCCTGAATCCATGTTTTTGGACTGTAGGAGTAAACTCGAGAACTTGGAGAAAACACGGTCATGAGGAGAACATGGAAACTCCACCCAGAATGGCAATTGAAGCTGGATCCACTAAGTCACCATAACACTCACCATACTAAACAATATTGTAAATTGATTGTAGAATATTTTTTCATCCATTTTTAAAGACGCTTACCCAAATTAGGGTAAGGTGAAGTGCTATACTCTGTTGGTAAAAGACAGAAAAATGTCATATTTACCAGTCTATCGAAAGGCATATGTATACCACCATGCAGAACATGCAAGCTCTACACTTAAATGATCTAGGAGCAATTTCAATGTCACAAACAGTCTGTAAGGATTGGTCTGGAGACGTAGATGCAGAACAAAGGAGGTTTATTAAGAAGCAAGGCAGAGGTAGGGTAGTGCAGGAGGAGGCGTGGTTGAGGTAAGTGTTGTCAACTGGACCCAGGCCGGGGTGATGAACCTGGACGGAGGACTGGACGGAGGACTGGGCAGAGCACAACACCGAGCAAAAACAACCAAATAAAACCAAGCACACGATAAATCTAATGCTGTAGTAAGAGAACCCTACACTGGCTATGCGTGAAGAAAGACGGAAAAGACTAGTGAGATTGTCTAGAGCAGACAAAATAACAAACCCTATGATACAAAGAACAGGTGTGTCAATGAGAGTGTAATCAAAAACCCTGAAAGAAGAAAGCGTGGAGAAAGTGTTCAGAGAGGTACGGTGAACTACACGGGACGACGAGCGGCTCAGGACGGGACTGCAACAGACATGGGGCGGGGAGACAGCGAGAATGTTAATACACAGGGAAGAAAAACGTGTTAGTTCACCGAGAGAGAACGTGTTAGTAAACAGAGCTGAATCGTTAGTATGATGGGTGAACACTAAGACACGGACGCCCTCAGGTGGTGACGCGCCAGCGGAGCGAGCTAGGGTGAGCGCAAACTCCGCCCCAACCGGCCGAAGCCGAACCACCTGAGCGGACGGACAGAGATCGCTCCCGGGACGCAGGACTCTAGGGACAGGATGAACACTGAAAACAGAAAGAGGATTAGACAGACACCAGGGAGCGATCACAGAAAAACACAGACGTTCACTCATACAACGAACAGCGACTAACCTAAACACAGAGGTGAGAGCGCAGATGCTAACACACAGCTAACACAAACAGACGTGCACTCACCGAGACCAGATAAACCACAGGACACAAAGCAGAGAGAATAGCAGCCAAATAATCGCTCGGTATGTTTGCAAGCAGGGACAATACTTCGCGATCCGTCCCGTGTGACGACAGAGCTTAAATAAGGTAAACGACCCATCAAACAAATTAGCCTCACCTGGTGACGGAGCGAGAGCGAAACTAGAAGGCGGGGCTAAGAGGGCGAGTGGCAGAGCGTGCAGGAGAGACAGATGCAGAACCCGGATTTCTTACATTCAACAAGTTAAATCAAAGGTAGATTTCCTTTAAAGAACACTGCTACAACTGAGCCACCATGCAGTATATTATGTAGATTAATGATGGTCATAACGTCTTATCTATTTCCTGTGTGTTCCTGTATAGTTTAAACTTCAAACAGATTCTATTTTCCATATAGTCATATAGAGCCATATAGTTAGATAACACCATAGTCACATTTTGTTTTGGGGGCATGCTTTGTCTTCAGCATTGCTAGAGCAATGCTAGTATAGATCTGCCCTGAGACATTATCGATAACTCGACAGATAAAAAAATTAGAACCAGTTATGCATCTGCCAATGCTTAATTCGTTTATCCATACTCTCCTTGCACTCTAGAGAACTGCTGTCTATTGCCCCCTGTGCGTTTCTCCTTACTTAGCCAACTATTTCTGCAATTCTGCTGACCATCCAGAATTTCTATCTTGCTTGTCATTTCAGAGGCTTTCAGCCAAGCATCTTACCCCCTTTCTCCCACCAAGCAACAATAATCCATAAAAAGGGCAGGTGGATCATAATGAAAAGGTTTATGGTTTACCAATAGCCCCACTTTTATTGCCTTCCTATAGTGTAGGAATGTGCCACTGTAAGTATCCTAACCTATGAATAACTATTCCTCCTAGTGGCTGGCTTATTAATTTATGCATTAAGTTGGACAGGTTCCAGTTCAGAAATTTTTGCAGCGGCACTCGGTCATCAGAGGAAGCCTAAATAATTTTCCGGAGGGTAATTGGATAGTGTGAAGAGAGCTATTAAACCAGAAGCCAGTGGTGAAGGCAGGGAGTCAGTGATCAATCAAGTGTGGCAGCAAAGCAGTGGGGTCTAAACACAACACAGCTCATTTTCTCTTAAAGCTTTTAATAAATGTTTGTTCAACACAGACGCTAATCGCAGCTGCACGAAATCATACTTCGCATGGCCACCTTGTCCAAAGAGGGAATTTCTGTTGCTTTGTTATCATGACTACTAATGTCACCAAGTTATTTAATTAAGTCAATTCTAAAGGTATATTTATATATAACTTATAATAATAAGAATTACTCAAAATCAAACCAATGCAGTGTGGCTAGTCTTGGGTGGCATTGTCTGTGTGGAGTCCATGTATGTTCTATCTATAGGCTTTTACCTACCAACCAAAACCTACCACAAAAATATATTAATATGTAAATGTGCTTGGTCTGTGGGTAACTTGAACTCGGTTTAAGACTTTTCCCCATGTGGTTACTCCATTAAAGTAAAATCTTTAACATTGGCCCTGAAGGTCTGGAGGATTGTGAAGGACATTAAAGGGATAGATCTAGTGTTGAGCTGTTTGTTTAAATCTAATCGACTGATGCAGAAGCTGTAACATGAGAACTTTATTAATTCATGAACGCATCGACTTTATTTACACATTTTTTCCCTTTATCTTGAGCATTTTCACGCTTTTATGGTTGACCATCATGAACATTTCAGATGACTTGTAAACAGAGCTGTTGTTTAGCGGTTACCTTGAAAACATAGTTGTATTACATATACAGGACCAGGCAAAAGTTTGTACACACTATACACACACACACACACACACATATATATATATATATATATATATATATATATATATATATATATATATATATATATATATATATATATATATATATATATATATATATATAAAGCCAGAAAACTATCCTCAAATGTTTAACTAGCACTGTTTTTAAGACAAATATAAGCAGCACTCAATAATTATTTTTATAATACCTGTTAATGTTAGGAATTAGCTCCGTTATTTATATTAATAGCCAACAAACTATTTCTGTCAATGCCTGTCCCCTGTAAACAACCAGCTTGTAAGTATTATTATATGTAAGTTAAATAGCTAATTATGTGCTAATTTTGAATAGGGCACTGTATTTTTTATGTTTCCTGTCACTGTAGATTTGTATAAAAACTTTTTTTCTTGCTCTTATAGGTCAAAGAATCAACTCATATCTTTAAACTGTTATTAATGGCACTTTGGATTTCTAAATATTATCTTAAACTAGTCTCTCACATAACTGTGGTATCGTGACAGATTCCGAAGGCACCATGTAATTAGGCAATCATCAGTTCTCATAAGGCATGGCTTGCTCACACATTTACTTGCTGTCACCTCTGTGTTGACCTAACACTCGCTGCATTTATTTCACTTCTCTAGTGTAAAATCAGCTAATTTTATTCCAGGGCTTGTGCTCATGACAGATGATCCTCTCATTATACAGCTGTCTGTTCACACAAAAAGCTCTCGAAGCTCAAAATCCTCTGGATTACATTTTATCATCTCATTACTAGGGAGTTGAAGCAGGGTTGAGACCCATGCTGATTGTAATTCCAATAACCATGTACCTGTTAGTGTCTGTATATGCCTCCATTTCTGGCTAATAACCTCATTACATCATGATGCATTACATATTTTGCATTAATATGTTTTTTTTTTCTCACTCCTAACATGGACTCACATAGGTAACAGGGCATGTGATTTTTAGGCAATATGGTTTGCATTTTGGCAGTTAGTGTGAGGCTTGAAATCTATGACATGTTCTTAGATATTATTAGATAGCAACAGACATAATATATTGTCTGTCACTTAATCCTATATTATGTTCATGGGGGTTTATCTACGTTTATCCAGGGGAGAAAGTTTCAGGCGCCCAGGACAGGGTGTCAAACTTTTGCTGAGCACACACACACACACACACACACACCTACACACACACACACACACACACACACACACACACACACACACACACACACACAAAACACACACTCTATAAGGGCAATTTAGAGCATCCAATTTAACCTGAACCCAGAGGAAACCAACAAGGACACGAGGAGAACATGGAAACACCACCCAGATCTGATTCTGGATCCTTTGCGTTGAGAGGAAGACGTGATAACCATATCGCTATAAAAAAATAAAATAAATAAAAACTTGCCTTTATATGCTTATATATATATATATATATATATATATATATATATATATATATATATATATATATATATATATATATATATATATATATATATATATATATATAAATATATAAAATTATATAAATATATTATAAAAAAAAAAAAAACTTTGTATTTTATGTGTTTTATCAAAAATTATTATTAAAATTAAAGTTAATTATTAAAATAAAAATTATTATTAATATATAAAAAATTGTAATACAGCTGCCAGAACCAAAGTAGTAGGCAATGTAACATATTATATTTTAAATAACTTGCCCGTTGCAGCAACAATAAAATATTGTTTATACTACAAGACAATTATTAAAGCCTTTTTATTAAAAGTTACTGACTCAGGTATCTTAATAAATGTGCAACACAGTCACCTTAATTAGAAAATATTATTTATGGTTTCCGCAGTAAATTGGCTTTGACATGATGCTCAATTTTTTAAAAAAGTGCTATAGAAATAAATAAACTTGAATTTAAACTGGTGCCAGTCACTCTGTGAAAGCTGTCATCTATGGATCCAGGAGAACAACCTCAGACAATCCCACCTTCCCTTCCATATTTTACAGTTGGTGTCACTTGATGGCGTGCAAATGATATATGATGCGTGATGTACCAAATAGTTCAATTTTAACTTCAGCTGTGTAAGAAAAGAAAGAGAGTGCAAAAGTTTCTTTTCTACTATGCAATGCTATAATTGATTATGAGCAAATAAGTAAAATGGCTTAATGTGTCTCTTCTCCTAACCTCATTCATTCTTTATGACTGATCACATTTTATCAGCACAGATACATAGAATCTATAAGCAGCTCAAGGTCAAAGAAATCCGCTTTCATTAATTATATTAATTATAAATGTCTGAATTTATAGTTTAATACCAATTTATAGTCATTATGCCAATCAGAAAATAAAATAAAATAAAAATAAATAATTTATTATTTACCATATATGTGTATTTCTTAATTTTCATCTAAATAGAATGTCAATTAAAAATGCCATAACCTCTGCTTCACTAATTATTAAAAAAAAAAAAAGTAAAAGTTAAAATTCATCATTCATTAAATATATTACAAACAAAAATATCCAAGTCATTAAATACACATGAAAATAAACAGAATTACAAGTTACTTTTATTCTGTTAGAATGATTGTTTATTTACAATATATTTTGTTTTTCTGATCCTTTTATTGATATTTCATGTTGGCAGATTTGGTCCTTTAGGAGAGTGGCCATGCATCACGTTCCAAAAATTGTGTCAAGTGTTATCTCCACCATATGGCTACGAGCTAAACGATGATTTATTACTTGAATAAACGCTGGATTCAGGCACATCATTCATTTGAAACTTGGACTGCCAAACAGAGTGAAAGAGTATGTCTGTGTGTGCATATGCATATGTATGCACTCCTAGACACAGACACACACACACACACATACACACACACACACACACACACACACACACACACATACACAGACACACACTCACAAACTCTCATTTGCACTTTCCACTATCTTTCAGTCTGGCTCTTACACACATACACACACATGCATATTTGCTCTCTAGTATGCAAACACCACATTTCTGTGTGCATTATTCAGGATGTGCCACTATATCACTGTCTTTTTTGTCATGCTGCAGTGGAGGGCTGAATTAAAGTTGAAAGACAATCCTCAGTGAATTGGCTGGCAGGCAACCTGCTTTTAAAACCATAGGTGGTCCCTAAATCAAATTCAATAACAATCAAATTTCAGCACAGAGATTCCTAAACAACACAGATCGATATAGATTAGCTGTGTACGCTTATCAAATTAGAGATAATTTGCCTGAACACAATACTATAGATATGTTTAATCTAATAAAACTCATAATGTATCTATAAAAGCTGTTCATTTCTGTAAAATATTTATTCATTCATTCATTATCTTCCGCTTTATCCTATATTAGGGTCGTGGTGGGGTTCCCCATGCAGGGGAGAACGTTTCGGGCGCTAGGCAGAAACACCCAGGACAGGGCACCAATCTATCTATTTTGTCACCAGATGCCCAACCAATCAATCAATTAAAACAATCTTTAAAAATAAAGCGAAACAATTTTAAGTGCAAATCAGAACTTTCATACATTTTAATCAACAGCTGGTGTTTTTTATGTTTCATATGTTGGATTAATTAAATATCAATATTTCTATGTCCCAACTTATTGTATGATTGTTGAGTTTTTAAATTATTCTTGATTTCTGTCAGATAAAATTAAGTGAGTGAAAACATTCAGGATTTATTTACTGGAACAATGTAAAGACTAAGTATTTATTTGGATTTTATTTATTGTTGTTTTTTAGTATTTAAAATTTTATCATTAAGCTTCAGTATTATTTAGTGTTTCTTGTTTTATCCATGCTGGATTGTTGGCTCACTACAAATCATCAGTGGGGTATAATGTGACATATGCAATTCTTGGTGTGTCCCATCTGACAGGAGATTGAAATGATGGCCACCTACTTTACTACCCATATGTAATAGACAGGAAATGTTTAATTATTTACTGACCTGAGGTTTTACCCATATGTTAAAGAGGATTCAAATTAGTTTTGCTTTTTTATTTTTTATAAAAATATTTTGACTTTTGTGTGATTAAATTTGAACTTTTATATTTTTAAATACAAAATTAGTTTAGACTAAATTACATTTTCTGTCAAACCTACTCTAAAATATAAAATTAACAGAAAATGGCATCAACAAATCAATGGCACATTCATAACACACACAATTTAAGAATTAAAGAGCTCTTGTTTAATGTTAGTTGTTGGAATTTTACAATCAAACTATCAAACTGTTACTATCTAAAGTACACAGACAGAATCATATTATTAGTAGTAGTACATACTTAAGCTTTAAACAACATTCAACCCTAAATGTTTTCTATTATTGTCCTATTAAGAGCCATTGTGATAGTAGTGTAGTCAGAATAAAAAATATATCATTGATAACCTCATAAAAATGATGAATATTTGTACATATAATCCATCCTCCTTTTTTCCAAAGATGATGCTGAAAAGTCATGTTTCTGGTAGAAGTTTTAATTTCACTGAAAATGTTCGAGCAAAGGGGTACACTTTTTGACTATCCAATCAGAGGGCGTGAATATGCTGACGTACTGTATGCCTGCTAGAGAACCTTGATTTTGACAGCTCAAAATCTGATTGGTTAAAGCAACAAGTTGATTGACACTTATTTAATGTTCTGAAGGCCCTGGGCAGATGATTTACCTCTGGCAATGAATGATATGGAAATGTCATTGGTTAAATACTTTAATAAGAAAATACACATCTGGCAGAGGTGCAACTGTGGGAAACTTTATGAAAGGAAGTGGACATACCTTTTTAAATAATTTATTTAGTATTCATAGATGACATATAATCAGTCTGTGTTTCAGATATTTTTAGGCCTTTAGGAAAGGCCTTGAAGGCTTCGACAACCCGCCACGGTCAAAATGTCATTGTGAGCATTTGCATTGGTAATTTTTTTACCAATTATTTTTTTACATTTTCTGTATTATTTACTGATACTTCATTCCTAAAGAACTTTTTTTTGGCATGTATAAAGGTTGCACATTTTAAGCCCTGAAAGCTTTTTTAAAATAATGAACATATTTTATCCTGGATATAGTCAAAATATTACCCATGTAAGCCTAGAGAATAAGCATAAGCAAAAAGAAGAACATTTTAGATAGACCTGCATATATAAGGCTCAAAAGAGCAAAGAATGCCCCCAAAGGACAGAAAAGACCTAGTGATGACACAGGAGTGGTGGTATACCATTTAGCTGTAGAGTTCAAAGGGTTAACCCATTTGAGCATGCATGTGGTAATTGTCTGGCATATGTACACACTGTGAAAAAGAACCCACACATGCTTACATAAGCATGGAGCCTTATACATAATGCACACACACACAGTGATACAGACATGCACCAGCGGTCACGGTCACACATAAGCAGTCATTCACTGTCTCACACACAGGCTTAAGGACACTAAGAGGCTTACAGAAGCCCTCTACGCTCCCTCACTCTTCATCCTTCTCTGCTTCCCTTACTTACTTTTTAATTCACACCCACTCACTCACTCACACACACACACCCCTACTCATGCCTCTGGTCCCACTGACACCTCTAGTTAGCAAATGAGCTAAAGCCAGCACAAGATGCCTGCAGCATAGCGGCACACTCTGCCGCACCGCCATTAACATGCACGGCTCTCTTTTGGACATTTAAGGTTAGCGGCTCCCCAGACTCACTTCCGTTGCTGCAGCTTAGCTCGCAGCTCACACACGAACATCCATAAGGCTCCTAATTAGCATCGGCCCTGATCCGATACTGATCCCAAACACTGCCTATGCTTTATCCTGATCATTCTCCAGCTTGCACTATAATAAAATTGTCCAGCTGGACATATTACCAAATTCTTATCAGTGAAACTTTCTTTTATTGTCAGTGATGTGAGGTACATTTAAAATGGTATCTATAATGAGTTTCTATTTGTTTTAAAAGGGTGCGTAGAAATAAAACTGGAGTAAAAAATATAATAATTACACAGCATTTTATAATAATAATAATAATAATAATAATAATAATAATAATAATAATAATAATAAAAAAGGGAGGCATGGGTGGTTTGTGGTTAAGCATGTTCACTCAGTGTGAGGATCCAGGTTCGAATCCAAATCGGGGTGGAATTTCCATGTTCTTCCAGTCAGCGTGGATCTTCTTCAGGTTCACTGAATTGCCCCAGTTACATTTTCCCTATATAGTATTTGTGTGTGTTTGTGAATGTGAATGAGTGTGTGCCCTGAAATGGATTGGTGCCCTGTCCTGGTTGTATCTGCCCCCAGGGCCCCTGGATGAGCATGGGGTGCTTTACCCTAGTATTAGATTAAGATTAAGATAGTGAGAAGATAGTGAGATGATGATGATAATAATAATAATAATAATAATAATAATAATAATAATAATAATAATAATAATAATAATATGAAGATAACTTTTTTTACATTAAATATAAAAAAAGGACTATTATTTTTAAAACTTTTGCTTGAGTTGACAAAAGTTAAAATCACCTCTAAGCAGAAAAAAAAACACTATAATTGCACAAAATATAAGCATTATTGCATAATGTGTGTTGTTCAAGAGAACATAGATGATAGTGAACAAAACAGTGAAAAATATGTTAGTGTGGCATATGTAAAAGACCAGGGTGCAAACAGCGGGCCAAAGCTTGTCATGCACGAGAGCCAGTAAAACCATTCATTCTTTTTAATCTGTAACCCTGTACCTGCCTGATTTGAATTTGTTTAATGTTCATTGCTCTGCAGGATTGTGGTGTAGTACACCGTGAGATAATTATGCTGTGCCATCGCAGGTGTGTCCACTAATAGGCTACCATTTTATTATTTTTTATTTTATTGCTTTGCATATTGCTTATACACAACAGTGTTGTTTACTTGAAGATTTCTATCCTCATTTTTTGGATCATTGCTCATACTGCCCAGCATCTTTGAGCTGCAAGAAACATGATTATAAATTAGATGGCTGAAAAGATAACTCAGATCACAAACTAAATTAAATATTTCTATAATTTCTTTTGTTTCAATTTGTAAGCTGGAATCAGCAGCCATATACAACATTTCTGTGACTGATCTGTTGCCCTGGTACTGATAGGTAGCTGAAGGTTTCTAGCGAAGTTAGCGTCTATTGTCTTCAAACTTGTAGCAAAGTTCCTAAAACCAAGGAAATACTACTGCTCAGTGGCTTTATTGGTTTCCCTCATTATTTGCAGGTATTTTGGGAGTAACACAGTTTTTAAACCAGTATTATAATTACCATGACTTAAGTAAATTATATATATATATAATAGTAAATTAAGCATATTATATACATTATGATTACATTGATTATATAAACATATTACATAATATATACATTGAGACAATACATTGTATGTATGTGGTATACTTCTCTGTCAAAAAGGAAAGAGGGAGCTACATATGCATATACTATAAAACTATAAAAAAAAAAATTTAAATGTTAATTTTAATAAAGTACAGTACAATTAATAATATTTATATGTAAACATATACCCACATTGATATTTCATAGTACATTATATTAAAAAATAATAATAATAATATTAATATTACTATACCTATTTTATTATTTTTATTTTATTGCTATATTCTAAGACTGTATTGCCCTTTTGCTACACTGACACGGTAGATTTGAGAAAATAAGTCCATTTTCATTCACATAAATACTGAATTTTAAGGCTTGATTTTTTTTTTCAACAATTTAAATATTAACTATCATGAGTGTACAATTAAGTACTACTAAATTGTAAGAAAATGGATAAAATACTAGTTATTATTTAACAATACAATCTACACTAATGTACCTCTTAAAAACAATTATTATACCTTGTAAGCTATGTATACCTTCATGAATGGCACAAATGTAGATATTAAACAATATAAGAAACAAGCAGTATATAAAATAACTGCCTAACTGCTAATATGCCCAAGCAAGTTTGGACCCTATAAGGTATGAGATATATTTGAGTTGATTCTTTTAGTGTTTTAATTAATATTTTAATGAGTTCAATGTTTTACTGAATCTGTATATTTTATACAGTTTGGCTCTTCAGTTCAAATAGTTTATAAACATGTCAGCATATAATTCATTTACACAAAATTATAACTGTGCTTCAACTCATCCGATGCTGCAAATCATTTAATTAGGAACATGTTTCGAATTTGAATGGGAAAAAACAGCTTTGGTGCAGTACTGTTTGATATTCAGATTAATTACTAGCAGAATGAGGTTTCCTTTCCACTGATTGGAGACTGCTTTAGCAATTAGACAGAAAGCACCTGTTTCCTAGATCAACAGAAAAATAACAAGCCCTACGAGCTAGTGCTTGTCTCTGGTTCCGGTCCCTTTAGATGAAGCTACAGGTTTGATCTGAGCTCCGCTCAGGCGGCAGATGTCGGTTCATAATGAGTGTGATGACAAGCACTAGGTGAAAATGCTTTTCCACTGGCCAGATGCATATGTTTATACCTTGTAGTTGATGACACCCTGCTGTCTTTTGTTGCTTACCTGTGCAGTCACACCATTCACCTAAAGAGCGACTTCGCACCCCAATACAGTGCCATATGTGCAAGCAGCAGGCTGCTAATATACAATGGTACACTGGTGGAACGTCTATGACTTGCAAAGCAGGGGGATCACTGAAATAAAATAAAAAAATGTCCAAGCCAATCTACATTTACTTAGATTGCACCACCTTTTCTACCTCCACAAAATCTCAGCTCTTCCAAGCAAATAGATAACTATTTTCCCTATTTTTGCTTCAGGCAAAATATCACGTTCTCTCACTTGCTTTCCCTAAAGACTGAGCTTGACCTAGTTAGAAAAGTCTAGTGCACCCTAAGTGTGCTCTGAAGAGTATTTGCAGAGTGGTATTCAGATTCAGAGAGATATATGATTAAATAATAAATAGGGGAATAATTAACTTGTCATGCAGGAAGTCTGGTATATCTTTTAGAAGTGATTTCATATTCTGTAGTGCAGAAACGTATTTTATAGGGGGTGGATTTCTAATCTTTATTACCAAATTCAGGGTCTAATTCTCGGCTGTAACACTTGCCTTTGTGGTCATTCATTAGTCCCTTAACCACTGAGTAGTTCTCGCTGCCCTCTCAGTTAAAGATGACACTATTTTTAAAAATTATTATTATCTATCTATCCATTTTCTTTTGCTTAATCTTCTACTAGGGTCATGGGGGATTCCCCATGCTCATTCACGGGAGAACTTCTCAGGCACTGGGCAGGACACATAGGACAGATCAGCAAACTATCGCTGGGCACACACTCATTCACAGATAATACAGACTTACCCAATTAAACCAGCAGTCTTGTAATAAAAGGACCAGTTGCAGACTTGTGGTTATATAACCAGTTTTGCGACCTAAAGATCCCCGGTTTGAGTCCTGTTCCCACCAAGTACTATGGCTGAAGTGCCTTTGAGCAAAGCATCTAACCCCAGTTTTTTCCTGGACACCGTATACTGCCCACTGCTCCGGGCACACGTGCTCACTTCACTAGTGTGTGTATATGTGTGTGTGTTTCGCTGCACTGATAGATTAAAAGTGGAGAATAAATCTTCACTGTAATGTGTGTTTAGTTTGTAGTAAAATGTTTATGTTAACGCATTATTTTATGACTTCAGTTTAAAGTGATCAGGTCATATCATTAATGATTCTATAAATATATTATATGTTTTTTTTTTTTTTTTTTCAGGTTATTCTTATGCTAACCAAGCTGTATGACTTTAACCTGGGCAGCGTCACAGAAAGCTCTTTGTGGAGGTAAGTTTTTTTTTGTAGAGTAAATTTTTACAATAATAACAATTAGTAGTTAGTGATAATGCTTATTGTTATTGTGGTTGTTGTATCTTCATTAAATCCAGAACAATGGTATTGTGGATGAGGGAGTGATTGCAAATTTTACCCGTGATGATCACAAAGCCATGAAGAGCCTGAAGCAAATGTGTGCCCCTTTTTTTCAGTCTGGCACAAAAATGAATATAAACACTGTCATGGGTCCCTGTTGACTTTTTAACCAGCCATTTAAATAAGGTTAAATGTAGATTACCTGCTTTTAAACAAGTCCAAACACGACCTATACATTTTTGTGTGAAAAGTGCACAACCAATATTGCACACAACTGTGTTCACACAATCATGATATACAAAAATATACAGTTAAATTTAAAAGTTTGAGCGCTCTTGAATTATTTTATTTTTAAAAAATTTTAATACTTGTACTCTGTAACAAATTCCTCATAAAAACAATATTAGGACTAGATAATTCTATAATATAATATATAATTTCCATTTGTTAATTTATTTATTTTCTTAGTCACATTGTTATTGAGTACATTAGGATGCTAGGCTATAACCTTATATATCCTTATTGGGTGAAAGGTGCTCTGTACAGAAACTGAGTGTTTTCCTTGCTGTGAGAGGCGAGAGCACACTCTTCTCTATGCTACTCTGTCACTCTCCATCATAACATAAGCAATTAGGTATAAAATCATTAGTGTGGCCTGTTTTTGTAGGTTCCTTAATTTTTTTTCAAAGTTAACAAACTAAGGCTGTGGCATGTAACCAGTCATAACAAAGTCAGCTGAATCTAGTTTCCATGCTTTCAAAATTCTCATACTTTAAACTTTATACTTACGCTTACCAACCTTGAGTTCCTGCATGCAACTATATAAAGTTATGAAAATGAATGTAATTTATGCCCACGAGACAGAGGACAAAAATAAAATGCTACAGAAGTTCAGAGAGACAAAAGAAACTTATGGACAGAATCATTCATTTTCTAGTAAGACATTTCAAAACCCCCTGTCTGGCTGCCAAGATCACCCAGGATGCTTTAGTTGAGTTAGGAGTGTGATACTCTATGAGGCACCCTAAGGGACATTATTCAGAATTACCTACTTGTGAAAGATTGACACACACAAGCACATAAAAACAAGCATAAACTTAAAGAACCACACACAAACATACACAAATGCACAGGGTTTTTATAGTAACTATACAGTCACAGATCATTTTATTAGGTACAGCTCATTCTTTCTCCACTTATGATATACAGTATGTAGACTTTTTTAAATGGAATTGTTTTACAATTAACATTCTGTAGTCCACCTGTTTCTCTTCATTCTTTGATAGTTCTTTTTACTCCATCCTCTGAGGATCAGGACCCCCACAGAGCAGGTATTATTAGGGTGGTGGATGATGGTACAAATGGAACAGACATCTGCATGGTTTGATTGACTGTTTTCTGTCCAGCATCACTGCTGTGTTTGATCCATTTGTACCAGCACAGCACAACACACACTCACACCACCACCATGTCTGTATCACTACAGTACTGAGCAGCATCCAGCACCCTAATACCTTTTCTGTGGGGTCCTGATCATTGGAGAACATATTAAAGCAGACTTACAAAGTACATAGAGAAACAAATGGACTACAGAATGGAACTGTAGAACTACAATGTCAATCTATATTATCAGTGGAACTGAAAACACAGACAGTGAGTGTAGAAATGGGGAGGTGTACCATTTAAAATGCAGATGACTGTGTTTATTCTCTTATATATTCCACTAGAGACTTAAATACCCTGCAGGGCATTTTGTAATGTTTTTTTAACTATATAGTTTCATGGTGAGGATTTTTATAAGATAGGTCACCAAGGGGAAACAATTGGTATTTGCAAATTACCCATCAGCATGTCTTTGGAATGTAGAATAAAACCAAAGTACCTAGAGAAAACCTACTACCCGGGACGCTCTTACATTAAGGCAGTAGCACTAACCACTGGCCACTGTGCTCAAAGACCAAAGTAACTCATCTCATTCACGAAACAAATTATTACAAGCATGCATGGCTACCACTACAACCAGCTCACTTGTCAATTTTTCAATGTTACTGTCAGTAAAAAGCATGGCAAGTTCTAAAGTAAACGGCAGCTTCTGAACTGTTTTGATTTCAACTACAAGCTTCAATAAATTCCCCTATGCAACAAGGCACTGAATAAAACTAGATTTCTGAAGTAAACAGAGGTTTTGGGAGTCAAAAGTAAAAAAACAATAATCCCAGTTTGAGGTTAAAATGAAGAGTTGTTACTATTTTGATGTAGGGGTTTGACAGTCCTAAGTAGTTGTTAAAGGAAAAGAAAGACTACTAATATAAAGGGTTACACAGCATGTACTCCACACTATGCTGAACTAAATAGAACTGGATCGTATAATGGAGAATAGTCAAAAAGGATAAAGTCAAGCCAAGTTCTTGTAGCAGAACAAGAAAATGACCAAAATTACTCACCATTCAATTTGATAAATTAATTCGCAGCACTCTGCAAAGCTCCCATCCAACACATACATATATAATAGTTTGTGCATCATTGTAATTTAATTAGTGACTATACACATTAGAACATTGATTAATCAAATGCAATGATCTGTATCATTAAATATTGACTTTATTATGTTTTATGAATTGTGCGAGGAGTGTTACTTTTGTCTCCTTGCATACACATTAATGCCTCTTTCATTTAGTTTTTTAGTGTTGCACAAATTATTTCTGGTTATAAGATATATATATATATATATATATATATATATATATATATATATATATATATATATATATATATATATATATATATATATATATATATATATATATATATATATACTGTATATATATATATATATATATATATATATATATATATATATATATATATATATATATATATATATATATATATATATACTGTATATATATACTGTATATATATATATATATATATATATATATATATATATATATATATATATATATATATATATATATATATATACTGTATATATATATTTTTTTTTTGGAATAGTAAACCACAGGACTTGTAATTAAAGTAAGAACTTTTATGAAATACTCTCACTTCCACACAGAATTAAATTCTAACTTTTTGCATTCTGTTGTACTGGGACAAAGTGGCAGACACTTTGCACCTACCCAACTGCATGACATTAAATCGGGTGCCTTTTCAAATAGTCTTTGAGGAGCTGATCGATAGAAAGATGATGTAATTTTCCAATAGCCCAATGTGACTGTGCAATGAATCTCCACCGGTTATGAATCACCTCCTTCCACCTGGGTCTAGAGAGAAACTTACTGTATTTCATCAGCTCTGTAACCATTTCATTATAAATCTCAGCAGGAAAAGGACCCTCCAGAGTCAGGCCATTTATTGTCAGGCCAGGCAAGAGCTGCTGTTTTATGCTGATCTTAGAACAGCTTTTTATGATCCCTTGTCATGGAAAGGCTTTAGAACACAGTAAAAGTTTTAGAGGAAATGTAATATTGCTTGTTCATCTTTATTATTTTTTTAGTTGCTAATTTTAATTAGGATCCTGAAGGGTGCTGGAACCCATTTTCAAAGCAGTCCAGCCGACCACATGACAAACAGACATACACTTTCATGCATACCTTCACACATATGGACATTTTAGTATGCTTAAAATTGAAATTATATAGATTTTACAAAGTACTTTTGTAATTTCTTCATTCAAAATTAGATAAAAGAAATGTGCTACAGTGGCTCTTTCTAATGCATGGGCCTGATTGCTAGCACTTGACAGATTTTGATTAAAATTTGAACTCAACATCCCTCATCTCATCCAAAAAAATTAGGCCACCTCAAGCAAATCATTCCTTATTTTGTCTGCGCCCAACACAAGATGTGTAGCAGAGTTAGAAAAGTTGTTAAAACTTTTAAAAGTTTAAAAAGATGGATCTGTACCGAACACAGATTTTACATTAGTACTACTACTACTTCTACATATTTTATAATATACATCTGACATTGAAAACTACAAAAAACAGATCTTGGGTTGCTTAAATTTAAAATAATGACTGGATTAAAATGGATTCGCACAGGCCTTTACTTTCAGAAGATTCACCTTAAGTCTTTATATAATGCATATGTAATGAGGTGGGGCTGAATGAGAACCGGAGCTGGGATTTCTTACTCACAGGAATGAGATTTATTACTGACTATAAAACACATTAAAAACACAGCTGTTGTCCAGTGAATCTGCCATGGGTTTGTGTTCTAGCAGCTCATAATCGATCTCTTTCTCTGCAGCAGGTAATGTTGGAATTACATATAATATAGGCTGCACATATAATAATAATATTACATATAATAAAGATTGCACAAATAAAATCTGCACAGCTTGCATTAATCACCCCTAAACAACGTCCATGGTCATCAGCTCCAACATACCCCCCCCCCCCCCCCACCATCGCTGCGCTTAGTGTAATTAACACAGCACAGTATACTTCATATATTATAATTTGCTATATAATTAATATTTTATAGTCTTTATATGCAAAACAGCTCAGTTGTGAGTTTAATGTTTAATACGGCCTGAAAATACACTGCATGACGACTTTATCTTTTTATAGACATCGTCATATTTTTCTGAAAAAATCATCAGTAACATGTCTGTAATTGAAAGCCCAGTTCTATCGTCTCCATGTGGCCTGTATCAGGAATCACTTTAGGCATTGCTTACATGCCCAGTGATGCACTGTCCTGCGTGTATCTGCCTAGCGTCCAAAACTTTCTTCCCTGAATGGGCATGGGATAACTCCCCCGTGGACCTAGTTACTAGTATAGTATAAGACAATGAGATAAGAGTTGAGAACTTCATATCTGACAACTGTTCATTGAAGGGGTGTCCTGACTATTGAAAAGAATGTAAGGAGGACTGCAGTATGTAATTGTAGAACTACATTTTGGATGGGTTCCACATTAGGTAAAATGGAAATACTACATTTACTGTAACTATTTGCCAAGAATCGATGCTGTTGAGCCAGTGATGCAGTCTAGATGGTAAACTTCTAAGAAACAAAAAAACAATAAAGACAGAAATCTAATTGATTCAGGTAAGGAAATCCCAAACGGTAGTATCAGTTCATCAGAATGCAAAGTTTAGTCAAAAAAACATTTCAACTCTCATTTCATCACTCATTTCATCCCTCATCACTGAGTTAATCAGTCTCAGCTGACTGCAAGTATCCCCAACCTCATAAACAGCACAGCTGCAAAATGACTGATACCATTACAGTTGCATAAAAATGCAATCAGTGATTGATTTCAAACCTCCAAACAAACTGTGTGAAAACTTGGTCCAGTGGGAAAGCAATAGCAGATGCCAGTGAATTACATAAAAAAAACACAGAGACTCTAATACCAAACCCAACAGGTCAGTGACAATTTATTTCTAAATAAGGATATACACATCTTTTGTAAGGAAAATCTATTTTTTAAGTGATGAGGAAAAGCAAGTAATGCTCATGCAAGTAATGTAAGATCATCCTGAGGCCAGAATAAAGGTCTAAGAGTACAAAGGGTTTTAAAATTTCTTACAAATAATGAGAACCAAATTGAATAATTGAAACAAATATGTTAAACAGTGGCACCAGTAAACACAGTTAACACCTATCCTGGGTGTATCTGCTCAGTGCCCAAAACGTTCTCCCCTGGATGGGCATGGGGAAACCCCCCTGTGACCCTAATAGAGGATTAAACAGAAGATAATGAATGAATGAATGTAAACATTTATTTAGAAAAATATTCCCAAATATTTCTGTAAAGTATCTGTAAAAGACAACAACATAGGAATCGCAAACCTTAACATTGTGCATTCTTAAAATGCATTTTGCCAAACAAATATACCAACACATACATTTAATGTTATAACATTTAAAGGGGCTTTATTGTTTTTTTTTTTTTTTTTTTCTATTTTTTTTTTTTTTACTTATCCTGTGCGCCAAAATCTTAGTTATGTCTTTGCCCTGAATTTAGTATTCAATGTGCATCCATATCAAAACTGCAACAAAGTTAGAACCATTTGACAGAAATATAAATGATAAATGTAATTTTTTAATAATTAATAGTTTACAAAAATATATAAATTAAATTAACGCTTTAAATTTTTTACAAAAACTTCACTAAAAACCTTCATCAAAGGCTAATGTTTCTATAATAAACAGGAATTGCAGCAAATCTTACTTGCAATAGAAGACAACAAATCTCAAGATGTATGATCCTCTCTCTTGATCTTATCAAAATGGGATCAAATGCTGTAAAAGATTAACTGTGTGCATGCATGTTTGAACATGCTGAGACTTCCTTATGTGGCAGAATTTGGAAACCATTCTGACATCAATTTTTGGAACACGGAGGGCAGAGTTAAGGTCACTCAGGCTATACATGAATAATTGAACTTTTACAAAATAAAGATTTTCTTTTGCCATTTTGAAGAAAAATAAAAAAGAAGAATGTTTTAGATTCATTTTACAAAGCAATAAAATGAAAAATATAAATTACAATGTGAACTAAATTATAACCGTAAAAGTTTACTTGCTATACATTATAAAATATCAGCACTGGTGTTAACATTTTCTTGTTCATATTAGAAGTCTATAGTCCATGTTTTGGATTTGTCTTTTTTGTTAAAACATGATAATAATTAAAGAGAGCCAATAACTAAAAGGCTGGTGGTCAGAATCTTTATTCTTGTTGGATGATTTGGATGAGTTTAAACCAAATAAAGTTAAATTAAAGCTTATATTAAGCATCTACCATTTGGGGAAGTAGACTTAGCTAAATTTAAAAGTAACTACTATAGGCAATAATAAATGCAGTGTAATTAATCTACAAAATACAAAAAAAAATCAAAGTAAAGTGGTAGAGTAAGTTATTTATATTACATTTGAATCATAATATAAAAATATATGACATTGCATGACATATTGGTTGTGTCATCAAACATTAAGTTAGAAGTTATATTTATATAAGTAGTTATGATAGTTATATACAGTTTGATTATACATGATTCCCCTGCGCTTTTCTGTATACTCTCACATTTATCTTCGTTTTTCACTTCTGTTTACTGTCACAGCTGTTTTTGTTTTCAGCTAGTTTTTATTTTATTTCTCTTTTAGAAATTAGGCTCATAAACATTTTTAAAAAATAATAATTTTAAGTAACCATTTTATTTTTGTGTGTAATTCTTAATGGCAAATACACAATACTTTATTAAAGCTTTAGAGTTTTATTTAATTTTACTTTAAAAAGAAAATATTAGTTATTCAGTCAACATCAGTAATTTTACTAAATAATATGCAGTTTCCAGTCTCTGGGATATGAAAAAAAAAAACATTGAAAACATTGGGGTTGTCAAATGAAAATCTAAAGAAATGTATTTTAAGGAAATTGAAACTAATTAAATGCATGCTCATGTACAAGGTCAGTAGGTATTTAAATTGTACGAAGTTAGTAATTATAGAAACTGAATTAATTGCATGCACAGACTTCAAGTGGAAAAAATATGTTAGACAATTAGTGCTTTGTAAGATAAATTAGTGCTTTAACTGAAGGAATTCATTCCATTCGACTTTTGTATTTTGTCATTCATTTTCAGGTCAACTGACTATGGAACCACTTATGAAAAGCTTAACGAGAAAGTCGGTGTTAAAACCATACTTAGCTACTTGTATGTCAGTCCAAACAACAAGAGAAAGGTAAGTAATTTCTTCAATGATATGCATAACAATATGTTAAGCCAGGGTACAGTGCATATATATATATATATATATATATATATATATATATATATATATATATATATATATATATATATATATATATCTCCAGTGCTGGGGTTCAAATCCCTATATATTTAAAATTGCATTAATGACAGGATAGTATCATTGCTATCCATTGATGCTTTATTCATATTGATAAGTCTGTAGATTCAGTCTCAGAAGGCTACTGAGTTATGAACTGTGTGGAAAGGCTCGTAAATTTGCAGTGTTTTAATCAAATGTGGGACAAGAGATTTCAAATTTACGACTCGGATACTCCCAAAGCCCATCGTGTGGCAGCATAAACCATTAGTCTTGCTCCTCCCATGTTCTCTCATCCCTCCTCAAATCCCCTTTCTCACTCATGAAGGGCACATTTCTTCCTCTTTAATTATAGTGTTGTAATGAAGACTAAACAAAGCAAATCTTATCTGTTATGGGAGCAGTTTCATTTCAAATGTCTGAGGCTTCCATTCTTTTGCTAGATTTTTGTTGAAGCATTTAATACTTAATATACAGTGTGTTATATATATATATATATATATATTATATATATATATATATATATATATATATATATATATATATATATATATATATATATATATATATACTACAGTACATTCCCTTTACTCTGTTCTGTAATGGTCAGGGCCCAAATAGCACCACCACAGAGCAGGTATTATTTGAATGGTGCATTATTCCTATCCCAGCAATGTCACTCCAGTGTTTAAATTAAACTACAGCAGCACTGCTGCACTAAATCCCTCTCACCGCATCAGTGTCACCGCAGAACTGACAATTCAGCATCCACCACCCAAATTATACATTTTCTGTGATGGTCCTGGCCAATAGACGAACAGAGAAATAGAGCAACCAGGAAAAGATAAAACAGATATAATACAGTCTTTAATTCTAAAACTACAAAGTCAATCTATATGGTAAGTGGAGAAAATAGACAATAGAGCCAAAAAGTCGTGTCAAATCGTTTGTTTGTTGACCTGTCTAATCATCTTTATGTTGGTGTGAGTATTTTGACTTCACAGTAGCAGTAACATCTTGACATCTATGCTAACCCATCTATGCTAACCCATAAGTGTGTCTTTCTAATAAGATTACGACTGTCACATACTAAAGATTACACAGTAGATTTTTCAAGTTCGTAATGGACTGGAACTACTATTTAAGTCTTACCTTAATAGACGTTGTTTATCAAAATCCACCCTAAACACTATTTCGCAGCACTGCTGCAGTACCCATATTTTCATGTGGTAATACTATATTATGGTATTTTAATGACTTAGTGTGACAAAGTGTGGTGAAGATGCATTCTGGTAATGATGCACTTTTCTATATCCTTAAATCTCTCTTATTTTTTCATCGGTTCTTGTGTATGTACCATAGCCTTGTTTCTATTCATTAATCTGATTTCAGTGATAAAGATGGAACACATGTCTGACATAAGCTCTTTCACAGCTTTTCAGTGAAAATGCAGTGAAATATGCCCGCAGTCATAGGGTAGTTTAGTATAATGCTGAAACAAAACAGCTTATCAACAGTAATTAAATGTAGTTCAAGGCAGAGTGTTCAGCCCTTCATCAAATTCTATGTGTCATATATTGTTTTTTTTAAAAGACAATTACATTGTTTGCATGGTACAACCACATTTTAATGAGCATTTTCTTTTTCACTAAATTAAATGTATAAGGATAAATAATAATGCATAGGGCTAAATCTTCCATACCGCTACTAAACTCTACTACTAAACTCAAGCCTTTAATTTCAGACATATTTCATCTAAAAAGTAGCATTTGTAGTTTTCAATATGTGTTTGGAAATATTTGCATCACTGATGTGGAATCAATATTTTGTGATTTGCTTGTCAAGTAGATATAGTATTATCGCTGATTAAGTGGCAACTTCATATGGACCACTAACAAAATGAAAATGGATCACACTTGTAGATATGAAATTGTATTATATTGAATATATTATTTTTCTGCACAAGCTAAAGGCAATAAAGGTTACTCGTGCTGCAAACATAAGATCACGGCAATCTTTCCCACAGGCCCTAGCCTCTCTGTGGACATCCCACACAATCAAAGATTTATCCAAGGCTGCATTCTCTCCCAAGTTTCAAACCGAAATTAGGTAATAAAACTAAGATAAAAATAAATTGAATTGCGATCAACAGCATTACAAGGCTGGGTGTATTTTATTGCATTTCTAAAGAGTAATAAGTACATTTTATTGCCTAGTAAAATTATGACATCCACAAAATAATGTTTTTTATAATCCTGATTTTTCTCTTTGCACATGTACAGTTCTTAAGTTTAACGATTTTCTTTATCAAATAATATGCTTTTTAAATAAAATATTAGATTGGTTAGCTAACCACCAAGCCTCTGTGCCACCCTCAATAAGAGTAGTTGGTTTAAGTAATAAATCCCATATCACACAAATAAAACAGCAATACTACTTAATGGGGGAGAATCTGATTAACTTTGGTATAGTTTTGAAATTTATGGAGCAAAATCCTAATGCTACATTATGTAGTAATACAGTATCTTAACTCTCTGGTTCCTAGTTTGTGAAGATTGTTTAAAAATGCATGTTGATGACCTGTTTAAGTATGCCTGCAGCTAGCTGCAAAGAGTGGGGTCCATGAAGAAAGAAGTTTTTTTAAATGTATTGTGAATTTCACCTTTCTAAACAGAGCCCTGTCCTTAACCCTAACCTATTCCCTAGGGATAATTTAGAGTACCCACTGTGAGCCAATCCTAATATTGCAACAACAGTGCTGACTTGTGTGGTGTGTATGTGACCAGTATTCATCCCATACAAACAGCAAAATCAATTATATGGTAACATAAAAATTTTATTTAATATAATTACTGTCAGTTCACTGAATATAGTAATATAATAATAATAATAATAATAATAATAATAATAATAATAATAATAATAATAATAATAATAAAAACAAAAAAAGGACTACTGGATGAAATTTGTTTCCACTCTGTTCCCTGTTTGTTTACCTATCAAAACAACTACCCATCTGTGCACAGGCTCTCGAAATTTCAAATGGATGAACAGGTTGTAAATATAACTAAATGTTTAGCCTGAATTTGTGTTTCAGGCACATTTCACCAACTATTTTTTGCTCTTTCACCAAATACTTCAGAAGGATTTTGTTGTAACTTTCTAATTTGTCTCTGGCTGTCTGTCAAAGTGTATTGTCTTTATAGTCATGCTAGTGGAGATCTTGTGGGAATATCCTAGCCTGCAGACAAATCTACTATGCAGTTGTTTAAAGCGAAAATATTTTAGCCCACCAACAAAGACAAGGTCAAAAGGGGGTCAGCCGTTTTAAGGTTTGAAAAAGCCAGTGGGAACGTTGACATTTATAGAAACTATAATCTGTGTTATTAGGACACTGATTGCTCTTAATGTGTCACGATCTGTACTTTATTTTTGCCTCTTATTCACATATATCTGTTAACATACAGTATGTGCTTATTTATTATACATTTTACTAAAATATATAAGGTGATAATGGAGTTTAGTGGTTAGTATGCCCACCTCTTAATACCGGGGATTTGTTTATGGTTTGTAAGAATGTTACATCATTCATGGAGATGTAGTAGTTGTAGGACTTCATAATAAATTTTATGTTTTATTGTAATGGCTTGTTTGGGTGTCAGATACTTATCTTTTTTTGATTAATGTGGAAAATGCTAACATTATTATATTATAATGATTCATCTGTTATCTTTCAGTATTTTTTGTTGTATGAAAAACATATTACTTAATAGATTTCCCATACTGGGAATACATATCTATAACCATGTATGCTTCCATAGCCTAACAGATGGCGATGTTGTTATTGTACTCATATTTTTGCCTTTCTCACAAAACAATGTGACTTTCAGTGAAATCTTTATTGAATCTGTTGGAGATAATAGTCAGCTGTACTTTGCTGTACTGCGATAAAAGAGAATGGGTCAGATCACAGAAAGGAGAATGAGAAAGAAAAGCTAAACATCTGCTAGCCTCTAGGCAAAATCTCAAACTGCCTGTAAAGATATGCGAGAGCGAGAGAGAGAAAGACACGAGATTACTGACAATATTACAACATTAATTTAGAGGTTTTAGTGTTTGTTAGCTTTATTTAAATGTTATTGTATCTCTACTTTTTAAAGGTTTCTGTTTTTGGCTTCTGTGTGAATATTAATGTAGTGTTTGAATATTTCTATTATTATAGGCATCTAAAATCAGAAAGGAAATCTTTCAAAAAGAGTTTAAATTAGTTAATTACCTGGAATCTAACTTTTCTCTTAGCTGGAAATTAAGAGATTTTCAAATCCATTAATTGAACCAAATCAAAATGCTACTCATAGAATGTAATTTTCTTCGATGCACACAAATCTGTTTTTTTTTTTTTACCAAATAGCACTAGTATACCATTTTCATAGCTCATATCATTATACTGTATCTATTATATACAAGTGCCTCTTTATTCCACTTTTGTGAAGTGACAATGCTTTCATTGCCAGAACCCAGAAGTCCAATTGCTATAGTCAATAGTTTTCGAGTTGGATCTGCTGATCACCATACCTCATTTTTGGCAGAATTAACTCCAACATCTTGGGAAGTGCAGACATGCATGCAGCACAGCAGGAGACTTATCAAATACTTCATATGTGCAAGGTGGGGGGGGGGGGTTTCCACAGGGTTCTATGGTTTCCTCCCACAGCCCAAAAACATGGATGGGCATAGGGAACTCCCTGCAACCCTAGTAGCTAGTATAGGACCAAGTGGAATATAATGAGATGAGAAGACAGAACTAAACAGCGTAAACAAATGGAAATCAAGGAAAAACACATAAATGGAATAGATACACGCGTAAACATAAAACTAAAGAATTAAATCATGGGTATGCAAATTGCACAACCATGTTTACAGGTGTGTCTGTGCGTGTGTGTGTGTGTGTAGTTTGGGTATGTCTGTCACTTATTGTGCACTGTGAGCTATTGTAACCAAAGACAAATTCCTTGTATGTGTGAACATACTTGGCCAATAAAGTCTGATTCTGATTCTGATTCAACATAAAGCTGGCAATATCCATCAGAACACTGAGATCAATCGACAGGTTTCTAATACTTTTACTTTCACTTCAAGCTGTTTTATTAAATCTGTAAAGTTTCCCATGAGGTTATTAAAATACACAGGTCAGACTTAAAACTAAATCAGACCCTTACTTTAAAGTAATAGTGTTTTATTGAGTTAGAATATGTCATTCAGTGAAACGGATCATTCTGCCTCTGCCCCACTTCTTTTTCTCGATTTATTTCCTTGCTTGAATTGAAGAGCTAGAATTACAAAAAAGAGGAGAGGAGACCAATGAAAGAAAAAGCCCAACAAGCAACATACAGCCCAAAGGCTCCTTGATAGAGGACTTTTTGTTTGTTTCATTTATTTTATTTCACTTATTAATACAAATACGACTGAACAGCAGATCTCTAATATGAGATGTTGGACAACACATTGATGATTCATGAACCTAGTTGGCACATAAACTTTCTTCTATAGGTTTACAGTTTCCTTTGTGTATTATATGATTTTGTTATCATGTGTGCTGTTTGCACCCATTTTATGAACTTATTCCCTACCAACGGAAATTAATTTTATTTTATCAATTTACACTCACACACAAGTTATTCAGCATCAAATTTGGCAATAACTTACAGAGAATAAATTGCAAACATCATCCATATCCATATCCAGATTAGCTGAAAAATGACAGTTTTAGGTGAAAGGTGAATACATAGTGATTGAAAATAGAATATCTATAGAATATAGAAATAATAGAATAATATATAGAATATCTACCCTGAAAATGTAATCATTACATTTACATTTGGCAGACGCTTTTATCCAAAGCGACTTACAAGGTGAGCACAGGGTTAAACACAACATCTCTGGAGCAATGAGAGTTAAGGGTCTTGCTCAAGGACCCACATTGGTAACTTCAGTGGACCTGGGGTTTGAACCGCCAACCTTCAGATTGATAACCCAACACCCTAACCACTGAGCTACCACTCCCTCATAATCATAATCAGAACAGTTCCAATGAAATACAGGACATAGTACTCATACTAATTATGCATGTAGAGTAGCCATAGAGGGAGAGAACTGCTTACCCTAGTAAAGGACTAAGTGAAAGATAAAATTAAATAAATTAAATAAGATGACAAATAATATTGATGCACTTAAATGTAGGTAGTCTGTATTTTATCCATTTGTTTGTTTATATGCTCATATAAAACTTGTGCCACAACTGCTATATTACTTCACAATAATAGTTGTGATAAAATAAAAATTTGAACAAGTTATTACTAGGTTTTTTTAAATATTGGATTTTAAATATAGTCTATCATTTGTAAACAATTGCAGGGGGGGGCAAAAAATGTGTAATAACTTCAATATCATAAGTTGTGGAATTATTGAAATAGTTATCAGCAAAAATTCATACATTACAATGATGAAATACAATAGAGGTAATGCATTGTAAAGGTCAGTCATGTAAAGATGCCAATATGCCACTGATAAGTATTCAATATGGATCTATTAAAATGACTTTAAAAACTTTTATACTTGTTTTATTGTGAAAGTGCTAGTGGCAGGGATGAGGCAAGAGTGGTGCACTTCCTTTATATCAAAAAATGTTTTGATCTTTCCTGCCAACTTCTCAACCTTTGATTATCAACAGTCACTTGGGAGAAACCTCTTTCAACTGAAGTTTTAACAATGGGACATGGTGGGCCCTTTCAGTGAACAAAGTGCATATTCCACATCATTTTAATGAGTGTCACTATACCTTACAAACACATAGTTCTACAACTACAGGCCAGCAAGATGAAACAGATGCCTATTTGTTTCAGGAGACGATCGTAAAAGAAGACCTTTAGAAAAAACCTGTAAAAAGTTACATCTTCACAGTCACTGCTTCTGTTGTTGTGGTGGGTCCTATTTAAACCAATAATTTAAGAAAAGAATCCTTTCTTTCCAGGCATTGAACCACACATTGTATACAAAATGTACCTTATTCAAATCAATAGAGTGTTTATTTTATAATTATAAAAATTTTATAATTCATTTATATTGAGGTGAAATCATTCATTTATTATCTTCTGCTTAATCATATAATAGGGACACGGGGCGGGGGGTGCCCACCCAGGGGAGAATGTTTCTGGCGCTGAGCAGACACACCCAGGACAGGGCGCCATCTATTGCTGGGCACACACTCACACAGACACACACACAGATTATATTGGACAATTCAGAGCATTCGATTTACCTTAAATCCATGTTTTTGGACTGTGGGAGGAAACCAGAGATCCCAGAGGAAACCCATGCGGAAACAGGTAGAACATGGAAACTCCTAGATTGGGATTAGAATCCTCACAGCTGAGAGGCGATTGTGTTAACCACTAGGCCACCATGCCGGGCAATTAATTAAAAAATTTATATATTTTTTTAAAACCTGAAACTTAAACTTTTAAAGATACATTTTAGACATAATGAGGAAGGGATGAATCCTTGACATGGCCCACCCACCCCAAAGTGGACTGAACCCAACCCTTTCCACATGGTACTGCAGGCACCCACCATGATGACAAGAATCTTAAAGGGCAAAAACAAAATAAACAGAAGAAAGCTAACAGGGGAACTGGGGATAAAAGGCTTTAATAAAGAGACTTGAAAGGAAGGCACTAGAAGGAGGTTGGGAGTGAGCCAAAGGCAATATTTGACCTCATTAATGTTGTGAGTGGTCTGGAATCAGCTGAAGTAGTAAAGAATAAATTTCTAAGTTCTTTAAGGTAAGTTAATTTCAACTGTAGAAATTCTGACTCAGTTACCACTGGCATGTGAGGACATAGGGCTTCATAAACTGTGTGACTGTACTTTTTAGTGGCCCAGTAACTGTAGGATTATTCTGTGGACTTAGTACCAGACCTCCTTGCTTTGTAGTCTATTGCTGGAGCAATAGGACCTGAAACCCAGACTGTCAAATGAGTTTGGTATCCTAGAACCAAGGGTACGTATTGGGCTGTCTGTGCCCAGGGAATAAAATACCCATGGACATTATTCTCCACATGCTATATAGATGGACTGTTTCTATACATGTTTTGTGGATCCCCTTTATTCTGTTCTCTGATGATCAGGACCACTACAGAACAGGTTTTATTAGGGTGGTGGATGATGGTACAAGTGGATCACGAGTGTGTAGGCTCAATTGTGTAGGCTCAATGTGGAGCCCACCATGCTAGGCAGGGTTTGGAAGGTTGCCCCACAAATAATAATTGCTTCTGCTAGTTTTCCCATCATGCCTTGCGGGCAGGGAATATGAGAAGGGGCGCTGGCTGTGTTTGGGATTGGGAAGTATTAGAGTGCAGGAATGCATTTTGTGATGAAATAAAGTATATGCTCTGCAAATTGTCTCTTACTCACCACTGGTACAATATGGAGGTCTTCCAAAGATAGGGTTGAAGCTCCTAAATAACTTTTAAATAATAAAACAAAGAAAATATTGTGTAGAATGGTGTAAAATGGTGACAGAGGAAGAAAAATCTATCTTAGGTGAAATATACCTGAACACACCTCATTTTAAGAGAACCATGCCCATGGGCAGAAATATTAACAAGCTCCATTGCTATTTAAATGATACAGGGTCAAGGCATGAATTTAGACTGTTGGCGGGGTTAAAGATAATAAAAACAATCATCACGTGCCTTGGGCAGGGTGGCAGACTGGGCCCAAAATTCATTCATTCATTATCTTCTGCTTTGTCCTATATTGGGGTCGCTGGGGGGTTCCCCATGCCCATCCAGGGGAGAACATTTCAGGCGCTGGGCAGATACACCCAGGACAGGGCGCCAATATATCGCTGGGCACACACTCACGCACACATACACACACTATATGGGGCAATTTGGAGAACTCAATTGACTTGAACCATGTTTTTGGACTGTGGGAGGAAAGCGGAGAACCCGGAGGAAACCCACGTGGACATAGGGAGAACATGGAAACTCCACCCAAATGGGGATTCGAACCGGGAATCCCTAGTGCTGAGAGACGGACGTGCTAACCAGTAAGCCACCGTGCCGCCTTGGGCCCAAAATGTTTCTTTTAAAACTAGGCAGTTGTTAGGTAGCACACAACGTCACTGCCTCTAGATGGCAGTGAAAACACAAAAACAGCCAGAAGCAGCCGGATTCAAGCAAAAGAATGAGAAATGCCACAAACGCCACAACCAAGTCAATCAAACTTAGAGAAAAGCCAGAATTAAATGAGATTTATATTATAAAATGTAACTCTGGGGACCAGAATACGGGAGTGTGAAGAGAGGACTCAGAAATGAGGATTGAGGACACATAGAAATGAGGACAAGATGCAGGCATGAAAAAACAGCAGTGACGTAAAGGATAAATAAAACCCCACGACCAATGAGAACGAAGGAAAATGCACACGTGACGAGAAAGACAGATATTTATATATGTATAACATAATTAACTAAACTATACATATAAATGTAACACATGCAAAAAACAAACCGTGCACCGTGAACTACAGAAAGTCTAAAAAGACATGCTGAAAAGTATTTTTGAGAGTTATAGATAGATGGATAGATTGATATGTATAGACTGCATTGATTTGTATAGACAGGATACAATTTTATGTGAAATAATGTTTGTGTGAATGTGTGAGTGAGTGTGTGCCCAGCAATGGATTGGCATCCTGTCCTGGGTCTATCTGCCCAGAAATTGCCCATGAGCCCAATATTAAAACCACCCCTTTGTTTCTATCCTCATTGTTCACCTTATTTTAGCCACATTAACTATGTGCATTTATGGCCAAAAACATTGGCATTGTAAATATATTGTTTTAGGGACCACCTTATTGTGCATTGTTGTGATTACAAAACCTTTGTGATTTACATAACTCATTTTTACATTGGAACACCACAGGATAGTGCAGAAGGAAAAAAATGTGATATCACATCCCTTAACAAGGATTTTGCTGTATGGATAAAACATAATTAAAAATAAAAGCAAAGCAAATTATTTCATTTTTTTCCTTCAATTTACATGATTATACATAATAAATCAATTTTTATTTAAATAAGTGATTGCAATGTAAACTTAAATTTCATTTCTAACTTCCCATTGTCCTCGTGTTGGCTGGACAGGATACAGCCAAAAGCCTTAGGGCCTGAAAAATGCCTAGGTTTGCTTTACACAGTATTCCAGAAATAAACTGGACAAAATCATTAGCACTGCCAACTCAATAATTAGTAGTTGCCTTCTTTTGGAAGCAATAACTGAAATCAGTCACTTAGTATAACCATTAATGAGTTTATAAATAACACATATTCAGTGGTAAGTTTGGACCACTGCTCTTTGGCCAGCAATGTCAGGTCTTTTAAAAAGGCTTTTTTAAAAGGCTTACCTTCCCGTTGCTGTGTTAAGATATAGCCATTTGTATTTTATAGAATTTGGACCTGAAATCTATATCAGTGATTTAAAACTATCAATGATTTATCTTAAAACATTTCTGGGTGCTAGAATACCAATGTGGGAGGAAACCGGAGAACCCGGATAAACCCATGTGAACACTGGGAGAACATGGAAACCCGGAAACCCGGATCGGGAATCGAACCTTAATCCCCAGTGCTGAGAGACAGACGTGCTACCACTATGCCACTGTGCTGTCCTTTATAACCCCTTACAGCTACACCCTTCTTTTAACTATTTGTTAATAAATGTCTTCATTGTTTTGATTAATCTGTGCGCATCACTTCCACCCGAAGGCAGTGGGGCATTTATTATAAACTCTGTTGTGGTCTCATATGTCTGTAGGACTTTGTGCAGCATTTTCACAAAATAAATTTTGGGTTTCAATTACTCTCTGTCAGCCAAAGATTATTCTAGATTCTTCAAATTTATCGGTAAAGTGTGTGTAGTTATTTGTTTTTCTATGGCATTCTTTTTCATCCTGATGTGTTGGCATCGTTATTCTTGGTGTCTGCAGATCCGCTAAAATCTTTTGAGGTTTATTGAGGTTCTTTAGTCACTTTTTAACTGATCTTTTATTGCAATCTCTAATTGTGTGTTTTTTTTTCTTTTGTCCACATCAAGGGAGATTAGCTTAAATGGGGGTAGGCCTTGGGGTAGCGATACATAATTTGGCATAGTGCACACTGGACATAAAATAAATAAATAAATAAACTTCCATATGCTCTTTATTCATTGTGTGTGTGTGTGTGTGTGTGTGTGTGTGTGTGTGTGTGTGTGTGTGTGTGTGTGTGTGTGTGTGTGTGTGTGTGTTTCTTAACTGTAGGTGGCTTTGTAGTTCTGTTCATCTGTTCATCGCTGCAATACTTTGTTACCCCCTAATGTCCCATACCCTATTGTTCCATAGTCATAGGCCCCATAGGACTACCACAGAGCTTGTATTATTTTGGTTAGGTTGGAGGTTTATTTTCAGCAATACAGTGACATTGATGTAGTGTTGTGTGCTCAGACACATCAGTGTAGCAAGATTTTGGAACCACCATGAAGAACACACTGGTTTGTGCAACTTTAGCGTGTTTTTTTTCTCATTTTAGAGTTTGAGAAAATATCTTTAAACAGTACAGTTGTAAAACAATTCTTCCTAATTCTTACCTCAATAACGTTGTGTTTTTCCATTATTTTCTGTTGTAATTCTCTGAATCTGATTATAATAGGACTTAAACTAAGGTCCACAACTAATAAGTAAATATTCTTCCAGATTGTCAGGAAAAATAAATTCTTATCAGAAGTTTTTATGGTGACATGCTGGGAACAACTCTGGTATTCTCATCCACACACACCAGTGTGATTTAGTCAGCCCATCTGAGAGTTGGCTCTTAATTAACCTTTGTCATTCCAACCCCATTTGGCATTATAATTTAAGGCACTGATAAGGATTCAAGGCATAGCACTAATAGAGGAGGTGGTTCAATGTGAGCAGAATGCCAAGGTTTGTGAGTTGGCTGAGACAAATAATTTGTTCAATAGATTTATTTCTTTATTTATTTTCCTTATGCTGTTTTTATACTTGATAAGATGCTTACTTTAAATTATATTGGATTTTCATCTGGTTGTTTTGGGTGGGCAGAATGGTGACACAGTGGTGAGTGCTTTCACCTCGCTCCCTCTTTTTTGGCATAAAAAGGTCAATATTTATGCAGTTTGAATACCACGTGTATGCAAATTACAAATCATTTGCAATCTGTATTCAGAACTCATCCTTACAGCAAACTGTATTTTTCTGTGAAAGAGAAATTCATGCTATGTAGATATAAAAACTCAAAAATAGATGTTAGTACTAATTAAGATAACTTAGTTATTAATAATTATATTGTAGTTATTAAGTGGATTATGAAAGTGGTACACCACTTTATGATTAGACCAACAAATTCTTTTTGAAATTGCATGTTCAGGATTTAATACATCAAGTGTCTGCTGTCTGCATCATGTAAAAATGTATTTTAGTTTGTGACAAGGCATTAAATTTAAATAATGTAAACATATTGACATTGTTCAGTTTATGAAAAGTTTTTCACCATCAGTACTGCCAATTGAAGTCATTAAAACTCCCATTGTGCCCGTCTCTCTTTCTCTCTCTCTGTCTCTTGCTCATTCTCTCTCCATATATTTCTTGCTCTCTATCTTACGTCAACTAAAGGTCATGTAGGAAAATATCACTGCATGCAGTGTACTCAGCCTTAGTGCCCCATTTTCATACCTCTTCAAGGTGTAGAAAATCAATTTAAAAGAGATTAATCATAAGCAGCCTTTCTACCCAGAGCAGCACTGGCTCTACTACATGACCTAACCTCTTGTTACTACATTGAATGAGACATTAGAAATCGAAAAAAAAGTATAAAAAGATTATCGGTTAATTTAAGCGTTTACAGCGAATTTGATGTCATTGGATTGCAGCTACAAAAGTAAGTAGTCTGCACTCCGATCAACACATAAACATTTTCATTAAATCATAGGAACTACGATGTACAAATATAAATTTTCAGAATAAATTCGTACAATGCAATTTGGGTGGTCAAATTAATCACAATGAACATTTTCTATTCCAAAACAATCAGGCTCATTTCATTATTACTATTTGAGAAAGGAGTTCACTCCAACATAATAGCTATATTATGCAAAATATTTAGGGATAAAAAGTGGGCATCGGCAATCCCCCTCCACCCTAATAGAGAATTAGGCACAAGAAAATGAATGAATGTATTCCACTTATGTATATGACGTTTACATTTATGTATATATGTATATACACATTAGTATTCGCTGCACTTTATGTAAATAATATTATATATTGCACTGTTTAGATGCTAAATACATTTCATTGGCTCTGTACCTGTGCTCTGCACAATGACAATAAAGTTGAATCTAATCTAAACAAATTTAATTTAATATATCATGTGCCATGGCCAAAATCACTAAGATTATATTTTCTTTATGAAGATAGATCTAGAGCTCTTAAAACGTTTTTTATGCATTGCAATGCTGCTTCATGATAGGCTGAAGCCCATGAATGTGTGGGTATACATGGTATTTTATGTAAATACTGAGGAACTTTGTGTAGTTTCTATATAATAACGTCTTAGTTCAGAAACGAATGCTTTTCTTTCAAGACATCTTCTTTATGCTCTACTGCTTTTAAACTTTGCAAACTAATGGAATATTATTTAGAATTAATAATATTAATATCTGCCTAACCAGGAGGTCTACATTAACTTCATTTGATTTGAAGATTGATTAATGACAGCAGGGGGTCAAAAGCTCCGGTGCTTTGAATTACGGGATATTGTTATGGGTGATTAAGAAACAATGACCTTTAAAAAAGTAGTTTAAATCCGCTGTGACCCTTTAATCTGGCAATCAGTCTATTTTAGCTACCTTCCCTGAGGTGATAATGATAAATACAAACAAATCCACTAAATGTGAACTTGCACACATACAGAGTTTTATTTTGCACTGATTATATATTTTGATTTAAATTTATTTATACATCTATCCCCTTAATCGCAATCACCAGAAAATAATCACTTAAAACTAATGAGAAATTGGATCTTCACTAACTTTTCTTTGAATAACAGACTGCTAAATCTGTGTACATAAAGGTTAGAGTAAAAACTTTCTAAATTGGGATGTCATGTTAACTGCTGTAATTTATATTTAAAGACAATCACTTATGACTTAGTAAAAAGGTTTATTGTTTAGAATAAAGACCGTTCTCTTAATAACTGATGTTCCACTCAGTTCTCATCTGCTTTAGATTGCATAGCTTGATTAGTATTATTATCTTTACTCCAATTGTTTTAGAAAAAAATACAAAGTACTCAGTAATTTCAGACTTGTCTTCAAAATTGGACATTGCAGTGGTATTAAGGGTTTTTGATCAGCTTATTACTTTAGGGATACAGGGACTTTAATCAAAATGCAGACCATGGATAAAATCTTATGCAGACCAGTTGGCATTTGCATAATGTTAGCTGACACATGCTGTCTTTGATTCAGTGTTATCCCTGTTATCGCTTCACACTGAAGTGTTTTGACAGAAAGGATTTGACTCAGATGTTTTAACGTCATCACTCTTTGATCCAGATCATGCTGCTGACGGACCCGGAGGTGGAGAACAGTCTGCTGATCAGCACGGATGAGGGGGCCACCTATCAGAAATACCGCCTTGGCTTCTATGTGCTTAGTCTGCTTTTCCATCCTGAGCAGGAGGACTGGATTCTTGCCTATAGCCATGACCAGAAGGTACACATGCTTTTAACACTGCGGCCCTATCTGTTTCTGAGTTGTCAAAAACAACTTTACCCAAGAATATGCACTGCAAAAGAATTATATTATCACATGAGGCACAGTTTATGCTGCCTGCACGCTCAAGGAGGATGAGTTGAACCTTGGAACTCACAAGGTTTTTCTTTTTCATTTTGGGTTTGTCTAATGTAATAACATGATTCAGTAAATAATATACATATAAATAATGTAAATAAATGAATAATGATGCATTTTCATTTACAGAATGTTAATAAGCACATGATAACTCCTGTTACTGCGAGGGGAGGCTGATAAAAAAAAAAGTGCTGATAAAACATTTAGTTTACAAAAATAGGTAATGATTAAGTTGCTGTAGCAGGAGTATTTAAATTAGAGCAGGTCTTATTAATCAGACAACCCAAGACATCTCCATGCTTCATAAATCCAAGACATGCAGATTTACTTACATAATTATCTGTACTGGATTGCTATCATAGCTGACAGTTTGCCAAGAACATTTGACAAGGGTTTAGTGTTTATACACACACACACACACACACACACACACACACACACACACACACACACACATACACACATATATGTATATATATACAAATACAAATTCATACTGTTTCTTTGATTATTATGACACTTGACAGACTTACTCTTTTTGACCATGCAGAGGTAAATACTACATTCTTTACAACCACCAAAAACATTTAGGCATGTGGAATGTTGTTTTCCAAAGAAAGAAAGTATTTCAGTACTACTTGTATTTTAATTAGTGCAGTTTAATTGGCAATTTGAGATTTGTATAGTGTACATTTTCATATAAGACCTGCAGTTTTTATTATTACCTGAGATCTGAGACTTTTTTGAAGACAACATGACAGCATCGTACTTCTTGCACAGTATAGCAATACGCAGAGATCAAAATGGAACAAGTCACTTTTACCCATCAGCTATTACAGTTAAAGCAAGGAACATTAATTATCTCATTATAATAGTACCTGGCAGGGTTTGGGGATAGATTAAGCAGCAAGTAAACATGCAGTTCTAGAAGTTCTTGTGTTCAATTCAGACAAGAGCCAAGGAGAAATTATAATGAGGCAAAAATATGATACATTATTTATTTATTTAGTCAGCCCGTCAAATAAATTTATTCTGATTAAACTTTAATAAGAGAGTTCTTACAGTTTGACTCAAATTACAAAATATTTTTCTTAAACTATCTTTTTTTTAGGAAGACTTCCATAAACACGCCATTTACTGCACTCTAGTTACCTGTGGACCTAAATCCTAAAATGAAATCTGCACATTAAACTGGTTTGGAGGTTTAACACATAACAGCAATAAACTTTATTATTTTTTTTTAAGATTTAACATAGTTAAAGGTACTATTATAAAACTATGAACCTGTAATGATATAAAGGACAACGCCAGACCTGTTACAATATGTAGTAACATGTTTATTTATTATACAGTGGCTGAACACCATGTTTGTCTGGTTGAATAAAACATTAATTACTGTCCTTCATTTGCATGTATTTATTTCATCCGATTATTTGGATGTCCTCCAGTCATTTTTTTTAATTGCCACAGATGTTAGTCCTTGCACTGACTCAGGCACATTGTCATAGTTTATCAAGTATAATTAACCATTCAGTAAGATGGAAAATTACTCTCAAACGTTAAATTATTATGTTTATGTGGCATACTTTTAGAGCTGAAGGTCATCTGGGCATCATGGTAGATAAAAATATAAATTAAAAGGACCAGAATCATTGCAGGGTACAATTAATGGGATGAAATTAAAGGGAATGTGCTATGGCATTCAAGAAACAAGAAAATAAAATAAAAAATATGCATCAAAAACAAAGAAAAAAAAAACAGTAAAATGTATCTACCTCAGCAAGTGTATTATATTTGATTAGCAATAAGAAAAGTAGTCTTTGTGGGGATGATGATGCAATAAAGACACAACACATAATAGCCTGCGGTCCATGTCCAGTTAAATGCAAAATGTTAAACAAAATAAATTTGTGATAAACAAGTAACATAATGATAATTATATTTAAACAATTAGCAACAATCAGGAACTAGGTAATTACTTAATCAGAAAGTGTGACTCAATACTATACAATACAAAGACAAACCTTTGGTTGGAACACCACAGTAAGAAGGAATGACATCAGCCTTTGTGAGTGTGGTTAGCGGGCCGACTCTCGAATCCCAATCTGGTTGAAGGTTTCATGTTTTTCATGTTATTAAAACTTATAAAGTCATTTTAAAGGGGGAGGGCATTCATTAATCACAAATGTTATAAGGCTTTATGACACTGGATTTTACAAAAAGTTAATAAACAGTTAAAATATACATTGTCACTGTGTAAGCTCAACTTACATGAAACTATTTAATCCTGTTCACTAGCTCAATATACTTGTTATTATATGCAATTAATTATTATATGAACTATTGTTATTATATATTATATGAATTTTTTTTTTAGCCAAAAGTAATTTTCAAAATTTGAAATAAGTTAGATTCGGGCATTGGTACTTTGCACCAGTGTATATACCTCACACCCAGTATATATATATATATATATATATATATATATATATATATATATATATATATATATATATATATATATATATATATAGTATTAATTCAATTTTCAGTGTGAGGAAAAATTGAAACTGTTTAAAGCTTTGCAGGCCAATAGCTCTGTGCAGGTAATGAGATACATAGTTTGTTCAAAAGCTAGATTATAATTGGGTCTTTCCAGAAAACAAGGTGATTTTAAACCCATTTTGTTTATTTGCTAATGTTCTTCTTGCTTCATTTAATTAACTTAAGTGACACTTAGGTTGGTAAGGGACAGCACTGTCATAGACTCTTGAGCATCAATGACACTTGAAATCATAATGCGACCCATTGAGAGTTAGAGGTCATGACAACAATTCTAAATGTACTACATTTATAAAAACATTCTTAACAATAGACACAAGGATCTGTAGAGTGGGTTATTAATCAACAAACTGAACAATTATATATAGAATATGTTGTTATAATACATTTCATTCTGTTGTAGGACTTGTGTAGAAAATGCCACACACAATCATGCACTATTGTGAATCAATTGTGATTTCTTACTGTTTCATATCAACTTTATGAGATTGCAATGTTTTTTGGAAGCGTGACCCACTCCTGTCTATCCACAGGCAACATGTGCAGTGTTTGCCGAGACTGTGATTTTGTGAGATCATAGCACCCTACTGATCCACAGGCTTGCTAATACAGACTCAACAAGTCCCCTGCTGTGAAAGATCTTTCTCACTATGCCTGGAAAGACCATCCTAGCCTGTTATAAAGCAGTTTCTAAATATTGTAGAAAGTCATATTCCTCACAAGACATGTGTGTCATGTTTTTCTTCATGCTGAGAACCTGCTGGGCAAACATAAACACAGCTGTTGTCTTGTTTGCGAATGGATAAAATGGCATTTAAATTTTAAGTTACCATATCAAGGGTGACACTGTACAGATTTGCCTAAATGTATACATTTACCCTAAAATTCTTCTTCTTTGTCTTATGGTTATTATTATTATTATTATTATTATTATTATTATTATTATTATTATTATTATTATTATTATAATAATATTATAATTATTATTATTATTATTATTATTATTTATAATTACATCATATCAGTAACCAAAGTTAAATTTCCAAATTTCTTTTTAATAAAATACAATCGTAAAATGTGAGAAGGGCTGAAAGGAAACAGCTGTTTAATTGGGTCTTTTTGCTGATGTTCTCTGAGTAAGATCTGGTTGTACTTGCTTGAGAACACATTTCGAGCTGTTTAATTACACAAAATGAAATAAATGAAAGTTTTAACATGAAGCAAGCACAGCAAACAAGAAACTGTCCTGGGGCTTAAGCCTAAACCCCTTTTTTTAACTGCACAGCACTCTAATCCTAGTATATCTGCATCTGCATGCATACCGCCCGAGATGGTGTGCATTACTGTGAATAAATCACAGGAAAGTGGTGTTATTAGACATGATGTAAAATTTGGGTGCAGTTACACCTCTTTCCCATGATTTATTCAGAATAATACACAAACTCAAGTGTCTTATTACTTTATTAAAACGGTTGCAAACAAATTTTTTAATTCATTTATTAAAAGTTAATAAACATAAATGTTAATAAACTGGTCTTCCAGCCTTAATCTAGTCCGGTTTATGAAGTGAACGCTGATCACTGATTAACAGGTTTTGATTTCTTTAACAATGGGATACTGCCATCTAGTTGCCAAAGTACTGAACGCAGGGTATAAAAGAACATCGGAAAGAATGTATTGTATATCATTGATACAAATGTGAAGTGGTCAGAGGTGTGCTGGACAATAGGTTCAGCCAATCAGATTTAAGGACCAGAACTACCCGTTTTATTTTGTGCATTATTTTATTTAAGATTGACATTACTTACTAACAAATGAAGTAAAATGACAGAAACAAGTGACACAGTTTCCAACTTTCTACGAGTTGTTTCATATATACATGTTTGTTTCATATGTTTCATATGTAATAAATGTAATGGTTAGAACTCAGTGATATCATAGGTGACATGTCTGACATATTTGTCTTAATCAATGTGCCACTCTTTAACACAACCACTGTTTATTTACACCACCTAATTCTATTTTTTTCTCTGTAGCTTTATAGCTCAGTTGAATTTGGCAGACGATGGCAGCTTGTTCACGAAAAGGTTGCACCGAATCGATTCTACTGGTAGGTTTAAATAATACAAAATGTGATTAAAATGCTATACATTCTGCAATACTCAAAAAAAGGATTTTCCATTTTAATGTGAACATCTTGGATGAATTCACCTTCTCAGGAGTACTATGAAAACTATATCAAAAGTAATGATTACTGCTTAGAACTATACATTTGCAATTTTTCTGTGAAAGATAACAGTGTTACTCATTGAACCGCCATTCCACTAGTAACACATTACTAATTCCATTTTCAGTTTTGTATATGGCATTCTACCAATGTTACTAAAGTTACTGGTGGATTAAAATCTTAGATTTTTTAGATGATTAAAAGTGATTTTTGTCTGATCTTCTTTATGCATGTTTGTGTTTGTCTATCATGGCTTTGTATGAATTATAGCAGCAAATTTAAGTTACATGTCACCACATGGTGTGCATTTGTACACAATCCATCTAACTGGATTGATGATATAAAGTCCAAACACTTTTAAAAAGGTTTTATAAGCAACATCAACTCACAACTTCACAAACTTTAAAGCACATAGGTTTGTGTTTGTATATATGTGTGTCATTTAAAACTCAGTAGTTCAAAAAAGTCTTCATCTTGTTCAACTTCATCTTTAAATAAAGTAAAACTGCACAACATCCAAGTAATGAAAAACTTAGTGAGTTATGAGTGGCACAGAGTACTCCTAATTTATAAATGATTGTAAGCATGTGTAAGTTACAAAGACATTTAAGAATCGCCCATAAATTTAACATTGTTCTTAAAAACAAAGTTTTAAAGTACCTAGTGTTAAAAACTATTTTGAAGGTGTATCCCAGGTTTTAAATGAAGTGTTACTTTGCATTAGTGTTACCCTAACCTAAACCAGACCCAAAGCAATTAAAACCACAATGGGTAGTAGACAATATATAATTATTGTAAAAGTAGGCAAAAATGTAATAACTCTATACTAGTACATGTTTCCAATTGTTTTTTAACCTACTATTTTATCATTTTGTTGTTTTTTTTTTAAACAATATGTGAGTTATGCTAATTGACATTGCTGTGAACTCAGTAACTGGCAAAATAAGCACTGTAGATGATGTACTAATTCAGTTTCAACTATTATTACAACCATTTGGCTCTCAGCCAAATTCCCACCTGTGCCAGTAATCACTAACAATGTCATTAGCACTAGTGGCACAATCTAACATATTAATATTTACACTATGGTCATTAAGATATTGATACAGACATTTAATGCTTCTTTAAAAATAACCCATATTTATTTAATGACTTTAGGAACAATGATGAATGGATAACATTTTGTAAAACTTAATTTAGGTCCCCATTGAATAACCTACATTTAAAGTTTCTGTGGAGCTTACAAAAGTAATAGAACTATTAAAAATAGGTATGCAGTCTTACTTCAGCTGCCTGACATAAGAGTCATAACATGGTTTTATTTCAAATCTGTTAAGTCTGACCCAGTTAGAAGGCATGGGTTTTTACTGTTGATTTGCAAGTTAAAAATATTAAATTATTTAAGCTAGATGACTCATGTTCTCATTTAATTCTCTTCAATAAGTCATTTTCCCAATAAATTGCCACAGTTAAAATCCAGGTGAGGTGGTAGTCAAAATATACTCTAACTTGCTAAAAGATGACTTATTAAGCACCTTTCATATGTTAAAAATGGTAAGAAACAGGCTGTTAAAAAGATAAGGTGACAGCGCGCTAAGATATTTTCAGGTACTGGAGCAATTCATCTCAAACCTGTGCCACTGGAGATGAAGAGCAACCAGATACCTACTGAGATGTAGTACCTGAAAGTCTGTCGATAGCCTCCTATAAATACTCAGACTGTGGATGCTTCTGCCTTTTCAGTGTTCCTTGCTAAAGCACTTCCCTTAGATACCACCATCGCTTTCATAAATATTTCATGCCGTAAAGATTTTTTTTTCTGCCATCAAGTAAGAGCCAGGGAAGGAGAGAGCAGTATGTGACGCCTGTGGGCATTCTTGGGGAGCAAATGAGAAGAGTTTCTGGTTTAATGATGGCACTATGAATTTTCCATTTCTGTCAAAATGAAGCTGAAGCATCTTGAACGTTGCAAGGTGGTGTAAGGTAGCTTTCCTCCCCTACAGTGCAGCTAAACATGAGAAGCACAGTCAAAGGGAACTCTTCCTGCTTAGCTTTCCTCTGTTGATATTGTTTCGATTCAATACCAGTTAACCTGACATCATTCGAAAGACAATTCTGTGAATAGGAAGTAAAAGCATAGTAGCACTGCCACGATTAATATATAGAGAGATAGAAAATGATAGAGAGAGAGAGAGAGAGAGAGAGAGAGAGAGAGAGAGAGAAGAGAGAGAGAGACAGCACTAAGGTGTTTAATTATTTATGCATTTTCTCAAATTCACATCCCAAAACTCAGTTATTTGGCAACCCATTTACTTAGACCCATGCATCCCATAGAATCTTTAACTTGCTCTCCTCACTAATCTCTCACTTATGCCTTTAGCCCATCACTTACGCCTTCATAATTTCTTCCACCCACATAGCCAATTATTGATTCATGCACAAATTTACTAATTAAACACTCAACCCACACAACTACACAGTTACTAATCTACTTCTTAACTGCATACCCACATTTTTTGCTTAGTTTCTTCCACTTCCACTTATTTTCTCAGTTACCATCTTGTCCACCAAACCACACTTTCATTTTTATATTTCCCCTCTAGTCATCAGTTGGCCTTCATGCTTTCTCATTCATTCATCTATTTACTTACTTACCCAGCAGTTGCACTCTGTAATGACTATAAAATCCAGATTCATAAAACTCTGTCTAAATAGATTTGGGCTGACATTTCCATTAGAGAGACACATTCGTGAAAAAAATGTCTCTCTGGCTTAAGATTTATTCTGTATGATCTTAACTTTGTAGTCGAGTTGATTTTTTTACAATGATGGCATTTTTAAGAGTAAAATCATGAAGGCAACCTGGTTTCAAGACATATTTATCTTTATTACATACAGATCTAACTGAAGGCAGAATAAAGCTGTGTACACAACATTCTGGTGTTTTATAATCAGCAGCATCTGCTCATTTATATGATGTTTTTGTGTTAAACTTCTGTTTACACAGAAGTTGATTGGGTTTTGTGGCACAAGCTTATAGGTAAAACAAAGAATAGTCTTTTAAAAATAATTTCACACAAAAGAGTAAGGTGAAACAAAGGTTGATTACTATGACTGAAATACCCAAATACAAACAAATCTTACATTACCATTTAAAAATTTTGACTTTTTTCTCCACTTTTTGTCTATTGTGTCCTTTGTAGTTCGATGATTTTAAACTAGTCTTTCTGTTTGTGGACTATAGTGCATACTGTGCTAGTTTCTTTTACTCTGTTCGCAGATAGTAAGGACTCCAATAGGACCACCACAGAGCAGGAAAATTGTTGCTGCATTATTCCTATCCCAGCAGTGTCACTGAGGTGTTTAAATTAAACTACAGCAGCACTGCTGCACTAAAACACCCTCACCACATCAGTGTCACTGCAGAACTGACAATAAACAATCCACCACCCAAATGATACCTGTTCTATGATGGTCCTGAACAATATAGATAAGAGAACCAACAGGGGATTAAAAAAACAAAACAAAAAAAACAGAGGTCTGCAGTCTGTAATTGTAGAATTAAAAAGTTAATTTATATGGTAAGTATGTGTCCAAACTTTTGACTTTTTACTGTGTTTATTTTTTTATCAGATGTACAATAAAATGCATTCTTTTTTTAAGGTTTTAGAAAGTCTTTGGAAGTACCCACATTCATGCATTCTCAGAAAATGATAATGGTCTGATGTTTAATTCATAACGGAGAAATAAATGATGCCTAAACACACTCACGAACTGTACTTTTTAAGCCTTTATTAAATTTACTATAAGCAAACCATCATTTCTTTTTTTTTCATTTTTAAGGTCCAAAATGGGACTTGATAAAGAACCAGGAATGATTCATCTGGAGACCACTATTTCAGAGACACGTGAGATTGTGTTTGCTTTTAATTCCACCTGCAGATCTAGCTTTCATCTCACAGTTTTAAACCTTAAATTAAAGAGATTTAGAGTCCAGAAACTGCTTACATCTTAAAAGTCACAATATCCAATAAAGTTAATTGACAAATTATCAAATTTTCACTGCTTGCTGGCAATATCACCACCACCTGCAATTAGAAGTAATGAAACTTTGTAGGGTTTTGCCACCTGTGACATTTACCCAGTGTCTCGACACTCGACTTGAGTGAGAATAAAAATGAAAATGCTATGTAAAAGCTGCTACATGCTGAGCCAGTAGTGAAGAGGTCAGATATGTACCTTCTGACTAAAGTTCTCTGTTATGCTTTTCTCCTAAACATATTTATTCTTCACTATTACAATACCCAGCCTTCTGAAATTAGTGAAAATCTTCTATTTCAAGGTTCATCAGATGCCATATCCTGCACTCAGTATGCACTCTGGCTGAGAAATAAAATGGCATGAAAATTATTATGGGACTCCAGATACATTATTGATTTTGTAATGCTTAATCTTTCTTTTTGTGTCTGATCACCTTCATACATTGATCTTAATTTACATAATATTCAGGTTTTTAGTTCTGCCTTCTTCCTTTAATTTAGGCATTTATTAGCAATATTTAATATTCAGTTCAATTCTATTAATATTGGTGGCATATAGAACATTGAGTCTTTTACACATGCTGCAGGTGTGGCAACTATATTCAGCTGACTTAATATGATGTTTCTTCAGTCATCATTCAGTCATTTCAGTTTAAATTAACAACTGGTTTTATCAGTCAGAAGTTTTCTGTCTAGTCACAAGCTGTAATTTTGTTTCATACTGTTTACTGACGAACACAATACATTTGTAATCTATTGACAACAATTCACACTATTTACACAAAAAAAATGAAATAATAAAAAATATAAAATGAAATAAATTTTCAAAAGCAAAGCAAAGCAGAGCGGAGTTAAGGGTTCTAAGAAATTTGCAATTGTAAAACTGTGAAATTCTCCTTTTAAACCCTTTTAAAATAGTAAAGCTATTAAAACTATTAAATTCAATGTGATAAATAATACTAATAAAAAGAACAATAAGTGTAGACATAAGGAGATGCACATAATAAAGTAATAATTTGGCAGGTTAGTGTATGTGCTTTTTATTTGTTTTGACTGGGCATGTTGTTATCATAAATTTATGGGCATCTGATGCCAATGTCAATGCAAACTAGATTTATTCTTATAATTCTTTAAACAGTTTATGACAAAATCAAAATTATATTAAATTACAGGATGCTATAAACATACAAAAATAAAACCCGTCCATAAATGGAGCAAATCACCATATACTATACATACTGTATATAATCGATCACTTACCAGTGAATCCAAAGTAGTATCCCTTGTATTATTTAAATACATGTTGCTAATACTGTCTTTTGTTAAAAAAAAATAAATAAATAAAAAAAATAAAATAAAATAATAATAATAATAATAATAATAATAATAATAATAATAATAATAATAATGAATAAATAGATAAATAAATTAACTTTTAAAGTTAAAACATTAACAAAAAAACATTTAAAAACCTCTTAACATTTTATAACATTGTGTTTTTCAGAATCTCTGTATATTACCTGCAAGTTGCAGAACTGTACAGAGGCCAACAAGGGCAAACCGTTTCCTGGTTACATCGACCCCAATTCTCTAGTGGTCCAGGACGAGTATGTGTTTGTGCAGGTAAGTAATAAATGGCGGTGACATGGCTAGGGAATACAACTGTGGCCTGAAACACACTGGTGACAGAATCAGCAGACAGGACAAAAATAATACATTTAAAAGAACCTTTAAGGTGGCTTTGTGCGGATATGCTGAGATGTCCTGGAATCATTCCCTTTGGTATCTTCTCATCCAGCAATGTTGGCAAAATCTGGGAAGCGATGCAATGTGACAAAGTGACTGAACAATTTAGACTTGATAAATTGTGTCTAACACCTAACAGAATTTACGGAAGGCTGGTTGTACTTTGTTGCTGGTTTTTGTAAATTGGCACCTCTTCTTAAAAGGCTACCTTGTACCTTTGTTTGTGTCTGTCTCCATTATCTGAAGGTGTCAACAGGAGGACGGCCAATCTACTATGTGTCATCAAGGCGAGATGTGTTCGCACCCATGAAGCTACCTAAGTATACACTTCCAAAGGTGATAAAAAACATGTTAAAAATGAATTCACTTGTATTATGTATATACTTATGCTATACATTTCTTTATATGTACTAATCAAATCTCCCACTATGGAAACCGAACTTCCATTTGCTGGCACAGAATTCTCTCTTGGTGGCAATTACATTATTCATTAATTTAAAAGATGATATTCCTCTCATCTAAACCACTCCACGCTTTGTCTCAGATGACAATTAAATATTTTATTCAATCAGGTCCCTGTGTTCTTAAAGCCTTTTCGCTGTGAATCCCACACAGTCTGTGGTAGATGAAATTTAACAGCTTCCTGCATGTTTTCAGTGCAAGCTGAGGCTGACAGTGGTGATTTAAAACTAATAGGAATATTTATTCTGGTTTTGAGATGGGTAAATTGGAGAGAGGTGCAAGTAAAAGAGGTTTGATCATGATTATTAATCTGATTTGGCACAGCAGGGTTGGATCGCCCTGGCTCTCTAGTCGGACGCTTCACTCCAAGCCTCCGCATTCATATTCTACTATACTTGATTGCGATGAAGATTGCATTAAGGTTAAAGTAGACCTCCTGCTACATATGCTAAACTAAGGAAAAAGAAAAAGAACACTTTTAAACATTTGACATTCTTTTAAACACTAATATATTTAGCCCATAAATACACATAGAATAAAAGAAACAAAAGTATTAATAACTTTTTAAACAATGCTTTTAAATGCAGAGTGTGTGAGAAGACAGGTGTAGAACCTTAAATTAATTGTGTATAATAATTTGTGAATTTCCCCATTGTTGGACAAATAAAGGCATATCTTATCTATAAGTAAATCAAAATTTGTGAAATACAGATTAAATGTGTCAACTATTGTTTATAAGTTTAACAAAGTATTTATTAACAAAGTAACAAAGTATTTATTAAATCCAAATTTACATCAAAGGCAAGTCAGTTCTGTCAGCTCTGTCTGTGGGGCTTTCGGGTCTAAAAATATGAAAACAGTCCATGAAAGGAATTCTGCTAAAGCACAATACCCAGACTTTATTGTTTTTCCCAGGACCTGCATGTGATCAGCACAGATGAGAACCGGGTGGTAGCAGCAGTTCAGGAGTGGAATCAGAATGACACTTTTAACCTGTATGTCTCAGAGTCCGGTGGAGTGTATTATACACTCGCCTTGGAGAATGTCATGAGCAGCATGGGACCAGAAGGAAACGTCATGATCGACCTATATGAGGTAGACATTATAAAATTATGACCATTCTGGTTAGTGTAAATGCTTAATAACATATGTATAAATTGTAAGATTAGTAAATAAAGAATGGTAGCAGTCAAAATTTTGGACACATCCTTTTTGCTTGCCTTATTGTCTATTTGTATCTGTTCCACTTACTATAAAGGACTTTATGTAAAGTAAAGTTATATACTTACAGACTGTAGGGTCATCTGTTTGTGGGCTATAGTACATACTGTGTTAGTACCCTTTACTTTTGACACCTGGTTCATTTATTCACCTGCTCCATGAATTGTTAAATGCATATATTTTAAAGAAAGTAATTTTTTGAAACATTAAAAAAAACACATAAAAAAACATAACAAGCAAAATAACGTTACACACTGCCCTTACACACTGTCTTACACCCTGTTAACAGTCCATTTTTATGCTTTAAGTATGCATCATTAAAATGTGTCTGTTGTTTTGAGTCATTGGTGCACACATTTTTTTCCCCAAGTCCTTAATTTTCTGTTGCTCATTGTTTAAAAACTTACGCAAACATCTCCAGTATATAATGATACCTATTTTGCTTTGCACTTGTACATATATATTTTTTTTCCTTCATTCTTCCTTCTTCTTGCTATTGTTTTATGTTGTAGGTTGCAGGAATTAAAGGAATGTTTTTGGCCAATAAAAAAACAGGTGATCAGGTGAAAACATACATCACCTACAACAAAGGCCGGGACTGGAGACTTCTGCAAGCACCCACTAGTGATCTGTATGGAAACAGTATCCACTGTATGTTGGTAAGAGAAAATAAGAACCCATGATGGTGAAGGGGTGAACTGAAAATGAGAACGGTTTACGGGAATGAGTGATAACGAGATTGAGAGGACTTAAATGCCGCCTGTCTAAAATGTGTCTGATATTGCTTGAGTTCAGCATCAGACTCTCTCATCAAAGTTCAATGTCATCACATAAACCTTCCAGTAAAAGGTCAGGTGACAGAATATATTGAGCTGCCTGTTTTCTCTAAGGAGCTCAGTTGTTATGTCACAACAGCACCCGTTGTTTCTCAATTCATTACCCTGCACATTTAATTACTGCAAGTAGAATAAACACACACACACGCACACACACGCACAAGCACACACACGCACAAGCACACACATATATAAAGACACTTGTCTGTTGACTTATAAAATGGCCAGGCATCATCAGCTCACTGTTTGCTGTTATAAGGACTCATTATGTTTTGTGGCTTTAGCGCACTAGCACTAGTCTGCTTTACTTAGATGATTACTTGAGAATAATTACCCTTTGATAAATTTGACTAATTAATGACCTCACATCCGGCCTTACTTTCAGCCTCTATTATAGAGTTATTTGTCAGGAAATGTCAAAGTTTTAATAAACCCCCAAACAGGCCGTATGGTTACCATTGGCATTTGCTGACTTGTAATGAGAATTGCACCATTAAAGGTTACTTCACTCAAAATTAATGTTGGGGTAGAATCTCTGGAGAATGAGGACTCTGGTGGGATTTGTAATTAGGTTCTTATGGCTTTAACCACTACCAAAGTACAGAAAGTTTAGATGGAATTGCTAAAATAAAAGTTATATCGGTCATGACCATGCAAAAATTTTCTGTATGTTGTGTGTTGGCTGTAGCCGTACTGTTCCCTGCATTTGCATCTTCATGTGTCAGCAAATCCATACACTTCTGGAAACATCGCCAGCAAGGAGTCTGCACCAGGGATTATTGTGGCATCAGGTGAGAGACTGTGATTGTGCAGAATATAAAGTGTGAATGTTTGTTGAAATTTAAATATGCAAACCAATTAACCACATAAGCAAAAGCACAATCTTGTTGTTATAATTATCTATTTTATCAGCTCAGTTTCCACACAACTGCACTGTTTAATTCTACAATTAAATACTGTAGCCTGGGTGTTGTTCTGAATACTTTTTTAAACCTCATGCATTGCAGTGCATTTATACACCTTTTGCAATAGAATAAAATAAACCTCTTCAGTGATTAAGAGCTGTGTAGAAACGAAATATCTATATAGTGTAGTTGATCACATGCAATATTGTTGATCCATCTTTCCTAATATGTTTAGGCTCTATTGGCGCTGAGTTGACAAGCAGTAATGTGAGCATTTTCATTACATCTGATGCTGGAAACACATGGAGGCAGGTGAGCACAGCAAAGACTGAGTAACTGAAATATAATCTGAAGCCAAACCATAAATCCATGCGGTTGATATAAAAACAGTAATGAAACATTCTATAAATAAATTCAATAATATAGTGCACGATGGCCGCAGGTGGCCCTTGCTCTCTTGATGGAATGTTTTAAATTTATGGAGGACTCTATCTAATTAAAAATGTTGCTCAGAATCAATTAAACAAAAATTGATGTGACAAATGTTCCAGATTGTGCTTGAAATGATTTTTCCTCCAGATAGACACCATGTAAAGATACAATTATGATTAATTTAATAAATTCAATTCTACTTTTTTCCTCTTCTCTCTCTCTCTCTCTCTCTCTCTCTCTACATACATATATATATATATATATATATATATATATATATATATATATATATATATATATATATATATATATATATACATTGCATAAACATTAAATAAAATTTTTATTTAAAAAAATAAATGTATTTTTATTTTTTTATTGTCTACTTAGTTTGTGTAACTATTGTGTATTTATTTTTAAATTTCTGTAAATAATTAGTAATTACATTAAAATGTGCAGTGTCTGTCTAAACCTTTGCATAAGACTGTAAGAGACCAACAGACCAAGACACGACTAGGTTTTGAAATTAATACAGTACCCCACATCTCTAACATAGTCATCCAGCCATAAGTGTATTAGAAAGGTTAGGCGGTGATTTTAAATGACAGGGTCTGGCTGGCACTTGACATTACAGTTTATGTTAAAGGTCAGAGGGGTGGAGGTCAGCAACATGTATATATGAGTATATATATGAGTATATGAGTATATATAGAGTATATGTATATAGATATATATATATATATATATATATATATATATATATATATATATATATATATATATATATATATATATATATATATATATATATATATATATATATATATATATATATATATATATATATATATATATATGCATTTTCCGTGTTATGTAGTATATTACAACACATGCTTTATTGAAATATTTAGAATATTGAACCTACAAATAATGTAGTAACCAATAATAATAGTAAAAAACAATCATTTTTGTTCTTTTTCATTTCTAAACCACTTATCCTGATCAAGGTCACAAAGAGTGCAGGAGGCTCACCAATGTGTGTCACAGGGCAGAAACACACTCACAGTACCTTTTTTCTGTGTGACAATAGTGCTAACCGCAGTAAACCACCAATTTCCACATTTTTGGGGTTTTTTTGTAGCATCATGACCAAGAAATTTTGTGTTTATTGATTAAACAATGAATTTTAAGTTAATGTTTTAAAATCATCCAGTTAAAGTCCTGACAGCAATCCAATACAAATGTTGACCTGCTTTTCTGATTCTGCTTTCTAATTATAAATTATACATGTAGAAGGGTGAATCACACTCTCTTGCGACAATAAGATGTCATCATTTCTGTATTAATTTTTTTGTGATTTCACATTATCAGTCTGTGTGTGTTTCAGGTATTTGATGAAGAATACAGCATACTATACTTGGACCAAGGTGGAGCACTGGTTGCTATAAGACATACCCCTCTTCCCATCCGGCACCTATGGTAAATACATTGTAAAGTTTTTATCTATACTGATACGTTACTTTAGTAGTATCTTAGTGTTTATGCATGCAATTATATCATAATGATATCATAATATATATATATATATATATATATATATATATATATATATATATATATATATATATATATATATATATATATATATATATATATGCATTCATTATCTTCCGCTTAATTCTCTACAAGGGTCAAGGGGGGTGTTCCCCATGCCCATCCAATGGAGAATGTTTCAGGTACTGGGCAGATACACCTTGGACAGGGAGCCAATCTATCGCTGGGCACACACACACACAATTAGACACACACTATATGTGACAATTTAGAGCAGTCAATTTACCCTGAATCCATGTTTTTGGACTGTGGGAGCAAACTGTAGAACCAGAGGAAACCCACACATTTATATGTGTAAATATTTATTTATTCATGTGATTCGTAGTATAGCATCTAATAATATAACAATGTGTGTGTGATCTAATAGCGATGGTTCTCCACAGGTTAAGTTTTGATGAAGGGCGGGTGTGGAACAAATATAGCTTCACATCTTTTCCGCTGTTTGTGGATGGAGTTTTGGGTGAGCCAGGGGAAGAGACACTCATTATGACGTATGTATTAAATACAGCACATTACCATGTCTATAAATTATTCAGAAAAGAAACTTCTTTAAAACTCTGATTCAAAATGCACAGAGCTTTAAAAACATTTTAAATGACTAAAGTCCCTTTAATTTGGGGAAGCATTTAAGGTTAGTTTAAAGTTGTGTGTTAAGTAAATGTTTATAAGCCTTATAAATACTTTATGAAGCTTTTTTGATCACACTTATAATGCAATATAAATACCAGATTTATAGAAAGTGCTACCAAAAGTTTTCCTCAGAACAGAACTTATATATATAAGGAGTGTCCTCCTACAAGCTTTCTTGGCAATGGAACTACCAATAAATTAAAGTACATCCATTGTATCTGGCCTATATATATACATAATCAACTTAAATAATCCTTTGTATAATTTAATTGTTATTGTTTTGTATTATGGTCTTTTGAGTTTCTGCATAATGTCTGTTCTACTTGGATTTGTGTGAAGTAAAAAAAAAAGCTTTGTGACATCTTAGAAGCATAAAAGCATTCTATAAATACATTTACATTTAAAGTGTACAATTCAAAAGCATAAGTAACTAACATAATAATTTCCCTTTAGGTAGGTAAACCTGCACTATAAACTTCTACTATAAACGATAAACTATCACGCACATGTAAATCTAAAGCTAAAATCTAAAATGGCTATTTGTATAAAACCACAATAAAAATCAACTTAAAGATATTATTTGCATGGACTAAACTGTACTTGCTCATCAGTGGTCAGTACAATGTCTATGTTCTTCTAACACTGAAACACTGACAGGTTGCCTGTCATTGCTCGGCTTTCCCATGCTAATAAGAAGAGGTTTTTCTTTCAAGGTCTTTTCTAAGATCAAAACAGACTACTGCTGCATTTTGATCAGTATAGATCAATGGTAACGTGAGTAAACCATGCATTTAGGACTACTTTGAGCTTTGAAAATCAACAAGGAGTCAAGAAAAAAAAACAGAGATGGATTTTGGAAGTCAGATATGCTATCAATTTCAGAAACATGCCACAACTGTGTTACTAGTAATGTCCTCCATTATCATCTCAAAGTCAATGTATTATTAGCATATTAATGTTTTGCTGTATATATAGTCTTACATCCATTTAGCTTTTAAGCATTTTTTATATTTTTTATTTTAATTGTATTTTGAATATAACTGAAATGTTTTACTTAATTACTAAGATGCACTTAATAAATCTATTTAGTCTATCTAGTTTGTAATTAACTGTTTTTTTTTTTTTAAAAAAAAGAAAATACATAATACTAATCTTAAAAAGACAACTACATATTTAGTATGTTACACTAATCTGTATTTCTGTAATCACTGTATGTTGACTCTAGTATATACCATATTGCTAATGTAAAGAATTTCTTTATTTGCAGAATTTTTGGCCATGTCAGTCATCGGTCTGAGTGGCAGCTGGTAAAGATTGACTTTAGGTCTATTTTTAATAGGAGATGTACTGAAGCAGATTATCAGACATGGCACCTTCATGATCAGGTAAGGTCTTTCAATCATATTTCTATAAATACAAACCTAAGGCATTTATTTTTCATGAGCTCTATATGTGGACTCACGGGCAGATTTTATATAGAACCAAAGATTTTATATAGAACCAAAAACTCCAAAAAAAAAAAAAAGGCAACCAATATAACAATGATAATTATATATTTTTGGATTGTTTAATAATATATAGTTTTCTTTATATTTCATATTTTTACAATATAAATATATTTCACATTTTTTGCATGCATATTATATGAATATCAACTCAATTTAAATGCAAATAATCTACTGGGATTAATATTTCCACTCAATGCTGGAAATGAACTCACTCTGTTACATGGTTCTTGGGCCTATTTATCACTTGTTCTTTACACTGCAAAGAGTGAGTGCTCAGCTAATAACTCGGTTTAGCCTCAGCACCATAAGGCTGCTGGTCGGGAGATAAGAACAAGTGACATCAGCACTAATGAATATGCCCATTACAGCAGGAGATGCTTTGTTTGTGCTAATTAGTTATGCAATACGACAATATGATTGTAGTCAGTTAGAGTATTTGGGATATGAAGGAGACTCTTCATAATGTTAAAAGCATTATGTTAGACAATATGACTGATTCCAATACTTCTTTTTATTATTATTGTTCTGGCTGTCCTCATTAGGGGTCGCCATTGAGAAGATCTGCATATTTAATTAAGCACCGATTACACTGACAGAACACTGCTATTTATCCAGAGTTGCGACCGACTGCACTGAATAAACACCCTTATGGCTAGATATGCTAGCATCTTCAATTAAAATAAGACAGAAAAAACCAAAGACACATAAAGGACTTGTGCTGGTGAATACAAGTACTTTATGTGTAAGTGTAAACTATTGTGCCACCATGCCACCCCATATGAATTGTTCTAAGCAAATATTATGAATCACTGACAGTCTTTTAATGTGTCAGAAACAAATTTATAGTACACCGTTTCTCCCCTATATCCTTGTTTTTGTTTGTTGTCTTTTTTGGGTTTTCTATCCACATGTATAATTTAATTCAATATGTTCTTATGGTTACTCCTGTTATGTGTATTTTTCCTTTTGTTTCCATTGGTCACAAGTATCTCCTTTTGCTCTACTTGGTAGGGAGTATTGAATTCATTTCAGAGCAGATAAACATTTACATTTACATTTATATTTGTTTATTTAGCAGACATTTTTATCCAAACCCACAAGTATCCCAAATTGGTTGGGTCAGAGCACAGGGTTGAGACAGGCCCCCTTGAGCAAAGAGGGTTAGGAGCCTTGCTCAAGGACCAACACTGGTATTGTCAGTGGAACCGGGATGTGAACCCACAGCCATCAGAGTGATAGCCCAACACTCTACCACACACAATTATACCACACTACCACTATACCACACAATTACTTTTGCGTTTTCTGGTCAGACTGCTTTCCTTGTCTAGGTGATCTGTAGGTCTTATCATCTTATTTGGCTCTTTTCCTTCTCACTTTGAGGTTTCTCCCATTTCTCTTATTTACAACATATTTTAAGCCTGTCACGAGCATGTGTTCTACATTCTATTGCAAACTTGTATCCTGAATCTATAAATGCAGATCTACCCAGTTCCAAGCATGTACAACTGGGTTCCCATGTTTTTGTTTCTTTTTAGATTTACTATTGTTTCCAAAGTTTTTGACTTCATTGTTGTCTTACTTTATTCATACTTGATTTTCCAGCTTGTTATTTCTTTTAATGTAGGTTTATGTTCTGCAGTTCCTAAAAAATATTTTGTTTGTGTACTGCCTCTGCTGTTAAATTGCGTCCTTGGGGTCAGGTTATGTATTCAGTCCTCGTGTCTCAATTGTTTTTTGTAGTTGGTGCTTTAGAACTAAACAATGCAACCCAAAAATCAAATACTTAAATCATTTTAAAGTTTTATTTTTATTTTTATTTTTATTTTTTTTTTTTTTTTTTATTAAATGTATGGATTCTTATATCCCAATATGTTCTGCCAGCATATCAGCACTAATGCATTTTTATATGTTAAAACCCTATTACTGATTCCAAAAGATCCATTGCATTACAGCATAGAGATGATTTAGAAGATTACTGACTGAAACCAAATGTATAATAAACATTTTATGGCCAATCCAAAGGAAATATAATACTGTCTTGCATGCTAGTTTGTATGCAATGTTTATTATTGTTTGAAGAAATGACACGTCTTAATTATGCTCACATAATTATGCATGTTTTAACTAACGATAAATGTGTTAGTTTTATTATTTAACAAGTCATGTTGTTCTAACCATGATAAATGCAAAACTGAAATAAAGGCTGTGAAGTAATAAAAAAAAAAAAAAAAAAAGTAGAAATCAGTATATAAAATAAACGATTCAATTATGTACATGAAATATAATACAGAAGGAAGACTCTATAAAAGAATAAAATAATATAGAGTCTAATCAGTCTAATCAATGATGTCGAGGGTTGTACGCTACTTGATTACAGTGTCGTAACTTTTTATGTTTTCTTTTAAGATGCTCTTGTCTATGGCAATGTTCTGCAATTTTATCATGATACAACATTGTATAGTCGTATTAATTAATTTTAGCTACTGTCGGGCAGGTGATGTGATTGGTCTCTGTTGGAATAAACACTGCATTTGTATATAATTAATGTATTATAATTGTAAGTGTAGCAGAATCTTTTTGTTTACAATTTGTTAACTTAAAAAAAATATATATAGTATAGTAATGTAATTTTATTAGCCAGCACAATTGTAAACATTGTATAAACACACTGAATTAGTGTTATGCAACCCATTTTGAGGTCCACTGGTCATAATACCTGAAACATGAGTGAGAAAAAAGAAGATGTATTTATTTAATTCTGCATTTAAACACTTCATTGCTATAAAAAAAGCAGCATTTAAAATGTATTAACTGATTAAATATATATATATATGTATATATTTTGACAGGGTGAGCCTTGCCTTATGGGCGTGAAAAGAATTTATAGAAAGTTGAAGCCAATGGCCAAGTGCGTGATGGGAAAGGCATACTCAGTAACTGTTACTTCTGAACCTTGCGACTGCACAGAGTCTGATTTTGAATGGTAAGTCATTTCAAAGTTTGGTGATTTGCTGTCTAGATGTGCAGTGTCAGATCACTTATTCATTTGCTTGATCATCAAGTTCTACCATTACTTCCACCCTATATATAGTATAATGTAGTCACCCTATTTAGTGTAGTCTGTTCACATCCAGATTCAAATCCCTTTTCATGTTCTCCCTGTGTCATAGTGGTTTTTAAGATTAGCAATCTTAAGAGTTTCATAGAATAATGGTGGTAATTGGCTTTTCATAAACTTGGTAACTGTTCAGACTGTTATTCAGGCAAGATAGACACAGCATTTAAACTTATTTGAAAGCACACATTTGGGTTGACTGAAATAAAATAAAAAAATAAGAAAAGTTAGTTTTAAACTAGTTATGTTTTGTTTTCTTAGAATTTTTAAATGTGTCAATAACAATGTGAAAAATACCAGTATTACTATTACTACTCCTATTGCTCATAATAATATTGGGACACGGTGGCGTGGTGATTAGCACTTCAACTTCTTGGGATACAGGTTTGAATCCCGATCTGGGTGGAGTTTCCATATTTTCCCTATTCTGTCAATGTGCATTTTCTCCATGTTCTTTGGTTTCCTTCCACAGTCCAAAAACATATATTAAAGTTTAAGTGGCTGCTCTAAATTGCCCCTATATAGTATGTATGTGAGTATACCCAATGATGTATTGAACCCTTCTATGCTCAGTTCCCAAACATTTTCCCCTGGATCGACATTGGGGAACCTCTACCGTGACCCCAGTAGTGGATGTATAATGAGATAAATAATAAAAAGGCTAAAGAAAAAGAAAAGTTTGATCAAAAGTAATTACAACAAAGACGATTAAAAATGTAATGCATTATTTAGCTTTGTGATTTCCCACATTTAATGCAAGTATACAAGTGTTTAATAAGTGATTTTATGCCAATTTAAGAATTAGTATGTATCATATGTAAAATTCAAGGTTAATAGGAAAAAATAGCAGTGGTGCATTCTAAAAGAGGAGTTCACCTTCATGCCTATTTTAACATTATGGTAATGTTAACTAGATTAGTTTAAAGACTGCTTTATCTGAGAGAAGTTACCCAACTGTAACCTGCTGTTCTTGTGGGTGTGTGTGTGTTGTGGGTGCACGTGTATGTGCGCATACATATTAAAAATAGCGCATATAAGATCCCCCGTATTCTATTTATAATCCCTTTATATGTGTATATATTTATTTATAAACCCTATTTCACACTTTTTGGTTTGCAGGTTTAATGCTACTTCCAACATTCAGCACACTTTTCATCCATGTGATTGAAATGCCACATTCATTCAAAGGCTTTTAAATTATGTACAGTATTTATGATACCCATATAGCATCCCAAATCTGAAGACATTGTGGTTGCTAAACCCGAAAGACCACTGAAATACATTCATCTAAGAGTATAATAGCTTTCATTAACTATTACAAAGCAACCACATCTGTATAGTATGTCACCCTAATTGCAGCAATTTGTATCCATCGTCTGGAGCTGTGCAGTTAAATTCGGTTTTAATTGTAGGACAAACAACTTAAGCTTGCCTTGTCTGGATACTTGATCAAGAAGACAAACATGGCAGAGTTTGTGATTAATTGTTTATCTACAGAAGTAGATGATGTCCTTCTTGGCAGTGCTCTTATGTAAGGCGGAAAGCAAGGGCAAAAGCAAGATGGTATCTCCTTGATAAATTGCTGATGTCTCCGAGAAAGACACGTCTTTATTGGTGTTTTACTTTATTTACAATTTCACGGTGGTTTGTTTGATTTCCACTACTTTACTAATTCTCCTTTTTCTGTGCGTGTGTGTGTGTGTTTATCATGCCTTTTGCAGTGATTATGGCTATGAACGAAGAACAGATGGACGGTGTACACCAGCATTTTGGTTCCATCCCACTTCTATGTCTAGAAGCTGCATTATAGGCCACACATTTCTCAACAGTACTGGGTGACTACTACTAAACAATTTAATATAATTACTAAATCCCATCTCTCTCTGGGAACAGTTTGTGGAGGGACATGTTCTGGTACATCATGGTCCATAAAAGCATGGCCCAATACGTTTGGTGTTAAATAACTTACTTGGCCCACATAGAGAACTGACCGCAATATTAACCAATACCTTTTGGGATTTTCTAAAATGAAGATTGCAAGCCAGGCAGCCTCATGTCTGACCCGTCAAATTCTTTCCTGGAAACATTTTGTGGTAGAGCAGCGGTTGGATCTGGGGTTCTCTCCCTGAATACACTTAAAGGTTCTAGTTGGGTGGTGGATAATTCTGAACACTGCAGTGACCCTGACATAATGTGTTAAAGGCACTACCAGCCCAATTAGGAATGATCAAAGCCAAAGGAGTGCAATCTCAGATCAGGCAATTGGAACACCATACCCGAGACACTTAACTGAAAAGTGGATTTGTTTATTTTCCACGTGTCAGTGTGGGTTTTCTTCAAAACCATGGATTCAAGGCAATTTAGCTGCTCTAAATTGCCCCTATCAAATATTTGTTACTGTATCTTAGTTTATGAGCGAGTTTGTAACGGGGATGGATATTGTCCTGTCCTGGGTGTATCTGCCCAGTGCCTGAATCATTCTCCCATGGATGGAGAAAGCATGTCACGTCCACGCACATCCAACCCATGAAACCACAAAATCTAATGCTAATTTGTTTTTGTAAATCCTTAATTTAACTTTTATAAGTTTATTTAGCAGCATTGAAATTTACTTAATATTTCTTTGTTTCTTTGTTTGCAGATATAGAAAAGTGGTGTCTAATAATTGCACAGGAGGTGTGGTGGATCTGTACATGGCCCGTAGACGACCATGCCCTACCCTGGCCCCTAGAGGACTCCACCTTGTCACCAGTGAGGGCAAATTCACAGCCACGTTGGGGCACAATGTCACTTTTCTTGTTTTCCTGGAGCAGGTGATTTATGACTATTTTAAATACTTAGTGATGGTTTCAGTGGAAATTAGTGACAATGTCTGTATTTTTAAATATGTATTAAATATGTATTAAGTAGGTTTTAGTAAACTGCATTTCTGATTTTGCTTAGGGGGATGGATTAAGAACAAGCATCACAGTTGACTTTGGTGATGGTAATGCCATCACATACTCCAATGTGAGCTCAATTGAGGATGGCATCAAACACATCTATAAGAGTGTTGGAATCTACCGTGTTACTGCTACAGCTGAAAATAGCCTTGGGTTCGAGACCGCAGTCCTGTTCCTGCATATAACGTGTAAGTTTCTGTAAAAGTTTTACATTAACATCAATAAAAGACTAAGTCATAATTTTATTATAATAAATATTATTATTATTTTTTTTTTTATTGTTTATTTAGGTAAAAAAATATTCTGGTCCTATTAACTTCTATAATGAAAGAAAAACAAACACAGTGTGGTAACTCTCTCCAGTGTCAAGTTTTACCCCTCCTTAATTCCATACACAGATACACAGACAATTAACACACAGGACTATTCTATATGGACAAAAGTATAGGGACACCCATCTTAATCATTCAGGCCGAGCCAACGGCGATGGACATTGATTAGAAGTAATTAACTCACCTGCCGGCGGCTACTCTGATGAATGTGTACAGCCTTTTTAAGATAATATATCTTCTGCCATAGGTGAGGTGATAGCTATTACACCAGCCTACAGATGTATTTAGATGTACCTTTAATACATTATGTAAATAAAGCTCACTCCTGTCTTTATTGTTTGTACATTTGTGCCAATACCTTTTTAGCTTTAGCAGCTTTGCGATATTACACACTTGACCAATGACTTAAATATAGGGAATGTTACAACTTTACAGGTTGAAATAAATATACACAAATGGAATATGTTCAGAATGGTAGAAGAGCAAATAATTAAATTTCAGTTTTGTTCTTCTCCTAAAGGTCTGCAATACAAACGGTTTGTACTAAACACTCTGCATCTCCATGTTTTTTTTTTTTTTTTTTTTGTATTATTTGTTAGGAGCTAAAGAAGCTGGGTACTCTAGGATTTAGCATTATACCCTTTTTAAATATATTTTTAATTAATTATTATTTTCCCCCTGACTAAGGTTATGTTAAGGCTGGCTGTCACACTGAACAGTTACTGATGAACCAAAAGCCCAACTCTGACAATCTAGTCAAGTCCTAAGAAATGGAAACAGTTGCCTTTGAAGCATGAGAGATGAAAAATATTTTACAGATGGTGGAAGCTTTTTGACCAGATCAGCTTCAAATATATTGGATAATGTTTTTTATTTTTCAGTTTGGTGGATGATGACATTGTCCTATAATCAAATTTTTTCCCTCTTTCTCTTTTTTCCCCCTTTTTTTATCTGTATCTTCTTGTCCTTCGTGCCTGTCTGTTCTATGCTTTTCTTTTTTCCTGCACTTTTTTCCCGTTTCTTTTGGAGTAGGTCAGCTTGAGTATATCCATCTTTCTGCCCCCTTTGTGGCAGTGAAAAATAAGGAAGTCAACCTGACAGCAGTTCTGTGGCCGAGCCAAGTGGGAACTGTCACCTATATCTGGTGGTTTGGAAACAACTCAGAGGTATTGCAGTGTTCACACATACCATTGTAGAGTTCATCACAAACAGAATCTTTGAGTTGTGAAGCATTGACAGCATATGAATTTTGTGAAGTGATACTACAGGTGTTTTGTGTAGTTTAATATATAAATAGAATGTCATTGCCAATTAGGCAAGACATTTACAATCATCCATCCATTATCTTCCACTTAATTCTATACTAGGGGGAGGGGTTCCCTATGTAAGAGCATTTTTGGGTGCTGGGCACATGGACAGGACATGGTGCCAACCCATTGCTGGGGAACACACTCACTCACAGGGGCAATTTAGTGCTGCCAATTTACCTTGGATCCATGTTTTTGGACTGTGGAAGAAAACTGGAGAATACAAAGGAAACCTACATAGACATGTGGAGAACATGGAAATGGCACCCAGATTGGGATTCGAATCTGTATCCACAGCGCTGAGCCACTGTGCCACCCCTTTTACAATAAGTCAGATTTTATCATTTATTTACACTATGATAAGCTATTAATAATATACATCAATTCAGAATCATCACATCTACATTATTACGTTCACATAATTATGCAAAATCCTAGTAATTATTATATGACAAAGGTTTGTAGCCTTATATATAAATACCTTATTTGTTTTTTCTGCCTGGCTTTCATAACACCAGCCAATAATCACATTGGAGGGAAGTGTTGCCTTTACGTTTCCTCAGGAAGGAATACACATCATCACTGTACAGGTGGCAGCAGGGAACACTATTCACCAGGACAGGAAAACTATAACAGTCCATGGTAAGTGGTTCTTTCCTTCTTCAGCTGGCTAACTTGGGAATTCTGGGAATTCTTTCATTATGTTTCAATTTTACATCTTTTGCCTTTTGGTTGTAAAAATTAATCTGAGTAATGCTGAGTAGTATTATAGTATTAATACTATAATATAATACTATACTGGGTAGTGTATATATATATATATATATATATATATATATATATATATATATATATATATATATATATATATATATATATATATATATATATATATATATATAGTATTAATATAGCATTTACATGGCAGCACGGTGGCTTAGTGGTTAGCACGTTCGCCTCTTAGCACTAGGGATTCCCAGTTCGAATCCCCATCTGGGTGGAGTTTTAATGTTCTCCCCGTGTCCGTGTGGGTTTCCTCCCACAGTCCAAAAACATGGATCAAGTCAATTGAATCCTCCAAATTGCCCCATATAGAGTGTGTCTGTGTGAGTGAGTGTGTGCCCAGCAATGGATTGGCGCCCTGTCCTGGGTCTATCTGCCCTGCGCCCGAAACGTTCTCCCCTGGATGGGCATGGGGAACCCCACCGCGACCCTAATAGAGGATAAAGCTGGAGATTATGAATGAATAGCATTTACATATTTTGTGGGGCTTTTCTATTCATTTTTGTCACTAATAAAGAAGGAAATGGTATTACTCTTTACAAAATTAATTGAAATTACATTGGTATTTTGGAGAGGTTGTAGGGTTTCTCTTTATTTGTAATTAAAAGTAATTAAAAGACATTTAAAATATTGTCTCCTTGTGGCTAAAATCATAAAGTAAATCTATAATAACCATTTGTTGTTTTCTAGAATATTTCAGATCCCATCTTTTGGCCTTCTCTTCAAATCTGGATGAGCACAACCCAGATGTAGGTGAATGGAGATTGGACATTAGCAGAGTCATCAAAAATTCCATGGTTCGAGTGAGTGAACTTTCTTTCTCCGGCTGTGAGTGAGAGAATATAAATGTAATTGTGCACAATAATGTGGTCTCCCACATTAGAGGTCAACACATTAGAGCAGTGCCATTTGGAAAATACAGAATTAACTATGAAGTTATGCCTGAATCTTAATAGCATTAAAATGTGAAACTGAAACACTTTATGATCCAAGAAGGCAGTGAACAATATAAAAGAGAAAGGTGCTTAGAGAGTAGAGTATTTAGTCAGGGCTCAAACTCTGGCCATCTACATACAAAACCAATGAACTATCACACAATCTAGTAACTGATGGTTCATTGGTAACTTGCTCCATTGTCTAAAAGCACAGAAAGACAAAACAAAGGAGCCACACAAAATCTTTAGAGCTAAACTACTAAGTTGCTGGAGTGACACTCGAGGTTCTGCATTTTTGTGAATAAATCAGGGGAAAGAGGTGTAACTGAACTCTGCTTCATTTCCGGCCTAACAACACCTTGTTCTTGTGATTTATTTACCATAGTGCATGCCCTCTTGTGGCTAATTGCTTTAGTAACATAGGGAAGAAAAGAAAATAACTGAACTGTTTTAGGAGACCACGGTGGCTTAGTGGCGGTGGCTTAGTGGTTAGCACGTTCGCCTCTCAGCGCTAGGGATTCCCGGTTAGAATCCCCATCTGGGTGGAGTTTCCATGTTCTCCCCATGTCCGCGTGGGTTTCCTCTGGGTTCTCCGGTTTCCTCCCACAGTCCAAAAACATGGATCAAGTCAATTGAATTTTCCAAAATTGCCGCACATAGAGTGTGTGTGTGTGAGTGAGTGTGTGCCCAGCGATGGATTGGCACCCTGTCTTGGGTGTATCTGCCCAGCGCCCGGAACATTCTCCCCTGGATGGGCATGGGGAACCCCACCGCGACCCTACTAGAGGATAAAGCGGGAGATAATGAATGAATGAATGTTTTAGGCAAAACAAACAAAAGAACATAACTGTTTCACAGTTAATAGTTAAATTGCTCATAGTTTATACAGTGAGACTGGTCTTCCCTGAGGAGTGTCACAGTAGAGTCTCAGATAACCACTGTCTCAGATAACCACTCGCAACTCAAGCTTTACACCAACCCTATACAAAGACCCAGTGTTATCATCAACCAATGTACTTCAGTCACAATGGACTGTGTATATCAAGGTTGCAACTGTTTCCAAGCGTGCTTAAATACACACTGGCACAAGTGTCTCTTGTTAGAACTGATTAGCTCTGTGACACTTGGGAATTGCAGCCGTCTTCTCATCACTGTGCAGGCTGGGAGTAGAAGTTACACCAGTCCCAGTCTGCTGACTATGCCGCTCAGGCCCCCTAGTGGCAGCCAGTGACATGACCTGATCCCTTTGAAAAACACTCTAAAGATTTTCTTTGTCCTTTTGTCTGTTAACTTAAGGTTTAAGTGGATTAACAAAATTCCTTTTTTTTGGTTTTAACTGCATTTTTAAAAGTGTTTTGTAATAGAAAAACATTTCCATTTGATTTTTTGTCTTATTTGCTTACTTACTCAGTACAATAGACATTACATTACATGATGTCATTTAGCAGACACTTTTTCCAAAGTAACTTACAAGTATCCCAACTTTAAGCGCTTATTATTATTATTATTATTATTATTATTATTATTATTATTATTATTATTATTATTATTATTTTTATTATCTATCCATTATCTTCTGTTTAATCCTATACTAGATATGCTGGGTTTCCTATTCCTTATTGAAGAAGAACATTTTGGGCACTATACCAACACAGATATAATGGCTGATGTGTAGCAATTACTCATTCATTCATTCATTATCTCACGCTTTATCCTCTATTAGGGTCGCGGTGGGGTTCCCCATGCCCATCCAGGGGAGAACGTCTCGGGCGCTGGGCAGATAGACCCAGGACAGGGCGCCAATCCATCGCTGGGCACACACTCACACATACACACTGTATATGGGGCAATTTTTGGAGAATTCAATTGACTTAATCCATGTTTTTGGACTGTGGGAGGAAACAGGAGAACCCGGAGGAAACCCACTCAGACACGGGGAGAACATGGAAACTCCACCCAGATGGGGATTTGAACTGGGAATCCCTAGCGCTGAGAGGCGAACGTGCTAACCACTAAGCCACTGTGCCGCTATCTATCCATTATCTTCTGTGTATGGGAATTAAAAAAAAAAAATATAGTGGCTGATGTGTAGCAATTAAAAAATATATATATATTATTATTATTTGATATTAAACAATTAAACATATTTCTGCAAAATAAAGATAAACTTTTTTGTATTTGAAACAAACATTTTATTAGAGTAGCGGTTATCACAAACAACTTCTAGATCTCCTGAAGCCTGCTGGATGAAAGTGAGTGTTCTGCACTCAGAGCAGTGTATTAGCACCATCTACTGGGCAAAGAGTTTTAGTTTTTTTTGCCAAAATATCTTTAGATTTTACAGGATGCTTTTCCAGAGAAAATTGTATTTGTATAAAAACATGTATGTGTGTGTGTTATGTTAATATGTGTAAGTCAAAAATTTGAACACACCTCCTTTTTGCTTCACTTATTGTCCAAGTTCTCCGTCTTTGTAGTTCTACAATTCCAGACTGTAGTCCATCCATGTAGTGCCCTTTACTCTGTTCTCTAATGGTCTGATTTGACTGAAACTGTATCTTAAAAATGTGATTATTCCTTGATATCCTGGCTGACATTTCACAAACAAAACGGATTTTCTGAAATGCATGAAAAAGAAAAAAGCTCTTTAGAGTAAACCAATCTGCTTGTGTTTAGCATGTGTTCTACACTCTGCTGGAATAATAAAGTGGCTAATGAGTTTTAGCTAACCACACGAGACTGTGCAGAAGGACAGCACACTTTAACCTTGTGATCTGACCTGAATCTAATGTTAGCATTCCAGTTTAATTGCTTCACTGCCCTGTTATATGACCAAACTAATAATGGTCCAGCTGATGATATAATTATAGTAATTCTTTAAATTACGCCTGAGGTTTTTTTCCATTTTTGGAAATAAATATGCTCCACAGATGTCCGTGTTATTAGAAGAAGAGCATCAGAAAGACCAAATAGTGCAAGCAAACCAAGCAAGTAACACAGTGTTGTGTAAGCATGCTTTACAGCCTGGATCTTAAAGCTGCAAAGACTGAGCATTTAATTTCCTTAATTTAAAGACATGTTTCCTCAGGACACATCAAATGTTCAGAGAGGTGATGCACTCTGACACAATGCCCCACCCCCAGTGTTAGCACCATTTAACAGCTTGTAAAGCCACTGTAGTAGAGGCAGTGAGGAAGTCCTTATTTAACCTCTTAGCCATGAGAACTTGTCGTTTGTTCCTATAAATCCCAGATTATTATTTAAGAATTAAATTTGGATTGTTTTTAATAATTGTTATTCATATAACAACATGCTATTATATAATGTTTAGCTCTTTTTTTTATCTTTTAAAATAATTGTGTATTAAATTAAATTAATTATATTTAATTAAACCTTCAGTGTGTATAAAAATACTACAGAAAATTTTAATATATAAATAAATAAATGAAAGAATAAATACTTTTTAAAGGTACATTCCATGTTCTGTAAAGTGTTACTCTTCTTGTAGGTCACAGGTGTAAATCCGGAGCATCTTTTGGTCACAGTTTTGCCTGGACTGCCCACAACTGCAGAATTCTTTCTCCTCCCAGATAAAGAGCTGACTGATGGCAAAGCCGACAAAACAGCAACACATTTAGATGAAGTATGTGGAAAATACACTTTTAAACTATGAATAAAACCTTGAATAGTATATACAGATCGAGGATTATATCTTATTGTTTTTTTTTTTTTTGGAAAACAATTAAGGATATTAAAGGATTAAAGGATTAAGGATATCATTTTTTTTTTACCTGAATCAATAATGATGGGTAGTTTAATGATTGACTTTGTAATAATGCATTCATATTCTTAAAGATACCTTGACATAAATCCACTGGCATGGCAAATAGAAATAGAACAGTTGGCACAGCAGCAACTCATCTCATCTCATTATCTTCCAGTTAATCCTCTACTAGGGTCACTGGGGGGGGGGGTCCCCATGCCCATCCAGGGCAGAACATTTCAGAAGCTGAGCAGATACACCCAGGACAGGGTGCCAATCTATCACTGGGCACACACACACACTACATTGGACATAAATTAGCAAAAAGGAATAAGAAAAAAAAAAATGCAAAGACACTGAGTAAGCTTGTAAGGGCAAATTTAATAAGTATTATAATCATAATGTTAATAACATATGTTTTTTTATTTATTATTTTTTGATCATGTTTGTGGTTATTTGTCACAACTTAATTTAAATGCAGTATGACTCAGTAATTTAGTCAGTTAGTGTCATTTCCCAGCTGTCACTGACAGAAAGCATGACAGACACATTTGTAGCAAAGTTAAACAGCATTACACACCACATTCTTAAAAATGATTTTGCTAAATTGATTTAAAATATTGAAAGACTGAAAATTTCAGGATTTACCAGCAGAGGGCAGTGGTGTTTACCTGCGCTGTCAAAAAATCAATGAATGAATACAATAAATAGCTTCTGCTCAAAAAGAGGGAACACCAGTTGTTTAATCGTGGTAAATCTTAATGATTAACCTTTTTCATTAATTTGTTCTGATTATTTTTAAAGCCACACAATTTGTATATTAATGCATTTACAATATTAGAATACACATGTGTCTAGTACATGTTTCTTGTGATCCCCATTTAAATTGCAGCCTTGTATAATGTGTGATCATTTTTTATGTATTTCCAACATTTTTAGCTTGTCTTTAAATATCATCCAGTTCTATTGTTCATTTCTTTCTCACATAGATGGAGAGGTGAGCCTAAATAAAGAGGGAGTTAGAGAGGGATGGGGGAGGGAAGGGGGGGGGGGGGTGAATTGACAGATAACTTTTGAAATATATATCTTATAAGTACAACTTACAAAACATCTAAATTGTTTTTTTGCTTGATTTTGTCCTTTCAGATTTCAGAGATTGTCATGAATGCACTGAATCAGAACCAGATCCAGTTCACATTAAGACCGGGAGTTCAGATTACAATATATGCTGCACATTTATCAGCAGGTGAGTATCTTGCAGTCTTGAAGGTAAATTCTATTCATAATATTTCACATAACCATGTAATTTAAAGGATTGTTTTTCTTATTATTTATTTTTATATTTTTTATGTTATAAAATTAAACTATACATACATATTTTAAACTCAATATAATATAAATTAATAATGTGTAACTACTATTGATTTTGTTTAATGGTTAGCTAAACTTACTTTGCTGTGGATAATACAGAATTGATTTTCCTTTGGTGATTTCTAACACATTGTAATTTTCCATGTATAGCGCCCCTAGTGGACACAAGTGAAAATCACAGTGGTTCAGCCATGCTCATGCTTCTTTCAGTGGTGGTGGTGGGTTTAGCAGTGTTCGTCATCTATAAATTTAAAAGGTAATGTTACGTAAATTGTTACTTACACAGCCAGCCAAAAGTTTTAGAAGACTTTATTTTTTCCTTTATTATTCTTATATGTACAGTTCAGTGTCTAAATAATTTTAAATTAAAACATAGAACAAGGGTTTTAGGGTTAGATAAATAAGGTTAAATATATATTATTTTAAAATCCATGCCTTGATTAACATCTATAATGTAGATGTAGATAATGTAGATGTCAACTGATCCTTCATTTACTTTTGACAGTATGGACCTTAAAGGTGCTCAGTCCTGTCAGATTTATTTTTTTTTTCCCATTGACACTTGTTGTCAATGAAGGTTTTAAGCTTTATACAGTACCTGTGCATGTTGGACATTGACACCTTACTGTGCTTTGTGAATACCAGACAAAACTGTGTACAGTTTTTTATACATATCTCTATCAAAATGAACATTTAACTCACCAAAAAACATTCCTAGCTTTTCCCAATTGTTTAAACACTCATGTCAATCAGCTCAATAGACATTATTGACATTGAACTCTTTGGGTCTCATGAAATGACCTTTATTAAATGTTATATGATCATGCACCTTTGACAGGAGGGGTAGTCTAATTTCCCTTTAAGCTCTGAAAATAGAAAAGTACATGCTACATATCATAGACATGTTTTTATTTAATTACTTAACTTAAATACAGTAAATGATAATGTATTCATGAAATAAACAAATCTGGATGATGCAGGTAATACCTTAATGATTGAAGCAGGGGATGAAAGCAGGGGATGAAATTAAAAAATATATATATTTATAGATATAACATATTGAATATATAGTTTATTTAAAACTAACATCAACACCAAACAAAAATACACAAAAAAAAAAAACAAAGGGAAATACAACCATGTGGCTAAACATAAATAATCAGTTCATAAAATAACAGTGAAATATGGCTAAAATACAGCTCACCTACCATTATTGAGGTAGGAGTTCAAATGAAGGTCCAAAAGACCAAGACTAAAAAACTTGTATGTTTAAATAAATGACATTTTACTACAATACATAGAATGGCAGTCAAGAGTTTGTACACACCACCTTCTTCCTCCATTGTCTATTTCCTCTACTTATCATATATTTGAACTTGTAGGTTTACAATTACATACTCTAGTCCATCTGTTTTTGTTGTTTTTGTTAGTCCCATGTTGATTCTCTTATTTTCTTTACAACCATAGTTTGGCTGGATATTTTTATCCATTTATCCACATGAGCGCTTGAGAGGTCAGACAATGTAGGTCAAGACAAGTAGGGTCTTGATTGCAGTTTCCCTTTTATAGTTAATCCCAAAAGTGTTTAATACACAGGTCAGGTCAGGGTTCTGTCCAGGCCAGTCAGGTTCACCCAACCATGTCTTTATGAATCTTGAATGAATGAAAGTATAGAATTGATACATACTATCTGCGTTGTTAGGTTCTTGATTTTTTAGACCTGTGGCATTAGGACAGAGGTGTGTCCTAAAACATGTATCTTAGTGTATATAAAATTGTATACTTACACTTAGGCAAAATGCCTACAAAGTGAACAAATAGACATATTTCCTCTATTATATTGAATTGTATTGTATTGTATTGAAGAAATGAGTATTAAATATTCCTCTGCTGGCTTTCTGTTTCCTTGGTTTGTATTATTTCATGGCTTTTGCCTTGCATCTCATTGTAACACTTTTCTCAAGGAAGATCCCAGGCCTCCACCTCTATGCAGCGATGCAGGACGAAAAAGAGCAAGAAATGATCCGGAGTCCAGCGAGTCCAGTGGAGAGTGAGCCAAACAACAGCTCTCACAGAGCGCTTCCCACCTCGCCAGAGTCTCCGGACACCGAGTTCAACACCAACGCCATTGGTGTGCTATTATACCCTGAAATGTTTTTTATGTGCTTTTTCTGTCCCTCTTTTTTCATATTTGTCTTTCTCTTTTACAGAATGCATTAAACCTAATCCACGTGTCAAATTTTCAACGGAAATTCCTGCCTACATTGACGTCTGAATTTTTTAGGCCACCATGCAAAGGGACATTGAGCATTCAATCATGAAGGTTTTAAGCTTTATACAGTACCTGTGCATGTTGGACATTGACACCTTACTGTGCTTTGTGAATACCAGACAAAACTGTGTACAGTTTTTTATACATATCTCTATCAAAATGAACATTTTTAATGATGTTTATTTATAAAAATGATCAGTACATACACAATCAGATGAAAGGCCAGCATGTATAATAATTAAAAAAATTGGTTAAACAAAATCTTGTCTGTAGCTTTACATTCATTTACTTTATTGCATTACTTTGTAATATTACATAATTTTATCAAGCCACTGTGTCTATTAATCGACTTAATACATCATGCTTATTCTGTATATCATAAATGTGAGTATTTTAATAACAGACTAATAAAGACATCAGTTATTGGTTTACATACTGTAAGTTTAATATCAGAAGCTTTTTAGGCCATTCAATAATTAAAAATATAATAAGTTAATATTTAAATATTTTTATGCTGTTAATTTAATGACATTATCTAGTTTCTTTTCTGATTTCTATATTTAGAGGTAGAGCCTTTTTTTAGTTTAAAATGCAAGGATGTGCCAACAAATATTTATTATCCCCAAAGCTCTTAAAACATGCAAAATTTTAACGAGTGGAATTAGGTTCCATGTCAGCGTTCATATCATTCCATTATAACAGGGTGGCTTGCAATACACATTGCTTACTCACATTAACATGTAGACTGGAGTTTGTCTGCATCCCGAAAAAGTAATACTGTACTAAATTAGTACACTCTGAATAGTGTTAATAATATTCTAACACTATGTAATACATAGTATACATTTAACAAAAGAGCACTTTGTTCAAAACTACGTAAAGGACCAGCTAACTGCTTATGAACCAGTGTGCATTCTTTACAGATTTTACAAACACATCATATTCTTTCAAACATATTTATTACTGGTTAAATATGTGGGGAATAATAACAAGGATTTTATGTAAGCATTGTTAGCTCATGCTTAATAGACCATAATAAACATCTAATAAACATAAAATATAAAGTTACATCAGAATTCCAGATTCCATTGTTATATAATAACCCCTTCTATTGATTTGTTCTTCAATCACACTGTAATGATTTTTTTTTTTTTTTTTTTTGCATATTGCCTTTTTCTATGCTACTGTTGTGTTTCCATTTTTTGTCATGTAATTAAGTATTAATATTTTAAACAAGAATACTTTTGTTTATTCAATTATTTATTCATTTGTGCAATATAGTTTTTCTATACCTTAATTTTAGTTACTAGTGAAAAAAAAGCATCAGTTATGTATTTTATTTCGTTAAGCTTTCAGTTGGGAAACAGTAATTGCAGGAATGTACTTTACTTTAATAAAGGAGTGGTATGCTTATATTACAATTTTCACATTTGTGTAAAATATGTATTTTGTCAGCAACCTACAATTATACAGACTGTGTTATAAATAAAAGTGTAATATGTAAGTACCATATATTATCTTAATAGTTCTGTGATACTGATTTTCAATGTATAAAATGACATTTTTTGTGTGTTTTACAACCATACAGAATATTATTGATCAGTTCTCTTTTGTATACATGTATTTTGACAAATGTGTTAAGTGGATTACATTTGTTCTAGAACTTGAATAGAAAATGGGACTGCATGTTACACCTGAATTTTAAGACTTACTTGTAATTCACCTTTTAGGTTTTGTATTTTCTAATAACTGCATCACACTAGTGATTTTAACTATATTGAATTTTCACATAATGGCAGTAATCTTTATTTTTTTCTAAAACAAAGATAAAAAGTTATCTTTACTTATATTTATAGTTTTTTTAAGTAATGATGACATCTATTAATTTGGGCATGAAATACAAATGAAATATTCCTTATATTATTTCAGGATATCAAAATGCTAAAGAAAAAAAAAACTGACAAAATTAATTACCCTACAATTTTTTTTCTGATGGAAACATGAAATATTATAAATTAAGCATCACAATGCTAAAGGGTTAAATTCATTATTTATGAATTTATGTAATTATTTAAGATAAATTTTCCTTTACCACCCATACTACCAGTTAGATACCCTTGATCTCAGCCATTGAACTTTATGTCTTTTTGCCAGATTGAAATGTAACTGCATTCATATAGACTTTGCTGTGCTGCTGGAAAGCCTTTACTTTGATTATGCTTTGGCAGCCAAGCTGCTACATTCATGCATTTAATCACTCTCTTTACACTTTTGAATCATATTTATTTTTACCTAAATCATATACAGGGAATATTTTTTTTACAGTACCATGTTCGTTTCAAAGTGCCAGGCCCTATATTTATACCAACCAATTTAAATGTAAGTTTATAAACCATTATATGTCCTCCAGGATACACACACACACACACACATATGTGTGTGTGTGTGTGTGTAGCCTGGATTACATATAATGGATTCATAAACTTACATTTAAATTGGTTGAACATTTTCAAATTTATATATACAAGTCATTGTGTTTGAAATAGCGACTTCCAAGGAACTACAAAGAAAAGACCCTGTCCTCCATGCCAAGGAATTGAACTTTGCTATCCACTACTCTGACATGTTACTTCCAGTTAAAAAAAATAATACGTGTAATATTTACTGACAATATTGTCATGTTTGATTCTATTTTAATGAGCTATAAAATATAGCTGTTTGAAACATTTCAGTCACTTCTTTGAATTTACTGCTAAATGTTTTAATGACAAAATCATTTGAGCTAATCTATTGAAAACTGGTTGTAACTATTTTGCACTTCATAATTGTTGCACTTAACTATTTTGGATGACATTATTCAATAGTACAAGTTTGGAATTTAGATTTTTGGTTTGATTTGTTTCTATATATTTACAATAGCTAATTTAAGTCATTTGTTATTGGTAGCAGTAAACAAATATTTATCCATAAACCATCCCCCTTTTGAAAAGGTAGCGGGATTATTTTTGTAGATAAGAGATTTATTACAGTAAAGATTTTATATTAAAAAAGCAAATTTCGGTGTAGAGTGTTTATTTTTCTTTTTTTTCTTTTTTGTTTTTTGGCATTTACAATCATATTTATTATTCAATGAAATATGTGTTTGTGTTTTTTTTTTTGTTTGTTTATTTTTTGTTTTCAATATTTGTAAAAATGTAATTTGCTGAAGTAATCAACTACCTATACATAAAGAAAAATCAAATGTGTTAAGTGTGTTTTTTATGTTAATTTTGAAAATTTTAAAAATGTTCTATAAATGGCATTAATGGGTGGAATAGTATTAGAACTGTTCCCTTTTGCTTATTTAATAGTTACAAATTTTCACAAATGTCACCTAAACGCCAATGTGTTCATTCATTTTCTAATACGTTAACCCTAATTAGTATTTCAGGAATACTGGACCTTTACAAGACAGAAAAAGAGTTGAAAAATGTTACAGGCTGCAAAACTTAACCAAATCATTGCACACTGACATTGTTCTTTAAAAAATGTGTCCCATAGTAAATAGAACTTCATAAAAAACAAATAAATAAATAAATAAATATATAAATAAAGTAAAAAACCTAAATTTAACGTAAATCAAATCCACTTAAAGTTGATAACATTAGAACTACTAAGGAGCTACACACAACCACATTGATTGATTAACAAACACCAGAACCTTCACATATTTCTAATTTGGTTTAAATTCAAAGATGAAATTGAGATGGACAGTGTATTATGGGCCCTGAGCAAAAACCTAAATCACCATGTATTATCTATGCATGTTATTTCAGTATATATATAAACCATAAATAACTTTTAACCTTTATTTTATTTCTTGTGACTTTTAATGTGACAATTTAATCTTTTTAAGTTTAAGTTTGTTTTATTCATTTCTTGAGGTCTTTGCAAACTTTACAGTAGGTGGCACTCTCCCTACACTGCTTTCTCCAACCACTAACTGGAGGACATTTGTGATCTTATGATTAGTAAGAAAGCACATTTGATTTACACTAGATGGCAGACACGTAGTAAATAAGTGTATAGGTGGCCCAAAAAAGATCATTTATAATTTTTGGTGCAGGAACTTATCCCATTAGTCACTGAGGTGAAAAGTGGGAAAAGGACAAACATGCTCACAAATAACTAGGGGCAGTTCAGTAAATCTAATACTGATTCAACCTGTGGTGCAGTTGTGGAAGTACACTTGAAATCCATTATTTTTCTATTTCATAAACCAGATATGTCTTAATACAACGTCAGTCCTAATTTCTGAAATTTAAATCATCAAAGACAAAAACAGTTTTTCAAGAACTTAATCTATTGGTAATTTGCAAACATTTCCATGCCCCTCTGGTTTGTATTGCTTCCATGCCAAATGATTTCCACCTGCTGCTTTGTTTTTTATCACTGGGGTAATTAAATTACAATTTGCCACCTAAACAGGACCTTATTTAAACGTCATAAAAACATCTTATTTTTGCAAATTAGAGTTCTTATTGACACTGAAGATTTCTGTAAAAATAATGTTTACCTCTATGTTAAAGTGTTTCTCTGCTTTAATTAAACACATGCAAGCATATTACAGTATTTTAAAACACAAATCCCACACAGGTCCTGTATTCTATCCACTAGAAAAAAATCTCAATTGTTAAACTGTACATACAATATCTTTGTATATAAAACAGATTAATGCCAACTCTGAGATCAAACATTAAAAGGTAGCCCCTTTAAAAGTTATTTAGCTAGAGCAGCCAATTTCATGGTTTTGGACTGTGGGAGGAAACAGGACAACCCATAGATATCCCAAATGAACATGGGGAGAACATTAAAACTCCAACTACATTTGAAACTGGAACCCCAGAACTGAGAGTCTGACATGCTTACCACTATGCCTCCATGTTTATAACATTGTGTAATACAACAATCAGACATTTCATTAAGAATAAAAATCATGTACCTTACTCTAAAATGTAAGCAGCTTCAGCTAAAGTTACTATACTTTTTCTTCTTAGTGTTTTATTTACGTATATATCATAACGAAATGTTTTACACTGCAAGCACTGTCTTTGTATGTCTGAAAGCGTTTGAATCACTCACATGCATTTCCCAGAGCTTGTAAGATGAATTCTAAGAAGTGTTTTGGCAGGTGGCATGTGGTGTGATATCACAAATCCAGCTTTCAGTCTGTTCTACTGCGATAGGCATCAAAAAACCCATTTTCTGTACACACCTGTCTATTTCACTCTCCCTCTCTGAACACACACTTCCTGTGTTGAGTCACAAGGTTTTAACAGGCAGAAAGAGATTGGCTATTTTAAAAAACAAGTATTCAAATGCACACTCAGCTGCTATTTAATGATTAACAGCATGCTCATTAACAGCCATAAAAGCGCTGCTCTCTATAAAGCCAATAATTAACCGTTTGTTAATGACACCATCAAAATCAATTAGGCATGTACTTGAGCTTAGATGAAACTGCTGGGGTTTTAACAATCATAAAGGTTTCAAAGGGCTGAGTATTATGAGTTCCTTTTTTTTTGATAATTGGAATATAACCATTAGCGTCTACCGACTTTGCTTGAAATGTTACTGTAAAAAGACTGATGGAGCTATTCACATCCTTTAGATTACATAAAGATCATTCTTTTAAGAAAATCAATTTAACAGTTTAAAAAAATTGCAAAAACAAGACACCAGCCAGCACTTATAGTAACATATAGGGGAATTACTACTCAAGACATAATTTAAATTAATTTAAACCATCCTGGTCAATCATTAAGTTAATCACTTAATTAAATTTGACATATATATATATATATGTGTGTGTGTGTGTGTGTGTGTGTGTGTGTGTGTGTAGGTGATTCTCACCCTTTGCTGCTGGGCCATAGTAATAACGTTAGACCATCCATGATGAAGTAAGTTCCTACTGCTTGTTCCTGCTCTGGAAATATTGGATGGAGAAACCCAAACTAGCAATGAAAAGAAAACATTCTAAGTAAAAAGTGTCAAACTGTATTGTGGGCAAATTGAAGGGGTTAAGGGCCCTCTGCAAACTGGTGGATTGAGTGTATAGTGGAAGTCTTAGTGGAAACATTGGCCAAAGCCCACAAGAGCTAACCAAAAATGGCTTGGGAATTGGAATATTTCTCTATAGAAAGTCAGATAGAATTTTGAGAGTCTAAACCCAGATCTTCGATGGCATTAGAACTAAGTGAATTCAGCGAACAACAAATACATAACTCTGTACAGCTCACTGAAATCCTAATCTGACATCTGGAGAAAGGTAGAGGATAAACTAAATCCAGAGTAGGATATATAGCAAGACACAAGGACCAACAACAAAATAATACAAAGCCCAGTGGATAATAATTAACCTCCACAATAAACAGGACTAAAATCCCACACACATGAATGTGCTGAAGGATCACAAAATACAATACGCAAAATGTTCAAAACACTAATAAAAGAATGAAAAAAACATCACAATGAGAATGGGACTGAGGCTGAAAAAACTGCGAGTTACAAACAAATAAAAAGAGTTAGAGCTAAGCAAACCAAAAAAAAAAAATTGTGAGAAGACTGGAATGAGCTTTAAGTTACAAGGTAGGTTTCGTACATAGCTAAAGGCAAAAAGAAAAAAAAAGTTATAGAACTGGAAAATAAATAAATAAATGAAAACAAGAGGCCTCATTTCTGCTGATGTGGAACAGGGCTTGCTGGCACAGCTCCTGCAACATTAATTAATACTCTTCCTCATGATGGATAGTCTGGTTTTACCTCATTCATCATGCCTGGAATGTGGCTGCAAGTAAAAATCAGTTCTGTTCAGCTTGTTTCCCCACTTTTACTCCATCTGATGAACACAGCCATGGTTACTCTTTTCTGCATGCATTGCTCCAATCATCAGAAGCCAAATGGCTGCTCTTAAATCCCTCAAGTCAAATGTGTTCATTATCCTAATATAGATTAATCCTGAGCAAAAAAGATCATTTGTCATGTCCTGTCAAAATATAGCACTACTGTGTGATGCTATATATCAGAGTTAGGCATTGCTGGATGGATGAAGCTTACAAATAGCAACATGCTTCCAAAGAATAGGATTATGCAGTCTGGCACTAAATTAGCTGTAGTCTAAAAAGAGAGCTAGAGAGTTCAAGGGTCTATTGGACGAAATCACATAAATAAATTTAAAAAATAGGATCAGACAGTGAAGCTCTTAAGTTGTACATAAAAATAAAGAAAGGATACAGTTAAATTCAAAATCTCATAACACCACCGTCACTATTGAAGTATATGAAGAATATATTTTTAAATAATTTTAGCTAATTTTATAAAACAAAACTGAAGGACCCAGAGAAAACACATATGGAAACAAAGAAAACATGGAGACTTGAGTTAGATCGGGATTCACACCTGGATAAGGAATTTAAAAAAATCTCAAAGCACTTAGAAACTATTTAAATGTTCAAATAATAACAAACAATCTCAATAATGAATGTCTCCAACAGACTTAAAATGTCATTACATTATATTATCTGACCTACAAATAAAACCTGCCATGGTTAAATTCAAGGTACATGCACAAGAGACTGCACAAGGTTCATAAAATTGTGCAAGGAGGAATTGAGGCAAATGTACTGCAACATGACGATGACCTAAAAAAATACAGTAAATCCAACAAGGATTGGCTTAAAAAGGAATAAAAGACTTCTGGAAAAGCCAAGTCACATCCCAAACATCACACATTACAAGTAATGCTGCATAGAGTATTGGGTTCTCCTGGATGATGTCAGACTGGTAGACAGTAATAGTAAATGTGTAATTTTTTTATCCAAAGTAGGAAAAAGCAGCAATTAGGTTTTGAAGTGAAACTGGTGACATTTTTCTTCTTCAAACATGCAATATTTTCCAAATGTGATGCATTATCTTTATCTCTAGATTGTAATTAGTTCAATTATTTAAAAAAGAGAATCAACAATCCATTATGCACAAAATAAAACCCTGGTGTGATTTAAATGGCATTGGGTCACTATAGAAGAAGCTGAATGACTAAGCATTTTATTGGTCACTGCAAGCTTTCTGTTTACTCAGGAGTTTAACAGAAGCTCATAAATCCTGCCATCTCTGTTGTATTTCACACATTCCTCATTACAGTCACCATATCCAGCATGATGGATTTGAAAGGCATTCATCACTCTAGGCACACAAGTCCATAGTGGGCCAAACATCAAAAGATCATATTATTAGTAGCTATCATTGCTTCCAGAGAATTATAAAAATGGCATTTATGACAAAGCTGCATCCATGAGTGAAGTGATAAATCTCATTTCAAGGTATTTAAGAGGAGTCTAAACTTAAGACGCAAGGCAGGGTCAGGGTTACGATAGGGTTATGGTCTCTACAGCCAAATACTTTTATATACATCATTATAAACAATGATCTCTAAAGATTTTTACAGTTGTAAATATTACATTTGTAGTACAATATGCTTAACTTTCATCATCACCTTCATCATTATCATGTTTTATAATGTTCATCATTATAATTTGTTTTCCTGAAGCATGTGTTTAGACTTTGCATGTTGTCTAGCAAAAATACATTCAGGTCCACACTTTTGTCAGGAGTGGGTCCACTAATAATCCTGCTGTCCTTGTCATGCCAGGGAGCTCGTACGTTATCTGTGAACAAATGCCCAGAGGGGACCATCCATCCCAGAGCACAGGCCATGCATCACATGCTTGCTGTTCACAGAGCATGCCAGATTTTGATGGGGAGAAAGCTTCCAGAGTCTCTCTAGCACAACTTGTCATACCACCCAAATGTTAGACTTTAATGGACCTGTCTGTAGAACACAGTTTGTAAAAGCAATAAACTAAATATTTGAGCAGCTTAATTTAACTGTATGATCAAATGTAATATGTAATCAACAACAATGTGCTATTACTTTTTTTATATTTATATTTAATAGATTATTTTAAAAAACATTTAAAGCCAAAAGCAGTATCATTCAAAAGTTTGGACACACCCCTTCTTTCTCCATTGTCTATTTCTTCAACCATATACTACATGTACTGTAGTCCACAAACAGATGGTTTATCGAACTACAAAGTCCATCTTTATAGTGAGTGGAATTGAACACGAACAATATGTGAAGCAAAAAAGAAGATGTGGCCAAACTTTTGACTGATACTGAAAATTTTATTTCACATAACATTAACAACTGAAAAAAACATTATTATATTAATTATATTCTATTATATATTGAGTCTGGCATGTTGTGATAGAAAATGCTTAACAAAAAGCAGCTACTGTTAATCATCTATCTTCTGTCTTGATTGCATTTAGCGGGCACATACAATAAACAACTCCTGTTGTGATGAAAGACGCGTGATTGATCGTTTAAAGGCTGTAATTTAAGTTCCTGTACCTCATTTGCATATTCTTCATCTTGGTTGGTTGCATGTAAATAACTCAAGGGTTGATGTTCATTACTTCATTAATTATCCCAACTATTAACAAACTGATTCTTCACTATGGCACACAAACACAACAAAAGTCTTTGTAAATGACAGGATTCTGTGAAATACATCAATGATGTGTGACTTTTTTTTAATTAGAAATTGAATATAGATGCATTTGGCTTACAAGTAAAATATTAATGCATTTTTTAACATCTGCTGACAGTCACACGATAGAAAAAACACAATCTGAGGAATTGGAAACAATTCAAAACCTAGATATAAGGTCTGATTTTAGCACTGACAGTCAACTCAGTGGGTGTCTATGATTTGTTTTCATTTGCCTTTAGGATATTACCATTCCCCCTGCTGACAAACACATCGCAATCAAAGTAATGCCCCTCCACAGCACAACAATCGAAGAATGTCATTTGCTCCATAGTGTTCTGATATCTAAAAAAGTACATGCAAACTGAAAGTAAACAGTGTTTGAAAGGAATAAATAAATAAAACACGTCATCTGGATACACTCTTGCTGAAGTAATGCACTAAGATACATATTACACACACTGGCAAAAGAGCAACTTGGCTGTCTTTCATCTGTACAGAGGTGTATTTGCATTGAAGTAACCTAACTAAAGGGAACATCTGCCAAGCAACATGTTAAAAGCAACACATTCCCTCCCACTCACAGATCAAGTTAAAAAAAACAGAAACACATTCTTAATTGGCTTATTAAGATTTAGTTAATGCAGATTGATAGACTGCTTTCCAACACCAATCGTAGAGTTTAGGGATCACATCACCAATAATTTAGCATCTGTTTACAGGGTTGAAATTTAATTATAATGTAAAATTCGATCTTATAAAATAAAATATCTTCTTGTTTACTGTGCTGATACTTTTATGGTTGATGTATTGTGTGAGGGCTGACAAACTGCACACAACATATGGTTTCAAATGTGCCATAGAGACAAAGTGTCCTCCATCTTAGTCTGAAAGTAAGACTATTTATAATGGTTTAAACGCACAGTAATCTAATACTACTTCATAGACCACCCCAAAATGGCATGTTTCTGGAATAACAATTCTTCCATGAAAGGATTCTAGCATTTAGTAAAATATTATATTATAAATTATGTTATACATTATCCAATCATCTGCATGGTGTTATTTTCCCCAATTTGAAATACTAAAGCATTATAAATGTTTGTGAATTGCCTTTACTCTGTTAACCCAATGAATGTATTCTGTCTGGCCTACATCAACCACCATATGCATTGGCATAGAAATGAAGATTTCAGAGGACAAAACAGTTTGCATTTATTTAACTTAGTTTATTCATCTTAACTTAGAAATATTTGTTTAAGGCAGCTAATACCAAATTATCTTAAATTAAAGTATACAGAACATATATTTCATGAATGCAGAAGACAATGGTAGAATAAAAACAATCTACCAAGTTTATTTTAGACCTACAAGCTATTTTATTTCTGTTTTATTAAGTTTAGAAATTTCAAATGAATTTTTACTCTTTCTTAAGCAAACCAGCTTTCATGCACAACCACCTGAATTTTAGGTTCATCTGTCTTTGTAGTCTAGTACACCTGTTTGTCACACCTGTTATCTGCACTGTTCTATTTAAGCATAATTTGTTATCTTAGCTGAAATAATCAACTTTCAGATGCGTTAGGCATTTTGTCTTCCTAGCTTAGTTCAGTTCAGTTCATAATTATTTATTTTTAGTACTAGTGTCCTTACTTTTACTGACATCACAGTGTGAAATGTGTTTAGAATTTCACCACTAGATGTCACCCTCAACACCAGTTCTCCACCCATGCACCTGGCTTTATTAGCTTGGCATCTTTATATATTTATCTAAAGTTTGTATGTTTTTTATTCTGTGTCTTGTACACTTCTTCATAAAGCCCACAAAAGTTAAGCAGTTATTTGTCTGTTACTCTACAGCCCTGACCAAGATAAGTGTTTTTTAAAAAAATACAGTAAAAAAATCAATACAAAGACAGCAAGGGTTTTTCTTTCTTGTCAAATTTCCATACTTTGACAAAAACCTGAACTGACGACCTGTCCAGGCTGTTTCCATGCCTTTCAAGACACAGGATATGTTTCATAACCCAAGCCAGCTCTGGCTGGGATAAGCACCCTAGAAACACAACCTAGATACACAATTGCCTTTAAGTATATTGACGATTAAATCAAAATATGCATTATACTACAATTGCACTAAGGAGGAGTTAAAGGTATTAAGAAACAAAGTGAGAAGTAATATAGAGCAGGAAGCACTGGTTTTATATTAACAATATGTGAAACCTTAAGTATTTATTTACATAAAAATAACAAAAATAAAATATAGAGTTAAAACATTGGCACTCAAAACATGCTTTTTTTTAAATTATACGGAGATTAAGTGCATACTCACATGAGATGACTTCATCTTCAGTATTATTTACACAACCTCATTAAATGGACTTCAAATTCACACTCTCTTTGCTCTTGATAATATTCCAGAAATATAGCAGGCAGTATGGCAAGGCTGACAAAGGCTAATTAATTAACCACAGGGCTGAAAAGCAGATCAGTCAGTATTCAAAAGGTCAGCACAGGTGTATATCACAGCTTAATGAACTCAATCCATGCATCACAGAACACTAAATTCAGAACCAACTCATTTAATTTGAAGAGAAATGACCAACAACCGGCGGCACAGTGGCTTAGTGGTTAGCACGTTCGCCTCTCAGCGCTAGGGATTCCCGGTTCGAATCCCCATCTGGGTGGCGTTTCCATGTTCTCCCCGTGTCTGCGTGGGTTTCCTCCGGGTTCTCTGGTTTCCTCCCACAGTCCAAAAACATGGATCAAGTCAATTGAATTCTCAAAATTGCCCCATATAGAGTGTGTCTGTGTGAGTGAGTGTGTGCCCAGCGATGGATTGGCGTCCTGTCCTGGGTCTATCTGCCCAGCGCCCGAGACGCTCTCCCCTAGATGGGCATGGGGAACCCCACCGCGACCCTAATAGAGGATAAAGCGGGAGATAATGAATGAATGAATGACCAACAACCTCTAACAGCTTCTTACAGGATAATATTTTCAAAGGTATATCGTTTGTATAACTATTACTTTAATAAATTAAGATTACTAATAATGATTATTAACAACTTTGTACCCTAAAGTAGTTATAATAGTTATAATAGTTTTGGTCTGGGTAGCATGCTATGTTAAGCAATGAGTAGATTGGTGATGTTGTTAAGGAGCACCTGGCTTCACTGTATTTAGGACTTTTAATTTGGTTTGTTAATTAGCTCTTTAACTGATCGTCTCATCATCTTTCTAAAGCCCTCTCACTCCAGTGGTTGTTATGCTTATGCTTATGTTTTCACTAATATGGCTCAGACAGTAAGCTTTGCTCAGTCTTGTATACAGTTTGAGGTCTGTTTTTATCCTTATATTTCAGAGAAGAGGTCAGAGAAGAGCGACATCTGGTGGCTATAAAAACAATTATTCCAACCTGCAGCTCAAAACTGTTGAACACGTGTTGAATACCGGTGTGATTTTTATCATTTAAAGTAAAAAATATATACAGCAATAAATTATTGAACGTTGTCATTATTGATTACAGAATGTATAATAGCAATAGAAATTAATATCAGTTCTAAATTACCAGCTGAATAACCACTTATCTGTGTGAGTCACCCTTGTTGCCATTATTACATAAGGGAATCTATAGGAAATATAAAATATATCTATGAAGTTGCTTTTGGAGGTGATCCAAAGAAATTGTTTGCTGTAGGGAAAATGAGTCGGGGGCATTTACTGCCATGTGCTTGTGATCTGATGGCAAAAGTGTATTTATTCATTCATTATCTCCCGCTTTTTCCTCTAGTAGGGTCGCGGTGGGGTTCCCCATGCCCATCCAAGGGAGAAATTTTCGGGCGCTGGGCAGATAGACCCAGGACTGGATGCCAATCCATCGCTGGGCACACACTCACTCACACAGACACACACACACTCTATATGGGGCAACTTGGAGAACTTAATTGACTTGATCCATGTTTTTGGACTGTGGGAGGAAACCGGAGAACCCGGAGAAAACCCACACGGACACGGGGAGAACATGGAGACTCCACCCAGATGGGGATTCGAACCGGGAATCCCTGGCGCTGAGAGGCGAACGTGCTAACCACTAAGCCACCGTGCCACCCGAAAAGTGTATTTAAAAAAATATAAATAAAAGAGAACAAAGACTTTAAAACATTTTACTGAAGTAGCTCAGTAAAAAAGGTTTTGTCACTTTTTTTAGCCAGATGAGCAAGATGAGCATCAACACTAAAACACTTTCAAAAACATGTATCAGGTGGATCAAATTTTAATAGATAAATAAAACAGGTTTCAATAAAACAGGATGTCCACACATATCTGTCATTCCACTGACTGTATACAGCTGACTGGATTTCTCCATCACATTTTCTGACATTAAACATTTTAAATAGAGGATTAATATGGGGTTTTTAACACTTGAAACTCATGACTGTTAAGGTAGTATTACAGATTGAGGATATTCATGAGTTTATGGGGTCTAGCCTTTGGCAAAATATTTAATTACAAAGACATAAATTGGAACATTGATGTATAATTACAGTGGCATCGTAAGTGGTTATAAGGTGCCTACTTAATTAAAGCTAATGAAGCAGGTTTTAAAATGCATGATATATTTGGGTCAAAGGCTTATGAAATTTACAGTACTATGTAAAGTACCTTTGTGCTTTTCTGAAATGCACCTGGCTTTTACATTTAGTCATTTCAGGTAAGGGCTTCACCTATCCCAGAAATAGATTTATGCAAGAAACAGTTATATTGTGGATGTGAAACTGTAGCTCAGGGTGTCATCTTGGTGAATACTGGGAAAACAATAAAAAATATAATAAAAATATAATACAATAATTGGAACTAAACTAGTTCTAGCTATAAGTGCATTACGGCACAACTGGTGATTAGGAGTAATTAGAACGTGGATTATATGTCAGTAAACACATATTTTAAGAATGTTTCACTTGTGCAGTTTATAAATTGAGAAGAAATAGAAAACTGGTGCTAAAGTCTATTCGAAGGACAATCTTACACAGAAATACAGGGAACTGGAAGTTAGTGGGCAACTCAGGGTCTCGCTCTATTTCACAAGCACCATTTTCAGCATTTCAACTTGACAGAAGCTCATAAAAGTGTAGGGGGATATCAGACCTCTTTAACAGAACCATCTGCTGGTGCTTCAAGGTGCCTTTTTGCGTTTCATCTTTTGCTAAAGATAAAGCTTAGCCTATATCTTGAAGGCAAGAAAAAATATTAAAGCTTATAAAAGGTCTGAGTTTTGAGTATCTAAAGAACAAAGTGGTAACAGATCATGTTTGAATGCTCTTAAATGCAAAATATATTTAATAATATACTTTGTTGGCATAGAATTTGGGTTTTTTACATACAATACAATTTTACAAAATGGGTAATTTTATAGTAGCTTATATTATAATACTTGAAAATGATGCATTGTATGTAGTAATATAAAAATTCAAACTAAGAAAGTACAAAAAATTAATATAAACTTTTCAAATAATTTTTTTTATATTATTCTTTTATATTTTCTATTATTTTTATACCCTTAGCAAAATACTATTTTGAAAATTAACTTCTTAAATTAATATTATTTTAAACCCTAATTAAACCCTTAATAAATATTTATTCTGAACAGTTGCAGAACATTACCATGGGTAAGAATAAACTTAAAACATAATCATGATATCATTATTAAAAACCTATGAGTGGTGTGAGGTCATGATGGGTGGAGTCTGTAGGCGGAAGACAAGCTTAGGATGCAGATCAGGTAAACAATAACACCTCCCTGCTACCAACTCCACCGATCATGCCCTCGCACCACAATACATTAAGAAGATTTGTTTAATTATGTGTTCTTTGGTTGTGGTAACAATTTGCCACCATTTGCCAATTTTGGCTTTTGCATTTATAATTAGAATTGGTGGTTTTTATGCTATTACGCCAATTAAGTTGAAAGCACCATGTTTTAAAGACAGAAGAAAAAAAAGGCTGAGACTGAAAGAGCACAATAGCTTTCGACAGGCTCCATATGCTTTTGGTGGAGGTTGAATTAAAAGCAAAAGAACAGATGTTTGTTATAATCATTAGAGGATCAAACTCTATCAAACGAGTTCAAGAGCTGTCACAGAACAGTGATGTACTCAGTAGATTATTGTACTTAACATAGCCTTGGGAAAGACAAGTTTTATTCACTGGCACTGAGGTATGTTTTAATTTAGTCACCCTTCACTCTTTAAATTAGTCACCCTTGGTGTGTGATCCTCACAAGAGAAAAGGTTGAGGATAGGAGAGTAAATGTGGCACGTCTTTGACATTTCTGGGTCACTTGTAAAATGTGCCTCGTGGGGAATAGTGGGGCCATGTGTGGCAGCAAACAGCTGCAAATCAGTATGCATGGCCTAGTAAGAATGCCATTTTCCTCTGACATGACATTAGTTTCAAATGGAAAGGAGATCTGTTTTAAGATAGTGTTACCATGGATCAGGTTACAACTGGTATCTTAAATCTGGCTGTAATAATATGTTATTCACTTTGTCACATATTTTACTGTAATCATTTCAAACAGGAACACACACACACACACACACACACACACACACTGCTCATCCAGGGGAGAACGTCTCAGGCGCTGGGCAGATACACCCAGGACAGGGCGCCAATCTATCGCTGGGCACACACTCATTCACACAGACACACACTATATGGGGCAATTTGGAGATTTCATTTGATTTCATCCATGTTTTTGGACTGTGGGAAGAAACCGGAGGAAACCCACGCGGACACGGGGAGAACATGGAAACTCCACCCAGATTAGGATTTGAACAGGGAATCCCTAGCGCTAAGAGGCGAATCACTAAGCCACCGTGCCGCTCCATATATATATATATATATATATATATATATATATATATATATATATATATATATATATATATATATATATATATATAAAAACTTATGTCCATCATATGGGTTTTAAGCTTTTACTCTCCATAGAATTCCACTACTTCTCACTTAAGGAACTTCGTAATCAAAATGTCCTGCAATCAGTGTAACTGAGCAGGTTTGGATTTTGGTGCTATTTTGCTTTTTTCCAACCATTACATTGTAGCCCATCACTCTAACCACTGAACTACTAAGCCATTTAAGCATCATTGCTGGTAGATTTAGTCGCTTGTTAATCACAAACATAAGTGTTAATTAAGAACATACATGTTTACTATTTTATCCAGCAGACAGCAACAAATTGGAATATTTTTCACAATCTGTTAACATTTTTATTTTTTACCATCTAATGCAGATATCTGCTCATTGCATTTTAAAGATAATACTTTTTTTTGACGTGTTGAATCTTAAAAACAGTGATTTCTAAACATTCTCCGGACTGGCCACAGGATAAACAGTGATTTAAATGCAGAGTTTGGATTCTGTCAAATAGCCTTGGGCTGGAAGTGCTAACTGATCAAAAAGCTTTGCATATCTGACAGGTTTATTTCCATGTAAAGGTGTGTGATGCATATTTATCAGGACCATTTGCTGTAAAGTATGAGCATTTATAAATGTAAAATCATTTATACATTGCTTAAATCATAACAGTTTCAATTAAAAACAACAAAACTTTGAACTGTTGTTCAATTATGAACATTTTCAAATGTTTATACAGAATTTTTTTTTCATAACATAATCCCTAAAAATTTTTTGGCATACAAAATTTTTTTCTTCATAACTACTGATTTGTGGTGTTCTTATTTGTAAGTTGATTTAGTCTGCTAAATAACTAAATGTTAATGTAAATAAATGAAAGAATCTGGCGATTACATGGTCCATATTTGTATGCCATTCAGGAAAATATCATTAAGCAACATGATCAGCACAGAATTAAACTGTTTGATTTAATTAATTAATTAATTCACCTTCCGCTTTATCCTATATTAGGGTCATGGTGGGGTTCCCCATGCCCATCCAGGGGAGAACGTTTCGGGCACTGGGCAGACACACTCAGGACAGGGCGCCAACCTATCGCTGGGCACACACTCACTCACACACACAAACTGTACATGGGGCAATTTGGAGAACTCAATTGACTTGATCCATGTTTTTGTGGGAGGAAACCGGAGAACCCGGAGGAAACCCACACAGACACGGGGAGAACATGGAAACTCCACCCAGATGGGGATTCGAAACGGGAATCCCTAGCGCTGAGAGGCGAACATGCTAATCACTAAGCCACCGTGCCGCCCTGTTTGATTTCATAATTACAAAAACAAATTACACAAATAATAATCCTGAATCATCTGAAATTTCACATTTTTAAGTACTAATTCACAATATATTTGTTGAATGGTTTGGAATACCCCGCAAAATATTAAAAATAATTAATTAATGCTATTTTTACATGAATAGTATTTACATGAATTTTTTTCCAGATATTTTTGTAAATTATTGCTTAATTTTGTTTCCTAAATTTCTAAAGCCTTTTCCAACTTATTATGCATGAATGTCTTTGGCCCTCATACATTCAATTTGGTGTAAGACTTAAGAACACTCTTTAACGGCACTTCATCTTGCCACAGTGCTAATTTTCTGTGATGCGGCAGGCACAAATCAGCAGTAATTGCAAAATGGATTAAAGAGCTACTTGGCAAATAGATTCAGCAAAAACAGTAGGCCATCTGTGTAACTAAACAGGTTTTGACACCAACAAAATTGACAAATTACTCCTGAAACCCCACTAGCTGATGTACAAAAATACATTTATTTGAAACAATTTCAAAATGACAGTCATTTTAATTTTACATAGAAACATTAAAATGAAGATGCTATGCAGCCATGCAGTTGCCCATTAAAATGGTTTATGCTAAACAACACAAACAAATTAAGCTTGTTTGCTCATAGGCAACCTTTTGCTCACATTTCAAATCAGTAACAAGAAATAGATGTCCAGGGAAGCAGAGCCAATTAAACCAGATGAAAACAAAGATGGACACTTAGAGTTAACATTAAACTTTGCACAGCAAGTATATGAAAATTTTTACACAATGTCATCTTATATTTTACACAGATTCCTATATGTAATTTGTTGTATATCATAATTATATAGTATCTTAGTTATAGTCTTATATAATTAATTAGACTATCCTAATTAGAATTTATTTTGTTGACTTTCCAAGACACAGCATGTTAACACATCCACTACAAACAACATATTTAAATATGAATATTTAGAAGCTTATTGTTTTACACACCAACACAATGTGTGGGTGAAAGTGTTTGTCTATGTGGATGTTATGTTAAAGGTAACCTGTTAATTGTTTCTGTGCCTTCTTCTTAGTGAGAACCGAGATGGAATCCAACACTCACTGCAACTTTAACCATTTAAATAATGAATAAATAATTGACAGAGTCAATACAATACCCTCCAATAGATAAACATGCAAGATACTTGCAGTTGGTTTTGATTATGTGTCCTTCTAGGAGCTTCCATCTCTCCCATCTCATCTTCGTTCTCCTGGTAAATGGCAACATATTCATCTTGAAATGTCTTAACAATTCAGAAAAGTAATTATTGGCAGACAAAAAAATATTGTCAATGCCCCCTCTTCGAAGAAAGTGTTATTTTATTTATTATTTTTATTTTATTCTAAGTTTTCAAAAATCTATGTAACCATCTAATTTAAGGAAAGGGTGAACTAGGCATTGTTGCCACTTGAGTGCATTTACATGCTGATGTCATAAATAGGGTTCTATTAACTTAATCTTAATTTCCACAAATTTACATGGATTTTTTTGCATTTGACAAATGTGGATACATCAGTTTGATGTCATATTCAAAGTTAAAGGATATTTTTAGGTTACCTTAAAGTGTTCACAGCCAAAGGTTGCTGTTTAAAATCCTGATGGGAAAGTTTCAAGTGCTGGGCAGATACACCCAGAACAGGGTGCCGATTCATCACTAACAGTCTCTATATAAGGGCAATTTAGAGCAGCCAATTCACCTCGAATACATGTTTGTGGACTGTGGGAGGAAGCCCACTTGAAGCTCAACAAGATGCAATATTATAGTTGCTTACAATTTGACAAGCCTGATATCATATAACGCATAATATCGAAGGTTATTTTTTAAACATCTGTTAGGTTTCAAAAAGGAACAGAAAATAGCCAATTTAAAAACTTTCAACTCTTGAATCCTGGTTTAAGAAGTCTGGATTATATTTGTACAGAAAGAAAAAGTGTTAATGAGGAAATAGGTGACTGTGTATCAAACTTATGTGCATTCAGCTTTTCTACTACTGGAACTGTAATTGCATGCTGACTTCAGCAAGTTGGAGTGTGAGCCGCCAATGTTGATAGGTAATTACTGTTCAAATCCTATTATTGTGTTCGGTGTCATGCAGAATGCATGTTTTTGTGCACAGTGAGATGTGGAGATGTTTTCTGCTCATTTGTTTTTGTTGTAAAAGCCAGCGGGTATTTAATAGAATGCAGACTAAATACTGCAGCTACAAAAAATAAATTCACTTCAAAGAAATAAAATATAACAGGGTATAAGTATAAATATATAAGTATATACAGTATTTGCTTGGACAAACAAACTCTCACACATACATGTACATAGTACATGTACAACACTAAAAAGTTTGTGAACCATTTACAATGTTCGATATGTCTACAAAATGAGACCTTATCAGATTGCTATCAAGTCCTAAAAGTGGATAGAGAGAACCAAATCAAACAATTGAGACAAAAACAAACTTTGCCTTTCATTTCTCAAAGAAAAGAATTATATATATATATATATATATATATATATATATATATATATATATATATATATATATATATATATATATGCGGCATGGTGGCTTAGTGGTTAGCACGTTCGCCTCTCAGCGCTAGGGATTCCCGGTTCGAATTCCCATCTGGGTGGAGTTTCCATGTTCTCCCCGTGTCCGTGTGGGTTTCCTCCGGGTTCTCCGGTTTCCTCCCACAGTCCAAAAACATGGATCAAGTCAATTGAGTTCTCCAAATTGCCCCATATAGAGTGTGCCTGTTTGAGTGAGTGTGTGCCCAGCGATGGATTGGCGCCCTGTCCTGGGTGTATCTGCCCAGCACCCCAAATGTTCTCCCCTGGATGGGCATGGGGAACCCCCCCGTGACCCTTATATAGGATAAAGCGGAAGATAATGAATGAATGAATGAATATACATACATTTTATATTATATATATATATATATATCAAGCTTTGTCTCGCATTACCTGGTGTAACCTAATTGTCCATTGGTCCTGCACATCAGCATGGGGATTTTAGTCTTCATTACTTTATTCCTTCTACATTGTTTGGGGGTTCCTCCTTGCTTCAGATCCTTTCACAACATGTATATTGTATTCAATTAGGATTAAGATATATTTTGATCTATCCACAAAATATTGTTTCTTAAAATTTCTTTGTCAACCACAGCTGTTAAGCATAATAGTGGTCTGGAATTTCCTGTTATTACACATCTGTCTACGTAATAATGGCCTAGGCAACAAGCAGATTCCCAACACCCTAAAACTTAGCTGCAGCATGGTGGCCTAGGGAGCACTGCAAAACCCCTGTGTTTAGAAGTAGTGGGTTCAATAGTGTGAATATATACTGCAAACTCAGGCTAAAGTGCAGCAGGTGTTACCATTCACCTGATTTGTCTCCAAACCCTGCCTCATGTTTACAGGCTCCACCCTGTCATGCCCTCTGGTCACGCACTGCTCACTACATACACAGTATGTACAGAATAATGCAAAAGCCTGGCCATGCCCGACCAATGTGATGTTTAAGCGAACTTTAAGCAAACATTTCCTCCACAGTGAATAACTGCAGACATTTAAACACACAGTTACTATTTAAGCATTTAATTTAACATACGCTCCTTATAGAGGACATTTTATTTGCTGGTCTCTAGAAAATCAACAAAATGTCACGTAAACTTCATCTCGAAATGTTTAGTTATCAGTCAGTATAATGCTGGAGGTACAGTTTAGACTTATAAAGGCAACACCTTGGCCAATGACACAAACTACTAATAGAATGTGACAATTACTGAATGTAAATAAACAATAAGTATGTTTTGTGGTGTGTCATGTAAAAGTACAGGGTCTCAGATTTTTTTGTAGAGTTTTATGTTTTTTTTTCTTAATTCAGAAATATGACATTGAGGCCAACAAAACTAAAAGTAAAACAACTAAACCATTGGATTGTAACCATGTCAACTAATCATTAGTGCCCTCATATCTTAGAGATTTGCCCAATTTTATAAAATATAATATATACAATAAAATAATGACCAACGGAGCAAAACCTAAAAAAAAACAAGGTCATAACATAGTCATGACACAAAATAAGACCATTGCTTGAGAATATATATATCATACTATAAATCACGTCCTTGGAAACAACATGCAAGGGCCTTGCAAAAATGATCAGTAATGATTCAGTTAAAATAAACTCAACACACTACAGTGTTAAGCTTCACAGTTTTTTTTTTAACACCTTATATTTACAAAAAAAATATGATGACAGCAGAGGTGCTGTATATACAGGGAAAAAAATCTATCTGGATTTTGCTGTTGAAGACAAGATACAACAAAGATTGTTTGATATAAAAAAAAACAAATGCAGAACAAACATTTTAACCCATTATAATCATCCTATAAATACTGTACATTTATATCTTTATACAGAAACTATTGTTTTATCATGTATGAATTACGTCTCAAGTCGCCAAATGTGTTGATGGCATAAGACACAATAGTACAATAAGGCATTGATTTCTGTAAGGCGTTTACCTAATAACTTACAATAGCAGACAGAAAAGCTTAAACTGTTTTATGTACAGTAACTGCAATTACTGAGTTAAATTAAATTTAGCAAAATGAAACTTTTATTATTTAGTAAAATAAAATGATATTACAATAAGCACCCATTTTGCTGTTAATAATGTAATAACATTACATTATTAAATTATATACTAGTTATATTACTAAATAACTAAAAACACACAGCAATGTTCACCTTTTACAGGGTTTAATCACACTGTTACACTTGCCTGTACAGTATAATGAATATCAGAAGCTCAGGGCAGAACACTAATAAAACCAAACTTATTGGCACTAAAATGACTAACTTAAAAGTGTAATGAACAGACTGTTTGCCTTGCTTTTATTTTTAAAATGTTTTTTCTTCATCCTGGTGATTATTTGTTACAGGAAATGTAAAGCTGGCAAACATATGTTAAACCTTTTTATCTTTCATTAAATGATATGCCAATTCACCTTGGATCCATGTTTTTGGACTGTGGGAGGAAACCAGAGAAATGGAGGCAACCCACACAAACATGGGGAGGACATGGAAACACCACCCATTCGAACCTGGATTACCAGCACTGAGAGGTGAACATGCTGAACACTAAAAAACATAGGAAATAAATAAATGAAAATATAAATAAACTAAATTAAAAATAACAAAATATAGTCATAAATAATAAATAAAATAGTAATGAAATTTTAACTTTAACATTAAATATAGTTTGTAATTTAAATGTATAAAGGAACAAAATGTATCATTTAAATAAAATACTTTAGGCTACCAATTTAAATAACAGTCAACCTGTATCATCATAGCATGTGTTCTGATAAATCAAATTTAATAAACAAATAAAAACAGAAGTAGTTTGAAAACAGCAGTCCACTTACATTATTTAATAATGTAATATTCCAAAATCCCTCAGAGCTTAATATTTTTGTATAAAACAGAAATCTGAAGCCCTGACTGGTTTGTCGATGATGATGATGATGATGATGATGATGATGATGAAGCAATAGCAGTGGTATTAACTGTGTGTCTATACATTCTGAAATACTGTAATGTGTCATTAACATAATGAAACTCATATGAAGTGTGTTCCTTGCCATCAACACATTGTGGACTTTCTGATATGTACAATGTGTGTGGAAATCTTCTATAGGGCAAATGTCTAGTTTGCCACTCAGTTTGCCTCTGCACTTCATTTTCTTTCGCAGCCAACCATGCTACTCTCCATAATTAAAATGTCTTCTGATTCTTTATATAGATCTTATCAAACATGACATCCATGCAAATCTGTAGAAACGAGGTCCTTAGAAAACTATTAACAATGATGGTTTCTGAAGTTACAAAAAAAGAAAACATAGTAAATGGGAACACTTCTGTACACTTCATTACAATACACTTCAAAACTGTCTGGTTTTGTCATTTTGTTCAGACACTTGTACAGTTGGGAATCTCTCTTGTGCTTTCACAGGCATTCATCATTCCACCTGGGTACAAAGAAGGAGTTTTGTTAGTTGATAAGTCAAGACAGCCAAATATCTTTTTAAAAGCACCAAATAAACACACTTGCCCTAAGGGTTAGTTTTGATTTTTCAGCCAAAGGACACAGCACTGTACAGCACAATGTTACTGTTTGCTTTTAGAGCTTTGAGACCATGACAGAACTTTCAAGTGATCATATATGTTTTCTTTAGAAAACTGAAAAATAATGACTATGCTCTAAAATGTTGAGGTCTCTAGTTTTGAATGGACTGCACTAAAATATCCCCAAAGATATTTTAAGCTAAAACAATGGTGCAAAAATTTTGGAAGCAGTTATTGGTTTTCTATTGGTTATCTTATTAAAATGTCCGCTTATTCCTCCAGTTCAGACACTGGCAGTTAAACCCAGGATAGTGTGCCAGTCCATCACTGGGCACGCACACACACACACACACACACACACACACACACACACACACACACACACACACACACACACACACACACACACACACACACACACACCAGGAAACAGGGATTTAAATCTGGATCTCCAGCACTGAGAGGCGGACGTGCTCGCTACGAGGCGTAGTGCTGTCCCTGATTTATAACTTGTAAAATGAAAATGTAAAACTCTTACAGTTTTTTACTCTTTACCCTTTCATATAACTCCGCTCTATGTCCTTTCTGGTTATCTAACCAAACACTGCCAAAATTAAGAACCATGGCTTTCACTGTTGTAGAGTAGTAACTGTAACAATGGTTGCAATTCAACTACATAGCACACATTATGGTGAAAAAAATAATATAGACATTCAGTCATTTCAAGTAATTGTGGCTTTCATCAAAAAGCTCAGAGAACACAATTGAACTAATCACAAACAATAGTTGGTGATTTTTTGGTAGGTTTACTCCTCAAAAATTTACCTTTCTTACATTTGGCTACATCCACTTATTTCCAGATTTGTGGTTTTGGGGCATCAATTACCAAACTTTAGCTAGTTGAATAAAATAATGTTTTAAATAGTTTTACTCACGTTTAACACGGACTTCTAAATCCTTCTCCATAATCTCTTTAGGGCTGGAGAACTCACTAAGTTTAATTTTGGGTGTCGTGTCATTCTGATTCACTGTTCCAATCATTTCTTGCTCTTTTTCATGGTTCACCTCAGCATATATATTAATCCATGGGATTTTTCTAAAAACAAAAAAGAATATAGAAGAAAATACAATAACTTTCATCACATATTAAATATAATTTTATGACACAGTCGCTATCTACAGAATGAAAAACGTCATATAGTCCTGTACTAATAAAGCAATATATATGTTATAGATTTCAGATTATCTATTGCTTAATAAAACATGTCTGGTCGGTTTACCATTTTCGAATTATTATAAATATTTTACATAATATATTGATTTTTTCTACTGCCTTATATATAAAAAACACATTACAGTCAATTTTGTGTTATTGAACCACACAAACAGGTTTACTGTTAAATTATGGCTGTTAAATCAGTGACACTAGTATTTATGCCTCATGTTGGTTTATAAACTTTTTTTTTAAACAAATCCCCCAAGTCCTCATTAATACACATTTTCACATCTTATCACCCACAAGTAATCAGATTGTAATTTCAGAAACATTAACTTGTCCCCATATACATTTTATGATTGTATATGTAACACATTGCAATTTAAATAAAATCTTTAAATTTGATTTAAATTGCTCTTAATTTTGCTATTTAATTGCTTTGCTCTGTCAAGTGTGACATTTCAATAAATACAAATCTTTTTCACATTAATGGAAAAACATTTCTATCTATTATTGATGATTGCTTCAGACTTATTTTGACATGCTACCACATGAATAATTTTTAACTAAATAATTTAAATGGTTTCTAGATGTGAACCAGAAAACAGAAACCTCAAAATGTGTTTAAAATGATATTTCTATACTATTTTCTGAGTGACAGAATTTTGGGTGCAACACTGTCCCATGTATTTACAAATGTCTGTCTTTAAGGAGCTTGGGGATTCTATATATGTATGTATTTGGATGTGTTCTTTGTGAACTCTGATTGATTTCAACAACAGTACATTCTAAAATAAATATTGCCTTATCTTAATTGTGTTAGTATATTAATGCTTGGTTATGATGGCCTGATGCTGGATATTGAAGGTTTGGCTCTGAAACCCTAAAACAACTGTTATCAAGCAGCTGTTGAAAATAAGGGGTGTATGTTGACTAAGTAAATAAACTTAGTAAGAATACCTGAATAATTAAAACACAAAACAATGTGCATATTTAATACACAAAATGTCTGACCCAATATAAATTACATTTTGCCTTTTACCAAGAAGTTATTATGTGCTTAGCATCAAGTTACGTTTAAATAAAAAGTACTTACCTCTTAAATTTGTAGATAAGAAAAACAGCTAAGCCAAGAAACACCACTGACAGGAGCATTAACATGGCTGAACTGCTGTGTCTAGGAATGGAGTCAACCAGTGGAGCTGAAAGAAGGGTGTAGGATTGAAGAGAGACTCATTATGTTAAGTTTGGCCTTTTAATACACATATTTTGTTGTTTTTTTATTTATTAAAAGACTTAAAAATTGTCTTTTAATGAACCTATTGGTTCATTTCTATAGGCATGAAATGTACAGTTTTTCAAATTACACATTTAGCATACTGTAATCATAATAAGAAGAACTTTTTCCGCATATTTTATTTTCTGTACACTTCTGTCCATATCTCCACCTGTTCATTTCTTAGAATCAATGGGGCTACGACTTACTTGTCTCCAGCTCGCAAAATCCCAAAGGCAATGTTTCTGCATCAAGAGATTCAATGAATCTTTGCCATCAAGACTCAGCTAAATTTTCTCCAGCCGGCTGGCTTTTTGAAAGACAGCCCCATGATGCTGTTGACCTTTTCCTGAGCAGCTTGAAGGCTTTTTGGACCTTTCAAAATTTTAAATCTGAAGGAAATGCAGTGCGTATGGCCACTCAAATAGCCACTGTGACACAGTAAATGCACAAGACTATATGTCCTACAGTGAGGAGAGGTCAGGTAGATAGTCATGATTCAGCAGTTACAGCAAGGCATTTGCGGATGGCCTTTTTTAATTCTCTGCATATGCATGTGTTTTCTCTGAAAGCTTCATCACAAATGGTCCAATGTGTTTTGTCTGTGATAGATTGGCAACCTCACAGTGTTTATGCATTATACTCAATGAGCTTCTGGGAAAGCCTCAGTTCAAATGGTTAATACATATGGTCAGTTCGTACCATACATTTAAATGTCACAGAAAAAAAAAACAATCAAATTAACTAAAAATTAAAAGAAAGAGATAAAAAAGAAGTAGAAAGAAAATAAAATGTACTTTTATTAATAATACATAATAAACAATGAAAACAACACAATAATCTTACCTAAAGTTAATTGTGTTATATAAACAACAACTCCAGATCCAGGTTTTAGCTCAAATTCCACAAGGTTCTGGTTCATTGCACTTACAAGGATTTCTGAAATCTGTAAAGAAGACAAAAAATCTAACAGGTATTCTCAAATAGTCAAACATAAAATACATAAAATAATATAAAAAATATACAGATTTTGTAAGAGAATACTCAAAAGGCTAACATAAGCAAAATGAAACTGCTGGGATCTGAACCTTGAATATATGGTTTATTTCTCCAGTATCATGATTGCTCAGAGAATGCTGCTGATATATTTCACAAGGGTGTTTTTCATGACTTTTACAATAAAGAATTAATCATCATATATTCTGTATTCTTAAAAACAATTCTTACATGCTCTAAATCCTCCTCATTTCCTTTCTTGCCTTCTGTGTGGTTCTTTTTGGGAAGTAAAAAAAGTTCTGCAGTTGTTGGAATTCCAGGAAAAACTGCAACAAGAAGCTGCTCATCAGGAATATCAGCAACCTGCATGAAATCGAAGAAACCATAAGTGTTTTTAGTTTAAGAAGACAATAAACATATTATTTTATAAATAAAGAATTTTGAAAAAAAAAGGGAAAATGATTTAGCTTAAAAACTTTACTTTACCTATTTATTTTTTCACCAGGGATATTTTTGCATCCCACTAAAAATACAAGTTTTACCTCAGGTAATTATTTATATTATGGTAATTTAAAGTCAGAAATAAAGAATTTTGCTCATCCAAAAAACTGCCCAATTAGCCACCATCTGCCTGAACCACTCCAGGACTGATTCCCTCTTTTTGTTTTATTTTCTTTGAAGAGTTTTTTATTTATGTATTTATTGACATGGTAGGCAATGTACTTTAGTACAAAGTATTCATAGCCATTGGCCCCTAAACAGAGCATTTGTGTAATTTCTGTTGTATGGGTATTCCTGTCAGCTGGCAGTATTTGGTGCTTACGTGCAGCTTACAGCATAAGCCTTTTTACCGAAAGTGGTTAAGATGTCCAGGTTTGAATCCCGATCTTGGTGAAGTTCTCCACATGTTCGCATGGGTTTTTTTCTCCAGGTTCTGGACACAAGGGGAATTTGGATGCTCTAAATTTTCCCTTACTAAAGTGCACACTATATAGTGTTTGTGTGTCTGTGTCTATATATATATATATATAATATCTATATATATAAGTGTGTGCCCAGTGATGGATTGGTGCACTCTCATGGGTGTACCTGCTCAGCGCCTAAAACGTTCTGCCCTAGATGTGCATGGGGAACCCTTAACCCCAAGACCTTAGTAGAGGATTAAGCAGAGTATTATTATATATTATTATATATATTTATATATAATTATATATTGTATATTATTATTATTATTATTATTATTATTGGCGGCACGGTGGCTTAGTGGTTAGCACCTTCGCCTCTCAAAACTAGGGATTCCCGGTTCGAATCCCCATCTGGGTGGAGTTTCCATGTTCTCCCCGTGTCCGCGTGGGTTTCATCCGGGTTCTCCGGTTTCCTCCCACAGTCCAAAAACATGGATCAAGTCAATTGAATTCTCCAAATTGCCCCATATAGAGTGTGTTTGTGTGCATGTCTGTGTGAGTGAGTGTGTCCCAAGCAATAGATTGGCGCCCTGTCCTGGGTGTATCTGCCCAGCGCCCGAAACGTTCTCCCGAGGATGGGCATGGGGAACCCCCCCTGCGACCCAAATATAGGATGAAGTGGAAATAATGGATGGATGGATTATTATTATTATTATTATGAACATTGTCTTCTTTTATTTAGTGTATTTTCTGTCTCATACATTCTTTAATACAAATCTTTTTCATTCTCTGTCTATTACACCCTAGTGTTAGTGATTACCCTGATAACATAATGACAAGTTGAGAAACCCATGAACCTTTTCCCTGCGGCATTAAACAGCATATTTAATGGTTTTGATTATGGCTTGATGTCCTTCTCTGTCTCTTTCTGATATCTTTAGAGGTTTAATGGTGCCATTGTGATAAAAAGTAGTTTGACCCCTGAGGCAGAATTGATCTGAGTCAGAATGTGATAGGAGGGAGCTGAAAAAGAAAAGAAAGTAAACAACCACCTTTGTATATAAGTAGAAAAACAACTTTGAACTAGAAATAAAATAATAATCCCCTCATGAGGCTTATGCCTTAGTCTTTCTCTTAGAAGTGAAAGGCAAAGACGGTCTTTAAAAAAAGGAATGACAAGTGTAATTTTGTCAACAAAGAACTATTTCTATTCAAAATATTCATCAGCTACAACAGACCCGACTAAAGGTTATAACAGAATACACATACCCTTAAAATAGAGAATTTGTAAACTATTTCTTTAAACTATTTAATTTACTTTTTAATTAACTTTTAATCCAAACTGATAAAATGACTATAAAATAAAATTAATATAAAACTCAACTCATTTCAATATCTACAATAGCATCGCATACTAGGGACATCCCCATGCCAATCAAGAGAATGTTTCAGGTGCTGGGCAGATACAGTAAGTAAAGATTAAAACATATTGTTAGATGTGCTTTAAGGTTAATGAATGCAGATTTCCCAGTTTTTTTTGTTTGTTTTTTTTTACCTCAGGTCATTTGTATAATGATTGTTTTTATTTGTCTGGTATTTTTTAATCGCACATAAGACCACTTAAAGTACTTAACTAAATTCTTCTACTTATGCAATACATTCCTGATGTCTTTTTGCCATGCATCTATCTTTTTTGTTAACCTTATGCTCTCCTTATAGCATAAATCGAGCTCCAAAACGATTAGAGTGCTGCAGTTGACATTTGCATTAACTACAGATGCTGCTTAAGATTTATGTCATGCAAGAGTTCTTTTCATTATCGGGAAATTATGCATTTGTAATCATCTGCCTGTCTTTGCAATGAAGCAGTTTTCTACATACTTGTAATAATAAATTAGTCCTTAACCAACAGCATGCACTTATGTGTGCATGTTACCGTGAGGGAAGGATAGAGAATAAGAGAGAGTAAGAAAGAGAGCTAGAGAGAGATTCTATCAGATGAATAGGTGAATTTGGAAAAAGTTAAATACAGTAAAGGAATGAAAAGAAATGTGAGATCTTCAGATAAAAATAGATTCTGTGTTTAATAGTGTTACGATGATGTGACTTGAGAAGATATAATAAAGGAACACTCACTTGCAGAACAGATTTTTTAATTACTTTGCCTACATCATGCCTCCACTCAGGAATGTCAGGGTTGGCCTCATCCAGATTTGGAGAAAAAGATAAAAGCAAAGATTTGAAGAATTCTGTTACAGAGAGAAATGTCAGATTTATTTCATTCAGTTTTACCAAATATATTCTCCACATAAAAGCACATTATAGTAATAGTTAGAATGTGATCACAAAATTAAACATATATCTATGGAAAACCGGGTTTAAAATAACTGAAATAACTAAAATAATATATGTTTTTGTGTATATATACTGTAATCAGACTTTAGAATCAACCACAATGGCACCAGCAGTAAAAAAAAAAAATTTGGTTGACAAAACTAAGTGCAGGCTGTGCATATAACCCAAAAGAAGATTTTAAAGTTTTCAGAAACATAAATGTCATATTATATTTATTGTGGTGCAGTATATAGTCCTTGGTTAATATATTTTTTTTTTAAAAATAAACAATTGATCAAATTGATAACAGACTTGGTCCTGAATTAAGAAAGAAAGAAAAACCTCAATTACCTTGTACAACAATGCTTTTGACATCTTGCAGTATGGAGTTACCAGACAAGACCTGTACTGTAACTGTATATGTCCCCTCCACTGTAAATACGTAAGATAAACTGCCCTCCAAAGTTATCACCGGCTACAAAATAAAAAAAATATAAATAAGGGCTCTAACTTTATCCTGTTAGATGAAAATATAGATTAAATATAAGATTCATGTATCAAAATATGAAGAAAACAATGTTATGTAACTAAAATGACAAATGAGAAATGAAAAATAAAATGTAGTCTAATGTCTCTAAGGATTTATGTCCTGCAAAGTGAGTTAGAACATATTCAATTAAGAGGGCTGCTCAAACCTCTGTGTTGTTCCCCAGCCACCAAAAGTAGGTGAGAGTTCGAGAATGAGAAGGCCACACCACTGCAGTCAAGTTCACTTCCTTGTTCTTACTGACCACAAATGGAGATATCACCTGCACATGCTCAACAGGACCTAAATCAAATAAGCATTTAAAAAAATGGATATGATTCTTTTTATGCACACTACTGCATCCAATGCTTTTTTTGCCCATATCATAGCGATTAAATCAAGAATGAACACAAAGACCCGAAGAGGAACCATACTGTAGGTCCAGTCAAGAAATACAGAAATCCAAATCTTGTAAATCTTGTACAGAAATCCAAATCTTTTAACTATATTCATTCTGTGGAGAAAGGTTGATATGAACATTTACTGAATATCACATTCAGTAAGTAGAAAAGTGCAATTTATCTATGTACATTATTAAACTGGGGTAGAACCTTGACATACAAACTCACATTTGAATTTGGGCAAGAATTAAAGACTGCTTTTGAGTTTACTGATTAAAATATTATAACTTTACACAAAAACCTTAAGGAAACATATACAAGCATTTAATAAATGAATAATAACAACGAGAATGTAAGGATTAAAAGTATCCTTGAAAAATTCTGATGTCTGAAATCTGTTGATCTAGTTATTATGTTAAAAGGCTAGGTCTTTGTTTTAGTGTGACTGTGTAAAATTGAAGTCAGAAAAAAATCTGACGCAGACACTCAATTTCAATTCCTGATTGTGAATATTTTAATGATTTGTTCTCTTTAAGATGTCATTCACCAACTCATTTTACCACTTACTAAGAAAGCAACAAGGCTTTCTGAATAAACCGGAGCACATTTGTCTCGTGTACATAAACAGCCTTGTGATCTGTCTCCTGGCATTTTAGCATAGACAAAGGTTCACCCTGAAACTGAATTAAAATGTCTGTTATTGATTTTAACACAGCCAATTCAAGTTGAATCCATGTTTTTAGGCTGTGGGAGGAAATCGGAGAACTTTAAGAAACCTATGTGGACACAGGGAGAACACGGAAGCTCCACCCAGATCGGGTGAAGTCCTAAATAAAATGAAATATATAATGTGCATGTAGCATTTGAGCTTCAATGGTCAATAACATGTTCAATCAGAGTAATTTTCATCTATTTACCAAGTGACAAAGGGCCATTTTTTCAAAATATAAAAGTTTGGATATTTCATTATAAAAATAACATATAAATACAAATACTCCCTTGAATCCCATACATATAAAAGAAGCAAAAAGGTTCTAATTACTAGTGTATAGTGTACTGTGTGTGTGTGTGTGTGTTACTCACATGTAACATGTAGATACAGGGAGTTGGTGTCTGCTCCTAGACTGTTCTCAGCAACAGCAGTGACTCGAAAGATTCCAGTGCTTCGATAGACATGTCTGATCCCCTCCTCCGTCCAACTGAGGTTGGAGTAGGACACTGCAGTACCATCCCCAAAGTCCAACTGTATATTTGTTCTCAGCGAATCCCCCTGTGAACCATGCAAAAAGTGTTTAATCTACCACTGCATAAAAGTTTTGCCATTTTGTAAGGCTTATGTTAGCGGTCCTTAGTCCCAGTGTGCATGTTTGCCCTTATTCGGCTCATCCGGTACTCAATTGTGCAGAAACAAGAAAAGGGAATTTAAAACCATATGGAGGAGACATGAGGGACTTCAGACTTAACAACAAATAAGAAGCCATGCTCTTACTAGAGGGCTATCAAACCTCAATATATTTCCCCGGTCCACAGAGAGTGCAGAGTCGCTTTTGCTGTGATTGCTATTGTTTTGATTGTTCTTGACTTGTTTTTTCTTACACCATCATTGACTGCATTTTAGCATTTAGGTATCTTATCATAAATGTTTAATACATAATGAAATTACTAATCTTAACGGGATCATTATTGTCATTATTACTGCAGTGAAGATCATATGGAAAACTCTTCTTCCAGAGTAGTCTTGGTTGTCAGGCTTTTCAGTGGTTTAATATGTAGGGAAAAAAGAAACAACTATTACCTTAGTTCATTTATGATATATTTATTTATTTTAGTCTATATTTAATAAATTAATAAAGTATAGTAATGTTTTTGAAGTTGAGGTTTTATTGAATTTTCTCTGTAATTGTAAAGGGTTTTTAAATGGGTGCTGGGCAGAACGGTTATCACATCAGCACTTCAGAACTGGAGAGCCAGGTTCGAATCCCAATCTGGGTGGAGTTTCCATTTTCTCGTGTCGTGTCGTGTCCATTTGGGATTTATCGCACAGTCCAAAACATGGATTTAAGGTGAACTGGCTGCTCTAAATTGCCTCTATATAAATATAAAGTGTTTGTGTCTATGTGATGTGTGCACAGTGATGGATTGGCGCCATGTTGAGGCAAAGATGTTTTATGTCCTGTATATTGTCCTAGCGTTTTATGTCCATATATTAAATAGTTCAACAGACCCAACTTAAAAGCTTATAGAAAGTTTCTTGATAAACTTGTAAAACGAGCTACAACTTTAAATAAAATATGGCAGTTTGTTGACCCATTAATATATAAAATAAGACCTTCTGCACCTCAGATTTTGATCCAACCTGTGGATTTCTTAAAGCAGACTTTTAAAATTCATTAAATGAAAATTAATTCATGTTTTTTTAAATATTTTTATTTAATATAAACTACAAAGTTTAATTAATTACTTAACTGAAGCTTTCTACTGAATCCAGTAAGGCACAGAATATCAGAAATTCACTGAGCTGAGTATTACTGCCAGTAGCTGGAAGGCAGAGCTGAAGTAACAATTATATCTGCATTTTATAAGTGTATGATATGAAATAATAAAACTATTTCCCAGAATTACCATGGAGGACAATTAACACATCTTGTGGGTGCAGGTAAAAAAGCTATTGTCAGCCATCAAATCATGCCACAGACATATTCAAGGTGAGTAAGTAAGAAGCAGGGCATTTAAGACACAACTAAAAAAAAACATCCATTTCTGTGCAGACAGTTCCTGCTGACAACCCACGCATAACAACAAATCAAACCTTACACAAATGCTGAAATTCTACCAGTCAGCTCTCTCTGTGTGTACATGAGTGTACAATGTGATAGTAAGTGTAAGGAGGATCACTGCCAGCTCCTTTTTCTGCAAGCCCATTCCCGTTTTACTCACACTCCTTTGGGTGTTACATCTGGCACCCTGCGTGTGTATCATGCCTCGCTTCAGAAGGCGTTGAAGATTGCAGCTGCCACCTCTTCCACATGTGTGTGTGTGCTTTTGTGCAACTACTCGAGGAAGACATTGTGTGTGATCCTCCCAAATCCGTGGTTATCCTTCCCAAACACTCTCTGCTGTCTGTCCCACTGCGATGCAAAGCGGCTGGGATATTAATTTACGCCACTGCATCAGTGAGCAGTTGCACACAAAGTTAGACTGTAAGACAAAGCCTCTTATGTGTTCCTGCAGGTTTGCTTCCAGGTGTCACAGAGTGTGGAAACAGCCCCTGTGATTTTGTGCACCAATTTTCTTGGATCATTTTACATTGGTTTGCCCAGTTTAGCTTCTTAGATCAGAAGATAAAGAGAGGACAACGCACCTGCGATGCACACATGAATGCATATTAGGCCTACCAGGCACACAAAAAATAAAAAAAATAATTAACCTGCTAATATAACATTTTGGTTATTTTACTTGAGTTTAATTGTGGGCGGCACAGTGGTGTAGTGGATAGAATGTCCGCCTCGAATCCTGATCAGGGTGTAGTTCTCCCCATGTCTGGGCTGGTATTTTCTGGGTTCTCCAGTTTCCTCCAACAGTCCAAAAACATGGATTTAAGGTGAATTAGATGCGCTTAATATATAGTCCTGTGTGTGTGTCTGTCTGAGTGTGTGGGTGCTCAGCGATAGACTGGTGTCTTGTTCTGGGTGTATCTGCCCAGCACCTAAAACGTTCTCTCCCTGGACTCATCTTTCCAATGTTTCTCTTAAGACAAGGTCTGAATCTGGTGCTTTGTTAAAATCATGACCAGGCTTTCATCTGCCATGTGTTGTACCTAGCACATATTAAATATTTACAGCCACCCGCATTTCCCAACAACGACAGTCACCGTGCTTCATGAATATAAATTAAAGGCAAATATGTTGGGAAGTTTGTCAAGTCATTGTTTTCTCACTACAAAAAAAACTTCCTTTATTTACAGCCTTTTCCTCTCTTACATTAATGTATCTTAATTCCATTTCCTCATTTTGCCTTTATCCATAATGTGCAACCCTGCCACACTAAAAGCCCTAAGGAGAGCACTTAGGTACCACCCATGTGCTTGTGGCACTTGTGTGCATGTGTGTGGACTCAGTGGGCTTGCTGTGGGTACATCACACCATATGCATAAGGCTTGACTTCTGCCTTTCTCCTTGATGTTGCAGATGGGAGGAAGCAAGAATATTCCCAAACCTGATTAAAACTGGTTTCGTTTACACCTTTGATTTACTGAAGTACAGCATCTGGAGGAAAACTTGAGAACACCTGAAAAAATGTACTGTTTTTGTACATTTCACAAGGTATGGGGTGTTTTGAAACTGAGTAACTCTGCTTTTCAATTGTTAAAAAACAGAAAGTTAAAATCATCTTTCAATCTTAATAATACATACTACTACTAATAATAAAATCAAAGTCATTAGAATGTCTGCCTCTCAGTAGTGAGGATCCAGGTCTGAATCCCAATCTGGGTGTTCTTAACGTTGTCTCCGGGTTAATCCGGTTTTCTACTATAGACTAAAAACATGGCAATAAGGTCAATTGGCTGCTCTAATTTGCCCCTATATAGTGTGTGTGTGAATGTGTGGGTAATAGATAGAGCGCTAGATTGGCACCCTCTCCTGGGTGAATCTGCCAAGCATAGGATTAAAAGAAAGATAATGAAATGGGAAATATGATACTTACCTCTTCAAGATAAACCATAAATGTGACGTTAGTGCCCATTTTAGCTGTGAATTTGTTGTCTTGGGTTGTCAGACGTAGTCCACGCGGTGGTTTGTTAGGGCACTGTTGCTTTCTTGCGGTATATATTTCCTTTACACCTTTAGTGCAGTTGTTTGCTGCAACTTTGCGATATCTGGAAATCACAAATATCAGCTGTGACTGTAATTTTCAGCAGCATGACAGCCATTAGTGTTTAGATTGAATTTATATTTGTTCATACAGTTTATTAAATGCCATATTAATAAATATTACTAAATACTGTGTGCATTAGACATACCCTGTACTGTTTAGGTAGTTCTGGCCATGGCTGCAACTCCGTGATACAGTTGCTGGATTAAACCAGAATGCAGGCAGACAGTTACCCTCTCCCCTCCTCTCAAAGCCATAATCACTGCAACACACACACACACACTACATTATATTCACAGTTTATTAGTGAACTGTAACTATATTTATTGCTCCATTGTCTTATTTTCTCCATCATACAGATTACAGTCTGGAATTGTGGAACTACAAAGTCCATCTTTACAGTAAATGAAACTAATAACATGGACAATAAGTGTGTCCAAACTTTTGACTCAAACTATACTTGTTATGATTTACCACACTATTGATATCACATAATTTGGAAATTGATTGCTATTTAAAGCAGATATGGACAAAATACATATAATAATAATAAAATAAAATAAAATAAAATAAAAAAGTATCAAACTATAAAAGAAACCATTGAAATTACTCTCATTTGCGTCTATAACACAATTACTGTTTCACATTTCACATTATTTCAAATTAGTTTAACATATTTGGACCAACTTAAACAGAAATACGAACAAAAATCATAGGAAGAGATGTACTTCCGTGAGAACGCAATGGATTCTCATTAAACCACTGCAGCTTGACCTTGCACAGACAGAATTAACATTAAAAATGCCTGTCTTCTGAAGATAAAAAACAACACAACAGCATGAAATTTGCATAGAAATTAAATCTGTTTGGTGGCTCATCTTCACACTTTGTCACAGATGTTGCCAAGTCATGTCATGCAAAAACACACTGTAAGGAAATTATACTGAAACGCATGTTTCTGCCTGAAACAAAAAGTGGCAATCGGAAGAGTTTGGTAAACTAATCAAACTACGCCGTCATAACTTTTGTGATTATCATCCAATATGTCATACTTAGAAATGCACTGTTTGGACAAATAGTATGGGGACACATATAACACATATAACAGCTACAGAAATCTTTGTGAAATCCCATTATACCCCAACAATGTAGATCTAACAGCTGTAAATCTCAAGAGTGTGGAATATTTAAAAAAAAAATAATAAAAAATTTAAACAGAATTCGTGAGGTCAAATCACTGATCATTTTAATTTATACCAAATTTTTTCAATCAAGTTGATGACAGGGTTCTATGCAAGCCAAACCTACCAATACATGTATTTATGGTCCTTGCTTTGTGTACCAGGACATAGCAATGCAACAGAAATGGCACAATGGAAGCATACAAATAAACAATGAATGGCTAAATGACTGAAAACCAACAAATACAAATATTAAGAAGTGTATTTAATACATAATGATTTTATTCAGTTGTACTTCAATCAGAGGTAAAATGCAAACCATACAACATCATATAGGGGCTCACTTACCATTCAAAGTCATGAGCTCTGCAGATACAGGGTTCAGCTGACAAGATCCTGGAGAAATCCTTTCCCATCATGCAGTAATTGCCTGGTCGCCGCTTGATGAAGATCTGCTTTTGGCCCATCACGCATGGTTCACCCTAAAATACAGAAGAGCAAGTCAAGAATAGATAATAATCATTTTTTAGAAGAAATAATACTAGGCCATTAGAGTTGATTACTGCAGCTCCACTTGAAGCTCACAATTCACAGTCTGATATGTCAATCACATATTTGGAACAGGTTGACCCGTTTTCTGCTCCTCACATGCAAAACACTAAGCTACTGTGCTGCCCTATAAACATATGTATGTAGGAAGAGAAGAGAGGGTGTAGGTAAGAGGTGAGAGTGGCAGCTAAAGACCCACCATTGACACATGGTGATTGATCACAAAGGTGGACCCCTGATTTGTCCAAACCTGATCATATCGGTGGTATTTCAGACCAAACATCTAAAACACTGTTACTGTTGTGGAAGATGGTTGTCTGCCTGTCTGGCATATTGGTCAGAGTTACTGCATTAACGAATATTACAGAGTATTTAAACCTGCCGCTCTGCTAAAAATGGCTGCTGGATAACCTCAAAGCATGGAATGCAAGAAAGTGACCCAAGATTAATAAGTTTAATATCCTTAAGTGGCCAAATTAAAGCCTTGACCTAAATACAATGTGGACGGGCAACAGTATTTCACTGAGGAATCTTTTGACCCCCAAAAAATGGTATCAGGAAGGATAGGCTAATGCCCCAATTAAGATATAAAAGAAATGATAACCGGGATGGCACGGTGGCTTAGTAGTTAGCATGTCCGCCTCTCAGCACCAGGGATTCCTGGTTCAAATCCCCATCTGGGTGGAGTTTCCATGTTCTCCCAGTGTCCACGTGGGTTTCCTCCAGGTTCTCCGGTTTCCTCCCACAGTCCAAAAACATGGATGACGTAAATTGAGTTCTCCAAATTGCCCCATATAGAGTGTGTCTGGGTGTGTGTGTGAGTGTGTGCCCAGTGATAGATTGGCGCCCTGTCCTGGGTGTATCTGCCCAGTGCCCGAAATGTTCTCCCGTGGACGCTAATATAGGATAAAGTGGAAGATAATGGATGGAAGAAATGTTAACCTTTTTTTAAAATAACTACAATTTATCATTTCCAGCATATTCAACCATATACATAAGGCTGTAATTTAGTGTGGTTTTGCATTTTGGGATAAAAAAAAAAATTATAAAAAAAAAAAAAAATTATATAATAATATATATTATATAATATAATATAGATAATAATATAATAGAGTAATACAATTTACTTACCACATGTGTTTTATTTGTTAAACACACATTGTAAAGTAAATAGTAATAATGTAAAATAAAATAATATTTGAGTTACTAAGCAGTATCTTCTATTTAAGTAGATATCTTTAAAAACTTTACCTGATTGTGCAAGTGCCATGTGTGGTAGTCCCCTTCAGTGCAGTGTTTGGTAAACAAGGACTTGTACTCAATTTTAATAAGCTGCCATTCTGAACGATCGCTGTGTCCAAAAAATCTACAATTGCAAAAAATATATATATATATATATATAAAATTAAATTAAAATAATTAATTTATTTAGATTACTTTATTTATCTACATAGATAGATATATTATTGTCAAGTAAAATAGTTTAGAACATTTATTTATAAATAATATCAATACTACTGTCTCGTCAGGACAATGCCTTGTCAGCATGCTTATTTGTGACACAGTAAAAAAAAGAAGAATAAAGCAGATAAAACACTCACGTCAATATCTGGTTCTCTGTTCCAGGTTCAACCAGAACACCATCCACGAACAAAGGCATTGCTGAAAAACTATAACGAGTCCACTGTCGTCCTTCATCGAAACTGATCCTGAAAGAAACAATTAAAATTTGAAAAAAAATTTTATCAAATATTTTTTTCTACATCTTATCAGTTTTCAGATGCTTTTATCCAAATCGACTTACAAGTAGGGTGGCACGGTGGTTTAGTGGTTAGTACGTTCGCCTCTCAGCACTAGGGATTCCCAGTTTCAAATCCTAATCTGGTTGGAGTTTCCATGTTCACCGTGCCCGCATGGGTTTCCTCCGGGTTCTCCGGTTTCCTCCCACAGTCCAAAAACATGGATCAAGGTAAAGTGAATGCTCCAAATTGCCCCATATAGAGTGTGTTTGTGTGTGTGTGTCTGTGTGAGTGAGTGTGTGCCCAGTGATAGATTCGCACCCTGTCCTGGGTGTATCTGCCCAGCACCCGAAATGTTCTTCTCTGAATTGAATTCCCCCCCCACATAATATTAATATAATATTATGATATTAATATGTTAATAATAATATTAATATGTTAATATTGTTAATAATGTTTATGTAATTGTTGCTTTTATAGTTATTCAACATAGTTAATTCCATTATTATTTACATAGTAATTTTTAAATCGATTGGGTAAAGTGGATTTCAAAATGTGGGTATGGTATATTGAAATGAGTGTGTGTATGGTATATTGAAATGAATTTTATTTTGTTTAAATATTACCCTAAAAAGAGAGACACTTTTACTACTGTTACTACTGAAAACAGTTGAAGACAAGCAGCATTCAGTACCATGGATGATTCAAATCGCTACTAGAGGTACAAGTGTACAAACATCTAGAAATGCATGATGTGTATATTTACCTTGCAGGAAATATTTTTATAAAAGCACAAAAAGTGGTGTTAGATGAAAGTGGTTTTACAAAAACTGGTATAGGTGTAATCAGATAGGTGTAAAAATAAAAATGGGTTCAGAAAAAGGTGAAAAATAAAGGTAATTTGATAGAACAAAATCAAAACAGCTGGAGTTCTCACTTTGCAACTGTAAAAACATCCAAAAAAAGAAAAATAAATAAATAAAAATAACAGAGAACTTTGCAACCTTGACAGCTTTTTAGTTCTACCTCAGGTGTTAACAGATGAGTAGTGCATCTGTGACAAGGTTTAACAGCAGCGGGGCTGTGGAATGACACTAAAGTTCCCTTACTACTTTAAAACCTACAGACTGAAAGCATCAGTGGGAAACATGGTTTGACACATTTCACTTACTGGCCAGGATGTGGCTCAAAATCATAGTACCAGGGAAAGAGACAATTGCTTTTAACACGTTTGGCTGGGAATCACTAGCTCGCTTCACTTGCTCTAAAGAAACAGAATTGAGGATTGTACACTTCAACAATCCTACAGCTTTAGGCACTAAAGGAAGGAAAGTAAGGGGACTTCAAATGGTATAAGGCTTTAGCCACAGCATTCTGATTTGAAAAGCATGGCAACTACAGGGGATAAAAGAAAAGCTTTATACACATTTACTTTAGAGAACATTTAGATTTCTTTTGTCCTGTTACTTGACTTCAATGTATTTTTGCTTTTACAATTTTTATTTTAAGAATCAAAACTTATCAAACAAGCACAAAGAATGTTCCACAAATAAAGATATCACTTAAACACCTGATCAGAAATACCAATCAGATTTAAGAGTTCTATTTCTTCTGTAGTTTTTGCTAGTTCTTTACATACCAGAAATGCCTTGTGGGAACTGCAGGCTGTTTGACTGCAAGAAGAGCTCCTCCTTTATCCAGAAACCAGACATTGTGCTCCTCGTCAAATATCTATGACAAATGTCAAAAAACAAACCTTAAAATATTGGATGCTTGGATGCAAAGTGAAATGTCACTGTGGGCCATAGAAATAAACACAATGTTTCGATCATTTATGGCTTTTACATGTATACCCAGTACTCAGCTTTTTTGATTAAGATAAAGCAAAATAATATACACTGTCTATGTACCAGTACTGAACCATATTTCTCAGATGTATAGCAATCATTCCCCTTATTTTAGTTTACATACACAGCCTTCTTGCTTAATTGTTTATTTTCTCCACTTATCATATAGTTTAACTTTATAGTTTTACAATTTCTACAATTTACTGAATTACTGTTTTCTTTGTTTTTTGTTTGTCCCCTGTTTGTTCTCCGTTCTCTATTGATCAGGACCATCACAGAACAGGTATAATTTGGGTGGTGTATTGTTTATTGTCAGTTCTGCAGGGGGTTTTAGTGCAGCAGTGCTGCTGTAGTTTCATTTTAAGTAAAATGTCATGAAAAGTTTAAGTCAACCTCAGTGACGCTGATGGAATGGGAATAATGCATTAACCAAATAATTCCTGCTCTGTGGTGTTACTATTGAAGTCCTAACGATTAGCAAAATAAAGGGGATGTACACAATATTAAGTAGTCCACAAAATTATGAACTACAGTCTGGAATTAAAGAACTACAAATTCCATTTTTACAGTAAATGGAACTGATAACACGTACAACCAATGGAATTTAAAGGAGTCTTTTAACTCCTTTAACTTTTAACTGGTACTGTATGTATAATGTCAAAATAAACATTTTGGAGTTTGATTTGTGGTAACATATAAAGTCTGCACACCTGTCTCCAGGTATTGCCAGCATCAGATGAAATGAACATGCCTGCTTTATTGTAAGAGAGCTCTGAACCAATATTACCTGAAAGGACAAAGAAGAAACATACAGTACAACATATTTTAATTATTAATAAATACCAAAAATAGTACAGAAAATAATATTAGAGGAAAAACCTACTATAATAAAAAAGTAAAACTATTTCACTACCAAAAAACAAGAAGCTTCTGTTCACCGTGGCTATAACTTTACTGTGCTTTTTTGTCCAATCAAGCCATGGGATTTAGCAGTCTGGCATTTACTTTTTCAGAAATTAATTGTAAAACATTTGCAAATGATAATGAAAAATATTTCAGTAGTGCACAGAAAGTGCACAATGTCTGATTTTGTATATAAATAAAAAACATCCTTTTTGCACAGTAATCTATTCACAGAACTATATTTTGTTTTAGGGTCTTTGGGCAACATGTTAGGACCTAGTTGTTTTTGAACACCACATCTCAGAACATCTAGGGCCCTATCTAACACCCTGGTAAAGCTCATTGCCACCTAGAGATCTAGAACAATCAATCTTAATTTGTTTTATAAAAAAGAAAGTTAATTTGCCATATTAGTTGACTTGATGTTTCATAATTATTTTATGATTGCTTTGGTCTTATTGCAAAGAAGGAGAACACTTTACAGTTACAAACAAAAAATAACATTCTCATGATTGAGTGCAGGTGTGCACAACATGGATTTCAGGTCTGACAGTACAGCTGTAGGATGTTAACAAAAACAATGAGCAATGATTAGTGATTAGGTGCTGAGCGGAAAATGAAATGACAGATGAAGAGTCAGAAAAAATACTGACAAATTTGATGGCAGAATACTTCTGTGAAGATTAAAAATAATTGCAGTTAAGTAAAGAGTAAGAAAAAAAAATGACTGGAAGAAATCTTGATAATTTATACCTGAAACACAAATATAATTTATTATATTTCTAAGTAGCAGTAAGTTTTCTACATTTGTATTAATAGTTATAAAATTAAAAGGGCAGTATTTAAAATGACACAAAAAGTATTTATAGCAAGATTTAATACCAACACCTCTTTTCCATGATTTATTTACAATAATGCACATCTCATAACTTATTGCTTTATTAAACATACAAATAATTACAAGACATTAAAGAAAACAGAAAAAGGAACACACACAAATACATACAAACACCAAAAAACAATAATAGGAATTATTATTATACACCAAAATACAATAAAATGAATTACCTATAGCAATTATTACTCCTGGAACAGTGTTCTTAGTAATAATACTCCCAGAGACATAAGGGTTCTCTGACATTTGCAGTTGTAGATGCAGTGAACAAAATGGCTGTAACAGAAAGAAATGACAAACAGTCCATTAGTTGCAGCAAAGTCATTATGTGGTTGTCCATCAAAAAATGTCACTGTGACACTGCTGACATTAAGTGGGTTTGATCTGACAGAAATAATAAACACTATATCCACCTCGTAAAAATCAGTTTGACTAAAAAAGCTGTAAAAGGAATATAAACAAAACACATAGAAATACATTATATATGTAAATATGAACCTATAGGCACTGATGCTGCTGTATGTGCTACACATCATGACCACAGCTACATGTTTGCTGCACATTGTGCACCATTAGTTCTCTTGGAATAGTTCATGGGGCTCAAAACAGCACATATATTTTTATTTGAGATTATTATAAGGATGCCAGAGAACATATATGTAATGTATTTTAAATATTTTAAATATACAAAAATATACTTTGTACTACAGTAAATCATCATATATGGGGAGCTCATATTTTAAATATACAAAAATATATTATTTAGATGTGTTTTTCAGCTTTGCTCACTCTGACTGTAAAAAAATAAAGTTTAGTGCAAAATTCTAATTTCGTTAAAAACAAAACATATCATTACAACCCAACACCAATAGTTAAACACATTGATGTCATTGTTTTACAAATAAAATAACTTTTGCTCTATTTTATGTTAAATTAATAAAAAATGTGAGGCCACCTGCTAGAGATTAAGCTGCATTAAAATCAGGTCAGGAAGCAAGTCATTGATTCCAATCACACCATCAAATGAACATCTGAATGGACAAAGACCTCAACACATTGAGATTCTGTTGAGGGACCTTGATTAAGCTGGGTACAAAGATATTGCCCTATCTTCATCAAAATCAATGATATAAAAGTAGGTCTTAAAATGCACTGAGCCCATTTAATTGTATTGAATATGACACAAAATAATAATAGATACATAAACTCAAAATGTTTTTTAAAAGGTGGTTCTCCCATCAGTGTGTGTGGGAGGGTAGGTGCCCATCCAGAGGAGAACATTGTTGCCACTGTGTAGATACACCTAAGGCAGGGTGCCAATCCATCGATGAGCCAATTTATCTTGAATATGTTTTTGGACTGTGAGAAGTAACCGGGGAAGCCAAGGACAATCCACACGGAAAAAGTGAGAACATGCACATCTCCACCTAGATTGGAATTAGATCCTGGATCCCCACAGCTGAGGTGGACGTACTAACCACTACGCCACTGTGTCGCCCGCTTTATTGTTTTGTTTTGAGGTTATTTTTGCATTCACACAAGGTGGTGTGGTCATGGCAATGTTGTCTGATAAAGGCAACAGACCTGAACAAGAACATTATCACAAAATAAACTTTCATATAATAGTTAGCACTATTCACAAAAGAAATACATAATTGGAGTGGAAAACTATTACCTGTAGAACAATTATTCCAATCTTGCTACTGAAATTACTTTTGCCTCTATTAATGTCTTCACAACCAGCATTTTTGTTATGAGCTAGTCCACCTATGAATACTGAAAATTCATCAAACAGTGTTCACAGTCTTCACCCAGCAAAAAAAAAAAAAAAAAAAAAACCCAGCAATAACATTTGACTATTAAAACAAATTATTATCTTATTATCTAGTATGTGTGTGTCTGCATACATGAATGGGTGCCCAGCAATGAATTAGCGGCCTGTCGTGGTTTATCTGCCCAGTGCTCAAAACATTCTCCACCATGTCCATAAAAGAGGATTAAGGGGAAGATAATGAGATAAAATAAATATCATGTTTTTTGAATGTTCATTAATTTGAAAGCTTAACACCAGAATGATATCAATAAATGCCTCCAAACTGGAAGGGTTATAGGCGCTATAGTCATAGGGGCAATCAAGTCTCTGAAATGAACTCATGAAGACATAGGACATACAGACACCACACAGAAAGGACCTCCATTCATAAATAAGATCTTCTTGCTGTGAATTGTTGCATATTCATATAGTGCTCATGATGGTGTCATTATCAATCCCCAAATGTTTACAACAAAGGCATGGTTTATTACAAATGCCTTACTAACCAATCAAATCTTTTAGTCTTTCATGACATGTTGTAATAGATGAAAATCAAATTAGCAGCCAGTACATTTAAACACATATGTCTGTTATTCAGATTCATGAAATATGTTTTATGAGTAATGATGCGTAATCCTGGCATCTACATATATAACCAAGTCTTAATGAAACAATAGGTTCCAAGTTTCTTAGCTTCATCTGTTACTAAAAAAACACTGAGCAGCACTCGATTTAGATTCTGTGGCACACAACGTTGAAGATATATGCTAATTGGTCAAAGCCACTGTTTGGTAAGATAATTAATTGAGTAGTGTTTTAGGAAAGGCCCTACTGAATTCATACCAATTAATACCAAGCCATTGATGCTAAGATTATATTTTTCAATTCAAATGACAGATTTAATAGACTTATAGACTTGGTTACCTTTTTCACAAATTATATAGAATTCTCTTTGATCACACATCACCAAGCATGTTGCCTTTTATCTCGGGAGAGAGAACATTAGTTTGCATGAATCACAAAGTTAATTACGTGCAAAGTTGTCTTTTATCTTAATAAAGAACACTAGCAAGTAAATGAGAATTTAATGAGAAACAAAACTTGTGAAAAATATGCTGTCAGAATGAGCAAAACTATTCTCGCCCACCTTTAAATACTTGAGGGTATAGTGTCGAGGGGTACCAGCTGACTTTTAATTTCTGAGCTCCATCAACAAAAAAAAAGAAGGTCTCAGTTGTGACTTTTCTTACCTGGTATTAATTTGTTTAAAACATAATTTATTCATTCATTAACTATTTCAGTTAATATTACCAGACTTATAATGTTGCATTATTTCTATCCCAGCAGTGTCTCTGAGGTGTTTAAATGTAACACTGCTGCACAAAACCCCACCCACACCACATCAGTGTCACTGCAGAACTGACAATAAAAAAATACACCACCCAAATTACATCTGTTCTGGGATGATCCTGACCAATAGAGAACAGAGAACCAACAGGGGACTAACCAAACAAAGAAAATTGATGTACTACAGTCTGTAATTGTAAACCTACAGAGTCCATCTATATGGTTATGTTACTATAAGTTAATTACAATCTTTCGGGTTGCTTTCTTGTTAATGAAATACTTTTTAAAAAACATTAAATAACATGTATTCATTCTAAGACATTTCTTTCCATTTTTCTTTACTATTTAGTATTCTATCTTTCTTACCAGCACACAGTATATCTCATTCCCCTCCAGGTCCACTGCAGGTGCCTGTAGCAGCCTCCAGTCTCTGCCCTTGTTGTATGTGATGTACGTCTTCACTTGGTTCTCCACCTTCCTATTAGCAATCAGCATGCCTTTGATTCCCGCTACCTGGGGGAAATAAGAATAAAGTTAAATTGAAAAGCTTATACAAACCTTTTCCAAACAAATTTCAGATGTTTTTGCAATGCATTTATAAACCGATGACACCTCTTACTTTAAATTTCCATGTGATGAAACACCACTACGAATGCCACCCTATTTTCTTGCTCAACAAACCCTATGCCATGTGTTGTGACAGTAAAGTCCTCTCACACTTGAAACTGATAGAAATGAATCCAAACTCAGCTGTATTGAGATGTGACAGGCCAATGCAGGTTGAGTCATTTTGAAAGTACTGCACAGCAAAGGAGGAGACAGATAAGTGGCACTAATGGCCAATGTGTTTGACAGTGTGGCATCAGATCGACAGGGCTAATGAGGGGCCCTCCCTATCTGCTGGTTTCCCATGTCCATCACAGTACTGATTATTTATTGCCCTTTTCCGCCTCTGTCCTTCTCTTACAAGGCTCTTGAGGAGGATGGCTGCTGAAGCGTTAGACTTGGTTGCAGTCACTTTCATACTTCTGCAGTTTTTTTTCTTGTTTGTTTGTTTTAGTACAGTGATGTTTTACATGACGTTTTTTGATTTGAATCTGGATGTAGAGTTGTTACACCAAAACATGGAAAATTCAATGACTTAAATCAAAGGCTTCTGTATATAAGCATGTGTGTGTGTGTGTGTGTTACCTTTATAATCAGCTTGATTAAGGGTGTGTCAGTGTGTCTTTGCTAAAGTTATAACATCAACAGTAATGTGAATAATGTATTAACAATATCATTTTTTAATAAGGTGGAATTTAATTATAACCATTACACACATGCCTTATAATAATAATAATAATAATAATAATAATAATAATAAATATATTTTTCATTAATTAATTCATTATCTTCCGCTTTATCCTAAAAAACTCGCGGTGGGGTTCCCCATGCCCATCCAGGGGACAACTTTTCGGGCGCTGGGCAGATGCACCCAGGACAGGGCGCCAATCTATCGCTGGGCACACACTCACTCACACAGACACACTCTATATGGGGCAATTTGGAGAACTCAATTGACTTGATCCATGTTTTTGGACTGTGGGAGGAAACCGGAGAACCTGGAGGAAACCCACGCAGACATGGGGAGAACATGGAAACTGCACCCAGATGGGGATTCGAACCAGGAATCCCTAGTGCTGAGAGGCGAAAATGCTAACCACTAAGCCACCGTGCCACCCAATAAATATATTTTATTATTATTATTATTATCACTGGAGAAAGGCAGCCTCACTAAAGTGTTCATGATAAAGAATGCAGCAGCTAACTCTAAATATGGATGTGGACTTTTAGCCGGTTAGGTTTCCCATTAAGCCAGCATTAATCATCAGCGCACCTTATGACAGTTGCTTTAATAAAATAATTTTGGTTGCCAATCACTAATTTACTGCTATCCTAGCAATGGAAGTTACTAGGAAGTTACTGCACTCTGCCCCTTAACTACCTGGCCTTATATGTTTTTGAGACAATTTTTAAAAAGAATACATCTGCTAGGTGTATTTGGCAGGTGTAGATTACATGGTGCGCCACTAAATTGAGACTTTGGTTCATAACTTGTACATATTGTGGTTGAAAAGGAAGAAGAACTCAAATGACTTATCCATCAAATTGTAGACAATCGGATTGGATTTGATCAAGTTACAATATATTATGCTGACAGTTTGCTCACTCAACTCTTTAACTGAACTCTGAGTTAAAACTTTCTTTTGAGAACATTATGACTTTTTCATTTGTTGATATGCTGCATGCAGCTTTGCAGAACAAAAATATTACTGTCTATTTTTGCCCATCAAGAATCGAGTGAAAAGGCTAAACATACATATTGGTAACACTATGAATCGGGTATTTGTAATGCATTATAAACACATGCATAAAGTATTCATATCCTAAACATATGTTAATGTACATGATAATAAACACACTCATCAAGTAAGATTTGCTGGAAAAATTACTTTTAGTGAGTTTTTACTTAAATGTTTTGGTTGCTTCGATGTTTTGTATTTATACAAAACATCATGCTTTGTTAAATGACTGTAGGATCTGCTAATTTTTTGGTGTTCGAGGTGTAAGTGATTGGATTGTTATATATGATAGCATGGGATTATTATTGGGAGCAGGTGACTATATTTGGGAGCAGGGGGGATATATTTGGGAGTAGGGGGCTAAGAGTTGTGGGATCACTCTCTATGCATAACACACTACTGGAAAATTATGTATTATGAAATTAAGTTGATGTGATATGATATTGAAGTTGATTGTTTCTGTATACACTCAATCTGAAAAATAATCTGAAACGTCAGCACAGAAGATTCATTTTCATAATTTAATCAAACCTACAGTGCTCAATATATCTCAATATATCAACATATTTTAAGAACTTTAGTCAGCAGGTGTGTTTGTCCATAAAGTTACAAGTCATATAATACTGTCTTCATGCTGTTTATGATTGGCATCTACATCCCAGCATGCCTTCCTCTACAATCTAATTTCTAGGCTGAAACTTTTTTTACATCCTTACTAACATCCTTGTTCCCAGTTTTGCTCACAACAGGGTTGAAATGATAGTTTGTTAAGATTTTATGAATAGCAAAAAAGCACATAACAAGCCATGCACGTCACTAAATAAATATGCAAATTTCAGCAGGAAAGCATCATTTTAACAGCAGGTTACATATACTATATGAACATGGAAGCAGAAAGTTTAGATGCCAGATTTAGTGCCTTATCTTACACCCTGTACAATGCTCATTGTTATTCTACATCCAGCTAACAATCTGTTTTCACGCCCTCCACCTACTTTGTTTAAATAGCAACAGTGTTTGTGAATATCTACAGCAATTGGACAATTATCAGCACAGGTGCTTAGTTAATGCTACTGAACGCTATTAAATATCACTACATTTGTGCAGAGAATCCATATACAAAGTCCACTGTGTGTCCTTGATTCACAATGAAATGGAGTCCAGGTAGCTGTTTTCTTGAATAAGCAATCTGCCAAAATCAGAACACCAATTATGCCCCAGTGTAACTACTTTACATTTATTAAACATTTTATACTGCTGATATTAAGAATTAATGATAACCACGCATATTAATAGGTCATCTGTTTATTAATAATACCATATTTTAAACTTTATGTTTGTATCAATTTTATTAAAGGGAACATTATATAATTAAATGAAGCAAGGAACTTCTTTGCACAAACAACCTAACTCAATGACATGAGATTAGTTACTGATAGAAATCGAAGTAACGGGTTAGTCGTATCTTTGAATTTCATCATTTCAATATATTCTGGGAAAATGTTAACTGAAATGATTTTTTTTACAAAAACACACTGGATGAGGTCTTGTTAATGAAGTCTCCTACCTCGTAAAGGTCAATCATGCTGTTACCCCCAAGGCCTCGGGTGGTTTTCACATTTTCCAGAGCCAGAGTGAAGTAGACACCACGGGGATCTGATATATACAAGTTGTAGGTGTCATTCTGGTTCCACTCCTGGACAGCAGCAAAAACCTGACCCTGGTCTGTGCTCAAGATGTGCATGTCCTGCAAAGACAGAAGGACAAACTGTGTGAAAGATAAAAAAGAAGAAAAAGGGAAAAAAAAGACCACAAGATCATTAGCATGGAGTCCTGCAACGCCACAGCAGGCATTCTCTATAGGACACCAATCAATTAACATAAAGCTCTGCCGAGCATGTGTTAATGGATACCCAACTGACCAGGAAAAACTGACAGGCACACAATAAAGAATTTCATTTCTCTGCCTGATCATGAAAGCTTTTGGGAACAGCTAGATGTATAAACAACACACACACACACACATCAACAGCTTAGGATGAAATCAAATACAATGAATAAATGCATAAAATACATTAACTAATAGAAAAGATACATAGATGCAGGTATATGACTGGTAAAAATATACAATATTGGTAAAGACTCAATGTAAATGCACAACAATTTCAAATATTCTATTCAATATCAAAGTATTTCAGTTTTTATTCTTTTTTATTTTAAAATATTATTAATTTCTGGTTCCTAATAATAAAGATGCTCAATTGCAGCACATTTAAACTACTTCAATATGACATTAGGGTAACAGAATTCAGAAAGGTTACCTAGGTTTCCTTACTTTGGGAAGAGAGTATTTGGGTATTTTGATTTGTATGAAAGGTTCCCTCTGGTAAGATACGAAGTAGGACGCTCTGCTGGCCATGGTGACCTGGGAAGATCAAAACACATTCTATAGTAAATCTGAATGAATACAAATCCCCAAAATTAAAATATCTTTTTTTATATCTTTTCAGAAAATAACCTCGTCATGCTGTCAGACAACAAAAAAACTGTATGAAACATGTATAATTTATCTTACAATAACATCTTACCAAAACCCTAAGACATAAGATTTATTTTTTTTCCATGGGTTTTTCATTTAAGTTTCCTTCCACTTCACTTGTTTTCAATTTCCATTAATCAGCAACTCAACAACTGTCCTTCCTGGTATCAAAAAGTGGTAAATCTAGCACTTGCTTTCTTTGTTATATATGTGGAGGTGGCATTGTCTTATTTTTATTTACCAACCCAGCTGTAGAGCAGTCAGAATGGCTGAAAGCAAGCATTTCTCAAAATTTTAAAATTTTATGAAAACTTTATTTTTCAATATTTAAATGCTTCATTAAACTGTGTACCCAACATGATACCATCATGGATTCTTCATATTTAATAATATATTAATACACATTATATCACTATAACTCATAACCACAATATACTTAAGCTCTTCTCATGAACGAGGCTCATCACATTATCACATGGCATTATATTATTTTTTAATAGATTAAGAGCAAGAAGTTCAACCAGTGGTTATACTTAAATTCTTTCTCACTATTAATTGTTTAAATTTAATACTGTGTAACAGTTATTGCATGCGTTATCTTATCATCGTTATTGCCTTCAGCAAACAGGATTACACTTTGAGTTATCTGAGTGAAACATTTTTAATCAAGCTTGATGAATGCACCCAATGGCAGAATCATTCAGAACTTTATACTGATAAATAACATTAATAAATGCTCATTGAATCTCATTCTATAACCATCAAACAGTGAGCTGATGTTTTTATGGAAGTACCTCAGACAACTCGATTTTTAAACTGATCCATCATTATGGTTCAGATAGAAATATTAGTGCTAAATAAATATTACATCAACATAATACGACCTGACAGAAATAACATTTATTTATGTTTGTTCTGATTATTCATTGACAAATAATTTTATTTTGTCACCAGGTGACAAAAATAGCACATTCGAAGACAAAAAAAAGTTTCAGATCACACTGATGAGGGAAGAATGTCTGGGCATTAATTCATCATTTATTCATCTAAATATTATTTGCTTTATATATATACAGTATATATATATATATATATATATATATATATATATATATATATATATATATATATATACTGTATATATATAATAATTTGTGAAAAGCAAATAATATTTCAAAAGACAAATGTAAATGTAAAAGTTATATATAATCTTATTTGAAACAAAAATATATTCATTTATTTATTTATTTATTTTATTTATGGGGCTGTGTAGTCACCATATATTTACAGCAGCACCGAATGTGATCAAGTTAATAACATTCTTCACTATTTCGTGGAACTGAGCTATTTTGAGAATTGAAACCTGCAACCTGTCAATGTTCTTGGGTAAATATTGTGTAGGACAATCGATAGTCTCATTACTCCTTGTCAGAGGAAATCTTTAGCTTTACTGAGCAATGCCTCTGGTCTTTCTTTTGTTGAGGGTCAGATGAGCACCAAAACACAAATGCGTGTTGTTAGTTCACTTCCGCACACACGTACACACACACACGTGCAAACACACACACATACACAAGCACACACATATGCACACATGCTGTCTTAAAGTTTAAAATTAAAACTATTCATTTGAAAAGCATCGCTTCATTATTATTACAAAGAAAATATGCAAATTTTAAAATGATTACTCTTTGTCTAATTTGTAATATGCTTTGCAGTTAGTTTAAGTATGTATGAGTGTGTTGTTGCTAACCAGAGACGCAACCACTACGAACTGTAATCAAACACTGACTACTTCACCAGAAAGGGAATGTAATTAGGCTGCAGAAACTGGATGACTGAAAACGAGTGAAAATTAAAAGTAGGGCCTAAACTAATGTGCACTGACTGTGTTTAAATCTGTTTCCACTGTGCATGGGCTTTGGGAAATCACTTAGTTAAAAAGTGACAAGAATTAGCACTCTGATGGGAGTTGCACAGTGGTGCAGAGTAAGAAAATTGTTGCAGGAAGAATCTGCACGGCTCCGTTATCAGGCTGCATAGGAGTGAAAGCTACCAGATATTAAAAAAAAGATCATACCTGTATCCATCTTCATAGAGGAATTAATTTCCTTCGCATAATAACAGAATAAAAGACCTTTGCCAAGTAATTTTAAACCAATGTGTTCTTAATAAAAGAGCAAAAGTTTATATATATATATATATATATATATATATATATATATATATATATATATATATATATATATATAATTTTCTGAGGTGGTTTCTATAACATTCTTTATTAGAGTTTGAACCTAATACACCGTATTAACACAGGGTCTATGTGTTACCTCTAACTGTTGTTGTTTGATTTGCATATGTTCCTCTTCTTTAGTCATTTGTGTTATAGAAGTTTTTTTTTTGTTTAGTTTTTTTTATTTTACTTATACAACATTATAAGTTGTCACTATTCAGTTTTATGGTGTATATCCTCATTGAACCCTGTGTGTCCTGTGGCTCATTCACCATCGACATATATATTCACTGTGACACAAATATTATTTCAGTCTCTGTAAAAGATCTCATCCCATCTCATTATCTTCCACTTAATACTCTACTAGGGCATTCCCTATGCCCATTCAGGGGAGAGCATTTCTGGGCAGATACACCTTGGACAGGTCGCCAATCTATCATTGCTCTAATTGGAGAACATGGCTATCACTATGCCACCATGCCACCAACTTTATTAATACATAGAGAAAATATGTAATTTACTTACACTTCATGAATACAATTATACAATACAAGCATGCCAGGGTATTAGCAAACCTTATGCAACAGTAGGGGTTTCTATTTATTATATTTTTTCACGTATATAGCAGCTTCCAGGACTTAATGATCCCTGCTACAAATTAGTTTATATTCGCTTCAAAACAAAGTTTGTTGAGGGCAAAAAAAATCATATGGCCCTTTGAGAAAAACTATATTAACAAGCACACTTTCCAAATTAGTAAACTTTCCAGCTGTGATGCAGCGCAAAGGGAAAACAATATTTATTTGCCGAAAGCATTCATTGCAAATCAGCTTATGAATATATGATCCATTATATACAAAACAACAATAAGGAGTAAAGGCTTTGCTGAGCAGCTCACTTGACACTTATATATTTCCTATCAAAACACACATTAATGGATCGATAAGATTGGTTAGAATTTATTAGAATTAATAGAATTAGTTTTATTTAAGGTGGGTAGTCCTTTTGTCACTTTATTAAACAGTTGTGCCCAGTGGTAGATTTGCTCCCTGTCCTGGGTGTATCTCATACCCCAAAATGGTTTCCCTTGATGGGCATGGGAACCCCACCCCAACTATAGTAGAGAATTAAGTGGAAGTTAATGAATAATAATAATTAACAGTGAATAGCACAATTATAAAAAATGGTGCCTGGTTTATCATCATTTATTATTACTCACATTGTCACATTGAGCCCTGTTCGGTAAAAAAGTGAAATTAAACCATCTGAAAAATTACACTGTTCTGAATTTGAACTAATCCAAATAAAATTAACCTTGATTGGCTTATCCGGATTCAAGTGCAAATATTTCATATTCAACAGAACCATATCACACAGGGATTATATTTATTCACATCCTTCATTAATTATAATGAATTCAACCATATATAACCACTGAGTAAATCACTGCAGTGAATTGACGCATTCTAATTCCAGCAATATGCAGCCAATGCTGTATAAAGGGCTTGAAAACAAATGAAGTGAAGTGCTTTCCCATATGTACTGCCCAGAAGAGCATGCTTATCCTTTCATACCTGAATGACTATGTAGTCATCCTGAACCACCAGTGAGTTGGGCTCTATGTAGCCAGGGAATGGAAATGTCCTGCTGGATTCAAAACAAGCCTGTGCCCTGCATGTCATATATTGACATTCTGTGGGGAAATAAAAAGAATCACATACAAATACAAAAATGTTCATTTCAGCTTACAGTGAATATGAGAAATATCATTATTGAGTCATTTACAGGCCAACATATAAACATTACTAAGGCATACCTAAATATATGTACATAATATATAATTAGATATATACAAATATACAGTAGCTGTCAAAGGTTTGTACACACTCACTTCTTGCTCCATTGTCTCTATACCAAATAGATGGACTTTGAAGTTTTACAATTACAGACTGTAGTACACATTTTTTCTTGTTTTTGTTAGTCCCCTGTTGGATTTCTGTTCTCTGCTAGGTCAGAACCATAACATAACAGGTATGATTTGGGTGGTGTATTGTTTATTGCCAGTTCTATAGTGAGACTGATGCGGTGAGTGGGTTTTATTAGTTTCATTTAAACACCTCAGTGGCACCGTAGAAATGAGTGTAATGCACCAACCAAATAACACCTGCTCTGTGGTGGTACTAATGGGGTTCTGGCCACAACTACAACGTCCATCTGTACAATAAGTGGATATGGAAAATAAGTGAAAAAAGGAATGTGTACACAATCTTTTGGCTGGTCATATGTATATAATAATATTAATATTAATAATATTTTTATTCTGCCCATATTTTATTGCAATAAATATGTATAGTATTATATAGTATTAAAAGTTCATGTGTGAAAATCAGTGTTCATGAGCTGCATTTATCAGTGAGATAATCTAACTTGTGATAACAGATCACAAGTTTTACCTTTAAACTGACAACTAAAATACATCTTTCAGACTGCTGCCTTTGATCCCTTGCTCCCAACTTTCCTTAAATGGAACAAGGGATTGCTATTTTCTCCCATAAGGAAATGTGGGATGAGAAAATGGAAAGGAAATAAGAAAGAAATGACTTTTTGCCTAGATAGAAAAGCATTCAAAAGTAAAGGTCAGAAAGCATGGCAGAAACTTGCATGGAGCTAATGAAATAGCAAACAACTTAAGTTGTAAAAGATAACAATAATTGATATAGATTAAAAAAAAAAAAAAAAAAACTGTAACACAAAACACAAATGAATGGTCTAAGAAAATACATTAGGGATACTACTTGAATAACAAACAAAGAAAAAAAAACAGGTTGTAGTTGAATAATTAAAGTTAAGTAATATGCACTGGTTTTTAATTGAACTACTGTACATGGTGGATTATGTTGTACTTTTCTTTGTCTTTTCCGGTATATACTATATATTATATGTAGTATATATAGTGTTGTACCACTTATTAAAGACCATTATGTATTTATCTAATTGAATAAGGTTTTATATAATTTAATAACAATAAAATAAAAATAATAATCAATGTTATTATTTGTGTTATGAATGTGTACAACTGCTGCCCAACATCTACAACATTCAATTAACAGTTTTAAGTAATTTTAAGTTCTTTGTACGACTATTAATCAATGAATCTTGTACGTTATTATAGTGTTGGCTCTGTCAAATACTAGTTCTAAAAACTCAATGTTCTCTCAGGGTTTACACCTAATTCAACTCAATAAGAGCTTACTAATTAGATGATAAATTGAACTGTGGGCATTCAAGCAAGACAAAAAGATTTGAAAAAGCCAGATATTGATTACTCAGATCAAGAGTAAGCAGTCTCTAATGCAGATAAGATTATATTTAAATAACAGAAATATGAAAACAATTTATCTTTTTTTATTAAATAAAATATAGTCAAGACAGCGTTGCCTACTGCAATGTAATATAAAAATATATTAAACACTATGTCTAATAAATTTAAGGTGGTGATGGGACTGTCAGCTATGGCATTTTCTTTTTTATAATAAAAGTCTAGAGAAATGAAAGGAAAAAGAGAAACCACTCTAAAGGCAAACGAAAGACTAAAGATAAATGAAATAATAAGTTTAAATAAATAATCAATTAATAAATTCTCACGTCCATCAGGAGTGTACCCCTCCATGTGAACTAGATCGGCCTCCTTGTCCAGACCAGTTACAGACCTGCAGCCGGAAAACCCCAAAGCACATGCAAAGAGCAGAATAAGAGCCGTCGAAACGGTCAGACATGCACAAACAGTAATAGGCATTTTATTTTAGCTCCAGTTTTGCAGTGGCAATAAAAGTAGACTGCTCTCCTTTATGCACTGCCATTTCCCCAAATGTCTCATGACAGCAAAATGGAATTGCACCATTGTTTATCTTTACGGCTAAAAGAGCCTTTGTGAAGATGGTGTGTTCGTGCATTTGTATGTGTTATAGGTTAAAGGGTCTAATAGGAAATCCGAAGAAAATTGCCTGTTTTGTGTGAACATAAATGAAAAAGTACCCACTTTGTGTTTAGATAGCTCAAGCCTACTGAAACACTGAAACACATGATTCCAATACTGTTGATAGTGGCTTAATCTGTCATAGGATTTTAGACATTCAGATTAGGGTATTTAGCCATTTAGAAGAATTGCCTGGACAATGTGGTGTGTGTGTGTGTTTAAGCACTATACATGTGCACACTCTCTTGAGTTTACATTTTGTGTGTATTTTGTGTGTGGTAGTTTATGGTGTTGCGCTCTCAATCTGAAGGTTTCAAATCTAAAGTCTGTGTGGTTCCATGAGCAAGATCCTTAGTGTACTACACTATTCAATTTGAAGCCATGTTTTTGGACTGTAGGAGGAAAACGAAGAACACAGAAAATCTATGGGGACACGGACACTAAAACTTCTCCAAGATTGGTATTAGAATCTGGATCTTTACATCACACCACAATTTTGATATTAACTTTTAGTGCAACAATTTGTTCGTTTTGAGAAACGAACACTTTTCCATCAAAGACTTAAAATTAGACAAAATTAGCACTTGCCATTTTAATGTCCTTGAGTGCAGCATCAAGCCAGAAGAAATGGATTTCAAATTGACACAGATGCATAAATACATCTTTTAATTCTGATGATGGCACATTTCTTGAACAAGGAACAGTCCAACTAATCCGTTCTGATATAAGAGAATGTGAAATTTCCTGAGCTTACCTCATTAAATATTCAGTTTCTCTGTTGCTCTTCCTTCGCTCAACCTTTCTGTGCCCTATGATTCACACCTGCCTTCATGTGAAATCATGCACCACCAGCCAACAGACTGAAGTGATGCACATGAAAAAGAGAGATAAAGCCTGCAGCACAATGACAAGCTTTTGATAAAAGACTGAACAGGCTATTCGCAAATAGTTTAGAGCGAAGCCTCAGCAATGCGTCTCTGACCTATCTGACTGTCAAAACAACGACAATTTGTGTTTATGTGCAATGGAAATCAGTGGGCGGAAACAGATTTCTGAAAACCTGAATATGATATTGCTGAGAGCACAGCAGTGTGGTTGAGGTGTGATTGCTGTGGCACAACCTACCAGTAGAAGCGGTTGGGGGTCACTCGCTCATGAACAAGCTGCCACTTCCGACCAAAGTCAAATGAGCTGTACAGCTGAGGGAAAGGCAGAGACATGGAGGGGAAAAAGACAGAATGGAACAGTCGTTAATTTATGTTCACTAAAGTCTTTTCTATAAATTCTTCAAAAGCAATTGGATAATGGCTTCCTATTCAGTTCAATGATTTTTCTGATTAAACTAAATTAGCCTGAGATTCAGATTTTATTATAGAAACAGCAAGACTGAAGATGGGATGGGATGGGATGCTATATAAAATTTAGGCGCTGGGTCATAAAGCACAAGCTCTGCAGTCAAATGCACTAACACCATTAAAGCAGACTGGTCTAAGTAATAAACATATATATTTATTAATTGCACACTTACTCAGTATAACATACTGTATAGATGTAATTTTTGTGGTGCAAATACAGAGTGTAATCCGTCTGTTTTTCGGAAAACTTCTAAGTCCCTTTTACTCTGTTTTAAGTGATCAGGACCAGTACAGAGCAGGTATGGTTTGGGTGATGGATGAGTTTTCAGCAATGCAATTACACTGACCTGGTGCTGGAGTGTTAGTTTGTGTCGAAATAATATGATTTTAAATCACATGGCCGTGCTAGAGCATTTAAACATGGGGTCCACGCACTGTGTACTTTGTCAGACACATCTACTTTGTATAAGAACAAAAGTAAACACTTACACATTACTTACAGAAATGTTTTACTTCTTTTTAAACTAGAACAGTATCCACACCACTTTTCACAAATTCAGGAAACTTAAATTCATACAGTTATAGACCTTGTATAGACCAGTATTGTGGCACACGAGTGTGATGGGTGGAGTCCGTAGACAGTAAATAGTAACACCTGCCTGCAGTTAATGTCACAGATTATCTCTCCTCTTGTGATTGAAAAATGATGCTGTGTCCATGTGTGTTAGCTAAATTAACGTACGTTAAATATGGTTTAAGCCCAGTATTATTTGAGTTTACTATCATTTAGCTTAATAAATACCTTTTATGATTGATACACCTGCCTGTTTTCTGGTACATACTGTACACATACACTATACATACATACTGAACATATATGGAAATACCGCTACACATTACCTTTTGCAATTCTCATCAGCAATCATGTGGTAAAAAAAAATAAAAAATAGATACAAGTAAATGGATAATGTTTGTATTAAACAACAGAATAGAGACAATGTGCTTTCTACAGTTTTGACTGTGGCATGATGGTTGGTGTTGGTAACAGACTGTGAAATATTTAATATAGAATTGCATAAATCAAAAACACAACAGGAAAAAGCATTTAATGCTTTACAAACATTACAAACATACATGTCTGAAACCTGTGCATCGCTGGTACATTTGTCAGGCAAAGTGAAATTTAAAGGCATGGTGTAGGAACAACCAACAAGTTTGTAGTACAGAATAGATTCCACACAAAAAAAGAAAAAAAAAATGTAGTAATTACATTTAAAACATTTTTATCTAATAGAACTTTGTGGATATAAAATACAGTTTTTGTGTCTGTAAGTGATGACACAACAAAAAAGGTCACATTTATACCAAGGTTGATTGCTTTAAAATAAATGGTTTTATATCTTGAAACCACCAATATATCTCTGTGTAAATGAAAAATCAAATTGATTTAATGAGTAGATAATGCGGTCAAGTACATTAACTCTGCTTGACTAATAAACAGTGTACCATCTGATTTAAAGGTACATGACATGCAAAATCCAGCATGACCATTCTAGGTTAAATCATGTATGGACTGATTCCCAGCATTCTAATTGGGTTTCCACATGCCTAGACGTAATTAATAATCGAGAGCTGTTCATTTTCCAATTAAACTGATTGATGGGACTTTGTCTCCATTGGGATTCTATGCATGCTGTAATTTTAGTCACACAGCGATAAGGCAGAGACTGAAGCTGGATCTGGCCTATTAAATTGCAGGATATAGATTATTATAATTAGACTCTTTAGTAAGAGTTGGCTTTTCTGGGGAGTATCTATTACCTTCAGATGTTTAAACAAGTGTGGAGTATAAATTCATGAGAGATTTAAACTTAACATTGCTTAAGCTACAGTTTGACTTAACTGAGGCTTTGAAGAAATAGAACAGCTCTGTGCCATGTCTTTTCCTGAAAACTGACTGAGAATAGATACAGCCCTGGGAACAGGTAATGTAGGTACTTGCAGCTCTGTTAAATTAAGTACCTTTGAAACATGAAGTGACAACTTGGACAATTTTAACAACACATTTGCTTAGGAAAGTCATTTCCCCTCATTGGGAAAACATTAAGCAAGGCCATATAAAAGGTTTCGTATCCCAAAACTATTTAAATCCTCTCAAAATGTGTTGCTTAATCAATCCAGTGTCAGCGTCCTTTCATAGCACTCACGTGTAATGTAATCTGTCTAGATTCTAAGTCCGCAGCTCATCTATCGTCTGCCATAGTCGATGCTCCTGGCCCACGGGAGCCCACATAAGCATGATGTTGATGTATCAGACTGCTGGGCATGCTCAACCTGGAGGCAATTCATCAGACGTCTGACATACTCAATTTTAAAAGCTCTGGGCTGCCTCAAATTGAGTTGCACAGCTTCCTGACTTACATAAATAAATCACCAGGTGGGGGCAAAGTCCCAACTTTAGGCAACTACCAATAGAGAGTCAAAGTGGCCTACTAATGATACTTAAGGGATAATAAAAATTTAAGAATATGTTAAGAATGAAAAAATACAATCTGTAACAGACTCCTGCATGACAGCCAAAAAACAAACATGACAACGTCCTGAGTCTGGCCCAGTATAATAATAAATAATGTTTAATAAAAGTCACAAGATTTTAAAAGTGGGTAATTTGGTTTATACATTGCAAAAAAAAAGCATATAATAAGGTATTTATTGATCAAGTCCTGTGATGTATTATTTCATTTTTTTGATAAAGACTTTTCATCACATTCTGGTCGGATGATTTAAAAGATATGTTTAAAAAAAAAAGACACACAACATATGATCCTGACAATCTCAAACTATAGTAGTCTATTTGTATTCAAAATTGAAGTGTAGTATAAAATGCACATCTTTAGCTTTCAGACATTCATCTCTTTACCTCACATTGAAAATTATACAGGCAAAGACAGGTAGTCTGAAGACAGTTTTGACAGTGAGTGATGGAAGATTGTGGAATGTGGAGTGCCACAACTTCAGAACTTTTAAAAAGATCACATCAATCAAGTATGTGTTATTTTTGGGAGTGAAATATCCATAGATATTCAGAATAACAGCTATATAAAGTACCAGTCAAAATTCTGGACACACCTCCTATATGCTTCATTTTTATTAATTTGATTAGTTCCATTTACAGTTAAGATGGACATTGTAGTTCTTCAATTCTAGACTGTAGTCCATCTGTTTATGGACTACAGTACAAACTGTGTATGTCCCCTTTACTCTCTTCTCTAATGGTCAGGACCCCAATAGTAGCACCACAGAGAAAGTATTATTTGGTTTGTGCATTATTCCTATCCCAGTAGTGTCACTGAGGTATTTAAATGAAACTACAGCAGCACTACTGCAGTAAAAACCCCTCACCACATCAGTGTCACTGCAGAACTGACAATAGACAATCCACCATCAGAATGATACCTGTTCTGTGATGGTCCTGACCAAAAGAGAACCAACAGGCACTAACAGAACAATGAAAACAGATGTACCACAGTTTGTAAATGTAAAACTACAAAGTCCACCTATATGGTAAATGGAAAAAATAGACAATAGAGCAAGGAGGTGATGTGTTCAAAGCTTTGGTCGGTATTATATACAAAATGTAGATTTTTATTTTTTCGTGTGTCATACAGATACTGTGTTATTACTTCATTTGGAATAAAAATACTATAGTTCTTGAGTTTCACTACTATGCTGTAGTTTAACTAATGTACTTGCATTCTGATGGCACTTAGCAAAATGTCAGAGTGCTTAGAAGGTGACAGGCATCAGGCAGTTAGCATCTTGCATTTACCTTCGAACCTGGTAGGCAGAAGGTCGCCATGTCATATTTGCATTAGCTTCACAGATGGCAAAAATTGCTGTGACTTGTTGCTCCAATTAGTAACAGACGGACTTATTCACAAGTCGCTCCGAGGTGACCATCAACAGTTTTCATCTGATTAAACCCAGGCTTACAAATAGCAAGACTAATGGCAAGAGGTATTTTAGCGATTACACTGTTGTAACACTTCCATTAGCATTCAATTAGTATTGCAGCACCGATGCTGGCTAATTTGTGGACAGATGTGGACTTTCTTAATCTATAAGCTATCCTATTTAACGCTATTATGTCTGCAGAACATTCACTTTAGCCAGATAATGAATTATAAGACATAGCTTATTATACTTTGCTAAAACGTGGGTCAGATTGCTTATAAGATTAATTGTATTGAATTCAAAGGTTGAAAATGAGTTTAGAATCCCCTGTTGATTAGATTCAGTTGCTAGATTAATTCTGTCTCACAACATATAGCATTGCAATCTATTAAAAAGTTAAAACTGAGATTTTCTTTGCCCTTTCGAAATTAGAAGGGACCTTGTTAAAAATGATGGAGCATATCAAGAGGGGAGGTGAATGCAGGTCTCTATTCAACATTGCTGATGCAGTAAATACCACATGAATGAAACAGAGAGCAAGAGAGAGAGAGAGAGAGAGTGAGAAAGAATGAGAGAGAGAGAGAGAGAGTGAGCAAGAGAGATATGAGAGAAGGACAGACAGAAAAAGAGAACAGGTTATGGAATTATGGAAATGAGTAACCAAGCACTATTGTTCCACTGTCCCAGGCCATTACCATAATTCAGTTTTATGCCAGCTAATTAAGTTAGCCATAAATTTCTGATGCATTTATGGACAGCACTGTAAATCATGTTGACTCGTATGCAGAAGCCTGAAAGTTGTAGCAATAGACAAATGAGCATTTCCTTTTTTAGTTTTCTGTGGTGAGAACAGTACTCATTGCCTCAGACTGCCACATCAGTTAAAGTTTTAGCTGACATTCTAGATTTTACAGAATCGAATACACATCATACTCATATGACATTCATTTATTATGAGTTATTTCAGCAAGAAAAAAATAATAAATAATAATAATACAAATAATAAATAATAACAATAATAATAATAATAATAATAATAAAAAGAATAAATAATATTAATATTAATATTAATATTAATAATAATATTAATATTAATAATAATAGGATACAGATACTGGCTGTAGGCAGGCAGGACATGTTTTCAGTCCGAGTACCTTTTTAAGTTAAATACAGGATGAAAAAAAAAAATTAAATAAATAAATAAATACATTTTCTCACTTTTTCAAAAATGTTGCTTGAACTTTATTTAATGCCGGTTTTATCGCTGGAGATCCAGATTCAAACCCCGATATGTTTGGAGTTTCCATGTTCTTCCCGTGGCCATATGGGTTTCTTCTGGGTTCTACAGTTCCCTCCCACAGTCCAAATAACATGGATTCATGGTGAATTAGCTGCTCTAAATTCCCCTTTAAACTGACCTTGTATGGTGTGTGTGTGTGTGTGTGTGTGTGTGTGTGTGTGTGTGTGTGTGTGTGTGTGTGTGTGTGCACATGTGTATGTGTGTGTGTGCGAGTGAGTGAGTGTGTCCAGCAATGGATTGGCTATATAAATCTGTAACCTATAACCTATAACCTATATATGCAAAGAACATTTATACTGTATGTATGTATGACTAAAATGCTTCACAATGGACAGACTTTGCTCGTAATGCATTCCCATCTTGTGCTCAGTGTATTTATAAATGTCTGCAAATTCACTATGACCCTTCGCTGAGAACAGAAAACATAAATAAATGTTGATTTGACATTTCAAACCCTGTGTCATTTCACCCTTTGCAAAGCAAAAATTTATACTAAATGTTGGCCTTGCAGACTAGACTACTACAACACAGCACAAAGTATAAATGAGATCTCTTTAAATGTCAGGCCAATGATAGAGCTAATATGACTTTAGATTCCCAGAGTAATTGGTTTTGCTGTAATGGAAAGATCAAAATGTCCAAGGTAAGCTGTTATAAAAAAAAAAGGTATGTGATTAAACTAAAATTTATTTTCTCATGTTCACCTGTAATTTTTTATATTACATTCATTTTCTATATATATTTGTTCTACTTCCAGACAATGCAAACAGGGCTATTAATCAATATGCTGGTGCAATGTGCAAGAATTTCAGACTTAGAAACATCCATTCACACATTATCTTCAAAACTAGCAACTAAATATGAAATATATATGTAATATATGTGATCAATACATTGATGGGAACACATATACATATACACACTATATAGGGGTAATTTAGATAGAGGCCACCTGAACATGAAAACTCAGTGACACCCAGATTGGGATTCAATCCTGGTTCTTTAGTGCTTACATTCTCACCACTTCGCCACCCTGCTGCCCTAAAGAAATATTAATTAATTAACAATCTATTAAAATCTATACCCCTCTCACTAAAACGCACTGCTAAAAAATATTTTTTTAATAATGTACTTTCATGAAATTTCATGAATTATTGCAACAGCTGACAAATACAGCACTCAAAGGCGTTCTCAATGCATCACAAAATCTTTGCAGTCTTAAGGGCACAAACTTTTAATTTTAATTTATGAAGATAAACAAGTCAGATAAATTTCCTGGACTGTTCAGGACATACTAAAATCATCAGAGAACCATCATGAGAAGGCGCTGAGTTTTAAATCCAAACACACAGCATGAGCACTGTGGTGAGAAATTCACAGCAATGTGAGTCCAAACAGTTGAGAAAAAAAATCAGTCATGCATGTGAATAAATAACGTTCAAGCTGGGACCAGGACATTGCAGAAAACAGTGAGCATGGCGAGTTGAGAATAAATAAGAACACCCAGAAATGTAAGAATGATAAAAATTCAAAAAAAGTCAAGGGACCACAGACTGGGTTTGCTGCTCTTATAATAAACAACACCAACCCTGGCTTGGTTTTTGATTAACTAGTGATGCTTGGTACTCGAGTCTTTGACGAAATTATTTATATGCGATCACTCTTGTAGCAGCAGCATATAGAACAAAAGAACACAGGTAAAATAAAGAACATGCAACATATGGCTTGAATCAATATTTTGTTTACAATGAGTCCAATTTATAAAATGCTTGTTTTCTACTTTGTATTCCTGATTATAATTTAATCAATATTTATGATAGAACCCATGTGAGCTGTGAGTTTCTGATTTGGAGTTACCGGAATTAATATATCAACCAAACCATTTACATCCACCACAGTGTTTCTTCATTTACTGTCCAGTTTTATAATTCCACCTTCTAAGCTTGTAGACTTTGTACTTAACAGTTACAGACTGCAGTCCATATGTTTATCTTACTGTATTTATTATATTTCTTCTGTATTACTGTAGTTCTAAAACCCTGTAAAATAACCCTGACCACTACAGAACAAACATAGAGAACGTTTTATTGTATTTTTTTTATGTGCAGCCATCCAATGACTGACATTTTAGTGATTTGTTAGTGTGTGTTGTGCTGAAGATACACCTGTACATTAATCGGGGTTGATAAAAATGTGCATAGTAACAAGGAGGTTGAGGACAGGGTTCCATGAGGGTCAATCAAGAGTTCCATAACAAACAACACAACTTTGTTGTTGTTCTGTAGCACAGTCAGGCTACAGAAAGGACTAATGTATTATGAAAAAGACAATTGGAAATGGAGTTAAAAGGAACAAAACATGTAAAGGGGGTAGGATTTACTAAAAAAAAGTGTGAAAGACAGTATATTGTAACCGTTGAAAGAAGAAATTTTGTAGATACCTTCCTATATATTTAATTCTGTGTGGCTGTGAGTAAAACATGTTATCCCATGTTTAAACAGATAATCCTTTATGTTGAGCATTAATGCATGAAAATCCACTGGCTCCTATTAGACATGGAGCAAATTACATCCACTAATCTCCTCTAGTCTCTTCAGCTTGAAGGACTCATCCAAACTTATGCAAAGGCTAAAGCTAATTCTACAATGCAGTCATTCTAATGAATAATGAAGAACAAAGCTGTAATGAAATCCATTTTGAGGAAATACAAGTTTGAGGATGACAATTAGTGTAATTATAAATAATAACAGTGTTTTGTTTTTGTGAAGAATGCTGTAGGGAATCTTTTTCTAATGATACCCTGGGATGGACTTAAAACAAAGCTCCATTTTATCAGCATGTTACGTGTGGGGGAAGGAGAGAGGCAAAAGTCTCCAAGCATTTGTGTAAAAGCATGGATCGCTTCTACCGACTGTTAGATCTGACAGTCACACAGAGCTCCTGAGATTTTTCCTAACCAAACATTTCATTTTCTAGCTGCTTTCACAGAAGCTTAATACCAATAATCCTTTATCCAGACGCTGTAGCACCTGTTTGGAGCAATCTCAGCAAACCTCCAGCATCTAATTTATCCCCCAGACATTCACTGTGTCCTTGAAGTTTAGATCTTGGCGTCACATGGCAAATCTCCCTGACAGTAAAAACTTGCCACGGTAAAAATCTTTATACTGCATTTATACCAGCTTCATACATTACCGTTTTTAAGATTGGTATGTTAAACCGCATGTCATTACACATGGCAATGTATTACACATAGTGACATTTATATTCAACATTAAGTGTTACCCAAGCCATAGTGACACACAACAGACAAAACTATAACCACAGTTTGCGTAGTTGGCATTTGTGGACACACCCACTTTATAAACAAAGGAAGCAATATATTTTAATAAGTTTTTTCATCTATTCATTATCTTCATTTGGGGATTCCCCCATGCCCATCCAGGGGAGAATGTTTCAGCCACTGGGCAAATACACCCAGAATCACTGGATAAACACACAATATATAGGGCAAATTTAGATCAGCCAATTTATATTCATTTGCACTGTGGGGTAAAACTGGAGAACCCAGAGAAAACACGGGAGAACACAGAAATTCCACCAGGATCTTCACCGTTGGGAGGAGAACATGCTAACCACTAAGCTACTGTGCCACCCCTGTTACGCATTATTATTATTATTATTATTATTATTATATGTTATAAATCCATTTGGCCTGTTTTAAACAATCATGTACTCTGTATTTTCTTGTTTAACCTCATTTCAGACACTTTTATTTTAGATTTTTTTTAAGCTGCAAATAAAACATATCTACACAAATGCTCCTGGCTTCTGTATGATATCGCTGCACATTATAACTTCTGCCTAAAGAAGACCATGTCAACAGCACTCTATATTTCTAATAGTAAAAAAATGAAAAAATAAACTTGCTTTAGTAGTTTTAAGTGACATTAACTAATGACAAGTAGTCTAAAATAGGTATTTCATATGCAGAAAAAAGCATTACTGGTAAAATAAATGTTATATTATTCTTATTATAATAATGAATAATACTTATACTAGATTTGAGCCTAATCTAGTGTGACTTACAGAACTGGAGACATAATACAATCTGAGCAGCAAAAGATTATTTTTCAAGAGTCCATCAGTGGCAGCTCGGCACTGCTGAAGCTTGAACACTCAGTGTTATGGTCAATATTTGTGTACCCTACCTGCTGAAATATCATTGTCTTTTACATATAGTAGGTATACACCACATGGTTCAGTTGATAATGTTTTTTGAGATTTCCTTCTACAAAGAAGGATATGTTCTCCCCTGGATGGGCATCGGGAATCCCCCCTGCGACACTAGTAGAGTATTAAGCGGAAGATAATAAATGGACTTTTAAAGTTAGTGAACATTTTTCCCCAGAGTTCACTAAGCTTTTATCTTATTGGTACATTACTTTTATGCTGACTGGATACTGAATTCTTGGAATGACCACTAGCTATCTACACCTGAAGTGGTCTGCAATATAAGAAGCCATCAAGTTACTGTGCATTACATTACTGAAAAATTGTACCATATTTCTATAAGTAACCATTCCACATAAAGCTATGAAATAGTGAAAGGAGTTCAATGCTGTTGTGCCAAATTGGATGACATTTGAATGATTGCATTTGGCATGGCTCTGAGAGAGCAAGAAAAATTACATCAGGCTTTAAAAAAAGCGCAGCAGCGCATTATTGAGTATGTAGTTCATCCAGTTGCCCCACTGACATTCCCTTTAGGCAAATATTGCACTGAATAATCCTCTTTTCTTCAACTGATTATGAGGAATTCAATACAGGCTAGATGAAAAGCTAAGTCAAAATACGGAAAACATTAAATCAGACATATAATTTGGATTCGAAGCCAGCCAACAGAAGGTTATAATCAATTTAAACAGAGGAAAAGAGTCTGAATAATGAACACTAAGAATATTGAAAAACATACTCGTGTGCTCATGCTGCTTTCTATGACAACAATACTTTTAAATAAATTTAACACATGCAATATTGTAATTATTAACTTAAATGGGTTAGTTTTTTATTGTAGCCTACCAATGATAAAAAAAGTAAACAAATCCCTTATATTTTTATTGCTATTTAATTAGTGAAATTGAATTGAGAAGTGAATTACTTCTAGGCAGTGTTTAAAAAGTCCAACAGGCACAATGTGTAGTCTGTTTGAAAGAATATCTGGGACACAATGGCACAGTGGTTAGAACATTTGCTTTTAAGCACTGGGGATCTAGATTCGAATCCCGATCTAGGTGGAGATCATGTCTGTGAGTGATGAAAGAGTTCATATAAAGCTAAGGGAAGCACATGACGGAAACATGCTGTACAGAATAAAACAATGAATACAGACTAATGTAAAGAGAGTTAAACAAATTCAATGAAAATAACATCAAGGACCACAGCAAGCTCTCCTAAAGTGAAGACAGTCCAACTAAATAATAATGTGGGCAATTTGCTCAACAGAAGCAAATATATTTTGATTAAAACAAGATTAAAAAACTTTCCATCAGAGAGACACATTCAAAGACAAAAGGAAAAATGCTATACAGGCTGTAATGTCTAATTTGTAATTGTGTGTTTTTTTTTTTTTTTTTTTTGAGGCATACTGCTGAAGTTAATCACCCTTTTCCTTAGCATTTAATCATTTTTATTTATCATGCTGCAATATGATATTGTCAATTTGCTTTTTAATTTAAGCTGTGTTGTTATTGCATTTTTTGCAAAGAACCAACTATCCGCTATCGTCCTGGAGGGCAGAAGAAAGTAATGTCCTATTAAAAAAAATACAATACAATGAAAGTTAATAATACAATTACAAAAAATATTGTAAAAATAAAAATTCAGAAGAACAGGGGTTTTAATGCAGAACTTAATTTTACAAGAGCACAGGAATAATAATCCAACTGGCCTTTAGTTCATATTAGCTAATCTGATTAAGATAGGGAATAGTGAATTAGTTCTGCTCAGAATCATTGTACTGAAATTAATAACGCATTAATAGCACTTTTTAAATCACAAAAATTATTTTTGAAAAAGTGTTTAAAAAAGCATGCAATTGCTGCATTAACTAATTGCTACACTGCCCCAAATGCAGTAAAATGTTCCAACGGCTTAGTGATCAGCCGGCTGCTTTAATTAGGAGAAAATAATATGAACTTTCAAACAAGGACAAGATGGGCAGAGTCAAGACCAAAGCTCTGTAATATAATGGCAGCATGGCTTGAAGCTCCTGCAAAAAAACATTCATTTTTCAAATTTATTGTTCTTCACATGTACTGACACCTTTTGTTTGTGGCATTTTTTCACCATATTCCATCTGCTAATCTTCACAATACAAATATAGTGTCTGTGCTACTAACACAAAAGTCAGTCCATCTGTTTAGAATTTATTTGCTCAGTCAATAAAGGCTCTAAAATAGCAAAGCTAAAACAAAGGAATCTTTAATTTATTTTGATATTTGGTATTTTACATTTTTTGCATCAATATACAACATGGGCATGATTGTGTCCAACTGTTCAGTTAATAAAAAAACATTAATTTATGATGATATCTTATTGCTTAATCCTTTTCTAGGGTCACAGGGGGGTTCTCCATAGACATACAGGGGAGAATGTTTTAGGCTCTAGGCAGATACACCCAGGACAGGGCATCGATACATTTTTTTACTGACAACTTAAATTCATGTTTTGTTTTAGGTTTTTTTGGACTGTGGAAGGAAACCATAGAACCTGAAGAAAACCTACCCGGACACGGAGAACATGGAAACTCCACCCAGATCTAAATTAAAACCTGGATCGCCATTGCTAAAAGGCAATCGTCGTGAACGTGATGCCCTTTTTATAATAATTATTATATTATTGTTAATTACTGCAGCTTTTTGATGATGATGCTGGAGCCAATGCCTAATTTGTCATTTATTTTTTATGGATCGTGCTTTCACAATTTTTATTTTCTAACCTTAACCATTATAAAACATGTTTACTGAGAATAGGTTTTGTACCAAGTGCTTTAGAGCATTAAGTAAAAAAATTAACAATAAACAGCATATCTTTTTTTTTTCTGTCATTACAGATGTCTATGAATGTTCTTATAAGGACCTTGTGCATGGCTCTTATATAGCAGCTCAGCCTATGATGTGCAGACGTCTTCAACAAGGCACTGGCCCAGCATCAGCACTGACATTATTAATATATCGATTATGAAGATACATGAGTGTCTACTACACCTTGAACATTTCAATTTAAATTAATTTGCCTCAAAATATTTTACAACAACTCATGACTGACCTCTATAATGAATTGCAAACTGCTTCGAACTGCAGTATCACCACCTTCTTGCTCCATTTTCTATTTCATCCATTTATCATGTAGATGGACTTTGTAGTTTCACAATTACACAATGTAGAACATATTTTTCTATTTTATAGTCCCCATTGGTTCTCTGTACTCTATAGGTCAGGACCATCACAGAACAGGTATAATTTGGGTGGTGGATTGTTTATGGTCAGTTCTGCAGTGACACCGATGTGGTGAGAGGGGTTTTAGTGCAGCAGTGCTGCTGTAGTATCATTTAACCACCTCAGTGACACTGCTGGGATAGGAAAAATGCACCAACCAAATAACACCTGCTCTGTGGTGGTACTTTTGGGGTCCTGACGATTAAGCAAACAGAGTAAAGAGGACTAACAGTATGTACTGTAGTGAATGAACTTACTGTAATGAACTTATAAAATGGACAATAAATGAATCAAAGAGAAGGTGTGTTCAAACTTTTGACTGCTACTGTACATCATGTGCAAATGACAGGCCTAACCTCCATAAATTAAACAGTTAATTACTCAACCAATTATGAATCCAATAACTACATTTCCAAACAATTCAGATTTCTCTGTTTATTAAATATCCAGACCACAACGAGTCAAACAAAAAAGGTCTGTAATTGGAATATTTAATGAACCTCTGACAAACAACAGAATGTAATGTTATGGTGAGACACTCCTCTACGATTTAGGAAGACAAATCCCATGGAGGGAACTGGGGAGTAGGAGTGCAGCTGATTGACATTCTCACTGTAATAAGCTGACAGGTGGTTGCCACTGATGTTGTCAAGCAAACAGGGAACACAGTGATTATATTCCATTTTTGGAGGGTTAAGCAATGTGGTGACAACCACATAGGGAGCTTCTATGAGAGTATATGGTATGTATGGGATGGGCTGATCACCTGACAATCCAAGCCACAGATTGTTCATCAGTAAACAATTCATCAATATTTTTGTTCTTTTATTTTGTTGACCCATACACACTAATAAAACCTCCATGTGCATAAATAGGTAAATCAAACTATGCATTGTTCTAGTCGCAGTGCAGTCCATGACCTCTCTGATTCAGGTTCAGTGAGTGATACTTATGTGTGATATGCTAATTCACTGTAAGATGAGTGAATATCTCTCAGATAAATATGCAGGAGCAGCACGAAGCACTCTACCCTTCCACGTTCTCGTTTCACCTTCCAGCTGTTATTCTTTGCATTTTCTGCTTTCTTTCACTTCTTTCATGACTCATTTTGATCCGGCCTGGTGCAAAGCACAAGAGAGATGGATTTTTATATTTATCATTAAAGAAAGAAAGTGATTGTCTCCTATATAACATAGCCCTAGCTACTGTCAAACTTTTGTATGACCTTTTTTCTAGTTTAAGCAATTAATAAAACAAAGGAAACAACCAAAAAAGCCCCAGGACCTTGAGGCAAAAGGTTTTATTCCTCCCTGTTCTCTTTTTTTCCTACATTACTAGTGGTTCTTTAAAGTTGTTGAAGTCATTACTGCAAGCAATTTTCGAGCTGTCTTTATTTTGTGCAATTTCTGCTAACACCGCTTTGACAACAAAACAAATAATGAACTGAACTCACGTTGACATTTATGGCTGATCTTTTGCCTGTTTTAGTGAAGGGAGTGCGATTTATCCACTAGGACTAAACTTCAAGTTCTACTGGTATCACTGGTTTTACAGCCAATCAGAACTGATCATTAGTTCATCTTTTGGGTCCCCCACTGAGAATGATTTTCTTCTCATATCTTTTTGTATTTTTGTATCTTTATTTCATAAGAGTGAAAATAAATCTAACAATCTCTCTTGCTTTCTGTTTGTTTTCCTTTTGCTTAGATTATGGTTTGGAAAAGTTGAAAGATGCATTATATTTGTGTTATGTTACAAATCTGAGTTAGCAGCAAGTAAATATATATATATATATATATATATATATATATATATATATATATATATATATATATATATATATATACATACAGTATATGCCATTTAGGCTAGTATATAAATAAGACTATGTAAAGGAAGTAGTCAAACTAAAGGAAATTAAAATGTCTAGTATGGTACACTATACAACATATATTGTATGTGTACTGATCATTAACAAGCTTGTTTACCAAACCAAGTGCTAGAAAAAGGTCATATGGAAATAATGCTTCCTGGCAAATTTCCATGTTTTGTGTCTGTACTGAAAGCAATTAAAATTGGAAAATGATGAGATGTAAGCAGCCTGAAAAACCATGTATTATTTTATCATTTTTTTATGCAAGCACCTTTAGTGCCTACCTCGCAGTCTGGCATGGCAAATCACTGTCCCCATCTCTCTCTGGACATATTTGTAACATTATGAATAATGGCAGAGTCAGATAACACCTGAGCACTTTACCTGCTGCCTTTTACAAGCCCAGCCAGAGAGACAGTGACCCCAAGAGAGGGGTCATTGTGCTGTTCCTGAAAAGCAGCAGTTGTGTGGCTGGCGTACAAATAATGTAAATACTGAGATAAAAGTATGCAATAGGCCAGTTTTACAAATATACAACCCATACTACTAAACATTGTGAGTATAAAAGAATATAGGTTTTAATACTACCACTACTACATAAAAAAAGCAATATTAATTTATTAACAAATTTCACTTTGTCATGGTTCGCTACCACATCCGAGTAAGTTAGTGGAGATTGCATGCAAAAGGTAGTATTTTATTAAAGAACCAGTTACACTTATCTTATAGATGCACTTTCTAGTTCATCAGTTAAAGATTGTAGTCCATCTGTTTCGTTACGTACTATGTAAATCTCCATAGTGTGTTCATCTCTCTAATAGTCAGGATCCCCACAAGACCAATAAATAACATGTTAGTAGTGTGTGTTTGCTGGTATAGAATAGATCAGATGCAGCAGTGCCACTGGAACCAGCATTCTGTGAGCGCTGATACAAGACAAGAGTATCACATGCAACCTGCACAGCAACTGATGGATGGACTACTCTCCCTTATTTTACATCTACAAGGAGGGGCAGTTAAGTAGATGTTCCTGATAGAGTGAACAGTATCTAAAGTTTTTATAATCTCCATTGGTATTGATGTATTTGATCTTGTAAACAACCTTAAGTAAGTGTTATCTACAAAACTACTTTCTGAATTCTCCACTTCTCCCATTCTTCAAAAACATATTTAACCTCTACAACAGTTACACAATAATAGAAAATAATCCAAAAATCTTGCTTAGATTATTTTTTAGATTTTTTGGATTATGCTACAGATCCAGACAGATCAGGACAGACTGTATGTGAACTGTATTTAAGAGGTCACCCCATGTTTTGGCGGTGTTTAAATGTTTAGTCTTTAAACATATGTCTTTAATTAGGTAAAGCAGCTCCACTAGTTTAATCCATACTGCAAATTATTTAAACATTTTATTATCTAAAATAATAAAACTTTTACTAGAATAAATCAATCCATTTTCATACTCTATTTTTCTGATAATCGAGCAAAAATGGCATATATATTTAACATTGGTAAAATCACCTTACCTTCTGGTCATGGCTATAAGCCAGAGCCCAGTCCTCTTGGAATGGGTGAAAGAGCAGGCTCAGAATGAAGAAAGTGAGACGGTATTTCTGGTAGCTCGCCCCTTCATCAGAGCTGATGAGGATGCTGTTTTCAAACTCAGGGTCTGTCAAGACCATTACCTATCAGAGAACAAAAATAAAACAAATCAGGAAAAATAAAAGCAGAGAAAGTCGAGCTGTGACAAATATAAAGGAAAAAGTGATTACAGGTAGGCCAGTCGACTTAAATGTTTTGTGATCATTACCACCTAAATGCTGTTTAGAGAGTCATTTTTTGCATTTAGCTACCTGCTGACCTGAAAGCATTTAGACTTTTTAAATCACCCCTGCTGGCAGCACATTTTAAATAAATTTATTATACAAGCCTATTTGGATTTCATGATTTTGCTTCTTTTTCAGCACTTTGCATTTGAGTTACCTGTACTTTCTTTTCTTGAGTGCACTTCATAAGGCCCTCATCCAAGTTGGTGGTACTGTTTAAAAAGAGTTGAAATGAAATATGGTAGAGGCCAACAGAAACATCAAGCTTTCCCTTGCCAGACAGCATAGACACATTGTACTACAAAAGACATGGGTTGCTTTTAATCCACCATTCGTCAGCGTGGACGTCTCTGATCACAGTGATATTTAAAGGTTAAGTGTGTCTGCCAGCTTGTTAAGGGAGCTACCATCATGATGGCCCCCATCAGAAAGAGAGTTTTATGTGGAATCGATTGAAATGAGCTGGGCTGACCTTGATGTGATGCTCAGCTTATTCTAATGAGTAGAGTTTTAATTAACAGGGCAATTTTTGAGGTGCCTGAGCAAAAGAGGAAGGCAAATACCATATAATGAAGGCAAACTGACTCTTATTTATGTCTTCTCAAGCAGATAACATCAATATACATTCACATAAAGCTTAATACACTAAGAGAGATTAAAACCAAACGGGTTTGGAGGGTGAAAAATAATCAAAGAGAATCAAAACAACAGAATGTATCCTTTTAGATCAGCAGCCTGCAGTGAATATTTTACAACAGTAAAATATTTGTATTACTGCCATATTTATTTTGAATAATAACACTTCAATAGAGATAAAAAAAAATCAAAGAGGAATATGCAACTGTAGATGATGGGCTTTGATAATTATTAAATAAAATAAGCCAATAAATACATTTCCCTTCTGTTCTGCCTCTTCTTATCAACATCTGTATCCTGATCGTGCTTTTCTGTGCTGAACAGGATTTGAATGGAGAAAAAAAAACACACACATTTGTCAAAGACAAACATCCAACCCCTCTTTCCCCGAGCTTTAACCACGAATCCCTCCAGGCAGTGATTTAGATAAATTGTTTTTCATTAAGTGCCAATAAACAGCCAGCCGATTCACAGCCAGGATTTGTGCAGGACGAGGCCCTTCCAATTTTGCCATTCATTATAATCTGAAGAAGATGGCACTGGGCCTCCTGCTTTGCTCTGTCTTCAGACTTGTCAGATGCTATTTGCAGATTTTAAGGGTTCAATCATTTACCATGAAACAGTAGTAAGCAACTGTGAAAGGGAAATTCACTTTTCACTTCATATTCTTGATTATGCCACTGGGGTTTCACTACTGAATAAAAAAAACCTGGAAGCCATTGAAGTCAGTCTGTCAATAATAATGAATAAAATAAATAATAAAAGAAAATAACACACACACACACACACACACACACACACACACACACACACACACACACACACACACACACACGTGTGTGATTAAGCACTCACTACAAATTTATATATTACTTTTTGCTTTTTTTTGCTTTTTTTATCTATAAAGTATTTTACACAAAATCAGATTTAAAAAGAAAATCAAATAGATTATATGATTTTGGAAACTTTTAAAACTCATTGAATAAAAGAAGTTGAACTATATCAAATGATTTCACACGGCCTTGTTCATCTTTGGTTTTAATGGCTGTCTAGGTTAAATGAGATGGCTTTAGTCCTCAGATGGAGGCTTACAGTCTCATCTGACATCTCAGAATGGAGGCCATCTTATTAGCCATTTCACACATTTCCATCAAAGCCTTAATGCTCTTATTGGACTGCCAGGTTACTTGTCTCCAAGTTCCCTGCTGAGTCCCTAACAGAAAGAGTTAGAAAAAGCCCAGAAATACATAGAGACCAAAGTCAAAAAACAGGAATCAGGAAAAACATGGGGCAAATTTGGTAATTTATTTATATTATATTTTTATCTCATATTTAGATTAATATGAGTTTTACAGTTACAGAAAGGGAAAAATCACAACGTCAAAGGAATTGGTAAAACCTGTTAGAAAGACAGAATCAATTTCAATGTTAATTTCCCAAAAGACACAGGAACAAATAATACATTTAGTCATAAGCAGTTTAGCATCTCCTATTTACACATAAGCATGTCTTTAGAATATGAGCAGGGGAGTCAAAGTCTCTGATGCAAACCAATGCATGCACATAGAGTTACGTGCAGACCTCACACAGGAATGACTTTTGTTCACCCTCAATCTGGAATTGTACTCACAACATTTTTGCTGTGAGGCAAAATAGGTAACTGCTGTGCATCATGTCATCCTTCATTAACTGAATAGTCTGCAAGGCATAACTGGATTGATGGTAATATTGGTCCCAACTATATTAGCTGTTTAAAACAAAAAACATTATTTGATTTGTGTTTTTGTTTGTATGGTTGTTTTGATTCAACATGCAACAAATCAAATTAAAATTTCATATTTTACCCAAAACAAGAAATGTTTAGGAAGGTTATTGAGAATGGACACTTGGGAGTTCAGTGAACCACATTATCTCACTGGGCAGTGTGCCAACCTGAGACACTTCTGTTTGTAAAACAACTCATTAACCTTTGAGCCTGTTACGCATTACAGACATTTTTAAATGCTATTCAGAGGGAGGCTTCACCTCTCTGTCAAAACACACCAACAGTGATTAGCCCACCCTTTAACCTTCCAAAGCAATCTGGCCTTTCATCTGATGAGTGGAAAAGTTGGCCATTGGGTGTCTAGTGCAATTAAGTTCAAGAGAAGTGATACAAAGCCAGGAAATGGTTTAAATGACGGTGGAGGGAGATCTAATACTGTCATATACATTGACAAGTGAGTACATGTATAAGTTATTTATAGAGAACTATAAATCGGAAGAAATGGCCTTGGCCAGAAACCACTGTCCGATGTTTATCGGCTTTACAGACTTAAATATAAATGTCTTTAAGAAGATGTTAAAAGGTTTGTGCAAAAAAAAAAAGAAAAAAGAAAGAAAGAAACGCAGCCACATGAGCACAGGAACACTTTATAATGCTATTGTTACGAAGTCAACAACTGCATCAAGCTACAACTGCATAGGCTACATATAACACATGGGCAGTTACACTCAAGACATCTCTAAGCACACATTAACTCACACTGAAACACACACTATATAGGGGCAATCTAGAGCAGCCACATAATACATGCTGTTAGATTATGAGTTTTTTTTTTTTTTTTTTTTTTTTGGTAAGTTGCTTTGAATAAAAGCATCTATTAAAAGACCAAATATAAATTAAATTCAAACCTGGATCTCCAGTGCTAAGATACCGTACAATTTGCAAATATTAGGGAAAGCTAAAACCTTTAGAAGAAAAACTACTTGGACACATGATGAATATGAAAAGGTTATACAGAAATAACATTGAGGACCATGGATCTTATTGCAATAAGGCAGGTACAAAACTAAGCTATTCGTTGGTCAACATGTGCAATTTAAAAAATATGCATTCTCATTTTCCAACAAAAAAATCTGAGGTTCGTGTCTTTTAAATTAACAAAGTATCCTATTTAAAAGCAGTGCACTAAATTAATATAGATGCAATTGAAATCTATGGGATTAATGAAGATTTATCTGTAGCCTACAGTGTAATTTATAAAGGCAAAATCTTGGATCATTTATCTTACTGGTACTGCTTATCCCAGTGAGGGCTGAGGTAGGTTTCAGAACCCATTTGAAAAACAAGAAGCCAGGAATGCTACATGTTGGTTGCGATCTATCATAGGATGTCACATCCTCATTTGCATTCACTATTTTGGGACCCATTTAACTTTGATAGTGTACCTACTGGAATGTTTCGTTAGGTGAGAGAAATTTGCTAGGAATATCTGAACAAAAGCTATGTGCAAGAGCTGGACAAGAACTAGACAAGAGCTGTGCACATACAAGCATACACACTCACACACATTTAAATGTGTGTGTATTCTCATATCAAATGTTTAGGCACTATCCAATATGTCTCAGTAAATAACACAAAATTACATTTGCATTCAAATCTGATATTTCATGTGAACATATATGATGTGCAGCTATTTTTTTAACCCTTATCATTTCAAATAGTTTCAATTTTCTTGAATATACTGTGAAAAATCAGAGTGTGAAAATCAGGTCAAGTAATGGATCTTAACTCTGTTTTGCCCATGTTAACTGTATGTGTGTGTGTGTGTGTGTGTGTGTGTGTGTGTGAAGGAAGACTAGAGAGTGAGACTAGAGACTGGCAAATTTGAGAGCACACAAGAAGTGATCCAAAGACAACAGCAGTAATAAAAAGTGAGGGTTTTTAGGCTTCTGTAAAATGTTTCTGGAATGGTTTGTGTGTGTGTCCATTTGCAGCATCACATTACTTGTTTGTGGTTGGGTAGATAATAAAACTCCTTCAGATACTGGTTTCTGTAAGGTATTTTACCCCCAATGGAACAGTGTTTTTGGTTGCAAATGTATTCATTACCCTTGGTAAATCACTCGCAACACATCCACTAACAGGCATAATCCATAATTTAGGCAAATTACTACATCCAGACCAACTCTGTGAAACCATCCAGAAAACAAATGAGATGTTTTGTAAACTGTATCATTGTCATTGATGAAGAACATGAGGTAGGGCATTTGTCTAGATGAACTTACCTTTCTCTGGTTGGTTGGGCAAACATACAGGTAACTTAGGACTGTCTTAACTCCCACCTTGTCATTAAGTCGCTCATAAAGTTGTGCCATAATCTGTGGATCTAAATGGAAAAAAGAGCACTGTTACAGATCAGAGTCAGGTCATCAGGAAATTGCAAGCAAATGGTCATAAATTGTTAACTAAAATTAAAAACTAAAAAACACACTGGTCTATAGATTTATGATAAATAACCAAATTTCAAATATGTTTTCACTTCTTATATTGAAGTGTGTATTATCAGATCTCCCACTGTTACAATTTTACTTTAAATAGATTTAGCAATGGCATTTTTTATTTTTAAGCTAAGTGTTCACTTAATGCTGTATAATGGATAAAAATTGAATAAATGATAAACAATCAAGTCATTAAAGTCATGGGGATGGGTAAAAAAGATGTGTGTGTATATATGAAAAGTGAAAATAAATATTTTTCCAAAATGAATCTCTTGACATAAAACAGTTTGTTTTTTCCATTCTTGCAATGGAATTAGGAGAGATCATTTTCATTCTGACTAACTCTGAAATGGTAGCAATGAACGAAGAGTTTAATCTGAAAGAGGAGAAGTTACTATTCCTGAATGTTAAAGCACAGGGAAAGAAGAATAAAAAAAGGGTTCAATCAAGTCCAATGAGGATATACAATAAAAGTATACTTTTGCCATCAAATGTATACTTTTACTGAGAACAGAATCAAATTGGCTTTCATATCTTGTCTGTGGCTCTCAACGGCTTAGGTTTACTGCTTAGATATTCGCCAGTGCTCTTCACTTTAATACTAAGAGCAGCATTTCTTGCAAATCACATCCTGGATGCAGAGGTTCATTACATCATTTTAGTATCTATTTAAATAGCTTTTTTGTTAACATTATATTTTAGGTGTCAGTAGGGGGATACATAGGTGGGTCTTTTAATATGTTGAAATGTTCTCAGCAATACTCAATTTTCTTCTTTAATATTCTATTTTATTGGTTGCTGTACAATTGTTTTTGCTTCTCTAATGAAAATTGGAAGTGAAGTTGGTAACATGCCAGAGTAATTTGGCAGGAAATAATTGTTATGTGAGTTTTCTGAAGTAGTGCAATCAAAAACAACATTTCCAAATCTCTTAAAGGACTTGCCTGCTTGATTTGTCTAAGTGATCTCATCAAAAGAACCAGTTTAATATTTTAGGAAAGCATTCATCAAACATCTGTTACTAATAGTTCACAATTATGTTTTATTGAAACTATTAAATATGTTGTTTCACAAAAACATTATATTTTTTTATATAAGCTGCTCATCGTAAAAAGGATCACCAGTCCAGACCATCAGGAAAGAATTTCACTGCTGGCTGTACAATGTATATCTATGTATGTGACAAATAAACCTGATTCTTCTGATTCTGATTCATATGTACACCTGGGGGCAATTTAGTATCCCCAAATCATCAGACTTGCATGCATGTGGCAGTGAGAGGAATCCAATGTGCCCAAAGCAAACAACACAGGCACAGAAAGAACAAAAGTTACTACAGATAAAGGCCCCAGGCTGCCCTGTCAGGAACACGAATCTGAGTCCCGCTTTAATATGGTCACAACCCTACCAAATGTCACGTTTATGTTAACTCACAAAGACACATGATGGACAATTTAATACATCCATTAAAATAATTACTAAGATAACAATGAAAATATTCACCCAGGACAGGGCGGCATTCATTACTGGGGTGTGCCCAGTAATGAATGCCGCCCTGTCATTTACACAGACACACACTCTATTTAGGGGCAATTTGGAGCAGCCAATTCACCTTGAAGTTTTGAAGTCATGTTTTTGGACTGTGGGAGGTAACTAGGAAACCCAAAGAAACCTCCCACAGATATGGAAAGAACATGGAAAACTCAGATCGGGATTATAACCTCTATCCCCAATGCTAAGAGGCAGACGTGCTAACCACTAAGTTGCCGTGCTGCCTTACCTAATGACCTAATAAAATAAAATGAGACCAACAAATACAAACCATGACATATGAACAGATTTAGTTATATAATACAGCTGTTATATGGTTCTTACATATTTGTGAGAATAAAAAATATTTTTTTTGTTAAAACATTATCATCAACATCTCACATTAAGCTCTCACAATAATTTATATCTTGCATTGTTCATTCAACATTACAATACTCTTTATTTGGAATTGGTAATTAACGATATATTAATTTTTAGATTTAATATTATTTTAAACCAAATTAAACACCTTATGTTTGAAGTGGCCAAAAGAAGAAAGGGCTCTTTGCCACTTAACATGTTAACATATGCACACTTATACATGGGGCAAACTCACAGTAGGATGTGTTTTGTCCAGAAGCAAAACCTGAAAACTGTGATGACAAATCTGAGGTTAGAAATGACAATGAGGAAGCTTGAAATTTGCCAACCAGCCCAGAACTGTGCCAGCAGTGTACTTTATCAGTCTCCTCCAATGTGCGGCTCGACTCTTTCAGGATTCTCTATCTCTCCTGGTCTATTATGGCTTAAAGGGTGCACAGAGACATGTCTGGCATTGTTGTAATTTTATGTTTTTACATCTGCTGCAATGTTCTGAGGAGATTGGGAAAAAATGGGCTTAGGAATCTGAATGAATGAAAGGAGAAAATACTATTGTTCAGTGACTGGAAACTGCAGTGGCCATGTGCTCCTGTTTCCTGATTTATTTTCTCAGTGTAAGAACGAGGGCAAGGTTGACCGAGACCTCCAAATTTGATGAGACGTTCCGCTTTTAATAATGCAAACTTCACACTGCCCCACATGTCACATATAAAACTTTCTAATGTTATTCAGTCAGCCTAAGCATTATAAATAAAATAAACCGCAACATATACAAAGTACTGCTAGAGCATTTTTTTTCCTACGAACCCATGTGGTTTAAAAAGACCAGAAAGGTCAGCTACAATCAGAACTCAGCATGTATAGATGCACTAAGTGATCTCCACATACATATAAGCTATGTGCACTGCACCCCCTTCCCCCATCTGGAGAAAGGAAGCAGTGATGGGTGCAGAACTGTAGAACTCTCAGTCTAATATTGTATGCCGTTTGTACTGATTAGAGCTGCAGGGAGCAGTGTAGGTTAATCGGTCTCAGAGCTCCTGGACCTGACCCAAATCAAATGCCTGGATGTGATCTCTTATGTAAGAATGACAGATTTACAGAGCGAAAAATGAGAAGCAAGATATACAGAAATATGATTGCAAGGAAAATATTGTGAAATACGAATGAGAATAAAGAGGTCATACATTTGCATTTGCTTGTTTAATCCACATAAAGTCCTGATAATAACCAAAGTCCATATCTCTAATCTAATTTTCTCGAGAAGATAATCAGATTACATTTCTGTACTCATGTATATGGCTCCATTTATCTTCCTTTTGATAAACTGGATTGAATTAAACAGACTTACTGCATTTAGCCACAACCAAACATTATTGTAGGTACCGAATGCTATTTTATATGCCCTCACTTATTATTCAAATACAAAAACATTGATACACTTTTATCGATAGTAAGTAAAAAGGCAAGAGGATAAAGAGTTTGTGTGGAACAAAATGACTTTAATCATAAAATTGCAGTCTGTATCTGTCATGTCCTGTTCCTTAATCATTGTTAATTTATTCATTTAGTCTTTGTTAATTACTTCATTAGTCCTTGTTCATTCGACTTTTGTGCTGTCATGTGGATGCATGCAGACTCTGGTGAATCAGTGCATTTACAGTGAATTTACAAGGCAATTAACCATGGCTAATCTTCCTACATGTGGGAAGAGATAAGTCATCTAGGTATACAATTCAAGACCTCGATGCTCTCCATGCTCCTGGATGAGAGGCCTTAGCTAAAAAGACCTAAGCTTACAATAAGAGTAGCGAACAAGGATGGGGTGGGTACCCTAACATCATAATATGGCCAGCACCAGCCCAGCTGTCTATGTTCTTGTAGATGTCTGCTGTATGTTATTTTATTTATTAGTCATGTGTGGTGTTATGTCTCGTGTTTGAGCCAGCAGTTCCCCAGAGTCTACACTTGGGCCATGCCCCAAGACAGTTAGAAGGTGATTTTATTTTTACTGTGTAAGGGAAATAAAAGGAACTCATTTCACTTTCTAAAGTTGAAGCAGCACATCCCTTAACCCATTAGAAACTACTGCTATTTATATGATAAAAGTTGCTGTTTTGCAGTTGTTATAGGGCAATTACAAGTCATTAAACTGTAAAACATACTGTAAAACTGTACTGATACAAACTAGAGCACAAGTTTGAGTTTGTGCTGTTTTGTTTGAGTCTTTAAAGACTGTAAAACAGCATCATGACAACCAAACTGCAGAGTAAGCATATTTTATACCTGCACAAGTTCAATGTTTGTTCTTTGTTTTTAATTTACTTTCTCTGAATAACAATATCTTTGCAATGGGTTGTTGCATTGTAGATCTAAACAAATTCATTTCATAACTTACCCCATACATACCATTTGAACACCTGCTGTTGCTATTCCATTTATATTGTGTTCATAACAGTAAAAATAAAATGAGAACTAAAATGTCTTAAAATGTCATTTTAAGTGTAGAACGGTTTGGTGGGGGTCTTTTAGTGCACAGGTATTAATTTACTATTTTTGGTTAGAATTGTGAACATAAAGTATGAAGAAGCTGATGCATTAAATACATATTTTCCCTCTTGCTCAAAGACAACATTGAACTATAAAGTTGAAATTAAGATGGTGAGTGAGAAAAATACATAAATTAATTAATTAAATAAAGCACTTGATGATGCATTTGTGACATAGTGCCTTTAGCAAGGGCAGGAACTTGATCTTTTCCTAACTACCCTTAGCATATCTTATATCAGCAAGGACAGGAGACTTATACAAGCTGTCTGTGTGTTTATCACAGCTATCTCTTGTTGAGGCAGGTACTGTAGTAAAGTACACATCTAATTTCACACTGATGCACACAAAAAATTGAGATAAGCACAAGCACACTTAGGATGAATGTCACTTGGCACACTGTTCCGTTCTACCAATGTAGAAAATGCCAGCAATAGTTGGATGTGAGACATGTTCCGTTGGCTCACAGTGAGACCGGTACTGGAGTTGTCTGTCATGACACCCCACAAGAGGGTGCAATGAGGTGATACCAAAAGGTGCATAATGACCCAGCCCCCCCAAGAAAACAAGCTGTGTGCTTTAATATACTAAGCACTGGATCAGTGATTGTCATCAGATCCAACAGCACCCTGTGGTTACAACAGGCAAGCATGGAGTGGTATCCAATATGTACCTCAACGACCTTGCACCAAAGATCCCAAATTTTAAAGCTTATTAAACCTTGCAATGTGATATATATATATATATATATATATATATATATATATATATATATATATATATATATATATATATATATATATATATATTAGTATATATGTGTGTGTACTAGATGAGTTCTTATTATTACCATTATATATCAAAAATATTCTTTCTTAGATCTGCTGGTAAACAAAATTTTACAGGACTGACCTTAGATGACCCGGTCTCTAGTCTGTGAAGGCTGTAAGTGCTGAAAAAAATGTGCCTGGATCTTCACACATTTTATTCTTAGTTCTACTACATAAACCAGGAATGAATAGTATACTAAACATCCATTACACATCCCGGTGTGAATGCTACTTCCACTAAAATTATGCAAAATATGCCACTCAAGACTGAGATATAGACATGTAACGACACCTTGGGCACAATCTCAAGAGCAGCCCACAGCTTTAATAACTAGGCTCACTGAAGCAGAGTTTAAAATGACTTTGGAGAATTGACACATTAGAAAACAGGGTGAGACACGGAAGGTATTGGCATGAAGAGATAGAGAGCAAGAGTGCAGAGTGGTTGATGCAGAAACTCATAAAAAATTACAAACAAAATACAAAAAAAATAAACTCACACACATTTACAGTGTAGGTAAAGGTAAACCGTTTTTTTTAGTGCTTGACCACTTTTGATAATGTAATGAGCAAAAGGAGAATGGAAGCGTGATAAGGAAGACCCTACACACTGACGTGTGAATGGAAGAGTTTAAAGAGCCTGCAGCTGTACTGCATTTCAGGATCAAGGCTCTTCAAGCATATTGATAATAATATGAATACAGAAGCAAGATCATAAGCACTATAAGCTTGGGAGGAGGGAGTTTTTTAAAAACACAGTCACTAGTAAAAAGGATATTTGTAAATGCAAATTGACAGTAATTGGGTATTTATTATCTAATAATGAGCTGTAAGATTGTTAGAATTTTAAAATGCATATATACTGAATAGGCATAGGTCTCGAGATCGTTTGTTTTACTTTTTTTTAAATCGACTTTCTTCTGAGACTGAATATAAAAAATGGACAAAAGCTCAAAAGACAAGGCAATGACTTTTATTAGTAAGGATACCAGAAATTCTATTAAATATTTAAATAGAAGTAATATATATTTTTTTTTAATGAACTTGGTTCAATATAATGATTGAGCTATACCCAAACACACTGACTTTATGCTGGTAAGATAGGGACAGACAAAAATCAGATAGAGCCCTGTGGCTGTAAAATGTCTAAGTGCGCTTTTTCCAATGATTAGTTTGGTGGATGATTCTCATTACTACATTGCGTGTTATGGTGGAACGAGTAGATCAGACATATCAGTGATGCTGGATAGAGAACATTACACCAATCAAACCAGTGTCTGATCCTGCATCCACCTGATGCAGGAGTTGAAGAATAAAGTACATAGAGAAATGCTGTTTTTGTCCGTTGTGTATAAGTTTGTGTATTAATAATTGAGATAATTAAGATTTAACCCAGAAATTTGACACATTATAAATGGCAATTAGTTTGAAGAGCTGCTAGTGGAACCTTAAGAACTTCATTGGAAATAATGTAAGAACGTAACTATTTTTTTGCAAGTGCCAAACTACATCAAACTGAACCATCTGAGTGATAAAGAAAAACATGTTATTCACAATTTACTTCAAGCAATCACACTTGTAGTGAGTGAATTGTGAGTATTCTTCACCCCGCTAATGTTGCAGCAGTAAGACATGGCAGCCCATCTGGCAGCCTATTTAAGGATATATCTACAAATGTGTGAATGTGTATAATCCCTTAAAATCATTTTTATCATAACAAGTATATCAAAAAAGAGTTACACTTTCATTTTAGTAACAAGGATCATATATAGGATCATATCCTGTGGAGCATTTTTCTGTGATCTTTCTGTGACCCTCTGCTGGTACATTGTGTTCACAAAAAACACATTTTCCCTGGAAATTAATGTTTAAAAAATTGAAGTATAAAACTTTAAGGCCCCTTAAGGTGTTATTATTCTTGCATGAGGGCAGGGAGCTTTTCAGGTCACTCTCTAGACAGGCATACAATAGCAACACACATTGGTCAACCGGCCAGATCTGAGTTGACTGTGGCCTGAAATCATGACTCACGCAGCAGTCACCTTAGGACCTTCGCCTGTCTCTTTCAGCATGACAAATGCAAGCAGGGAGTGAGGGGATGGATGGATAGAGGGGGTGAGCTGTCGTCTTTTCTGTGATGGAGAGCTCCATGATTGGGGATAGGTTAGGAGCCTTTTGGGCCATCTATGGTTTAGGTTAAGTGCTGGCCAGGTCTTCGGTGCAGTCTTGTAGAATGAGCAGACTGATTCTGTGTGAATTATTGAAAGCTCTGGGATGTAGAGAGCAACAGAGTGAACGAGAGAAAGCTAGAAAGTAAAAGTAAGAAATAGAAATAAAGAGAAAGAGAAAGGTGGTGCGGTGTGGGAATGAGGAAGAAGGGTAGAGACATTTGTCTTAGCGTGCTGAAGTCGCAATTTCTGGCCATCTGTGCAGCAGTTGCCCCTCAGGAGTGGCACATCTGATACAAGGTGACATCTGATGGATATATGAGATGAAGGATTCAATTTTGTTCCAAATTTGGTTGATTAATGAACAATATATCTTTCATGTCTAATCCAATTTTGCCTTGTTCTGTCTCTCTCTCTCATTTATTGTCTATTTTATATATTTAATGAAAACTAGATCCAGCTTTTAGCAGACTGTAGTCTGTTTAACCTTCATGCATTAGGAATTATCTTTTTTTAGTTTTTAGTGATTTACCATTAATATTTGAGTTTTTTTGTTCACATAAGGTCTCATAAAATATTATCCATAATACAGGGCCTTAACACGTTTAAATGCTGAACAGACTATATCATGTATGATAGAACACAAAAAGTCATACACTTCGCATTACTGATGTATTTCCAAACAAATTCTTAACACTAGTAATGTAGTTGCAAACATAAAATTAGTGATGTGATGGTACATTCCTAATTTCCCTAGTTTTCCTAATTTTTAATTGGGATCAATAAAGTATCCAACTATCCTACTATCTATCTATCTACATTCGTACTTCATTACATTAACAACCTAATCTCTATAACTTTTAAAATGTTTGATAGGCATGATTTGAATACTGGGAAATTGGCACATCCGACCCATGGCAATAGAAGTACAATGAAAAAAAAAAAGAAGAAGAAGAATAAAATAAGTAACATCATAATGCCAATTGTATGAAATAAACACGAAGAAATAATGTTCTTTTCATACAAATCCTCATTTCATCAGTGGAATAATAATAATTATTATAACAAAAAATATAATAATAATGATAAAAATGATAATGATGTTTTTATTAATTATGGGATGTAATGTTTAACCTGCAAAGTGATAATTAAGTGCCCTTTCCTGGGTGTATCTACCCTGCATCTGAAATGTCTTACCTAGATGGGAATGGAGAACATTTACAACCCTAATACAAAAATAAGCGGAAGATTGCAAGATCAAATGAAAATAATAATAAGGAAAAACTTATTAATATAAATTAAAATATTGTCTAAGACATAAATATATTTGTTTTCAATGCACGTCCTTAAAGCATTTTCCTTGTTTTCTATTTTTGTTGCTTCTCTGCTTTCATTAATGATAGTAAATGACTGATGGAGGAAATGTTCCCTGAAAGAAAGTTCCCATCTCTCTTCTCCTTCCAGTTATCTGTTGCTTTCTCCCTGAACAAGCAGCTGCCAGGTCAATCTCACCAAACTCTTAACTCGACAAGTTCGAAGATTTTTCCACTGAAGGGTAAAGGACTTTGACAAGGATTTTTTCCCCTTCTTAACACACTATTTTTGTGCATGTGCAGAGAAGAGGAACAATCATTCACTCGCCAAATCTTTCCATTCACATGTAGAAAACAATTTTCTCCACAACGAACGCTACAATCAGATAAAAAGCCTCAAGTTCAGTGGGCAACTGCACTCAGTTCCTGCACTCAGTCCTTTTACCATGCGTCCAAAGTCACAAACAGAAAGGAAACTATTTATTAACTAGTATTGCAATCAGAGCATTAAACCGGATTAATGTCTAGCTTTTTTAACACTTTATTTATACATATATAAAATGCTTGTTGATAATAGTCATTGTAAAATGGGCAATTCTGGTCCTTAAATCTAAAATGTTTGTCCAATTCATATTAAAATAACTTGCTAGCAAATTCTCAACAGGACTAAGCCAGTTTTCCATTACACAGAGAACGTTCACTTTAAAAACTGGACTAGTTAACTTCACTGAAGACCAGTTCATTAATAATTTCGTTTTTAATAAACACATTAATGAATTACAACTTTTTATAGTGTGTTTTTAACCATTTTATGAAGGCAATCTGGCACTCAAGGTTGTGAATTATTGTGAATAAATCACTTTGTGTTTTGCCAAAAACCTCTTTCCTGTGGATTTATTCATAATAGTGCACGGCTTCTTGTGCGTTATTGCTTTAATAAAGCATATTAAACTGTCATGGCTTAAATACAAACTATTTACAAATATATTACAAATGTAGAATGGTAAAGGAAGCCAGCGACTGCGCTGATACAAGCTGTTTATCTACTACATTTTTGTTGACTAACATGTTAGTGTTGATTTGTGATCATTTATCTTTCATGGAAAAAAGCAGAAGCAAGTTTCAAGAAAATAAACGACAGAAAAAGTGTTAAATAAAGCAATGGGATCTGCATAATACCAGAAAAGTTAAACAGCAGAACAGATATCAGAACGTGCTGAACATTTCTCACAGCACGAGACTTCATCATTGGAAATCTGAGGGTTGAAACTTATCATGCTGTGGAAGACTACAAAATATTCCCGACTGTGATATTTACCAGAGGGTTTTTTACTAAGTACTGACATTGTATGGTGTCCAAACTTTTGAATACACTACAACTGCTACTTAATTTCTGTTCTTATTAAGCTGTAGATTTGCAGAAACTTTATTTTAAGTCAATCCACAACAGATGAATTTTTAACAAAGCAACAGCACAGACTGTTTTTTTTTTTTTTTCCCCCCAATATATTTCTTTATAGGGCAACATGATGTAGTGGTCAGCACATCCCACTATTAAATCCTGATTTGCATTCCATGTTCCCCTATGTCCACCTGGGCTTAGTCCAGATTCTGTGGTTTCTTCTGCAGGATTTTCTTTTTCATATTAGTTGGCACTGCAGGTTAAAAAATAAATAAATAATGAAACCGAAAGCTCCATCTGCATATTCCCTCCACAGTTACAGCACCACCACCACCACCACATGTTGAGCACATTACCATATTTGTAAATAAAATCTCTTTAACAATAATTACTTTTTATTGGTTAAAAAATTTAATAAATTAATATGTGCTGTACATAATCTGTTTAAAGCACTGCTTATGCCAAAGTGAAGGAATGGTTTAGTATTGCTTTTCAGGTTTTACACCAACAGGAAAGTGATGCAACCTCCTGGCAAATCCTTTAACGTGCATGTGTGTTCATCCATCTGCAGGAGTGCATTGAGTTGATGGCTGTCACAAAGTTATTACCATTTATTAAACAAAAAAACAATGGTGGGCCTAAAAACACATTCAAAAATACATTTGAATTTTTCTTTATGTTTAATCTGTTGAAGTAATTAGTGATTTATTTCCCATAATGTATTTATCTTTAGCAAGATTCCTAATTTTGACTGATATACAATAAGCTACAAATTCTATACAGAAATAATAAATACAGTATACTACTACTAAATGTAGAATAAGCATCATCATGATGATAATACAATAATAAAAGTATTTATTAGTATTATGATTATTATTATTGTTATCACTTTGCAATTACTGTTATTATAATTATCATTTATTATTAATTGTTTTTTATTGTTATTATTGTTATTGTTTGGTATAATATAAAAAAAATAATTGTTGCTATTATTTTTATATTAATATAAGTAGTACTAGTAGAAATAGTAAAATAACATTAGCCATTTGAATTATGTACATTTATAGACATCAACACAGTTCAGATGTCCAACCATCTAATTGGACAAACAAAAAGCCTGCATTCACCCCTGACAAGTTGAGGGTTTATCATGATTATGAACCACCTGCCAGCCTTCGATTAGCAATCACTTGCAAGCACTGAATTTTCTTCCTCATAATACATCTGATGAAATTTATTTCAACTTTAAAAAAAAAATCTTAAAGCTACTTTGGCTCCCCACACAGTTTTAATTAAAGAGAGAGCAATTTAGGAACTGTTAAATGAGGCTTTGCTGAGTAATAAAATGGTTGAACTGCAAAATAAAATGAATGACTCTGTCTCTAACTTTTATATACTCCAGATCAATAAGTGATGCTTGGCTTGGCAGCTATAGACAGATCATTTAAAATTGTTATTCTGTCTGCGCTGAACAACTTATGTCCACTATGATCCATATTTTCAATTTGAACTGGTGATGAGTGATTACCACATACAACCTGTCATATCAAAAGAATGTTATGTATGAAAAGTAAAAGTTAATAACTCACCAGATGACACAGAATTACAAGCTTATTTCCTGTCATTTCAAGGACAAAGTTAAATGACAATAAAAAAAGTGCAGTAGCCATTGATGTCAAATGCAATATAAATTGTCACATTATTTATAAAGCTATTAAGCTGTTTTAGGCCTCAAACAAATATTAAACTTAAAACCAAAAGTAATAAAAAACGTCTATCACGCAGAACTAGAACCTCCTGTCATGCACCACTAATATTGCTGAAATGACAAGACAGTCTGAGGAGGCGCAGAACGCATCCCTGGGGAAATCTAGTGTCGCAGTGGCTTTTTTCTCACTCAAACTTGCTTGCAGGTGAATTTTAAGTCCTCGAAAAGGTCAGGGACATCAGGTAAGTCCTGCTCCAAAAAGCCCTAGCGCTGTTCTGCCTACTGACCTGTGAAATATCAAAGCATCCGGCACAGCTGAAACAATGTGACTTGAAAGGCTTCTGAGCGGTTGCCTCTGGATAACCCAATGGGAGGAAGCCAACAAGGTGGAGGACAATCAGTGTGGGTGGTTCACACATAGTGTGTGTCAGTGCCAGACATGTGCTAAAGGATGTTCAAACCTCCTGTTTTCTACACTTTTGGCCGAATAAATGTAACAAAACTTCCCTGTCTCTTACCTTATTTTTACCTTTATGGTGAGTAATAAAACTTATTCTCCTTATTTTTAATGTCAATTTTTAGATAATTGCATTGAAATTAAATTGTTGTTTTAATACCTATTATACCACTGACTCTGACTCTTTCTTTTCACTTTTATTCTACTCTACAATTTATTCTATGATGTATGAATGTACCAGTTGATTATTAATGATAAAAGAAAATTAAGACATAATTCAATCAGCACATGTGATGATTACTAAAAACCCTCAAGGGCCACACACAAGTGTCCTCACAGTGTAAGGCTTTAATGCTTTAATTTTTACAGATAATATCTTTTCTGATCTGCCCAAAAATAGTTTTTGTCAGTTCTAGTTCTTTGACTCATATTGACTTACATCCCAGAATAGAGTCACGCATTTAATCTTATGCACTGAAATGACTGATCCATCTCCACCGCTTAAGGTCACACCATTCATTAAAATTGGCACGTCTGTTTTTTGGGACTCCTCTCAGGCTGGCGGGATTCCTCTGACCTTTCTCTAAAAGTCAGCAGCTGTCTAGACATTGCCAGGCTACTGCAACAGTTGCAAAACCACACAGACAACCTGTTAGTGTAACAAAGTGATCACAATTAACAACGGGACTGGGAGTAGGAACAGTGCAACATGGTACAAGACACATTTCTAAAACGAAATGGAGTGGGAATGTTGAAGAACAGTTGTTTCCCGATGCATGTACAGTTTGCGAGGTGGAACAGGAGAAGAAGGCCAACAGAGTCCCAGCAGGCCTAATTTGTGGAAAGCTGAATATTATCATGGCCGCCCTCGTTTTGTCAATACAGAATCCCAACACAGCACCAGTCATCAGTGTGATGTATTGCGGCTCTGGCTGCATCGAGACAGGGATTTCAGGGGCTTTGGTCTCTCAGGCTGTCTGGAATTTGGGTTTGCACTGCTGAGTTTCAAAATAAGAAAAAGCACCTGCTCTAAACTGTAGTTTATAACAAATTTAGCTTTTATCATGCACAAAATATGAAAACACTTATAATACTTAGTTTTAGGTATAAACTCATGATACATGGTATCATTTTAGTCACCATGAATAAAATGGAACTAAATACAACATAATATTTAAGCCTTAACACTAAACACAACTTTCAAGACATGGCCAAAAAAAAGCAAACATCATATCTCTTACCTCCACAAGGAGCTCTCTGTGACGCTTCCCAAGTGGAAATCATAAAGTTTAGTCAGTATAAGAATCACCTGTAGGAGCAAAAATTCAGGAGTTAGACTTTAATGAAAAACACACAGCTATACAGAATCAGTCAAAAGTTTGGACAAAACTTATCATTGATCCACTTATTGTCCATGTTCTCAGTTCCACTTACAGTAAAGATGGACTTTGTAGTTCTACATTTCCAGTACATAGTGTACATCACCTTTACTCTGTTTTCTAATTGTCAGGAACCCACACACCACAGAGTAGTACCACCACAGAACAGGTATTGTTTGGTTAGGGCATTAACATAAACAAAACCCATAAAAATTATATTGCATTTAATTCAGATTAGTGCATTTAATTAGTGATTAATCAAAGGCCTGTTGATAATGTGCTTCACAAAAAAAAATCCAGCCAACAACTGATAAGAGGATGGGTATGCTTATTAGTCATGGCTGCCACGCGCAACCTCACTCACAGGCGTTTTACATAATCATGGCTATTTCCATCCCCCAGGTGCTGCCTTGTCTCCCATTCTGGGGCCAGACAGGCCAAGGTGACTGCCCTTATTTGCATATCCCCCATCAGTTCCTTTTCTCTGCGTCTCCCGCCATTAAACCGACCGTTTCTTTGAGCAAAACTGACAAGTCCACGGCTCCTTTGAGTCACAATGCTAGCGGTGGCATTCCAACACAGACTATCTTATAGCATCTTAATGTGATGAATCGTGGGAAATTGTTCCACCAGTGTGTGGGAGAAGAAAATAATGTAGGAGTTTGGCAGTTCTCCTTGACCTGTTCCTTCACGTCTCGCTCAGACTAAGGCTGTTTCTACAAACTGTCCCAGTGGTTCTGGAAAGCCAGAGGGGAACATTCACCACTCAAGAGGAAGGAGAAGGTATGAGACATGTAGCTGAGCAAAGCAAAAAAAATAATAATTTGTGGGCTCCTGGCCCCCTTCTTGCGAGACAGAAAGCAGGTGGTCCAGGTCAGCCTGGGTCCATGTGCCAAAGAGGAGGGCAGTGCATGAAGTGAAAAGGAGAAAAAATAAATAAATAGAAACCAAATTGGATTTTTCACATAATGCCAGCTGGAGAAAATGGCAAAGCAAATGTCTAGAGAACTTGTCTGTGAGTGAGCTCTACCAAGTGTCTTTGGTTGTCTGACATACGTGGGTTGTTCTGCTGCGGGGGGACGCACACACACACACACACACACACACACACACACACACACACACACTCTACATGTCCGTCTGAATTGTATATTTGACCAGATGGCCGGAAAGAAAGAGGAAAAAAAGACACTTTTTAAACCGCATACACAGTCACAGAGTCTAAGTAGATACTGAATCTGTGTACAAAGAGAAAGGTCAGCGTGGGAGACACAAATTCATTTTGTTCTTGCATGATCGGAAATGATTACATGTATATTTTTTACCAGCACAACAGCCTTTGTCTTAACGAAACAAAAAATATGCATGATCATTAACTTTTCATTAATTCATTAAAGAAAATCATTAATTTTTAAGCAGATGGACATTGTGCAGTTTTTCAGTTATGAACCATAGCCCATCTGTTGCTAATCAGAAAGTCCATCTATGCAAAATACTAATGGGCGAGAACCAGCACTGGGTCACTAAAGACCTTACATGTGACTTGACAATGTTCAGTCATGACTATTTCAGATGATTAACGCAGTGAGTGTAAATGGAACAGGGAATAAGATGACATGGCAACACTACTACTATTCTAGCTACATTTCAGCCACTTTGGATGACGTTTCTAGGTGTGTATACATACTTTTACCCACCATTTTATTAGGTACACCTCCTCAGTTCTACACTCACTGACCAGCAGCCTTTCTTTGTCTGATCCATAACACACCACCACCATGTCAGCTTTACTGCATTACTGAGTGACACTGACAGGGGTCCTCTGTAGAGATCACGGTCACCAAGAAAACATACTAAAACTGACTAACAAAGTATGTAGACAAACAGATGCATGCAGACTGTAATTTTAGAACTATTCAGTCCATCTATATGACCAGGAACTGACAAAACAAAAAACAGACGGTAAGTGTAGAACTGAGGAATGAAAGAACTGTGAAAGAACCTAATGAAATGGCTGATGAGTGCATATTTATAGAAAAACAGTAAAATACACAAAAAAAAAAAAAAAAAAAAAAAAAAAAAGACCAATCCAGGGAAAATGGACTGAGAGCAATAGTTTAAGGATTCAATTAATCAATTAAATACTAAATTACCTTTGTGGAATCTAAATCAAATCATATGTAATGTCAATAATTGTTGTGCGACTTGCAAATACCAGGTAGAAAAGCTGATGCAAAGATGTCTAAAACTCATTGAAACTCATTGTTTCTCATTGAAACCCCAATTGACCCACAATTAACGCCTGAGAAAACAATAATGTCAATTATACTAGACTTGGGACTGTCATTATTGGACCTTAATTAAGAAACCGTAGCACAAAGAAATATTAGCGTAACTAAATGTTCCACATCCACAAAGACTAATTTAAAGTGTCAGACTCAATTCTGGGGTGTGAGGCAGCATGCCCCACCACTAATGAAAAGACTAATTACCTTTTTTTTCTCTTCTCCCTTTCCTCACACATGCTCTGTATACACATCAACTACTTTTAATTTTCATCTCTTGATTACTGATGACTCCTACAGGTTCAGTGCTGTACTGACCAATCAATGGCAGTGGTAAATTAAGTACTGCATATAAATAAGGACGACTAAAATACTGGATCTCTTATTAATCTGCGAGGGTACGTTAGCTGCTGATGCAAAGAAACTATGCTAATAAATAACACCACAGTTACAGGATAATAAAACCAGAGTTAATGTTACACATCTAAAAGCTAGTAAATGTCATCACCATACCCAAGGGGCAGCTTTTAACCAAGGTGATAAAAATTATGGATTTAAAAAGAAAGCAATTGCTTTAGCGCTTTGGAAAAATAGACAGCAGAACGAGTTTAAAGCACGCAAACCCTTGGGCCACTCTGGTTATGTAAAGCAAGACACTTAGCTATTACAAGGTGAAGAGCAATTGTATTAAAGAGGTCTTGTACTGATTAGAAATTACAATCAAAATTTGCTATTAGACACATAACATTTTTTCTCCTGGTAGGCGAATGATTTGCTGCCAGAGGACCTAGATAATGATTATAGCAATTCAGATAAAATAGGAGATCAGTATGAAACCAAGATAATGAAGAGTCAAGACAACTCTTACCTCACTGATTTTATTAATTCTTATTCTTTCTTCATGCATAGGAAGCTTACAAAAATAGTTTGAACTGTCAAAAAGAAAAACAAGGAAAGCCTTGCAGGTTTGCTTAAATGACTGATTACAAAGCTGTGCTTCCATTTCACACACATCCCACCATAAAAATTCAAACTGCTTACCCAGTTTTTATTTGCTTTTATTCATTTGAATGTTGTAAAGCTTGCATGTGTAAGATTAGTCACCTACGACAAAACTTCTTTCTACTATTCTGCTTGCTGCTTTCACATGCTATGGTAAAGTTATTCATATGAATCCTGTTTACTCTATTACTATATACTTACTCAAATATTATATATCACCATCACCATGGTCTGTAAGGTAAATAAGAAAAGTATTAATAAAATGGTTTTGCTGTATGAGGCTTGCTAAATTGGTTTTTATCTATTTTTAAATGAATTTATTGTATATTCAAAATTATTATGTAAATAAGAATTACGATGGCTTGGTGGTGTAGTGGTTAGCATGTCCAGCTTTCAGTGATGGGGATATCATTGAATATGTCAGTGTCATGTGCATTCTGCAGTAAAATCAGCCATTCAAATATCACCCGATTAACAGCAGAATCTGCAGAAAAATTGAAAACACAGTTATTTCACATTTTCATTCAGAATTGAGATTTTTGAAAGTATAATTATGTTGGAAATAAGCACTAATCAGTCATTCAGTATGTGTACTGTATGCCCACCGTGACAAACACAAGGCTGCTGATTGCTTTGCCACCATGTTTTAAATAGGGTAATACATATTACAAGGACATTCAATATGCAAAAGCCAACTTGAAAAATGTTGATATTTGTCCTAAAATGTTGTTTGGAAATCAGACAGGTTGTGCCATTTGTAATTTCTGAGTGCATTGTACACAAATGACAATAGATGATGAGCCAGTGCCCATACACACTCACACATAAAGCAGATGATGTGGCTCTTGGCACTGATTATTATCCAAACATGATTAGATGTTAAGGGCTGCAGTGCTGGGGCTGCCAGAAAAACAATTACTTCATCAACCTAACTGAGCAACTGTATTATTATACAGTGAAAAGCTGACAGTTCTTCTTGCTTTCTGGATTGCATGACATAGTAAAATACTATTAAGATCTAAAAAAATAAAGCTATTCTGACCCTCAAACTTAAAATAGTCAGTAAAAAAGAATTAATTTCCCAAGTGGAGACAAGTAGACAAATAAGACAATGCTAGAGACAGACAGAGAGACAATATTAGTAACCGTGTGTATGGATAGGTTTATTCCATTAATGTGGTTATGTCCATTATGTCCATTAAGCATGTCAGTGTGTCAGCAGAAGATTGTTGCTGCTGCATGTGAACACGGACAGTCCCAGTTCCACAGGATTCTAGACTATGGCCAGTCGTTCAGCAAATTGGAAAAGGTGTGCCAAAATCCACAGTAGTTACTCAACTGATTTATATCGCAAACAACCTGTGTCATAAACCATTTAAACCTATTATTTAGTTTTTTCTCATAGAGGTCATGGAATCATTTCTCTTACAGTCACAGGAATTACACATGGCCTGGGGCAATTTAAAATAGCTTTTTTATGATTATTTAAATAAACTTTATTATTTAGTAGTCTCGTGTGGTGTTCTCGCTCATGTCTCTCTAATTGCAGGTCAGCCAAACACAACTGGACATCCCTTGAACCTAAATAGGGTGAAATGCCTAGTACTAACCCACTGCTGTCAAAACTGGGAGTGAAATCATCGACATGCAGCAGCAGCAACATGACTGACATGAAAAGGGAGGATGACCACACTGTGCTCTCGAAGAAGACAGCACAGAAAACTTGGCTTTGGATGAGTGTTAGATATCAGGTGTGATACGAAACAATAAGTTTAAACACAGTACAATTTATTAATTTCAAATTATTTTTTGCTTTCTGGTGGCTTGATGGTTGATATGTTGGATCATAGACTAGACAGTCCAGGTTTCAACTTTGCCATACTGTGATTGCTGGGCTCTAAACCCTGACCTGGATTGCATGGTGTCCTGACCATTTTGAGAACATTTCAGAAGCTGTGTGACCAGGACAGGGTGCCAATAATTCACGAAGCACACACTCATATAGACACACATACAAACATTTACCAATTTTACACTGTCAAATCACATTGAATCCATGTTTTTGGATGAGGAAACTGGGGGAAACTCCTCCCAGATCAGGATTCGAACCTGGACCCCCAGTGCTAGGAGGCGGATGTGCTAATTACTACACCACCAGTGTCAAAAGATAAGTGGGAACAGAATGTAACAGAATAAATCTTAGATTGTAAACATTTATTAACTCACCATAAACCATTATTATAGAATATAACAGTATGTTTGCCTACAAATTATTTCAGAGCAATAATCTGCAGTCATAAGTAAAGTCACTTTTCAAAGCTGAACATGTAGTGGAGCTTGTTTTACATCACAGGCTATTGATATTTGCTTAAAAGCCAATAAACAGCAAACCCACACAAAGGAAAATTTCTCGCTTTCTCTCTCTCTCTCCCACGCACACACACACACACACACACACACACACACACACACACACACACACACACACACACACACACACACACACACAGTGTGTCTTACACATTAGATTGTGTATTTTGAATATCCCTGGCATTCTCTTTAAGTAGTCAATTTAGTAAACTACAGAAGAACTATAACTAGTACATATATGTTTTTAGTGGAACTACTAAATTGGAGAATAAGTGTAGAAACAAGAGTTAGTAGCCAATAAAGTGATTGATCAGTGTATACTTGTGTAAATTACACATAAGGCTGAGACAGACAATGCAGCTGACAGTGGAAGAAAAAAATAACATTATACATACTGTATTCTGAAAACAAATGAGTGTTGCATGCTGGAACCGCACCATGGCACAGCATGGTTCCTGGTTTGATTCTCAGTGCCAGCTAGGGTCTGTGTGGAGTTCTGTGCATTATTTACTGCAAAATGACATGGCAGCAGATGAATTGGGAATAAAAAAATTCCCCTTATGGGGGTAAATATCTATTTGTGCGTGCGTGTGAGTGTGTGTGAGTGTGTGTGTGGGGGGGGTGTTTGTGTGTGTGGGGGGGTGCTCTGCTCGTCACCCACTACAGCTGATATCCAAATAAAAGTGAAAGGGTATCTGGAAGGTTGTTCCACTAATTTTAAAATTGTGAAACAATATTATAATGAGAAGGTTTGAATAGCTGATTTACCATGTTATGCTATAACACGATTAGTCCTTTTAATCAGCTTCTTTAAGCCTCTCAAGATCATGAAAGACTAAAATCCCTGAGGACACAATGCAATTTCTCCTAAAAGATAATGCATATATCACAAGAAAAAAAAAAAAAAAGCCAGAATGACAGGTGGATGACACACATCATGCGGCTATCAGGTTGTAGCCCTTAATTAAACAACTCTAACATATTGCAGGTTAAAAGAAAAATAAATGTCATATGTGACTGATGGGTTTTCAATTACCATTCCATCTGGGCACATTTTGTTAAGTGTTAAGTGGTGGTGTTCCCTTCTGGTTAAGTGTGGCTTAAATAAATATGTATAATTATCTTTGTAGTTTCCATGTTGCTACTTATATTCTTTACATATAGTTTGAATGATTTAAATAACAAATGTATGATAATACATTTATAGTTAATAAATTACCATTTCAGTTGAATATACACAAATGTATATCATCTGTTTCTATACATATTATGATAGTCCACTGTACAGTTTAGCTGATTCCGCCTTTAATTTCTGACTTATCTTGTTCTCTTACCTGTAAGTCAATTTGGATAAAGGTTTCATTGGGAGTTCCCCCTCCCTATCCAGGGGAGATCGTTTTTGCACTGGGCAGATACACCCAGGACAGGGAACACAGGATGTGAGTGAGTGTGTGCTCATTGATGGATTGGCACCCTGTGCTGGGTGTATCTGCCCAGCACTGGAAACATTCTCCCATGGATGGGGAACCCCCTCCCTCAACCATAGTAGAGGATTAAGCAGTCAAGATAATGAGATGAGATGCAATATCCATCCATGCATGATAAAAATGCTGGGGAACGCTGTCTCGTTCCACATATACTGTACTGTACTTTATATTGTGGAATGACAAATAAAATACTTGAATACTTGAATAAAAACAACTGTTGCGACAACAATTATAATACCTCATAAAGATTGGTTGCTGAACTACAATAAATCCCCATAACCAACTGATGCCTCAACTATTATAATTCTTCTTAAAAAACAAGTTGTCACTAGGAAGGAAGAAATGACAGTACAGTGACTAAACAAAATGTTTAATTAGTTAATACACTGTGTAACCAGGAAGCTTTTTAACAGACTAATTGTCTAAAGGATTGGTGGGCTAAAATTAGTTCATTTTTATCGACTAAAATGCCATTTTTGTAATAAAGCATGGCCAACTGCCAGCCTCCTCTTAATTTCTTAAAGGCAAGATATTGCTTATACTGCATATTTAGGGCCAGAACCTCTGGTGCTAACAGCCTACACAGCATTAGGCTGACCACATATTGGAGTTTTCTTAATAAATATATTTTTTTTCTTCTTCTTCTTCTTCTTCTTCTTCTTCTTCTTCTTCTTCTTCTTCTTCTTCTTATTATTATTATTATATTTTTTAAGTATTTGGTCATATATATTATAAGTTGTCAAGCATTAGGTTGAATTGTTATGACAGTTTGCTATGACAACTACCACAACTAGACAGTGCTCTATAACTATAACTATATATAATTCAGTACAGTGATATTACATCACCAAGTCAGAGCAAACACAGATTGCTCGGATTTAATCCAAATTTGTTTGCTGGTGTTGAAGTCAAGATTTGCTTCAACCAGACCAACTCACCAATCATGCCCTTATGTCTTGAGCACTGAGGCACAGTCACAGTCAAACTTTTTTTAAAAAATTTGTAATCATTCTCAAACATTTCTGCATGTTCGATTTTACACACCTGTGGCAATGACAAAATAATTAATAGGCATCCCAATAATTGCACATATAGTGTGTGTTTCTTCTTTTCTATTTCTTTTGACCAAATTCTTTGTGGGTAATACTCAAGAGTACAGAATTTAATACACTTGTCGGCAACAGTAATGAAGAATGACAGTTGTGGTAGCTGTTTTCTCAAAAGTATTATACACTTTAACTCTGTTTTCGACCCCCCTGTCCCTGTTTACATTTTGCATTCACTCAATACCGGTGTACATTTCAGGCCAGATTAAATTTCATTTTGAAATGTAATTCACCCATATTCTTCTTCAATGTTTCAGGTAAACACTTCAGGTGAAATCGTTTCAGACTGAAATTTAATTTGTTGGTCCTGGATCTAGCACTTGTCCAATTAAACTATCATCCTTTTCACTGGAGGGCAATGGAGGGCTCCAGCCTCCCTGAACTATCAGAAGCTAAGCACATTCTTCAGCGCTTAAACACCACTTTACTTCACCTATGAACCATTTGTTAGGATCGACAAGCTCACACAGAGATATGAAACAGTTCAAGCAACACAAAATGTTCTGAACAAAGGTAGGTACAAAGTTTCTAGTTTTTGTGAAATAAATCCCAAATTGGTTATCATGGGATGATTGTTTTCATCTATTCAAAAAAAAAAAAAGCCTAAATATTTGCAGTACCAGACAAAAGTTTGACACACCTCCATCTCACTCCATTTATTGTCGGTTATCAGTTTCACTTACAGTAAAGACGAACTTTGTAGTTCTCTGTAATTTCAGAGGGTAGTCCATCTGTTTGTAGACTACAGTACATACTATGTTTGTCCTCATTACTTTTTGTTTTGGTCATTAGTTTTATTTGGTTTATTATTCCTATCCCAGCAGCGTCACTGAGGTGTTTAAATAAAACTATAGTAGCACTGCTGCACTAAAACCCCCTCACCACATCAGTGTCACTGCAGAACTGACAATAAACAATACACCACCCAAATGATACCTGTTCTGCGATGGTCCTGAACAATAGAGAACAGAGAGCCAACAAAAAAGGAAACAGATGTATTACCGTCTGCAATTGTAAAACTAAAAAAAAAACAAAAAAAAACACCAAGTTCATTTACATGGTAAGTGGAAAAACATTAGTAACATATAGAGCTCATACTGCAACTTGTTTTATTTCTAAAGGCAAATAAATGTGATTAATGTTCATGGCACTTACAATGAATCAAAACAAAATGCACTTTGCATCTTTTCAACCACTCACATGAAATTAGGTCAAAAATGTTATCATCATAACTATTATTATTTCAGTTCATAAAAATGCAAAATGCAAAATGTTTTTATTTACTGATGCTTTAAATTGACTTCTTAATGTATTTTTGAGTAAGCATGATGGTTTAACAATATCATAGTGCATATCCAATATTAAATCTTTCTATTATATAGCAATTTCACCCTTTACCACAACTAAGAGGCCTAAAAACAAAAAAAAAAGTGTCTGCATTGTTTATTTAGCAAGAAATCATTGTAACACATAACAAATGTACCCAATTCCCACAGAGGTCCAACAGAGAAACCCTAAACTGAGGTCAGTTTGGATTTAAAAAAACAAAACACAAAAAAACATGTGCATGCTACAGAAAGAAAGTGGACTTGATCAGACTAGGTGACATTTATCCAATCTCAGGCTGTCTAGTTTCAGTCTGTTCTCGGCTGACAGGAAAGTGATTCAATATAGTTTTCTGCTTGTGATTTATTTATCTGAAGGTTTGACATGCTTCTGAGATGCTTATGATTACCATCATTGTTATAATTGGCTGTTTGCATTAAAGTGACCTTATTATAACCTTAAAGTCTGGTTATTCCCTGTTAACCTTTACTTTTAGGCATTTCTATTTATACACTGTTTTACATTTCAAAAGGCTGTGAACTGTTCTTTTAACTATATAATAGTCAAACCGGATGAATATTAACTGAACCTTTTATCCTTAACCTACTAAATAAAATAAAGTACACTAGAAAAATGAGTTAAGAAAAAAATTTGCGAGATGGGTGTGCACATTCACAGTTGTATATATATATATATATATATATATATATATATATATATATATATATATATATATATATATATATTATAATGACATTTTATATAAAGCTGATGACAGTTTGTTGGTATGCATCTGTTGGTCAGTAGTGTGGCATGCCCATCATGGAGTTGCAGGTTTATGTTTGTTGTGTGTATATATATTCATTCATTGTCTTCCGCTTCATCCTCTATTAGAGTTGCGGTGGTGTTTCCCATGCCCATCCAGGGGAGAACGTCTCAGGCGCTGGCCAGATACACCCAGGACAGGGCGCCAATCTATCACTGGGCACACGCTCACTCACACAAACACACTCTATATGGGGCAATTTGGAGAACTCAATTAACTTGATCCATGTTTTTGGACTGTGGGAGGAAACCGGAGAACCCGGATGAAACCCACGCAGACACGGGGAGAACATGGAAACTCCACCCAGATGGGGATTCGAACCGGGAATCCCTAGTGCTGAGACGAACATGCTAACCACTAAGCGACTGTGCCGCCGTGTATATATATATATATATATATATATATATATATATATATATATATATATATATATATATATATATATATATATATATATATATATATATATATATATTCATTCATTCATTATCTCCCGCTTTATCCTCTATTAGGGTCGCGGTGGGGTTCCCCATGCCCATCCAGGGGAGAACGTCTCGGGCGCTGGGCAGATAGACCCAGGACAGGGCGCCAATCCATCGCTGTATATATATATATATATATATATATATATATATATATATATATATATATATATATATATATATATATATATATGACATTTTATATACTGTATAAGATGATAACAACAGTTTGTTGGTATGCATCTGTTGGTCTGTAGTGTGGCATGCCCATCATGGAGTGCCACATTTGTAAATTAGCATTGGCACTTCAAGCTAATTATGCAGTGGTCATCGCCATTAACATTTAAAAAGGTGACATGTTGGCTTGGCACTTGGCTGTGCTCTAAATGGATAGTGGCTTTTGCCCCTCAGAATCAGTCAACTGTCAGGTTCACTTTCTCTCGCTTTCTTTTCAATCTATATATCCAAAAGACAGCCACTAACTGCTTATCATAGTTGGACGAGAAAAGAATGTCAAATACAACTATACTTATGCTGGATGTTCTAACAAAAAGTTTGTAAACAGAACCAACAGCATTATAAGCTTATTTACTCAACAATTTGATCAGATTTTTTAATGTTTTACTAAAACTATTAGATTTTGTGATTAATGCATGATGGTGTCGTTAGCACATCTGCCTCTCAGTGCTAAAGTATCAAGATATTGAGATGAGATGTGATTAATGCATTAAGAAAAATAGACCAATATTATATAATTGCGAGTGGCACATACATGTAAACCTTCAGGATTAGCAGATATTTTGAAATTATTGGAAATTATAGTCAAATGTTTTGTTTTTAAAAATCAAATTAATTTAATTAATTAATTTATTTTTATTTATACGTACTAGAGGAAATGGTGAACACGTTACCTTCATCTCTAATACTCTGGTTTCACAAACATCCTTTGCAAACAAAAGTTTTTTGGTTCACATGAAAAACAGGAAGACATGCTTATTCTGAAAATTGATTATACAGAGAAGAGAAGCATAAATAAGGGAAAAATTATGTATGAGAGTAGAGAAATGTTCAGAGTGCTTTTTCTTCTGTAGCTTCATCTGAACTGCTAAACCAGTCTGAAACGCACTCAAGCCAAACCTGGGCACAAAATAATTGGATATCTGTCATTATGCTACATTAAATCACTTCTTATCAGTATCCTGCTTGCTTGAACTTATGTCTTCCCTGTCTCGAGGTACATCTACAGGAAATCCAAGCACCTGGCAATACTTGATCTTAACTTTACCCGAAAACACACTACTTCTATAGCGAATGAAAAAAGGCACTATTGCTACAAGGCACTTAGCATAGTCTTCACATATGTTTTATATATAAAACAAACAAACAAAAAAAAAAAACATAATTGAACATTGGAGCCTGTACTGGGCACAGTGCCTAAATCCATTTTAGCTTAGAATTATTAAAATGGCAGCATGCCCACTGTGTGGGAAAACGTTTTAAAATATATTCTTCATATTCAGGAGATAGATGCTCAGACTTTGTCAGCAAGTGTAGAATGATAATAATGCCAATGGACACAATATTAAAATCAAGCTGTGCTGTTATATTGTTTGAATGCCACAGTGTGCAATGGGTTGAGCTTCTCTGAATGAATTCCATAAGAGACCATCTAAAGCACAGTTAGCAGTGTAGACTCATACAGTGAACCTTTGATTGGTCTGAATTTGAAATAATATGCAAATAATACAAAAATATTGCCTGAAAAGCAAAATCAATGTACAAAATATTCAAAAACACCATTAAAAATCTGACTGGCAAACAATTTTGCCTAAAAAAAAGTTTAACAATATGCTTTTCATGAACATTAAAGCAATGAATAATTTATATACATCCAGATCCTTATCTTTTGAGTTTTGCTTTGAGTGGCTTTTTTAATATAAGGAGATAACATACAAAATACCTCTATTTGTACCAGAATGGGGAAACTTACAAAGATCCTGATATCGAAAGAGCGTAGTAAGATTTAAACCAAATGTTTATTTCAAGATCTGAGAACAAAAAAAAACAGAAGATATTCAGGCCACTGACATAAAAAATGCTTATAGAACTATGTCGGCTGTGTTCCAAACCCCATACTATCAATAATATTATCAATATATCATCATATGCTAGAAGGGTTGCCTTTTTGTGCTTTGAAAAGGAAGAAATTGTCAAAAAAGAAAGCAGATTAGTGCCTAACCAAAAGCAGATAAGTGTCTAACCAAAACTAGATTAGCGCCTAACCAAAAGCTGATTAGTGCCTAGTCAAAAGCAGATCTGTACATGCCCTTGAAGCTACACATGCAGTTTTTAATTCAATTAATTTTTTAAATGACACTACATTTTGATATGTATTGGCTTTGTACAGACAAAAGCTCGTAAAGAAGTCTTTAGTAATCCAGGGTTACAAGAGCATATGATTAATGCAAAATAAAATAAAATAAAATGAAATATGTTACTTGATCCTCTCATCCCAGCTTACACTTTACTCATTTTTCATATCCTCTCTCTTTCTCTCTAACTCTCTCTTTCCGATCAATGTCCTAAATGACTCGCCACTGGCATTTTTGCTGACTCGGCTGGAGGCTCAATGCGGTAAGCTATAAGACCCACCTCCATCTTCCCTGTCCCCATTTTCTGTCACCCCTCCTCATTCAAAGTAATCATCAGCATTGCCACTGTTTCTTCAGCGACTGTCAGGACACTCCCAGCCTCACCAATTCCCCAACCGCATTGTTTATGGATGCAAAGTAAGACAACTGTCCAAACCAATTTGATCATTGTTTATGGCCTTAGCTGACTATATGGAGCCACGTGACTGGAAAATTCCAAATCTTTAAATAGATCAACTATTAAAAAGATTTGGAACAAGTTTTTCTCTTGCTATTGTTTTGAGATGATGGAATATCCAAAATCTATGAGTCCTGTGTGTGGCCATGCAGATTTTCACTTCACAGCACTATAGTTTTGGCAACTTCGCACATTACCATATGTCTCCTCACCTAGTCCATCCTATCCATCACAATTGCAGTATAGACAGGACACCTGCGCTGGCTGTGGGATATTTACAGCCTGCGAGGCCTTGGTTGGTTCACCAAAATTAGAGCAAAGCAACTGTTCTGCATGTGTGTACTTAAAGTTGGAATTAATGTTGACAGGTATAGAATTATTATTATTTTATTTTTTAATGTTCCAGAAGATCTCAATTAGAGCACCACAATGAGAGAACATGACAGGAACGCAGGAGAACAGATGTCAAAGACTATAAGGGTCAAAGAAAATCAGTGTAGGCCTAAATGAGGACTACTTTGATCTAAAGAATAAAATCAATTGAAATCCATGTTGTTTTTCTCTATCCTTCTTAGTTGACTTGGCCTCCACAGTGAATGCCACCTCTTGATATTTATGATAGCCTACATGACTCCCTGCCTGCTGCATAATTCAACATACGCTGTCCTCTGGGACTTTACACTTGTTGTGAGCATGATTGGTCCCTGCTGCTACATCTCAAAGCTGAAACAGAGCCACTGGCTTTTCTATTTTTCTCCAATGATCCCTCTGCGTCGATTATGGTCCTCGTTTGAAAAGACCCCTTAGATTCTGAGATTGAAACATGGTTTATGACACAGATGTGCAACACTTAGCAAATAAGACCAAATAAGCAAAGAAATTTGTAATACAAGTGCAGAATAAAAAAAATACAGTAAAACATGGAATTCATTTGTTTTGATTTGATTCATTTTCATTGTGAACACAAACACTTGGAGAACAGCTGTTACACTTGTAACAGGTTTAATGGACATGAAAAGAGTTGTGCAACAGCTGATGAAAACCATTTTATTTTTAGTAATATTATATGTTTATTATATATGAATGCCTTTCCAATAAAAATGACTGTATATGAGGAGTGTTTCTCAGTCATAAAACTTTTTAGTACTCTTAGTTAAGTATAATTTTTAGCAAATTTATTTGATTGACATAATCTCACTTCCTTTTACTCAGACTAGCTTCTGCTTTAGAACACTGCACATACATCATTATTGCTACTCCATATGTTGCAGGTGAAGTCTAAAAGTGATCAAAGAAAAAGATGGAGAAGGAGATGGCAGTCATAAAATGTAGCAGAATGGTGCTAAGGTTTGATGAGTCGAAATCTGTAGGCTGCTGCTGCACCCTAGTCGTAACACTCATAACAGACTGCTAACAGCTTCCCCACTCCGACTTTATCCTGGGCCCTGTTTGCCGCAGTGGCATCATCAACTCCGAATGGAGGTATGACGCACCCTGGCACAGGAATCTAATTTCCCTATAGAAGTGAAAGAGAGATCATTGAGTGAGAGCTTTCTCTGAAAAGCTGTATTTTTAGAGAGGCTCATTTCTGTATAAGGTAACACTTTAGAGGAGTCAACGGCGTGTCAGATTTAAATAGCTGTTGTTCGTATGGGCTAGCGCATAGCATGGCCTCGGGATTGCCTTTTGTAGTGCACTATCTTGTTAGTCCACTTTAGAAACACTGAAATGCACTTTCTTTAATGTACTGTGGCACCTTGCCAGTAGCTTTTGCAGCTCTGCCACCCTCCACTCTGATATCTTATTAAAATGCTTATCTAATCTTCAATCCCATTCTATCATTACCCATAGTGTGGGTTAAAGTTTTAACAAGAAGCCCAGCAACATTAAGCTTTAAGTGCCTGAGCCAAGAATTAAAAATATGAATTAAAGATATGCATCCATTATACTAAAGCTAAAATTACACTGCTCTAAAAAAACATGGTAACATTAAGACGATTTTAAGTGTATTTCACAAACTGTGTTGGTTTCACTGACTACAAAATAGAGATGAATATAAAAGGCAGAGCAGAGAGTAAAGTGTTTTATATATTATTGTAACAGGGCATATATGCAGATCCATTTAAATGCCTGAATAATAATAAAAAAAACACTGGTTAAAAGAATAGCATCTTTGCTATTTTAATTAATGTCTCATTAAACAGACTTGATTAATGTATCTCTAAACACAATCTCTGCACCTCATCATTACTTTAATATATATATATAATATTTTGCTGCCAAAAATATCCTACATTTAGGCATGAACTCCACTAGACTTCTGAAGGCGTACTGATACATGGTACAAAGTTGTTACCAAAAATGTTCTCCCCTTGATGGGATATACTATATAACTTAGTATAGGATTAAGTGGTGAGCTGTTAATAAATCTTATATTTAATTTAGTAATTACTAATAATTTAGTAATTTAATTTTGTGGTAATCTGTCTCATAAGTTTGGATCCAAGGTTCCCCAAAGCTGACAATGATGCCATACTATTAAAGAATGTCCGATTCATTCTTTTGAAGACCTGAACCAAAGACCTGGCACCATAAGGGCATTTGATATAATTATATTTTTCCATAGCTTTTTTAAAATTTAATAACCTATCTGTTCATTCAACTGTCCGTCTGTCTATCAGTCTATTGATCTTGCCTACTGTCTGATTTTACAGTTAAAAAAACACGTCATGTTTTATTAGATAAAGTTATTCATGCATTTATGCATTCAAATTTCTATTACAAACCTTACCAAATGTCTGTTTTCATATAAAGCTGGTATGATTCGTTTTGTCTGACTTTAAATGAAAATCCTTTATAATTTGAATGCATTTGCAGCCTTTGCTCAATAAATACACTAGCAAATTCACTAGTCACTACATTTTATAAACCTACTGCATAGAAACTCCCAGTGAGCATTCTGGAGCAAGGTTTTGATTGTGTAGACAATTCTCTCAAGGCCTGTCTATTCATCTGACTGCTTCACATTGTGAAGGTCTACAGCACACCGCAAAGTGTCTGGAGACTACACACACAACAGTTCTCTACAAATCAAGGCTTTTCACATGCTTTATGTGTTTCAATAAGGTCAATCATACATTAAAGATTTTAAGAGTTATATTCTGATTCACAGAATCGAATAATAGTAGACAGCATATGCACAACAATTTGTAATGCAGAAATAGAATTACTAAACTGGGTTATATATATTTGGACACATTTTGCTCCACTTATACAGGTAGTCTGTTTTATTACTTGGACTATGGACGTTGTAGTTCTACAATTACAGACTTTGTGGACTACTGTACATACTGTGTTCGTCCCTTTACTCTGTTCTAATGGTCAGGACCCCAATATTAGCACCACGGAGCAGGCATTATTTGATGATTTGGTGCATTATTCCTATCCCTATGTTTAAATGAAACTAATGCAGCAATGCTGCACCATTTAACATTTTTTACCCTCTTTAAAAGTCTCACTTTCTTGCAGAGTATATTTACTATGCTGAAATTCATTCTTTAATTCGGTATAGATGGTTGTTTTTTTAAAGCCATCTATGGAGCTTACTTTTTCAGCGTGGGTGGAAAATTTTGAAATGGCCAATGCATTGAGCATCATAGAGCGTAAACTACAAATTCACTTGAAAACCTGCAATTGGGTTTATTTTAAAGGTTCCTTGTCACAAATTTAATGGTGGGAACATTGTGTCTAACCAGCTGGAGAAAAGTGGGCTAAGAATAGTATGTCTCTCTCTCGTTCACACCTACTTTCATCCTCCTGTTCCCTCTCCCACCAGCTTGAAAATATTAAGATTACATAAAATTCTTAAATATGAAATATAAAATTCTTAAATATACTTAAAGCTAAGTCTAAACAGTTTGTATTTGATCTCTAGTCAAAACTGACATGTTATTGAATACAGAATCATTTGTGTGGTTTGTTAATAAAAGTTCTTTCTTCAGTCAATGATGAAATGATGAAATTTTGCGTGCACAAAATAAAAGCAAATGACTAAGGAGTACGACTGAGTGCATCACTTTTAGCATTTCTAAATAATATTAAATCAAAAGAAACAATCTATGCAGTTTGTTTGTTCTGTTGGCAAATGTATGGCATTACAATGCTCTTTCAGTTTACATAAAATATAATATGGTCATGGGGAGGGGGCATTCCCCATGCTTATCCTGAGGAGAACAATTCAGACGTTGGGCAGATACAACCTAGGATAGGGTGCCAATCCATCAGTCAGAACACATTCACGCACGCAGACACTATACACTGTCACTTTAGGGCCAGTTAAGATCAGCAAATTTATCTTGAACCCATGTACTTGTACTGTGAAAGGAAATCTGAGAACCCAGAATACCACCCAGATCAGGATTTAAACATGGATCCCTAGCGTGGATTTAAATCCAAAATATCAAATGTTTGACACCAAATATAAAATTTTGCATATAATTATTATTCAATACTTGCCTTACTTTTCATTCATTATCTTCCGCTTTATCCTATATTAGGGTCATGAGGGGTTCCAGGGGAGAACGTTTCAGGCGCTGGGCAGACACACCCAGGACAGGGCGCCAATCCATCGCTGGGCACACACTCACTCACACAGACACGCACGCATACACACTCTTTATGAGGCAATTTGGAGAACTCAATTGATTGAACCATGTTTTTGGACTGAGGGAGGAAACCGGAGAACCCGGAGGAAACCCACACAGACATGGGGAGAACATGGAAACTCCACCCAGATGGGGATTTCGAACCGGGAATCCCTAGTGCTAAGAGGCGAACGTGTTAACCACTAAGCCACCGTGCCGCTACTTACCTTACTTATTTGTTAAATTTAAATTGCAATCATTTGCTTGTATTGTTTCAGGTTTTTTTATTTAGTCTCAGAGTTCACTCACAGATGTATAGAATCAAGCATGAAGCAGTGCATATGTTGGACAAATGTATGAATGCAAACTTGTATGAAAAGTGTATGAAAAGATGTGTTTCTATTCCAGCATGAATGCCCCTCAGTGCAAGGTCCATAAAGACATGAGTTTGGTGTAAAAAAATGAATGACCCATACAGGTCCCTGACCTTATTCTCAATAAACACTTTTGGTGTAAACTAGCACAAATATTGTCCAACATCCGTGTCTGACCTCAACAAGGGTCTTCTGTATGAAAGGGCAACGATTCTCACAGGTATACTTCAATATGAAAAATGGAAGCTGAAATGTATTTAGAAGTGGCAAAGGGGGACTTAGAATGAGATGTCATAAAGGCCCCTGTAGGTTTAATGCGCAGTTGTCCCAAAACATTTGCTCATGAAGTGTATATTTTTTTTTGCTGTTTAAAAATAGTTTTTTTATTCTTTAAATGACCCATGGTATGGAAAGACTCAAGTGGGAGGTATAAAATCACAACAAGCCATCACATGCCTGTCTTAATGTTTTTAATATATTTTTATTATGTTTATACCCTAATAGCTTATTGTTTCATCCATAAAATGACATTTTACATGCCTAATGACATTAGTGTTTCATTTCATGTGCTTGCTGTAACATAACAGCCTGAAACAATGCTACCATATAGAATGGAATTAAAAAAAAAAAAAAAACAAAGATTTTAAATTGGGGCAGCATAGTGGCCTCTGGTGATCCAAATTCAAATTCCAATCTGTGTAAAGTGTCCATGTTCTCCTCATGTCCGTGTAGGTTTTCTCTTCGTTCTCTGGTTTTCTCCCACAGTCCAAAAACATGGAATCTAAGTTTACTCTATATGAGTCTGTGTAAGTGAGTGTGTGTCCAGCAATAAAATGGCACCCTATCCTGGGTGAATCAACCCAAAACTTTCTTCTCTGTAAGGAGATCCCCCACCCCCTCCCAACAATCTTAGATTAAGCAGAGGATAATGAGATGATATTTTAAACTGATTGAAAATCTGTAGAAATAAAGCTAGCATTGTAGTTATTTATTTTTGTGCACCAACCTAGAGAATATATATATATATATATATATATATATATATATATATATATATATATATATATATATATATATATAAATAAGGTTGGACCTGCATAATGGCTAAGTAAAAAGGATTTTGTTTTCTTTATGTTCCAACCAATTGTGAACCACTAATATATTGAAACTGTTGGGAATAAAATATGAAAGGATGTAGTCTCCAGATCTTAAAAGGACACACTTTTATCATGTGCATTTCTGTTCTCTATGCCTTTTATGTATTGTCAACATTTTTAAAAACTGTCTGCTGCTCTGCACTCTCTTACTTGTAGCATTGAGTTGCCACAAAATAAAAAAATCATCTTACTGGAGATCTTTTAACTCTAAATGAATTTTCGATATGTACTAATATTTGAATATTCGTATTGTATTCTTTAACAAGACTTATTAATAAATGTTGCTGTGTATCAGACAAGATGATTAATAACATTTAACTGGCAAAGTTATTTTCATCATCAGGAAAGGGACATTTACACATACAGTATATATACACATACACATACAGTGTGTGTGTGTGTGTGTGTATATATATATATATATATATATATATATATATATATATATATATATATATATATATATATATATATATACAGTATTTAAAGCTGGGATACCAGCAGTTTAAAATATTATAATTTGATATGTGGAATGATTAGACAAAGTATTAGGGCCAGCAAAAAGGTTAAATTTATGCCCCTACTGCTCCCTTATTTTACTTCCCTTATTAATCCATCTACCATCCTGCTGATGAATCTCCTTTCATCATAAAGAAAAGGTGCCCCATTTTCATTAACCCCACAGCAGTGGTATACCCTGGGCTATATTTTGGATGCTTTATCTTTTTAGTTGCTGCAATGATTACATCTTTTTCAAAAGGTAGTCATTTATTCTGCTTTTCTAAAATTCATTTAATATACTAAAAAAATCTGCTTGTTAAAATTAAAGCTTAGAGAACAATATGAACGGTAGTCCACAAACAGATGTAAAACTACAAAATCCATCTTTAAGATTAATGGAGCCAAAAGGAGGTGTGTGCAAACTTTTAAGTGGTACTGTATAAAACACTAAAAACCTAAACTTTTAAAGTTACTTTTAAAAGATAAAACAAAAAACTGTATGTACAAAAGCAAACAGAATCCTTAAAACACAACTTGGACTAGATATCATTCTCCTCTACAACAAACAACTCCAGTTTACTGAAGGCTCTTGCCTCTTTAGTCATGCTCTCAAGCTGAATGAAGCTGATTGTCTCGGAGTCAATCCTCTTTGCACACCGAAACTGCGAAAATAGGTTGCTGCCTTCGAAGTGAAACTAAAAGTTTGTTTCTCTTCACCAGTTTTAGAAGCCTTTTTCAAAAGAAATGGAAAGGAACAGCTTTGGAAACCATGTAACTAACAAGAAGAATACATTGTGAATATAATCCTCACAAAGACAAATCCTTGGGATTAAAAGATGACAGCACGGTTAACAAATGTCCCTTAGTTTATGTCTAGTAAATATACAATGAAGGCCATAACTATTTGAATGTCCACTTCTAGACAATGATGCTGGTTACATTTTTTTCTTTATAAAAGACATTAGTTGATCAAATAATTATGCTTTGGCGTAGTACTATGACCTTCCACTGGCTAAATGCAGGTGAATTTATGAAGTAGGAGGCAGATTTGATCAATCAACAGGCAGTAATGTCAGGACTGAAACATGGACATAAGAAACAGACAGCAGCCTGTCATGAAACAACATGTCTGTGCTGCCACTACTCTGCCACAAATGCCATTAACAGTAAAACAGCTGAAATATGGCAATGCATTGTTTATTAATCTGCATTTTCATTTATGGTACATGATTTAAAATAATGTATTATTTTGACTGGAACTACATGTTTTATGAGAAACAGTTTGCAAAATGTGCTTTTGAACAGAATTTGTGTGCATTCTTTAATTCAAAGCTTAGAAGCTTGCTATTTTTATTAAAAAAAGAAATAAAATATAGAATTTAAGTGAGGAGGTCCTTTGGACCACAGGATTTTAAAGTCATATTAATATGCTACTACGCACATTGTAATCTGGTACAGCCATTTACAAATGAATTGTAATTTAATATCCTTTGTGCTGATCAAAAATGGCTTTTTGTCTTTTTTTTTGTCATTATAGCTGCTAAACACTATTGTAGTGTTATCACCTCAATGAACAGTTACTGTTTCACTGTCAAAAGTATATATGAAAGGAATATCATGAGAAGTCTTCATAATTTACAAGAACAAATGCTTACATGAAAAGCTTCAACCTACTAACACTGTATAATTACAAAAGGTGAAATGCCTACTGGAGATTTTGCACCATTTCCCAATATGAAGTGGAGCAGAAACTACAGCAGCGTCCATTTGTATCCTTTTTTAATGAAGTGACTAAACATGGCCTTGGGGTTGTTTCTGAGCTGCATGGTAATGACCCTATTACCTTCAAATGTGAGTGCACACACACACACACTTTATGTTTGCGTGTGAAGCCCTAAAGTCTTTTTCTTTTAAACCTAATAGTCCTAAAGTTGCTGCATGCACAAAGGAGATAAGGCCACCACAGGCAGTGTTTGTAATAAATTGGCTTGAACTAGGGTACATAACAGATACTTACGATCCTACAAGTACTGCAAAAATAGTATACACAAATTACCAACCCAATTAAAGGAAACAAAAGCAAAGTCTTCATTACAATAAAAATTGCAGGTGGTACACCCTAATTCCCCAACTGAGGAGTTTGTTACCTTTTTTTCAGTCCCAATGAAAACTTCCATTATCCTCATCAAACCTCTGCTTGTGGCTATTACTGTGTGAGTGTAAAGCAAGAATTTGTTACAATCATGAACATCAACACCAAAGGTGCCTGCCAAACACATGTACTTTCAAACTGATATGGTTTAGGCCCTTCATCACCCTCTTCATCAATCCAACACATATTTAGCTCGCCATTGGTGTAGCCCTGCAGATCAAAATAAGCATCCCAGGGTGCAAGTCGATCAAAGTCTGTGTCCTTTCTTGTCTCGTCACAGATCAACAAGTCAAAGAGTGCTGACAATCCCAATTTCTCACCTCTCTCTTCACAGACCACCTTAAGCCTGGTTTATGCTTTGTCGAAAGTGCTCTGGAGAGCTGCCAAAAATGAATTTTTATGGCTTATCAGATCAAAAGGATGTTTCTTGCTGTCCACCAAACAAGAAAAAAGATGGTAGAAGGAGCGATAGACTGAAATTGTAACTCTGAAATTTACTGTGGGGGAAAAAAAACAACCTATCAAACAGCTCCAAGGCAAAAAGTTTACTAAAAATAGTGATTTTTATGACACAAATATAACTGCCTGGAACAGAAATTAAACTATTTACTGTATGTAGACTATTTAACTAATTACATTACATAATATTACACTGAATATGAAGTTCCAAGTAAACCACTGGGTTTCCCTAAAATATTAATGGTTCACGTTAAAATTACATAGTTTAATAATAAATAATTATAATAATAAAAAAGGAATAGATTAAGTTTCATGTCCTTTTGTTTGGTCAAAGGATTTCCCTATTAATAGAATTGTTATTATTATATAATTCTATGAAAGAGAAACTCCCAATGGCAAGGGGATTCCAAACCCCTGAGACAAAATAAAACCAGAGATAACTCACTATAGTTTGCTAGTGTTGCGATTGGCGGACTTGTGAGCACCAAGATGTGAGCTGTACAGCTGTGCAGAGCCCACTGGGGTCCGTGGTAGCCAGCATGGGTAAACTGGGGTTGCTGGTGGATGGCACAGGCACACGATGTATGGGATGACTCTCTGAGAAAATAGATCACTGAGACACTTTCAGGCTCCGAGACACCCTTCAGATAGAGGACCCTCCGAGCCTTACACTAAAGGACAGGGTTAAGTTTTTAAATCAAATGCAAACAAACAGCAGGAAAAGAAAGGAATTTAACACAGACAGAATAGACTAGCTTTCAGATACACACAGGACGAGCTAGATCAAAAACACAAAGTACTCCATGTCGATGGTGTATTTACAGAAAGAAAAAGTTCTCAGTATGCAAACAATACTGGCTGGCTCAGACAAATAAACATATACAAATAAAAAACTAAAAAGGCAGTATTGAAACTGGAGTCCAGAAAGTCAGCAGGGATTTGCATATGTAGAAGTTTGCATATGTAGAACTGATGGGTCAAAAAAATATACAGTTTATATACTTTTGACATCAGTCAAAATTTTTACAACACCTCAATTCTTGTAGTTATTTATTGAAAATGAAATTGTTCAACCACAATACATAGGCTGACATGGTTGACATGAGGGTGATATGGACTTATGAAACAAAATTTTCAGTTTTCAGTTCAACATGTTAAATCTAGGGTTGGAGTACAGAGTGAGAGGCACCCTGAACCAAAACAGCAGAGTCATGCAACACCATCTAGTATGCACAAAGTTAGTTAGGGGTTCATCCTACAATAACATAATGACCCAAACCATAAAGCTAATAATATAGTACTTTAAATAATACTATTATGCAGTAGCACAGTTCCTTTTGAATTTAATTTTACAAAGTCTTCTAATTGCATATTCAAACATTGTATTCAATACATTGTATCCAACATAGCATTACAAAGTCACATTTTTTATTTAGCCTTGTAGTCCATTTCATCACACTTAGTAGTTTATCTAGTCTCCTGCATAATTTGTCAACGTATACTATGTGTATACAGTGACAATTTATAAATAACTTTTGCAGGGATGCATGGACCCTGAATCAGCACCAAGGACAGCGCCGAAACTAAGCATGAATGAATGCATGGCTGAGGCATAGCAAGGTCCTCTTACAAATGGCTAGAGGGTGCTGATTTTACTAAGCAGCCCTGGCTGAAAGCTCAATTAGGGCCAAATAAAAGCTGCACTCTAGGGAAACAAACACAGACGATGAATGAGCCATTGGAGGTCTAATCCCTTTAAATTCAACAAAAGCTGCCCTCTAATCTGCAACCGAGGACATATACCAAGAGTTCCATCTGTATTACTAGAGGAGATCAAGGCTTTCCTATAAACATTACTGCCCTCAACAAACTATCATTTCCAACTATCTATTCATACAACAGTAGATAATATTTCATTACCAATTTATGATCTAAACACAATGATTAAATTATGTGCTAGTGTAATATGCTTTTTGACATTTGTAAAGTTATTAAAAAGTTAGTCTAAAGCCTCACAGTAGAATAAACTTATACAGTAGTGCATAAAAGTCTGTGAACACATTAGAGGAATTCTTTTTATAAATCTAAAATCTAATAAGATTTTCCAAAAGTGGATAAAAAAAGACAACACTGTATATGCTACATGTATTTAACAAAACAGCCATATCTGGTTCAAAAATAGGCCACCAACAAAATATCATATCACAAGTAGTGATCCCTATTTGATTGGGTGGATTTTTGGTTAGGTAAGTGCAGACAGTTATATAAGTGTTCCCATTCAGCAGGTGTATTAGATAAAATATTAAAACTTTAGTTATGAAGTACGTAGACTTAACAGACTGGCAGCAGCACAGAGTCAGACACGAGTTAAAAATAACCAAGTAATCAAAGCCAAATGTGCTTTTAGACAAGGTCGTATATAAATCAAGGATTATTAAGGAAGCTATGACTGCACATTTTCAGTTGTAGTTTTGAATATGTAAAATCCAGTCTCTCAGTCATTATTAATGGCTAAATCACTGCCAAAACCATAATTTATATCATTTATATCATATCATTTATTCTAAACTACAAGAGATTTGTGATTTGTTTTACTAAAATGCTTGATGGGTGTTTTTTCTCCCCAGTGCTGAGCTTCACTTTTTCTTTTCCTTTTGCATTGTCAAGCGAAGAATGTGAATATGAAAAATTAGGACAGCAGAAACAAAAGCTTGCTGAAGGTGTTCGCATTCCAATGAACCATAATAACCAAAAAATTAATGAAAGCATAGAGCTCTTTGAGGCTGCCAAGATGGATCTGTTTCCAGGACCAACGGAAGGTACTGCTGCTAAGCCCAGAACATTATTCATCTACATAAAGCTTATGAAATCAAAGTTGAATTTAAGTTACAGAAACCTTAAAGTCAGAGTAGTTTACTTTCCTAGACTAATTGTGTTAAATATGGGGAAGCAAACACTTCAGTATGTCATGTGTGATAACGTAATTAGAACTACTGATCTGGCTAGAACTACAGATTAATAATCTAGAATTAGCTAAACTAATTTCATATTAGACGACATGGCCTCTCAGCGCTGGGGATCCAGGTTTGAATCCTGATTTGGGTGTTTCCATGTACTTACCATGCCCATGTGGGTTTCCATGTGGGTTTTACAAGAAAAGTTTCCACAGCACAATAACTGTATTTAATATTCTTTACTGATTCACCATTGTTTTATAAAGATTTGTGCTTTATAAACTACACAAAATGTTGCTTTCCTGCTTTTGCCAAAATGCCTAAGACTTGCAATTTGTTCATTTAATACAAATTAAAACACAATCAATTAAATTAACAATGTCAATCTAACATTATGCTATTTGTAAAGGGTTTGCCACATACAATACGTAATTAAAGTTCTTGATAAATAAAAATGTTCACATGGGCTGTCTTGCAACAATATATTTGAAAAATAAAGGGTATTTGAAATATATCTGTTTCCGGAGGCAGTTACGGCTCTCTTATGTTTTTACCCTACTTGACAGTTTAAAATCAATGAGGGAGGGAGGTATAAAGAGCACAGCAATCCATACCGATGTTCTGCTTCCCACTCTCTATCCTTAATTCTGCTGGTCTCAACGCCATGCTTCTGAGACCTGTTATATTATACCGAAGAAAACGATTGCTTCAGGCAAAAGAAAGCCCAGTGGCATCCATTTGCACCAGCAACTTGGTAAGACACAGGGCTATAACTGCAGGAGTTTGCAATCAGTCAAACACATGAACAATCACCCAACTTCTCTGCATGGTGTAGAAGATCATTCCCATTGCTCTGGTGGTTCACTCCAAGGGCATGTGTCAAAAAAATGAAGTACAGCAAACAGTATCACATGTCTGGCTAAATGACCCGTGTAATGTCCGGGGGGCCATAAAAAGAGTGGTAGCCTTGTGCACTCGCTTTCCATCTAGCATTTTAGGTTATGTATAACTTACTCAGCCTAAATTCATACAAACTTAAGCCTAATGGAATCCATATTTTATTTATACAAAAAAACATAAAATCTATTCACTGTTTAAAAAAATCAGAATAAAGAATATTACATTAACTTGAAGGCGGCACGGTGGCTTAGTGGTTAGCACGTTCGCCTCTCAGCGCTAGGGATTCCCGGTTCGAATCCCCATCTGGGTGAAGTTTCCATGTTCTCCCCGTGTCTGCGTGGGTTTCCTCCGGGTTCTCCGCTTTCCTCCCACAGTCCAAAAACGGATCAAGTCAATTGAATTCTCAAAAATTGCCCCATATAGAGTGTGTTTGAGTGAGTGAGTGTGTGCCCAGCGATGGATTGGCGCCCTGTCCTGGGTCTATCTGCCCAGCGCCCGAGACGTTCTCCCCTGGATGGGCATGGGGAACCCCACCGCGACCCTAATAGAGGATAAAGCGGGAGATAATGAATGAATGAATGACATTAACATGAACAACTTTCTTACACACACACACACACACAAAAAATTATTTTATTTCATTGAGCGATTCATGGGTCAATGTTTTGCATTGATTTTTGTTTCACCTGACAAAAACTTCATTCACTTAATAAAATAATGATTTTAATATCCTTAATAACTCCCTCACAGAGATCCCAGGATGAGAAACGTCAAGCTAGAAAGGTTAGCAAAAACTGAAACACTGACAGGGCCAAGTGTTTTTAAATAAAAAAACAAATTAGCAATAAACAATAAGTAAAGGAAAAAAAACACACAACTCCTTTACCAATATGTCTAAAGACTGTTTTTATTCAAATCTGAGACTCATTTTTAAGTTGCATGAGCTTCAAAAGGCTAATGCTAATAGATAAAATCTGGCCTATTGATCTGCACTAGCTGCATTTTTGCATGGAAGCTCAAAAACAACAGAACAGAGGAAGAAAACCCCACTGTCTGGAAAAACGAGTCTTGCACAACCAATTAATGAGAATAGCTTTAGTGTACCAAACAGTGCCTACAGGCTTGCATCACTTTTGATGGATGCTGTCAGTGGCATGACAATCTTCTCTCACAGCTTTAGACTAGCAAGGGAAAGAAAGAACTGTTTCACTTGTCTTGCTCACTCGTTTTTACTTAGATGCATCTTAAACTAGACTTTACCTTCAGTTCCCTGTGCCGCTTTATCTCTCACACTCCCTCACTTGCTTTTTTCATGCACACAGCTCTTTTTTATTCCATAAGTTACAAAGAGATCTGAGTGCTGGAGTTTTAAGTGGCAGACTGACAGAAAGGAAAAAGATCTCTAAATCAGGTATCATTAATGACAAAAGAATTTCTGATGTGCCTCTGTACTCTATTTAAAAACACAGCTAATTATTCAGATGGGATGTAAATAAACTTTACTATTAATCTTATACCCAAATGTTCTGTAATGTTCTACATTACACCTACATTGTTGACAAAATAACAACAATGGCTTGATAGTGTACATTTCTATTTGTATTAAAATGTATATTCTAAAATGTACTCTATGCCCATGGTGTATTTACAGAAAGGGAAAAATGTTCTCAGTATTTGAAAAGAAACATCCTTGCATGAACTGTAACTATTTATTCAAGCATTATTGACTGGATACTGGCACAAAGCAGGTTACCAAAAGGCCAAGTCTGAATCCCATATAAGCCATTAAATTGTACAGTCACTTATAAACTAAATAGGGACAATTTATAAAGGGACAATTAAGAGCATCCATATTTTTGGACTGTGGGAGGACACCCAAGAACCCAAAGAAAAGCCATGTGGACATGGGCAGAACATGGAAACTCCAGAGATTGACATTTGAACCTGAATCCCCAACTCTGAGAGGCCAGGACCTTCCTGTATTTAAATTATTATTCTAATTTTAATTAGTCTCTTGACTTCTCTATACACTTCTCAAATTTTAAAAAAATATATATTTCACTTACCTTGTAAGAGAGGACCTCGCACACTTGCATGGGATTTTAAGTAAACGTGGTTTAATTAAAAATATATATTTTTTAAAGCTCAAAAACTAGTCCACCACATTCAAAAGGTTTTGAAGAGAATTTGATAACCTCTAAGACAAACTATTTTAAAAGAAAAAAAAATGAGGAAACCATTAAGTACAAAACAGAAATAGTTCTGAGCAGTATAGCAAATAATCTTGTTACTAAGCAGCCTCAGAAAAATAATTAGACGATATCTCATTGAAATTCATTAATTACTCAAGACTAGTGCAGGAATACACGGTTTGTTTTTAACTTATTTCATATATTATTTTTGCTTCAAACAAAAAATGTGGCTGGCTTCTTTATGCACTCTTGTCATCATGCCTTATCTACAAAGCTACCAAATTTCCCAGTTGCACATTATAAATAAGGGAAACTACATGTGCATGCCTTCTAATTAGTTGGTAAAACTGCAGCAATCTTCTTTATTCCCCAGGGGGTGCATCAGATCAGAAATGCAACCTCTACCACAGTACACTATACCATACTGAAATGTTCACTAGCATTTAAAGTGGCTCTTGTCTTTACTTACTATTAAGAATCAACTGCTATTGTAATAGAACGTGCAAAATCTGTTGAAAATATAATAAAATAAACACATAATAAGTAGGTAAAGAGCCCCACATTAGGGCAAAAACTATAAAGTCCAACTTTACAATGAAGATGAATTTTACTTTACCTGAATATTACTGAAAACCTCTGATTGGAAGAATATTCTTAGTCCATCAGTGTCACTAAATGTGTTAAAAATAGGTTTCACTTAAACACAAACTAATACATATAACTAGGGGTGAGCTGCAATATTCGCTGATTCGACGATTCGATTCGGAGAACCGTAGTCGACTATGAACCTCATAGTCGAAGGTACCATTTTGACCACATGGGGGTGTCCATGGCTGCTGCTAAGCATTAGTTTTTACATGAAATGTCTTTGTTTTCGTTATATATATAGCCTTTTGTCAAATAAAATCATCATAATTTCTAGGAAAAAAAAAGAAAAACAAAAAAAAGGTTTTCTTTTGTTAGAAAAACAAGTAAAATATATTAAAAAAAAATATTTTTTAAACACTATGCTTATAGCGCCATCTTGTGGTAAAATTTTAACTGATTCGACTATCAGTCAACTATAGGGAAAATCTGACGAATCAGATTCGACTACGAAAATTTGTACTTGAATACAGCCCTACATATAACACAGTTCTGTGAACAATCCACCACTCAAGGTGATAGCTACTTTTTAAGTAGTGACAGCTCATTATTTGTATGATGTTCTATAATGTGTTAGGTAAAACTAAAAACTAATAATAATTCGAATTTAAGGCCATATGAAATACCTCTCAACCCGGTACTATGGTACACTCAGTTATGCAAAGCACTCACTAAATTAAAAGAGTATCTAAATGTGTAGGTTTGAAACAAATATCTATTGAAAAGTAGTTGACCAAATTATTGGCTTATTGAGATAATAATTATACAAGGATCATTTATCAGGATGAGTAGTTTATACTCAGGAGTAGATTTAACTGAGAGGCATCAATGATGCACACCATTTTGCCACTGTGGGTTTTTAGTTAGTGTTATAGAGTTGCTTTTTTTCCCCAATTACTCACTAGAGCACAAAATAAAACCACAGATCTACACAGAATTTAAATTGGCTGAATCTATTTTGTAGAAGTCAAGTATCTACTGAACATCATCCAAATATAACATATCCATGCAGTGAAACACACACATATACAGTACACATACTGAGTGAAGTGAGCACACATGCCCAGAGCGGTGGGCAGCCCTGTATATGAAGCCCTGGGAGCAATTAGGGTTAGTGCCCTGCCCAAGGGCACTTCAGCCATAGTACTTTGTCAGACCTGGAACCAAACCGGGGACCTTCGGTTCTGTAACCACAAGCCTACGACTGCCTTATTTATCATTCTGGTTTCAAGCTGGTTTATTTTAATTAATTATCTTTTCCATATTCTGATAATGCAATAATTTTCATGATGCTTTGTGTTCTTTCTTGCCTCAACCTCCAGTTAGCACTTATATCCAGTTTTAAAACAGGTAGTTCCATACCTTGATTGGCTGAACCATTTGGCCTGGTATGACATTATTGGCACAATATTGCCCTATTGTATTTTATCACTTTAATAATTTTGTTTAGCTTTGTTTTGTTGTTTGTTTAGATTTGCCTTTTTTAGGTCTTTATTTCTGTACTCTGTATGTTTTTCTGTTTATCTTTGTCAAATCCTGTTATCCCGTTTTACTGTGATTTATTTCGTATGGGCATACTGCAGCAAGCGTGACAGAGGAATCATTGTGGGAAAGCAAAATGTGCTGAAGGATGCATGAAACTGAAGGAATAAATGAGTAGGCACAATGAAACACTAATAAAAGAAATGTGGACAAAGACACATGAATCAAAAGACATTGAGGAATCTGTAGTGTCCTGTGATGTTGATGCCAAGTTGCATCTGTGCCAGAGAAAAGCCGGTGCACAAACCATCTGAAAGCTGGAAGATGGGGATAGCATATCACATCGGACTCAAAATGATCCGAACTGCCACCTGTTTGTGGTTATATGTATAAGCCGTATGTAATGTAGACAGAAGTGTGAGCACAACTGATGCCATTCATGAAGGATTCAGTGGCAAATGTGTCAGCAGCACACCTCCTAGTGCAAAATGCCAGCGCTTTGCACGCAGTCAGAATCAGGAGCAGCACAGATACAATGACATGCACGAAGAAACACTGTGCCAGAGCTAAGCTCATGAAGGAACAAGCTTAAATGAATACTTTCTGATTTGCATTACACCTTTGCAACACGCTATCCTAAATGAACCATCTTGAAAACATATATTAATACATTTTTATATTGCATTTATAGCTTTTTTGTTTTGTTATAATGTATGGTAATTGTCATTTTACTTTAAAGTATGTGTATTAGCTTTTTAATATTATCATAAATATTGGTAATGGATAAATGCACGTTATGTGTTTTGCTTTGAGGTATCAGCAGCTCCTCATCCATAACACATTCACAGCAATGGCCATTAATGGACAGAAACCCAGAGTTTTATTGGACTAGTGGGTTTGCAGTTCTGTTACGATGACCTCACTGACCGGATTGGGTTTTTCTAATTGCACACTCTGTATACGATGCTGCCCAGCCGCTCAAGAAGTGAGGTTTTTAGAACCAACACTACCACTGTCGCTTTGGCTTGTTCTTTAACGTTTCAGGCTTAGAACACTATAAAGCTGCAGAAGATGAACAAATAATTTAGAGCCATTGTTTAAATTCCATTTCCTTTTTTGTTTCACCAAAACAATTTGTAACTTTGAAATACTAAATGCATAATTAGCAGTTTGTGAAAGTGCATTAGACAGAATTTGAAGCAAGCTAGTGTAATAATGTATATGCTACTGGGAGCTGGGGCACATAAAAATGTAATATGACCCTCAGGGAAAGCAGCAGGGACGTTCTGCTATCACACTAGACGAAGTAAATAACAAGCTTAAGAAACATAATGGGGCTGCATGGTGGTGTGATGGTTAGGACATGCGCCCCCTCAGTGGTGGGATTCCAGGTTCCATGTTATCTGGTTTTCATTCACAGTACAAAAACATTGCTTAAAAGTAAATTGGCTGCTCTAAATTGCCACTATATATAGTTCATATTGTCTTTAGATTGTATGTGTCTTATGGCACACCCTTCATTGTGTGTAATGGGTGTACCATTAGATGTTGTGAAGCAACAGAGGCATTACATATGTGTTTGTTTTACTTTACAGTTAATAATATGCCATGCAGTAAATGATCCAATCAATTAATTTTTTAAAGGTTATGAATCTACAAGGTTTACTTCATCAGAGAATCACGTTTGCATATTGATTTCATTCATGACTTCTTACTAAGACAGCTTCTATTAAGACAGGATTAAAATGAAAGACATTCAGGCACCCTGGTCAGATCTTGTGCCAAGTGTTGCTCTCCACATCCTGAGGGAATACTAAATAGGTTATTTTGCTGCTTGTGGTAAAAAGCAGACCGGTTCTGGAGTTAGAGACAGTTTGGCATCACATTGTTACTCTTAAAAATTATGAACAAGGAAAATAAATAAATGAAGCACTACATCATAAATTAATATAATGTTTTAAATCCATGTTAGTGTATGTACTATAGTGTATGTAGGTTACTTGGATAAGATGGACAAGGAGGAGGTGTGTCCAAACTATTGACTGGTACTGTACATCAAAGTAGGCTAAAGTCAAATCAAAGGCCATTTATCTAACAGCTAAAGCCTGATAGAAACAGACCAGTACACCAGAACAACATAATGGCTGAAAATGAAAACAATTTAGATTTTTCAATGGCCCAGTCAAGGTCCAGTCCTCAACCAAATTAAAATACTGTGATAAGGTTGTGCATAATAAAATGCCCCAAACTCTTAATGCACTGAAGCAACATGGTAAAGAAAAGTTGAAGATTCTGATAAAGTCATAAATACGATAAAACAGACAGCCAGCCAGACAGAGACAGACTGACAGCTCAACAGACAGATATATAGATATAGTTCAAGTAAAGGACAAAATGATACTTAGAATATTTTACAGCTCGTTTTGTTTGTGTTTATCAGAGTGCCAGTATTTCTGAAAGGGAATGTATATCTTCAACTACTCGACAGTCATGACAGATTGATGCTCAGGAAGCATTTTCATATAGTTCTGGCCAAGTAAACAAACACAAGTTAATTAGACAAATTAAATATATAATTTACATGCACAGCCGAATCCTGTAATCCACTGTTTCTGCTTGGACGAGCAGATGATTTAAAAAATGCATAGATTTAACACGTTCTTGTTTGCCAGCATAGTATATCATTTTATATAAAAGTAAAATGTAACCTTATAAAAGTAAATTCCCAAGATGCTTCTAAAGCATAAATCTTCCTATAGGTGATGTGTTCCGCTCTCACCCAACTTTTACACATCGAGGTGAATCACAGTTTGATTGCTACCTTCATTACCTCACACCATCCTGTCTAAAATCCACATGCCAGGAGCCAGCGGCAGCTCCTAATCGAATTGTGCGACAATAAGAGAGTGTCACTGTGGTAGAGTGAAGATCCATCTCAATGGGGACTCTACCACAATTAATGATGTGGGAGAAATTATATATTTATTTAAAGCTCATTAGATTCAAGCCCCCTGAGAAGCCACACTCTGCTCTCAAAAGGTCTCCTACGGGAACATTTGTTTTGTTTGGGCAACAGAACAAAGCAGGATTAAACTCTGCCAACGTCCTCTATATGGCCTCCAGTTTGTTTACACTCAGTATGAGCCATAAATATGCAATACTAAAGAAATTTATGGAAGTGTTTACTAATGCTTAATTAAAATGGCATTCAAAATCAATTGTCAATTGAATGGATTTAACTTGAACTTTGCATTTAGCAAAAGTGTGTGGTGCTTTCCTAAGGATGGTGAATAACTGAACACGTGTTTAATGTGGTAAACTAATATATAGGGCAAAGTGATTTTAAATTAATTCAGTGTCTTAAATTTTTGATGTGTAATGACAGTGTTGATGATTCACTGCCAAGATAACAAATGTCTGACTGTTGATGTCCGTCTGGGTTATTTTCAGTCAGTGGCTCACCTGGGTTTTCCAAGACAGCAATATGCCAGAAATGTACCTAAAAACACCTCGTTTTGAAACCATCACGTACATGGGGGTAGATAGATAGATAGTCGCAAAGACTGTTGGTATTTAAATGATATTTAAATTAGCAAGATAGCAAATAAATTTTGTTTTCTTTTGTTTTTTATTTATACCAACTTACTAAATTTACTCCAGTACTATAAATGAGTTTAATAGATAAATCTGATTTGTTGAGGGCAGGAAAATCTCAAGGATCAGAACTGAGAAACCTGGTCTTAGATAAATAATATTATTCTAGAGGGGAGCTGTAAGAAAGCTGGTTTTTTTTGCTGGTTTTTTGCTGTAAGAAAGCTGTTAGTAAATGCAACACCCGAGTGGGCTTGAAACGTGGCACTGTGTCGCAGAGATGCCTGGTTAAAGAACACAAACTGTAACAGAGGAAATGAAACAATATTATATGAATACTAAGCAACAAATTCTGCAAATATCAAATGCATATTGCCCAAATCTGCACTTTTAGCAAGATGTGTAGGCTTAATTAGGTCTGGCACTAGCTTCAATGGCCTTAAGTTCACTGGCTGCAGCTCAAGTACTGCTTATCTCTGATCAGTAGCTTTAAGCAGCCCCAGAGGAATCTTACTCTGGGTAGAAAATGCCACCGTATACAATCTAGAACTAGAACATCTTATTCCCACAACGTGAGCTTCATAAACAATAGAAGCACCCAGTCGAAAGGTTTGTGTAAAACACTTTTTGGTTTATAAGTATAAACCATGGCCCACAGAAAGAACTTGAAATCTTTCTCTCACAAGAACGGTTATGTAGTTTTAAACCTGGGTCCAGTGCTTCAATTTAGCTGCATCCAAATTCTGAAGAATCAAAGTTTTGAGCTAGAATGCAAAAAAACAAAAAAAAACATGATTTTACTGAAACAAATGTGTGTTAGAATCCAACTACTTACCACTAGGGCTCATAAATATCATTATCTCATCTCATTATCTTTCTCTTATTCCTATACTGTGGACTATGGTCACAAGGGTACATAAAGGGCAGTTTAGAGCATCCAATTCACCTTGAATCCATGTTTTAAGGCCTTGGAACGAAAACAGAAAACCCAACCAGTCATGGGGAGAACATGGAAACTCGACCCAGATAATGATTCAAACCTGGATCCCCAGTGCTGCGAGGCAGTTGTGCTAACCACTAAGTCATCGTGCCACCCCAATGTTATTATAAGCATAAGTCTATAAAACCGTTCATTTTCATTCATTCATTCATTCATTTTCTCCCGCTTTGTCCTCTATTAGGGTCGCGGTGGGGTTCCCCATGCCCATCCAGGGGAGAACGTCTCGAGCGCTGGGCAGATACACCCAGGACAGGGCGCCAATCCATCGCTGGGTAACCGTTCATTTTCATTTATTTTAAATCTAAAATAGAAGAAAGTAGCTGAAATTTTCCTCCTCTGAGTTCAAAACAACACTTTTCATCAATCCGCTTCCTTTTCTCTCTCCCACTTCCAACCACATAACCCGTCAATGCACAAGATCTTTTGACTGAGACTGTCTATGCTCTTTTTTGGAACCATGCCCACAAAGGATTTGAGCAGATATTGGCCCAGGGCTGGCAAGCTGTATCTGGCGGTCTTTTAATACAGTATAATAATTGATCTCTTCATTTTCCTCGGGGAAACTGGATCTAATCAGACATAAAGGAATTTGCAACAGCTTCCAACAAACTATTGATCCAGCCATCTGTCAGTCACCCATTGATACTGCCAATCCATATGAACATGTCAGGAACCAATACAGCAAAATCAAATAAATTAAGTTCCACAGCTAAAATAATACAATCCACTTTATTAGATTTTGAAATGTTAAAAACTATTTAGACAAATTTTTCTCTTAAGAAAAAAAAAATATCAAACTCAAAACTTAAATGAAATGGCATAGAGCAACGTTGTACAAACCGTATTCCATGAACCGGCATTACAAGCTGCTCATCATGCAAATAAAGCCAATGTTTGGTTGAACTTTATACATTTATTTTCACTTTGTTTTCTAAAGTAATTTTCATGTCTCAGTGTTTAGCTATATTTAAAACCATTTTTAAACCATATTTTTTGGAAATTCATCAATGCCACTTAGAAGACAAGAATATTTAAATATGAGGTCAGGAAACGGTGTTGGGGCTGCTGGTTGGCTCGGAGGACTATATATATATATATATATATATATATGAAAGCAGGCATGTAAGTACACTAATTTAATAAAGCAATACGGCATGGGAGAGTATGCATTACTGTGAATTAAAGTGAATTTCCATTTCCATTATTGATACATGATATAAAACATTGTCAATAATGTCACGGTCAGACAAACGGCTCAGCCAATCAGAGTTAAGTACCGAAACTATTTCATTACAAGCATTTGAGTATCAAAATGTTACATATGCCATTTGTTTAAAAATATATTTAATTGCCAGGATGTACTCGTAGAAAAGTGACAGAATTTTCTCAACAGTGTGTGCATGTGTTTTTAAGTCCCTTGGTATTGCTATAGCTCCATCTGCAAACAAGTTGGAGTCTCTCAACTGTAACCAATCCCTTTGAGGAATGTGTGTTCCCTCCATCATACTGATCTTTCAACAGTGAAAGAAAAATAACAGACAGTGAAAGGTAGAACAGCTTGTTTGATATGTTTTTTTTCTTTTTTTGTAAACTGCCGATAGAACAGCAAATCAAAAATCTGATAAAATTGTATATTAAAAAATAACCAAATAAACACACAGGACATTAACAGGGCATTAACTCAATTCTATATTCCATTTAAAAAAAAGGAAAAACATACAAATTACATAATAAAAACATAATAAAAACTGCATAGCCTATTAGGTCAAAATACAGAATAATCGTTCAGACAAACCATATCTGACACTCAGACTTGATTCTGCCATGACAAATCAGAAGAGCGGAAACAAAAAAGAACGAAAGGGGAAAACTAATGCAAACCACACCAGAGGCTAGTAACTGTCTAACTTGTGTGGCCAGTTGGTGAGATAGATGTAAGTTTGGTGGTCATAAAGAAGCTGTGAGAGAGGCATGGCGTGGCTGACAGTGCCCAAAAGCAACATTTTAATTAGCTACTTGTTGAAGTGAACTCTGTTTTGGCTTCGGATAGAAGGGTAAGACCAGCTAGGGGGTGTACAGTACCCAGAAAAAAGGTGGAATGCAGAGCAGTAAATTCAGCAGTACACAGGAGTAAATCTGAGCTGCACACTGTCACGGTGACGAGTCTCATGCTTTCCTGCGCTCATTATGTGAAGTTGTTCCAACACATTTTTATTTTGCTTTTAAAAGGATTTCAAGGAATTCTTTGACTGTCCTTCTTTTCACATAGAGATGTTTCTCCCACAATGTAATGTTCACATTTCAAATTTTCAAATTATGTCCACATGAATGCTCAACCAATACAAGCAATACTTCTAATAAACCAGTTAGACAGTGGAACCTTTCATATTTACATTAATTTGTTGAGTATCACTTCTGATTATTATTATTATTATTATTATTATTATTATTATTATTATTCATTCATTCATTCATTATCTTCCGCTTTATCCTCTATTAGGGTCGCGGGGGGGTTCCCCATGCCCATCCAGGGGAGAATCTCTCGGGCGCTGGGAAGATACACCCAGGACAGGGCGCCAATCCATCACTGGGCACACACTCACTTACACACAAACACACTCAATATAGGGCAATTTGGAGAACTCAATTGACTTGATCCATGTTTTTGGACTGTGGGAGGAAACCGAAGAACCCGGAGGGAACCCACACAGACACGGGGAGAACATGGAAACTCCACCCAGATGGGGATTCAAACCGGGAATCCCTAGTGCTGAGAGGCGCACGTGCTAACCACTAAGCCACCGTGCCGCCCACTATTATTATTATCATTATTTTTATTATTATTATTAACATCAACTTTCATTATCTTTCTCTTAATCCTCTTCTTCTTCTTCCCTGGGTGGGCATGGGCAATCCAAATAGTCCATTTAGGATTGAAATGTAGGAAGCATTATGACCACACCTGCACACTTTACTTAAATATATCTATCTTACATACTAAATGAATAATGGCGCACACACACACACACACACACACACACACACACACACACACACACACACACACACACACACACACACACACCTGTGTCTGCCCACTGATAGAACAGTTTCCAGTCCACTGCACTACCACTCCCTAGCTCCACACAGGCAATGAAGCAAGAAATGATGGCTCCATAACTTCAGTGTATGCAGATATTCCCCCACACTCATCAGCTGCCACCTGTGTGTGTGTGTGTGTGTGTGTAAGAGAGAGAACAAGACAGAAATAGGGGCCTGAGAGGATGTCTATTCATTTTGGGTGCTAAAATCAAATCCCCACTAATGTGCTATAATTTAAAATGGATTGGAATTAAGACTAGTAATAATTTTGGTTAAGGTTTGGTAAGTCTTGGTATTATAAATGAAAGTCTATGATGTCCCCAAATACTGTATTAAGAAATCATTACTGGGTGTAAATGTGTCTTCTGTCTCTTCATCCATAGCAGACTGTCTAACCATTAAGCATTTTATTACCAAGGAAACATTCACTACATATACTTAAAATTGAAAATGGATTTTACTATGAGATAGTATAGCTTATGCTAATATTAAACATTTTATAGATGCAAACATCAGCAATCTAAACCATCACCAAGCATTTAACAATACTAAAAGCAACAGGAACTTATTATAATATTTACATTAGAGATATTATAATATTTGATGTGCTATTCAAAGTTAAATAATGTAATTTAAGTGTAATATTGTATTATATTACATTATAAGCATTATTTGTTTGAGATCCACATATCTATACACTCAGCAATACTTAATTCCTTTTGACTTATAAATCTAATAATCTTATTATCATCTTACTTGATTCAAATGACTGCAATATTAAAAAGTTAGACCCAGCCTTTCCAACATTTTAGGTTTCACTTGTTTTTAAGATTTCACAAATCCCATTTTCAGAAAAGTTCAGACAAAATGCAAAAAGCATTAATAATGCAGAAGAATGCTGGAAATGAGTTTTGTGATATATTTTTTTATAAAGTAACAGCAGATGGGATGATGACCGAGCTTTGATCCTTATTGTTTGAGTAAATGCTAGATTTGTGACATTTCTAAAAGATTAGCAGTAGAAATACACAAATCAGTTCAACTTTTAAAACAGCCAAAGTAACTGAGATCAGACAGGCTCATCTCTATCTGCATAACTTCATACATTGCACCTGTTCCTTATAATTAACCGAGTACCTAAATGCATTGAATGAGTCAATGTACAGGTGTTTATAATAGTGTAGGCAATAGCTCTTATATAATTACTAGCACCTCAATATGCATCACTACCTCTCCGTGGTTCGAGCAGCAACACCAGTAAGTGGTGAGAAAGAGTATTGTGCACAGGAGAAACTTATATTTAGGTGATGTGTATGTTTGTTTGGCGAACTAAAGAGGGAAAAAAATGTTTAAAATAAAACGCCATAACAAGCTCAGGTAAAACTGGGCCAGGTAAGGGCTAGTTATAATATATACCCCACAGTTTGGCCAAGTACAAAACAAATGTAATGTAAAAGTAGGCTGTCTGCTGAGAAAGAGAGTGTGCTCTATTCCAGATCCCCCTACGTGTGTCAGATCGGTTGAAACCTTTATACTCTGCCCTTTGAGCTTGTCAGACTTGAATATGTAAAAGTGGGGCCTCACAGTTTGGGAGTTTTTAAACCTCTACTCAGTAACTTTAGACTTTTCATTTACCAGAAAATAACAGCTCATAAATATTGCATCAAGGGAGCACACTTGAAAACAACACTTCAAAAACAATAGTCTTCTGGTAATTTGTTATGGGCAGCTTTTAAACAGAAAGTGATTTCCTGTTTAAAAACAATCAAGAAAAAATCGCCACAGGCATTTATCTGGTTGGCACTTGATGTTATCCAAAGTGAAGTGCATGCGGAGTAGAAAAGCAGTCAGCAGAAGAAAGAGATTATATAATGAAGTTCAAAATTGTGGAAATAGTAGAAATTTAATATATTAAGTGTCTGGGGATTACTAATACATAAATTAATGCATACTTCCATACTTTGTTTAGGTACAAGCTATGATTGTAATGCTTTAACAATACAGAGATCAAAGGATTCATCGGTAATGGTTTAGAAAGAAATTAAAATAAATTACAGTTTTAAAGATTACAAGAGCCATATTTTATTCATCGCTAAGCTGAAGGTTGTCATTAATGCAGCATCTGCAGTATAACATTTCAATATTTACCTATACTGACATTTTCATAGCTAAATATACATTGCTGTTTTTTTACACAATCCGCCATGATTTATCTTGTTTTTCTATTATGGAAGAATGGCGTTAATGTAGTTTCTAAGCTAACAGAGAGTTTGTACTGAAGACCAAAGCTAATCGAGCTCTGTTCTTAGACAGAAAGTCTGAGTTAGTGAGTGGCCAAACAAACTTGCGCTTGTTAAAATGCTCCCTGCTGAATTCTAGCTGGCTGTCTTTCAGTTCTAATAGCTATGCTGTCTCGGAATGTTTTTTTTTTTTTTTTTTTACATCTCTTCTTGTCTATATGGGCTTTATCACTTAACGATGGCTATTAAATGTTATACATGTTCAATGGAAGCTCGTTATGTGAGATGAACTGATTCACACGACACCTGATACAAATCATTAGCATTACCTAAAGGTTGAAAGTACAAAACTCAAATACCTGCCAATTAGCAACATCAAAAGCACTACCTTCTTTCTACATTTACCTTCACATAGCACATAGAAGCTTTATTTTAGTTCTCCTGTAGTCCATTTGTTGCTCTTCATACCAGGTTAGCCCACTTTCAGCCTGTTATTGAATGCTCAGTGCTTCTCAAGGACCTTTAAAGAAAATGTATTGGTGGTGGATCATTCTTGGTACTGGAGAGACACTAATGGTGGTAAGTTAGTGTTTTGCCCTTAGAATTAGTAAATCAGAAGAAGCACAACTACTGGAGTCGTTAAACACAGGGGGGCCTATTTTATGGATCGTTACGAGCCATCAACTGCGCATCTTGCAGCCTGATTTAGAGTACCTACATAAAAATTACGCCTTGAATGAATTCTCTTCATTTTTAATCTGTGTGTCTGGAGTTGTAACATGCACTAAAGCTATACATGTGTCAGTTGCAGTTTCCTTTAACAGCCAGATGCAGTCTGACTTTGGTGGATTGCTATTTTAACGGTTCAGCTGTCTGGACTCAATGAGCTGGTCTATGAGGTATTTCATTTTACTGTGAATCAAGAACACACAATAGTGTAGTAGTGTAGTATGTATGCATTGTATGTATATGCATTCTCTGTACAAATTCAGTGATATTTAATAGTGTTCATTTAGTATTCAGAGGGGTTGAGCACGCATCTGTGTTGATGTTTCATTGGCAAGATAACAATGCACGTCTGACTGTTCACATCTGTCTAGGTTGTTGTCAGTCAGTGGTGCATCTGTGTGTTCCTGTAAGATATGGCCCCAAGTCCTTACTCTATTAGACATATCAACTTTATAGCTCCACATTGTAAAATGTAAAATCTGAAACAACAGCCCATTCATTGTGTTAACTCACAAATTGCCTCCAGTTGCAACACCTCTGATTAAGGTAGTCATCAGATGTGTTATAGATAAGTTACACCATATTACTTTGGCAGTTTTAATACTGCCGGCAACCTATGGATGGAGAAAATTCACATAATCAGCAGGCTTATTTTAACTTACTGCAATGTCCTGACATGTTGGGAGACAGGTGCTAAAATGTGTAGAACTTCAACATAAATATTTCAAGACAGTGACATCTCGTTATAGTCGCCCATGTTTCATGCACATGCAGTTCCAGCCAGTGCACACACTTGAGTGAAAAAAAAAACCTCATTCAGCCTTGTAATCACTTTTTAAACAGTAAGAATTTTAGATATGAATCACATGAATTAACAATTTTTTCATTATTGTTACCATATGTTTTTTAGATAACAAGCTAACAATATTCTGTATAAACAAGGCAAGAATTGTACAAAAAAAAAAAAAAAAGATTGCTGTAAATAAAAAAGGAGAGAAAATTATAATAAGTGTTAAGACATGGGGCACACAGCATAGTGGTTAGTACATCCGCCTCTCGATGCTAGGTATCCAAGGAATCCTAATCTGGATTGGTACCCTTTCCTGGGTGTATCTGCACAGTGCCCAAAACATTCTCCCCGGATGGGAATGGCGAACTCCGCCGCGACCCGAGTAGAGTACTAAGCGGAAGATAATGAGATAAGGACATGTAAGCATTTTTTAAATTTAGAATAAATAACCTAACTACAACAATTAAAATTTTGATAAAAAATAAATCCTAGTCAATAACATTTAGAAATAAAAGCTGCGACAGGACAGTCAGGGCCTTTAACCATGTGCAACTGATTCACACACCCTTTATGACCTTCTGTCATCTTCAGTTTGCTATAAATCGCGTGACTAAGTGTTTACCTAAATACTGTGCCTTCTCTGAGGAACACCAAACGACAAAAGCAAACTGCTCCTGTCAGCCAGTTTTGACACACTGCACAGACTGCATGCACAAGCAAATGTCACACTCAAAACAGGGCATTCTAGAACAGACAGAGGTTTAAGCAAAAACCTATTTTAACAGGGTCATGCTTCACGAGCAGAAATTACTGCTGTTACGCACCGGTACAAACGATCAGCGCATCACATAATTAATTGTCTTGCCGATTGGAAGAATCTTTCCAGCTCAGGTTCTTCAGGCTGAACACTCCCTCTGCTGAGCGCAGCTGGCACTGCTTTAGAACAGTCTAACACTCCATAATTTACAATCTGATTGATGCAGTGCAAGATTAGACATAACAGATATAGTTATGTGAGTGTGAGTTTGAGGAGTTGAATCAGTGTAAGTCTGTGTAGTGCGAGACCAATCAGGCGTGTAATGCGCATGAGTGAATGACAGCGTGGATGTAGTCGAGTCAATGTGTGTCTGGGAGTGTGAAGTGGAGTAAACTGTGTACAAGGGTGTTAAAAACCCTAAAGTAAAAAAAAAAAAAATGTTTATCTGAGTCAATGTTCGAGGAAAAAAAAAAAAAAACAGAATGTCTGTAGAAAGTAATACATGTGTAAAAAAAAAATGTTTATAAATAAGCACTTGCGGTTGTGCAATTTTGATGGGTTGCTTAAATTTACCAGCTTGAGCCTCAGCAACATTATGTAAAAAAGTACCCAATGAGCAAGTTTCATCAGGCTGTAGATATATTTTTTTTCCTGGTGCGAGGAGCATGTTTTATGATGATAATGTTAAATGCTAGGCCCAAAAAAAAAAGTCTACCAGGCTGCATGAGGAAGCATTTCCCTTATTGAATTGGCTACCACAGAGTCTTGACCTTCGGAAAAATCTTTGCGGGGTGCCGGGAGAGGAATCAGTGGAGGGTTTCGACTGTCACATCGTCAATACAAGATCTACAAAATATTTTATGCAGCTCTAGATGAAAATCAATGTTGGAACGTTGGTAATAGATGCACATCCAAATTAAATAAGCTTAACACCTTTAACTAGAAATTTTGGGCATAAAACATAACAAGCCTCTGTTGCGCATTGCTGATAAACACACTGCCAACAGCCTATTTTCATGATTTGCAATGGCGCGTCTACCCTGATAGACACAGTGTTTTTGAAATGAGGTGTGTTCAGGTACTTTTTGACAATGAAAAACACCTTTATCAATAGTCAGACATTCATTGCTATCTTGGCAGTGAATCTTTAATGCAGGTGTCTACACAACGCCATGTACACTAAATAGCTACTAAACGCTATTCAATATAAGAGTATTAAATATTTCACAAGAGGTTAATATTTAGCATTTCACACTTTCCAGTCTTAAAAATTTTGTGTAAATAATGTAAGTTTTAATAGGTTATTTCTATCATTGAACATAAGACTGGATCTCTAAAATTTCATTAAAACTAAGAAACGTAATGATTTTTACACACTTGGCAGTCCTGAATGATTTATGTTTTATATTGCAATGCCTTTATTTTTTATTTATGCAAATCTATTTTATTATTTATTTTGCAACTTACTTAGTAAAAGTAAAAAAAACTTAAACGCTGACTAAAATATGTGAACCACATTCTGAGTTATTTCTATTCATTTATTATTATTATTATTATTATTATTATTATTATTATTATTATTATTATTATTATCATCCCAGCGATGCCCAGCACCAGCAACGATCTTCCCCTGGATGGGCATGGGGAACATGTTATGTGCACAGTCTATTGAAAAATTTGGATAGGTACAAGCTGAACAAATAAAAATAAATATTAAGCAAAAAAAAAAAAAAAAAGAATACAAGCTTACAGGTTTCACAAAGTTTAAAAAGTGAGGGCTCCTTAACTTAAATTTCATTAAATATATAGGCATTACAGTAAAAACAAAGTTGCAATTTGCTTTTAAGATGCCTCTTGCAAATTGTAAATAGTAAAACTATGATACTGCATTCCTGTTATTAGTTTTACAATCAGAACAGTTTTCACTTTTTTAGTATTTCACTACAATTCCATCAAGACCTTTGAAACAGATGAAATGTGGCAAGGCTTTTGGAGAGGCTCCAAAAGTTTAGGTGACATCAGTGACTCATAGTAAACTGCCCACCAGCTTGTCATAATGATTCTCACTTTTGAACCATAAAAAACTCTGACCTTTACACTTTTCCTATAAGGAGTTAAAATGACTCATAAGCTGTTAAGTGAACTCTTGAGATTTCAATCCAAACTGTCTGTTCAAATTGTTCATTCTCTGATTAACAAAACAACGGGGAAAGAGGTTTTTGTATGAGAATAAAAAAGAGCTTTTTTTTTTTTTTTTTTTTTTTTTTTTTCCCTGAAATGTCAAATATTATATGGACATGATTAACAGAAGATTTTATTGGTCTCCAAAACTAAACCAGGGTGTCTGTACCAACTAATTACAGCACAATTATAATTAATAATTATACAGTATATATTAATATATATTAAATAATTAATAATTATAACCAAAATAGTCAAACATTGAAACTGCAGGATTTACAGTATCAGCTAAAAGTTTGGACATGCCCCCTTCTTGCTCTATTGTCTTTTTCTCCACTAACCATATAAATGCAGTTTGTAGTTTTACAATTACAGACTGTTATCCATCTGTTCTATTTTATGTTAGTCCCCTGTGGGTTCTCTATTCTCTATTGATCAAGAACATCACAGAACAGGTATAATTCGGGTGGTGGATCGTTTATTGTCAGTTCTGCAGTGACACTGCTGCAGTGAGTGGGTTTTAGTTCAGCAGTGCTGTTGTAGTTTCATAGACAGAGCTTTTGCATAAAGCAGACAGTGTAGAGAGATATGAGTGTGACTCAAGCTAAAGCTTGTCTAGACCATGTAGATATGATTTTATAAATGAATGTATGAATGTTAAACTCTGTAAAGTCCTGACATCAACACTATACAGTTTAAACATCAATACAATGTCAACATCTGTTTTAAAAGGTTAACCCAACTTCATAAACACACTTCAAAATTAAGGTATTATTCTGTTATCACATGATCAGCATAATTTTGCAGCTAAAGACAGATGCATGCCACTCTTTCATATTAGTCCTTTCAACTATTTGGTTCGACTCCAGAGAACATACAAATAAATCCACACATTTAACTGGATTAATAGAGTGATAGAACAGTAAATCAAATGTCTCTAAGAAACTGTGGGGTTTCCTTTTATTTATTTAGAAACTAACTGATGACTCCCAAATCATTTACTGGATTGCTTCTTTTAGGTTTGATCAATGATTGGGTTTGACTCTTTACAATGATCTGAGTTTGCCCAGCACATTGCTTAAAAGGATAATTCTAAGATGTACGTAAGTATTTACGTAAGTAATGTATAAGTATTTTGTGTTGTGTGGTCATTTAATAAAGATGAATCATGTCTTGAAATGAAATGTATGTCTATTTGTGTAGTGCAGACATTATTAATAAACTATTTACATGAGGTACATTATCCAAGCAACTTAAAAGTATCCCAACCTGATGGTTGGATTCAGAACACAAGGTCAGCCACAATACAGCACACCTGCAGCAATGAGCAATGAGGGCTAAGGGTCTTGCTCAAGGTCCCACATTGGTAATTTCACTATACCTAGGATTTGAACCCACAACCTTCAGATTGATAGTCTAACACCCTGACAACTAAGATACCACACCTAACTAGGGAAGTAGTAGCTTGGATTGTACTGTGTTTACTTCTGTAAGTCGCTCTGGTTAAACCGGTCTGCTTGGTGCTGAAACGTAAATGTATGGAGTCCAGTAAAAATGTAAAGTAAGGTTAGTCACAGTTTCCTCTTGGATGAGTAGCAAATTTGTTTTTAGGCCATTCTAATCCCTATTTTCTGCATGAATGTGTATGTCCACTTTGAAGCCAGTTCCACCTTTGCCATGCATTCACATGTTAACACATGCATACATACCCACAGACATGCATTATATATACATATACATATATTTACTTATGTAAAAAAAAGTTACATCCATAATCTTCATCCTGTTTTGACAATCCTCTTAGCCCTTTTAAATTCACTCTTTAAAAAATCCCTTTGGCAAATTCTGTGGGCATCACTATGGCAACTGAAGACCTGGCAACCATCATAGTGCCATTTTTCACTTACTCTGGTAATTGAGCACTTTATTATTATATTTATGGTAACATGCATGTGTATAGACCAATACACACAAACATGCAAAAGTTCACCTTGACCTGCCAGTTATCCTGAGGTGTTAAAAAATACATCCATCAATCAGAATATCTCAAATGCCAGCCAAAGAAATGAAAATTATTATGCTGTTTGTAGCATGCAAGACTAGGTAACTGCAAGACATTTTAACATCTAAAAATTTAAATGAAATAAAATTTTAAAAAAGGTTGGCGCTTGTGTCTATTCAGTATGGAATTAGAAAATCACTGCCAGTTGAGTACAACTGATTGCATATGTACACTGCATGGGACATTTTCTTTCGTTTTCACCTTAAAACACCTGCCACACCAACCCTTATGCACAAAATGACCCATATTGCTCTCCAGAGATGCATGTCTACCACTTCATTCACAAACGGCTACAAGATCATACCCATGCTGCCACACAGCCAAAGGGTCACATTAAAACACTTTGCTACATTCATTTGAGAAATGTTGTAAATGGTGTAAGCAAAATGTTGCTGGGTTTTGGGTTTTGATATTTTTTATTATTATTATATTTTTTATTATTCATAATTATTGTTGTCCTGTCCAATATTTTACCCGAATGTTGTTGTTGTTGATGATGATGATTTGTGTTTGGGACGCCTTATGCTTTCGATATTCTTTGAAACGTAATCTTGATTGATACCTTTCAACATTCAGATCCATTTGATGCATTGTAAAAATTTTGGGGACCATGACATTTGCATGACATTTAGATGAAATTAGTCAGAGTTATGAGTTTCAATGCGTGATCCTGCTGGAAAGAAATAAGACTACCTGATAAAACAAAATAGAATGGCTGAGTCCTCTGACCCAGGCATGGAACATTTCCGAACAAAGAGGACCATTTAACCATTTTATATTTACATAATGTAATGTAGCTTATGTACAGTACCTTATTTACAGCCACTACAAAACATAACATATTAAATGGGAGGTGCATCTAATATTCCAAAAATCCATGATAAGAAATCATATACCCATGATTCTTTATAAAACTTTTATAAAGTAAGTAAAAGTCTTAAAGTAATATGTATTTGGTAAAATAAATAAAACTATTTTTTAAATATGCCTGGTTTATTGAAAGCAGCATCCACTTATTTTGTATTGATCTCAAGATGATGAAATTGTAAACTGGATACAATACAATTCTGCAGGCTATGATTGCTGCTAAAGAGTGTGTAGTGAGGTACTGACCTTGTCTATATAAGCTGCACACATATACATACACATACACAGTATATACATACACATACACAATATATATATATATATATATATATATATATATATATATATATATATATATATATATATATATATATACACATATACACACACACACACACACACACTATGAACCACATACCTCAGGCAAAAAGCTAAAAGGTTACTTGCAATATTTTCATACACTTTTGTTTAAAATTTGCATAAAAAGGAGAAACAGAGGGCCATCCACGCTCTCATTTTCTCCTTTCTGAAGTTTTGTTTGTTTCTCACAGCTAGAACGCCAGGCACACACATACAGGAGCGGGTAATGGGATGCGTAATTTTCTCCTGCTTATATTGAGTTCGGGGAGACAGGCAATAACCATGCAGTCAAAGTTCTAGCCCTCTTCTTTATTATTTATACCCACTCATTTAGGACCTGAAACTCAGTGCCCAGTAGAAATGGCAAAGCTGGGAAAATAAACACACAGAGACTTCAGAAAAGTGGAAGATGGGTAAGACAGCTCTGAGGGCAAATGGGTGGGAGGTTTAAGTAAGCATTTTAACCTTTAAAGCATCACATATTTCCTCATGACCAACACATGGAAACACCTTAAAGTTTTTTGAATATACTGAAAGCATTATGGCGTTTTATTTGTGGAATGTACTTCATGACTATATTGCAACCACTTACAAAATGTCACATGCATCTTTAAAATATTTGCATAAGACTCATTTTGTAATTTATTAAAAATAACACAACCTCAAGTGCCTTACTGCTTTTATAAAAAAGTTACAGTAAATATATGGCAATGTAAAAGCAGATATATAGTTATAGTTTAAAAAAGCAATGTTTGATTCATAAATGCATTAATTAAAAACAAAATCATTAATTAACTGGTCTTCTGTGACATTATCTAGTCCATTTTTTAAAGCAAACACTGATCGCTGAGTAATGAGATACAAGCATAGTGCTCAGCGGGAAACGTAAATTAGGTTATGGCTGGACAAACGGCTCAGCCAATTAGATTTATGGACCAGAACTACTATACCTACGTAAGTGAAACTGAGGGCACTAGATAGAGTTTACTGAATAGAACTATAATGGAATATCAAATCCAAATATGTGACATCCCAAAATAAAACATCTGTACTGTTGAACTGTTGCATCAGTACTGATGAGCATTCCTCTAAAAAAAAGATATTTTTGCTTCACCAATCATGTTTTAATCCTCAGTCTGTCACAACACATACACACACTCTGACAAACACACAGACACACACACACACACACACACACACACACACACACACAGTTTAAATATTTTAGATTCAAAACACCTTCAAATCTGTACGAACGCTCTACAGCATTCCACCTAATATCAGCTATTACATTAAATATACATTAGTAACTTGGCAGCCAAAATAAAAATGAATAAAATAATAAAACACAAATGCTTTTATGTGCCATTTTTCTCCCTAGTGTTTTCCATTTAGCCGTGGTTAGTCATTTTTTTGTAGTTTGCCCAAAACTTATTTAACAGGACCATGCACCATGTCTTTCCTTTAAAGAAATAAAACATATATAAAGAGATGCTCAGGATCTCATCACACAGCAGAATGAAAGACAACTGTCATATATATTAATAACTATAAAACCTTTACAATACGAGATTTAAGTGCATAAATTCAGTCTTAAAAGGCCATTTTGATAGAAAAAGAACAAACCGTCACACATCCTCAATGAAAAGAAACAGTGCATGACTCAAAGCCTGATGTCATTTTTGACTTGGGATAAAAAAAAAAGGAAATCAAGAGCTGGAAACCGATTAAAGACCAAACATTGTTATGCAGATAGCAAAGCAGTTTAACAAAGACAAAAAACAATCTTAATGTTACAAATGTGACACTTTGATATATCAATCAAAATTATCACAGCAGATGTTAATTACAAAAACAGCTTTGAAGGAATTGAGTGTGATATTTAGAACACATAAGTTCCTAAACATTGGCTCTCTAAATCCTTTATTCAGCAAATGCTTTTCTTTTGCTTTAAAACATGCAAGTTATATATAATGCCTCCTGCCGAGGAAAAGTAATCTTGTTGAGAAACGTGCGGGTGGGGGAACCACATACAAAGAGAGAGAGAAAAGAAATGACAGGAAAATGGGTTTTACTCTGAATGTGGGAGAACGGTTGATAAACTGCACCCTTTTCGTATCACTATGTCATTTTCATAAAGGTCTACAGCCCTGTGAATTCCCAATTATCTCTGATTGTCTCTCCTGCAAATAAGTAAGTGATTTGAGTGAGCAGAACGGATATCTGCACTCCAACTCACTTTGTAACTCAGCTTCAGCATGTTAAGAATGGCAGCCAATGTTCTTGGGTCCTAAGGCTAAACTCTTGAGATAAATCCTCACCACCACACACAACCGCTGAGTCTGTGATGGAAAGCTACAATAGGCTGCCATGTGAATTAGTAAACACTTATTAGTGGGAGTAAAGGGAGCTGAGTGATTTTCGAGTGAGTGCATTATTTATGGTGTCTTGCTGCCTTTCTGATATCCCACTGTTGGGTTGAGGTTAAAAAACAGTTATTTATTATGCGGGAAATTACAGCTAAGTAAACATAGGATGCCCAGTGGCTTTTTTCTTCTGTGTTCATCACTTAATAATGATTAGAACTGTTGCTGGAAAAGACTGCAAGGTAGTGTAAGTTACTAGGAAGGTGTCATTATCGTTTTTAAATAATCTTATCTCAATATCTTCTGCTTAATTCTATAAATAATGGTTGCCACAACCAACACATTCCTTCTTTTCTTTGAAAAAAAAAAAACTTTAACTAACTAGACAGGATTTTGGAACACACACACTTACACTTGTATATAAAATTATTTACTTTGTGGCAACAAATTGCAGTGGGACATTTTTTTCCTGCATGACAGCGAAAAAATAGGGTCCCTAAAACATGGATAGGTGAGTGTTGTGTAAAATAACTTGATTGGCCAAACAAAACCGCTACTTCAACTCCATCAAACACAATTAGGATGAACAAGAAAAAAGATTGCAAGACGGGGTCTCTCATTTCGACATCACAGTGTGACTTAACAAATTTTCTTCTTGATGAATGGACACAAATTTCCACAGACACACATAAAACCTTTCCAGCTCAGTGGAGGCTATAATATCTGCAAAGGAAGAACCTAAAATGAAATATCATAAAAAGTCCCAAAGGTGTCATTTGTAAGTGGCTCAATATCTGTCCATATAGTGCTTTAACTCTAATGGCTAGAAAAAGTAAGGCCGACCCCAGAACTTATGACTGAAACAAATGCTGTCGCACTAAAAGCCCTTCACCACATCACTGTCACTGCAAAACTGACAATAAACAATGCACCACCCAAATTAAATCAGTTCTATGATGGTCCTGACCAAAAGAGAACAGAGAACCAACTTATCACTAACAACAAAAAGGAAACATATGTACTGCAGTGTGTAATTGTAAAACTACAAAAATCCATCTATATGGTAAGTGGAGAAAATAGACAATAGAGGCATTGTGAACAAACTTTTGACTGATACTGTACATCGATAAGAACAAAAGTGCAAATTCCCCATAAAGTCATGATAGCTCTTCCATATAACTGCAAACCATTAAAATTCCTGTACTGTACCTACTTTTCTACTGATGTGTCAGAGTTTTAAAGAAAGGCCTGAAGTGCACGATGCTGGAATATGTGAGAATGACCCACGTTTCTGTAGCGGGAGTCTGCATTAATCTTCGTTCAGAAGTGGCAGTACATGCCTTTCACTTTATGCAAATCAGCAGTTTTGAATTTCTCACTAAATGTATGACATCAAACCACAGAGCAAGTTCATTCCTCTTGTAAAAAGCAAAACTGACAGAACATGCATATGATTGATCAGCCACTTTCCCCTAGTCTTCTTATTCCACCCCTGATCAAAAAGGGACCCATGGCCACTGCAGCGAGTTCAAACTAACTCGGGCCTGGATAAAGTACAAGAGACCAGTGCTCTGTGATAATGACAAAGAACAGGAGCGAGGTAATGGCTGTCACTTCTCGTACATCAGAACAACTGAAGCTGAAATATTGCTCATAAACTGTCAAGATCACGAGACGCCAGAGGGCCTTAGTAAGTAATAGCCCACACAAGAGCAGCAGTGAGGGTAGTGAAGGAGAAGAAAAGAAAGAAGACGAAGTGAGGCAACAACACGACGGAGCAGAGGGAATCTTGTCGGATCAAAGAGAGAGCAAATGATTGAAAGCAAAAGGAGACCAAAATAGAGGAACATTGAAAAGAGAACAAATTAGGATTAAACACAGCATTTTGACAAAAAAGCTGCACTGCTCTGAAGAAAGTTTACCAACAGAAAGTAAATTACCAGACGGAGTCGGACAAAAGCAGCTGAACATTTTGAAATGTAAACTAAAAAATATATATTTCGTAAGTTCCAACTATTTAAACAAAATACCAATAAACTGTATAATCCAAAGCACAGCAAGATCATTTTACCAAAGTAAAGTTAAAAAAAAACAAAAAAAAAAAAAAAAAAAACATACAGTACCAGTCAAAAGTTTGGACACACCTCCTTTTTGCTTCACTAATTTTTTCAGTTCCACTTATCATACAAATGGACTTTGTAATTCTGAAATTCCAGACTGTAGTCCATCTGTGTATGTCCCGTTTACTCTATTTTCTAATGGTCAGGACACCAATAGTTGCACCACAATGAAGGAATTATTTGGTTGGTGCATTATTCCTATTCCAGCAGTGTCAGTAAGGTGTTTAAATGAAACTACAGCAGCACTGCCACACTAAAACCCTCTCAACACATCAATGTCACTGTAGAAATGACAATAAACAAACCCCCACCTAAATTATTATTATCTTTTCTGTGGTGGTCCAATAGAGTGTCCAAACCTTTGATTCTCTATACTGTATTGAACTATATTCAAACAATATATATTTAAATTACTTACATATTAATTTCTTAAGCTTTTTGTGCCAAAATGGAACAGTGTTCTATTATTAGTGGTTGTAAACCGGCGGCCTTAAACAGCCCAAGACAGGATGTGATTTAGATTTGCGATGGTCTGGGTTTTTCTCCATTGCTGTAGAAGAGGATAACACATTCTGCAGTTTAGTTGATAAGTCCAAGTAAATGAAAAAGCCTTTAGGGAAAATGCTTAATTGAGTTCGATTTGTTTTGCATCAATAAACTGCTTTTTGGGAGCGAGTAAATAGACTTGGCCACAACAAAAGAAGAAGAGATTTTTGGCAATGCCTTTATGATTGTATCACATAATTGTAACAGAATCTGCACATTTTTAACTAATCTACTAATCCAATCTATTACTCTTCAATACACTACAGCCACGATCAAACTAAGATGAACTGTGGGAAGTACAACAGGAAAGTAAAAAGCACTTTGTCCTCACAGCAAGAAGCTACTGGGTTTGATTCCTAGAAAGGACTGTTTGTCTGTGGTTCTACCCTGCGATGGACTGGTGACTTACTCCTCCACATTCCACCCAACGAGCAATGGAACATTATATCTGTGGCTGTATGAATTCTTGTGCTGTGCTTTCCCATAATAATTTGGTTTAGAATGATGTGAATTGGAGTTTCACAGGTTGTACAGATGAAGATGCATCTGAGGCTAATTATCAGGGCAAAGTGTAACTATGGCAAAAAACCCTCTATCCATAGATGTCACCTTATAGGTTTGGCATCTGTCATGTGCCTTAAATGACTATAATACGCAGCCAAAAACAATAAAAACAGTGCTTTTTTTGACACTGCTTTTATGCAAAAAATGCATTTAGAAAAAGATGCAGAAAGTTACAATGTGAGACCCCAACAATCATAGTACAATGTGTGCCAGGGCCAGGCTGCCGAACATGCTGAGCAGGTATTATTTGGTTGGTGCATTGTTCTCATTCCAGCAGTGTCACTGAGGTGGAGAAATGATACTACAGCAGCACTGCTGCACTAAAACCCCCATACCACATCAGTGTCACTGCAGAACTAAGAATAAACAGTATACCACCCAAATTACAGTATACCTGTTCTGTGATGGTCCTGACCAACAATACTGTCATTATCATTGTATGACAATTTTCTTTCATTAAAATAAATTGTAATAGAATATTATAAAAAAGCAGTGTCCTACCACTGACCTAATAAAATATGTATGAACAAGTTTCATAACTAAAGATAAGTTATTGTGTCCTTATTTTGCTTTCTTTTCTCTCTCTCTCTCTCCCCCTCCCTCCCTCTTGTGTATTTTCTGTACAACCCTTTCTATTTCTTTTCAATTTCAAATCAATTTTAACATGCTTCAATGAATCTATAGGCATTTAGCTCAAACAAATAAAGACATAGCTCATTTCATATATTCCTGTAAATCACTGTATGTGCAGTGATGCATTCTGTACAGCATCTTTAATACGCTCTGTATCCTGCTCACACTCTACACTCTGGCAAGAATAGACACCACAAGGTATAAAACACATACACACATATGCGTGCACACACACCCAGTCATCCATACCTAAGGGTCATTTAAACTTAATTAGACAACTGTCTTGTTTTGGGGGAGGTGAAATGACACTTGCGGTAGCAAGTAGGTAAGTACGAGAACCTCCCAAACATCATCTAGCCATTAACTGAATATATATATATATATATATATATATATATATATATATATATATATATATATATATATATATATATATACATAAAAGGTGGTTTAACATTACAGCATCTTCTTGATGTATACTTGCATTTTTCTAAATGAAACTTGAAGCAAGGATCAAACATGGCTTAGTGGAGTGTGTCGAACCTTGACAATCTATTGATACAGTATGCACAACTGAGCTTTGAGTCCTAAATTTCAAAATCTTACTAAAACTAGCAAAGATAGATAAACTATAAAACGTGTCCAATGTTTACATTTAATCCTAATATATTAAATTTCCATAGATGTGATTAATAAAAGCACTTGTGTGTGACTAAGACTCAACATAAATAAACAACCTTACGTTTTAAAACATTATTTTGTACAGATATTGCTGATATTTACAGACATTAAACAAATGTCTTATGGACTCATATTAGGTATATTATTCTTGGTTTTGTACACCTTAAATAGGCGAAAGGATGTTTTTTCAACAAAGGATGGTTGTTGGATCCAGAGTTGGCAACTTGGCACCGGGTGACAGGCACACCAGATAAAAAAAAGGCTACCAGAGTGTGTTGAAGCTTGAAGAAATACCCTTTGGTCTATGCCTATTGCCTTATGCCTGGTTCATATTACAGAAACACAATTACACAAAAAATACTTTTAGCTTATGACAAAAAGTCTTCAGACATAATAAGCATTCAAAGAATGGAATCGCCTGCAGTCGACCTAAATGGTAAGTGGAGATAATAGACAATAGACAATGTAGCAAGAAGGAGGTGTGTCCAAATTTTTGGCTGTTACTCTATATAAGTCTATTAATGACAAATTAGGTAATTGTAGATTTATCAGCAATAAGTTTATGCTGACCATTAATTTCAGCATACAGATTTATTGATCAGACCATAGTGGAAAAATACAATGTGAATACATAGAGAGCATGACTATGCTCAGACAGCACAAAAATAAAGCATCTACCTGATGAAGCACTTATATAAACAAAAATGACCAGAAACGAAACAGTAATTTGAATACAAAATCAAAAAGAATGAAAAAAACAAGATAAACAGAACTATTGATCAAAGTCAACGAAATACGAGTAGCCAAGCTTTTTAAATGGATTAGATTTTTATAAACCTCATTAATATGTGAATAAAGGTCATACATTTAATAAATGTGATAAGACTCATGGAGACTGGGACAAACTTGGAAACTAAATGATCTTCAAATTTTTGTCTTGATAGATAGACACCAGTCAATTGTGCAGCTAGTTTGAAATGAACACATTAGGGAACAATAGCAAATTAACCATGCAGCAAAAGGCCATGTGAGCTGACAGAATGGGACCCCTAGTGCCTGAAGCATGCAGGCCATAAAGATAAGTTGTTCTGGTTTGCAACGCACAGTTCCTGGAAGAAACATCAGCAACACAGAACTGTTCATTTAAAATATTATTTTCTTTCTTATACTCTGAAGCTGTACACTTGTGACTTTTGTGTAAAAAGTCAAAATGCACGCACGAAAAATGAAAGAACAAACTATATATAGATATCCAATAATTTCTTAAAGAACAAATTTACCTTCCGGCATAACCATCTGCCCCACACATACCCACAAGAAGATAAACCCCAAGATGGCCCAAGATGTGCTATAGATCAAGGAATACATTTTTACACAGTCACAGACCTAAACCCCACTGAGAATTTATGGTGTGCTTGACAGTGAAAGTCACATCAGTGACATGACGCAAGTGGACTGATGTTATATAACATGGATCATCAGATTCTGTATGACATGCAGCCCATGTGTATGCTCTCAAGGTTTTCTTACAGCAGAAGAACATAAAATATACAATATACAAGTACTTTAAATTGCACACTTCATTTAAAAAAAACTTTTTAATCTAGTGGATTTTTGACTATTTTCGTTCTATACAATACTTTGAGCTACTCAACAGTCTGTAGTTGCTGTTGTCGGTCTTTCCTCTTCATGATGCGCCATACATTTTTAATAGGAGACAGATCTGGGCTGCAGGCAGGCCAGTCAAGCACAGAAGCTTTGTCTATGAAGCCAGACTGTGGAAACTCATGTAGAATGATGGCAGTGTCCTGCTGAAATTGACATGAAGGCAGTGAAGCTTGACTGCAGTGCACGGTTCTTCAAACTTCCAATATAGGCCATGGCATCCATGGCATCTTCACTTATGCACTAATGCACATTTTTTGCACATTTACGGGACTCCAATAACTTTACGGTCTGAATCAAAACATGTTTCTGCTGCCTTTCTGTCTGTCACTGACTTCAAGCCCAGAGAACAGACATTCATACACAAAATATGGATATGGTTTTCTTATTACCTCATGTCCAGACAAACAATGTCTTACAATAAAGATTAATTTCAATAATATAATTACAACTGTGAAATTCATGTGGGTAAATGGCTTAATGAAAATACAGAGGCCAAGATATAGAAAATAGTCATATTCGTATTTGCATTCATATTTGTAAACAAATAAAAGAGAATAATGAGGGACAGCTAACAACATGATACTCTACACAAAGACAGAAAGGAGGACAGGAAAGGGGCCAAAAAGGAACAGAGAAAAGACAGAAGCTAATATTTTTAGATAAAAAGAAAACTCCCAGTGCACTGTTTGAGGAAGAGAGTACATGAGTTCCCTCAGCATCTGTCTGCAAGCATCTTCTGAAGACACGTGTGTGTGTGTGTGTGTGTGTGTGTGTGTGTGTGTGTGTGTGTGTGCGTTCCTCACTGGCCCTGCCTACCACCCTTTGGTGGTCCTGAGCAAGTGCATTTCTTATGATGTTACACATTCACTTTCTTCATTGTGTGCTTTGTTCTCACCGACTAGCTTACTTTTCCCTTCAGCTTAAATATAATCACCCTGTAAGATTAATAAATTATTTAGGAATCAGATTTTAGGACTTCTCATTGTTAGAAAACCACTGGCCAGGAAACATCGAGCACTCCTCCAAGCATCAAAAAGACCCCATGAAATTGGTTTCTCTGAATTTAGTCGATATATGTTACAAATTTAATAAAGCTCTGTCTTTCTCAAGCTTTTCTGCTGACACTTCACAAACATCCATGTTCATTTCCAATATATGAAAACAATCTCTAACATTTTTTTTTTCATTTCATGCTTTTACCCATACAGTAGCTAAACTTTTATATAAGTCAATTATAGGTTTTTAAGCAGTTTTTTATTAATATACCAAATGTTTATTTTTATTGTGATCACTATGTGATTGTCCTACTCAAACCCTATTGTAGTCTATAGCTTATAGGGTGGAGACTTCATTTCATATGTGTGGAACATAAAATATCAAATCTATTTGCATGCATTTACAATTGCAATTGGAATATACTTTGATGATGCCTTTGCAAAGAAAAATATCAAAAACCACAAAATAAAACAATACCAGCTATTTTGAGAAACTGTGATTACATAGTAAGATTGCAATTAAATTTTAACAAAAGGTTTGGTTGCTTTATTTGTGAATGGCAGACAGAGTCATGGATTTTACCTGACTATTATCTGCCACACAGTGAACTGCAATTAAGGTATATTGGTCTGTCCATATTGCCATCAAATTACAGAGCTATAAACATGGAATATCACAAACAAATGCAATTTGTTTGCAATTTGTAGTTATATTAGCTCCAAAAACAGTAGTGGCAGTTTATCATTATAAACATATTGTTAAAAGTTCAGGTATAAAATAGAATGAATCTCGCACCATTTATGAGTCACAGGTTTTGGTTGCATTGTGGGGAAAAATAAGCACAGATTTGATGAAAATCATTTCATCAGCGTTAGAAATTTAAATATTATTCTAACTGCAAAAAACATTTTCACAAAAATTAGCATCCTGTTTACACAATTTGAAATGAATACAATGTAAAAATTATATTTGCTATAAGATAAAATAATTGCAATGAAGAGATTTGGAAATGTTAAAGGCCTAGAAAGGCCAGCATGTTCATCACCATATTGCTTTTTATTTTCTTCCAAAATAGTCCCAGTTTCTTACGTGACCTCTAATTGCCCAGCTTTAACTTAGGGTCATTTGACATGCCAACAAAGACAAATAATATCCAATAATTTAACACTCAATCACAAACTATCTATCAAAGACCAGTATACACTAACTGGCCACTAGATTATGTATGTTTCACTTCTCATATACACTTTGTAGTTCTACAGTTACGGTTTGTAGTCCATCTGTTTTTTCATGCATTGCTATTCCCCTTTACTAATGATCAGTGCCGCTGGACCCGTTAAGTACAGAGTCATTGGCTGATAGAGAGCCTTGCAATAAGTCATACTAAAGTTTTTAAACAGTTCAATTGTTTAGCCACCATCATCCTGTATACTTTGTCCTGTAAGCACTGATGACACAGCACTAAAGAATGACCAACACACTGTGCAACAACAAATGAAAAACTGTCTCTGATTTTACATACAAGGTTGAGCAATGACGTATATAGGACTAATAGAGTGCTCAGTGAGTGAACACTGTTTAAAAACTCCAGCAGCAATGCTGCGACTGCTCCTCTCATACCAGTACAACATACTGGCACACCACCAATAGAGACATTTAACAAATAATCTGATATTATTGATATCAGCCTGATATGCTGTACTGGATCCTTCTTTTAGTTTAAACATTTTAAACCAGGATGTATGAACAAGCTTGGCAACTGTCAATATCACTGATCATACCGAAGCTCTGTACCAAAGGAGGAGAAAAAAAACAGATCAGTCCATATGTGTTCTCCAAACGCAGTCAGCGTTTTAAACACTAAACTACATTCTTGATTAATTTTATTTTATTAGATTGTCTTTCTTTATTTCTTACTATGAATTATTTGGAGCAGATGATGAAGGCAATAAGACCATATATATATATATATATATATATATATATATATATATATATATATATATATATATATATATGCATTATTACACCTGGGGCAAACGTGTATGTGAGTTGCATGACAGATAATATAACCGGTACAATAAAATGTGTCTGTGTGTGTGTGAGAGAGTGAGTGAGTGAGTGAGTGAGTGAGTGAGTAAGTGAGTGAGAGAGAGAGAGAGAGAGAGAGAGAGAGAAAGAGAGCAAGAGAGCAAGAGAGAGAGAGAGAGAGACATATATATATATATATATATATATATATATATATATAAACATTTAGACTTAAGAAGTTACAAAAATTTACAAAATGTCCCTTTGGGATCAGTAAAGTTTGGGATCTATTTATTTAGGTCGGGACATAACCTCATACGAGGCACCAGTGGAAGCCTTTAGTCTCTCCAAATGCAAAACATTTTCAAACGGGGGAACAGTAAAGCAGAAACAACTTGTTATTTAACAGGTCTGCTGTTAGAGCAGAACTCACCTGCTGCTGAAAATAACGCGCAGGGCGCACCGGTTTTATTATAGTGATATTAAAATAAACAAAACGGCGCAACTACAAAGCGGAACAGACTGAAGGAAAAATAAAAGTTGGATTGTTTCCACTCACACTGCTGTTGTGTCCAGTCCAGTAGACGGCCGCGTGGTTGTGAGCAGAATCTCCAGCCAGAGCGAAAGTGCTGCTGACCACTCTGGGTTCGTCTGATCGGGAATTCAGCAGTCTGCCGTCATCGCGGTTGCGCTTGAGTTTCTGGCCGTCCAACAGCAAAGCATCCGAGGACTCCGAGGAATCTGCGCTTCTTGCGTTCAAGGCAAATTCATCCGGATCTGTTGCGCTCCTTCTGCTCCTCAACAAAGCCTCTCCGAGCTGCTGCACTTTTTGGAGGCCAGCGTGTGCGCCCGCAGAGGCGCGTAAAGACGCCACTTTCGAGTTTGGCGCGCCGCTCCCGAACCTTTGATCAACTTCATCTGTACCCGACCTCACAGCAGCGCGTCGGAATCTTTGGTCTAATGTCCTCTTGTCCGCGGTGGGGTCGAGACGCGCAATCACTTCGCCGCCCACCGGTTTTCCGGGCGCTGGTGATGCGCAAGTTACCTCCGCCGTGCCAACGTGCAGGGAGCAGATGAGGCAGGTGCACAGGACCAAGTGGAAAGCAGAAAACGAGTCCATGGTGGAAAGTGAGCTGATCGTTTTCTCTCTCGTATGATCCCTTTGGAAAGCGCTCCTCCAAAAGTGGCGCAGCAGTTTCGAGCGCTCCTCTCGGTTTTTAGGTAACTGCGCTCCTCAGCTAAACTGTTCACGTTCAGCTATCTGATGAAGTAAAGGCTGCACAGGGGGGAGGAGCTGAGTGCTGAGAGAGAGAGAGAGAGAGAGAGAGAGAGAGAGAGAGAGAGAGAGAGAGAGAGAGAGAGAGAGAGAGAGAGACTTCACTTTAAATCAAAATTCAGGACACACTGGGATAATCTGAAATAAAAATACCATTGTTTATTAGTATATTAATAACTTAAAGTTTAGAGAACTTGGACTATAGACTAGGAATTTTAGACTAGGAAACCTACACTCAGGGCGGCACGGTGGCTTAGTGGTTAGCACGTTCGCCTCTCAGCGCTAGGGATTCCCGGTTCGAATCCCCATCTGGGTGGAGTTTCCATGTTCTCCCCGTGTCCGCATGGGTTTCCTCCGGGTTCTCCGGTTTCCTCCCACAGTCCAAAAACATGGATCAAGTTAATTGAGTTCTCTAAAAAAATTGCCCCATATAGAGTGTGTTTGAGTGAGTGAGTGTGTACCCAGCGATGGATTGGCGCCGTGTCCTGGGTCTATCTGCCCAGCGCCCGAGACGTTCTCCCCTGGATGGGCATGGGGAACCCCACCGCGACCCTAATAGAGGAAAAGCGGGTGATAATGAATGAATGAATGAAACCTACACTCACTGGCTATTTTAATAGGTACATCTCTTCAGATTAACACTTGGTGTCTGTACAACTACAAAGTCCATCTATATGATCAATCACATTATGGAGCCTATATGTTACTCTACATATTTCGTTAGTCCGCTTTAGTATGCTTTCTGATGATCAGGACACCCACAGAGGAAATATTAGGATGGTGGATGATCCTCAGTACGGCCGTGATACTGACATGGTGCTGTGTTAATTTGTGTTGTTCTGGTATGAGTGGATCAGAGACAGCAGTGCTGTTAAACAGAGAACAGTACACCAATCAGAATCAGGTGTCTGATCCACTCGTACCATCATCCGCCTCCCTAATAATACCTGCTCTTTCGTGGTCCATCAAGTCCATCTATATGTTAAGTGGAGAAACAATGAGCTGTACCTAATAAAATGGCCGGTGAGTGTATATTCAGATTGGATTGTATTAAATTGGTCACATATTTAACAACAAAAAAATTGTTTCACAAAAATATCAAGCTATAATAGACCTAGCATGTTTTTATTTTATTTTAATTAATCTTGCTTAAACGTTCAATAAAAATGAGTGGTATAGCATGATGTAATCTCGAACCCTAAACAAGACTCAGGCTGACATTAAAACTCCAGTTTAAGTTGCAAAGTAAGTTGTTTGAATTTAATTCACATGGGAAAATAACATTTAAAGATAAAAGCATTTAAGTTGTGCTTAGTAATTGCAAAGATTAAGTCAAGGATTACATTGTCATTGAGCGTTAGGATGTTTATCAACACCATTAACATGAATTAGCATCTCTCCACATCAAGAGGTGTTGCTGTGCAACTTAACTTCACAGAGATAAAGGAGCATACACGGTTCAGCAGTGTTAAGATCAGTGTGAGCTCTCAAGCCAGTGTGAAGACCCTTATTTAAATTGTTTATTCATTCATTATCTTCCTCTTAATCCTCTACTAGGGTCGTGGGGTGGGGTGGGGTGGGGTGGGGGGGTGGGGTTCCCCATGCCCATCCAGGGGAAAACGTTTCGGGCACAGGACAGATACAAAGTCCCTAGCTATCGCCGGGCATACTCACTCACTCACTCACTCACTCACACACACACACACACACACACACACACACACACACACACACACACACACACATACACTTTATATGGGGCAATTTAGAGCATTTAATTTACCTTAAATCAATGTTTTTGGACTGTGGGAAGAAAACCATAGAACATAAAGAAAACCCACATGGACACAGGGAGAACATGGAAACTCCACATAGATTGGGATTCAAACCTGAATCCCCAGCACTGAAAGGTGAACATGCTAATCACTAAGCCACCGATACCACCCCTTATTTAGATTGTATTTATATTTTTACTCTATTTTTTCAGGCAGCACTTACATGTGCATTACTAGTCAAAAGTTTGGACAAATCGCCTTCTTGATTCGTTGTCTATAATCCTACATTTTTTTTGGTCTAAAACTCTGGATATATTTTGTGAAACCAGGTTATCCATCCAATGTAGGACACAGATATTATCAGAGATCTGTCTGTTCCTCTCCACATGCTGCAGTCGCTGTCCTGTTCACAATCACCAGTTCTCATGTTAGCTCGGTTCAATCTATCTTGCTCTGTACACATTTTTCACAATTTATCTTCCTTTACCTTAGTCCTTTATTCCAACTCGTTGACTTGCCCTCTGAGGTCACTTAGTTCCTTATTGCACTTATCTTCTCTCATCTTTAAGATGTATACTCTCTTAATCCATGTGGAATAATCCATTGCATGTATAAAGATGGAGTAAAGATGAAGCTCAAACTTTTTGCAGTAATGTTGAAGCAAAGATCTTGGAGTTCAGGAAGCTCATGAAGGCATTGCTGAGCAAGTGCTCATCACCAAGACTTCCTGGAGCATCGATTCATCAAGAGTCATTCCACTGGCTTCAGTTTCACTCACCAATATAACAGCAGAAGCCATTTTTAGTGATCCTTCCATTATTCTCTAAAGGATTTGAGCTCTTCACGCTTCAGGTATTTCTTTACCTGTCGTGTCGACCACCTACTTCAGACGTGGCTGAAATTGCATTCCTCATTAACATGCTGCGAGTTTGAGTGAGTGACTAGGTGACAGACATTTGCTCTAGGTGTGGGGAGGAGTCACACAGTGTTGTGTGATTCATGAAGGCATTTAAGTCAGTCTCTTGTCATCCACATTAAGGACGCACCTGTGGTGAGCTGCTATTCCGGCTGTGGCAGTAATCTCCATCAGCCACTGACTATGCACTTAAATTCAGGTCCATGATGGCAAGAAGTCAGAGTCATCACCCTGTTTGAGTCAAGTCAGAGTTTAATTGTAAAATCTTTTACATCCCTGGCAGATATAATAAAATGTAGGTGGTTTCCATCCCAGCATGAATGTGATGACGCTGAGTCTTTTGTCAGGGAGCAGATTTTTACATACTGTTCACTTTGTGATGTATTTCAGTTGAGATACTGATTGCAAAACACAAAAGTTTTAATACACTGCCTTAACTGTCCACCAGATTGTATTTCCAGCATGCAATACCTTAGGCTTATACCTTAACATAATTGGAGTACCCTGTTGTGGTTCGTACCCTCCCAGGTCATCTCTCAGAAAGACTGGTAAAAGGGTATGCTCATTGATGAACAAAAAAACATTACATTTTGCTTTTTGTGCACCCTTTCCTACATGTAGTTATGCTAAAATCACTGCTACTGTCGACTTGCTCCGAATTGCAGAAGACGTCACGTTTGTTGAGCGGTTTCATTTTTAGGGTTTACTATGATCATCTCTGTAATTAGCTGTTTTTTCCACATTTTTTTCCACATTGAATTTGATCAGCTGTACAGTGTACTTAAAACATTTCAGACAACAAAGCCATTCTCCTAACTTTCTTGGAGCACCAGTTGGCAGGGGTATCCACTGTGTATCTTTCCAGTCGGATGGTCAGGAATCAAGTAAGCCAACACAGAAACTGGGGAACAGACTGATTGTTCTGACCAATCAGCCTATAAAAGGAAACGGTTCTAGCTGATCTTACGCTGGGTTAACAACTAGATATAGTCCTGGATTTTTGCCCTAAAATATTCATTCATTCATTATCTTCCGCTTTATCCTATATTAGGGTCGCGGGGGGGTTCCCCATGCCCATCCAGGGGAGAAAATTCCTGGCGCCGGGCAGATACACCCAGGACAGGGCGCCAATCTATCGCTGGGCATACACTCACACACACAGACACGCACACAAACACAATCTACATGGGTCAATTTGGAGAACTCAATTGACTTGATCCATGTTTTTGGACTGTGGGAGGAAACCGGAGAACCCGGAGGAAACCCACGCGGACACGGGGAGAACATGGAAACTCCACCCAGATGGGGATTTGAACCGGGAATACCTAGTGCTGAGAGGCGAACGTGCTAACCACTAAGCCACCGTGCCCCGCCATAAAATATTAATCTTTTAATATTTTAAACTGGGGAACATCTTTCTTTCTCAGCATGACCCAATTTTGACCCTCACTTTTTGCCCCAGACATGTACATTTTCACCCTCAAAGATTCCTGTCAGCATTTTGATTTCCTTCAACACTTCAACTCTGTGGGTTCCACAGATACATAGACATACTGCACTCATTTGAAAGTTCTGTTGACTTCACCTGGATCTATTCATTTCCCATCCCCGTAGTTATCATTTTTAGCTCACATGAACATGAATAACTACTTGCCTCATCTGTTCCATCTTTCTCAGTGGACCCTGTGTAGGAGTGGGGGTTATGTTAAAGGTCCAGATGTTCTAACCAATTCTCCAACTTGTTCCTATTTACAATATAATATCAAATGAGTTGAATCCATCTTTCCCCATGCACCTGTTTCACTTAATTCCTTAACCTGCTTTTGTGCTTTGCTCTTTCCCTTTTATGAATTCTGTATTTCTGCCACCTTTATGCTGCTTCCACACTTATTTTCTTAATTACTTTCTTGGCTGTCAGTCCCTTCTTACTGACTCTCATCTGTTTATTCACTACGCTTTTTCCAGCCTCTCTGCACAATATGCATCTTACTGGGCAGCTTCACTAAAGCAGCACCACACACACCACCCAGGCCAATTAAAAATTCCAACTGTAAGACCCATCTCTGCTGGAGGTTATGTAGTTCAGTAACTACACTACTACAAGCTACTACGAGTGTTGTTTACCCGTCACCTCACTTCAAATAAACTGTGTGTGTGTTTAACCCTCATGCAAGGCCACACTACATGGCTTTAACTGTGATCTTCCATTGATGCAACTTAAATGCTCTCTGCTGTGTCACAGATGTACCAACAGATATCTATAAGGCTAAGAATCTAGATCTGCTGGCAATTCCAAATCCAGTAGTGTGCAAAGTATTGGAAATGAAAGTGAGGGCAGCAACAAGCTACAGTTAGAAAGCAAGCTACAGGGTGAGTGTAAAGCTGTTTAAAGACTCTGGCTCAGGAAAACCCATGGGAGGATTTCTACATCAAGCAGGTCAGCTTGGACCCAAAAAATAGAGAAAAATATGATTGAACTTGGCAGGAATGCCTATGCTTTCTGGTGTTTCCAACAAGCTGTACCACAACTGTTTTTATTCATGGCCCTGCTATGGCATTGCATCATTCTCAATGTTACTTCTTGCATGTGTTTTTTGATAAAGCAGCGCCTAAAAAATACTTTGTGCTTCATCCAAGAAAAAAAATCTCGTATTTTTTTAGGTCCTGTCTGAGATCACTTGTGTACTGTATACATTTACATTTGGTTATTTAGCAGACACTTTTATCCAAAGCAACTTACAAGTATCCCAACTTAATGTTTTGGGGTTAGAACAGGTTTGATAATTCTACAGCGTAGCTACTGATTGTGGTGTTCTTATTAGTAAGTCGCTTTGGATAAAAGCATTTGCTAAATTACTAAATGTAAATGTAGAACACATGGTTACATACAGAATTCCTGAAGAAGGGTTATGGGCCTTGCTCAATGACCAACATTGGTAACATCAGTAGACCTGAGATTTGAACTCACAACCATTGGTTTGTTAGCCCAACACCTTCACCACTGAGCTACAATTTCCATTCGCTGTATAAACCACAATTTCAAGATATATGATTAAACGACAAGCGGTGTAATTAGAACTATACATGCATAATTCTGTTTTTCATATGGCTTCCCACACTACTTAATCTCACTGGAGGGGCTTGTTGAACCTTCGTCTATGGCTATTCTTTAGAGACTTTAGAGTCTTTTTATAGCACGTTTAATGTCAATCAAGTTGTTAAGGCTTTGTTATTTAAAAATATTATAAAACAGATTTATGAATATATTCATAAACTCTAGTTTTATTCACTTACAATGTGAGATGATATACACTTTATTATTCTCATATCATTATTGTTTTTTGTCGATAATGTCATTATTGTCGTTTTTTGTCATTATTGTCTTCTAGGGACGCCGGGGAGGGGGGGGGGGTATCCAGGAAAAAAAAAACGTTTTGGGCGCTGGGCTGATACACCCAGGACAGGGTGTTAATTCATCAACCCAGAGGAAATACACACAGACATGGAGAGAACATGGGAACTCCACCCGGATCAGGATTCCAAACTGGAACCACAGCCTTAAATTTAGGATGTACTAACCACTATACCATAACACTACCCCTGTTTATTATTATTATTTAATAGAATATTTAACAAATGCTTTTATCCAAAGGGACTTACAAGTATGGTGTCAGAGAACAGAGTTGTTCATACAACACCCTGGAGAAATCAGGGTTGAGTGTTACGCTCAAGGACCCACAATGGTAACTTCATAGCACCTGGGATTTGAACCCACAAACTTCAGATTGATAGCTCAACACCTGAACCACTGAGTTACCACTGTATATTCTATAAACATGAGATGATATACAGTGCATAAAAAATTATAAGGGATTTTATAATTTATTAACATTGTGAAAATGATAATTAACTGAGCAGAGAGGCTGTTTTATAGAATAGGCAGTATTTTTTTATAGGGAATTAAGCCTGGCAAATCCGAGAATACTGTACAGATTCATGATGTGTACAAAATGGTTTGGAGTATTAGGTCACATCTAAATTGTAATGGGGTCACTTGCATTGGGGCTAAAAGTCAACATGGAATGAGTGGTGTTGCTAAAGCTTCAGAGAGGGCTGGGTCACTCTCTGTTTAATGTATCATGTTTACTGTTAAAGGTGTATGTTCATATAAAATGATTTGTCTTATAAAGATACATATATTGACCAATCTTGCACAATCAGGGGCATTAATTACAACCCCAAATACTACAAAATGTAATTTTTCCCAGGTTTCCCCCAGGTTTTCATATTACTCAAAAGAAAGTAAGTGAGGTTAATGACTGCTTGTTTCAGGGTAATATTTGTTCTATCGAAATCACTTCATGTGGTTACATTTTAATTGTATAGACAATATTATGTGGATAGATTTTTTGTGAGTAAAACAAATATCCTTTTTTAAATGTAGCTTGTTGTAGAGTTATCCAACAGAGTGATCAATAAAGTATTAATTTATAAATCTCATTACATTCAATAACAGATTTATATATGCAGAGACAAATGCTACTACTTTTTCGACACAGTCAGGTGTGTACAGACGTGAACACACACACACACACCACTTGCTTTCTTACCCTCAGAGAAAATTGAGGAGACATATTGATTACTGCAAGAGGCTTAGTATATGATTTATACCTCATTCAAATTAATGGTACGAGAGATTTTTCATGTCATTCTGCTTAGACACTTCTTTCCTTCCCAGCCATGGAGGAAATCATCCTTTTTACACCTCACTGTGATGTGCTGTAGCAATTATGATAGCAAACGTCTGCATCCGATGAGGAAACTGATGCTAGATCATCTTAACAGGGCTGCCCTACCATCACAGCTTTAAACAGAAATTTTACGGCTTTTTATAAGACTCATTTTGACATAACTACGTATTACACCATGGAAACTTTTGTGTTTTTTAATGGTGAGTCGGCATACACTTTAACCTTTATAACAATAAATTAGTCTTGCTTTATAGTGATGGAATAACACAAGGCCACACAAAACTATTGTTTTCAAAGTATTTTTCCCAGCATTAGACAGAAAATGTATATTTTAGATTTTGAAGAAACTAAAGATTAGTATTTTGTGGCCATAACAAAAATATTCTTCTCTCATTTATGCAAAATAATACCTAATCTTTAATCTGATATAAATTTGACCTTTACTGTTTAAGCCAGGAAGAACTTTTAAAAGCCAAAGTTGAATTATGCTTAAGTCTTACCTTGCTACAAGAAAATAAATTCAGTAAAAGAAAAATGCAAGAAGGAACAAGAGTATAGTGATGCTGCCATCAATGCCATCAAGACTTTAATCATCCCGTGCTTTTTTTTTTTTTTTAGGGTTAATTGTAATGTTGGCTGAGAGAAGTCAGTATTACATCAGTTCTGAGCTTCTTATCAGGGCTGAGCTAAATCACAATGATTTGAACTCTACTCTGTCTGACTGCTTATCCAACCAGTGAAATCTCCCTAAAGCAAGTTTCTTTGATCTTTTTTTTCTTCTTTTTTTTTGATTAACATACTTAAACACACAGTTATTAATACTTTGTTTTTTCAAATAAATAAAGTTTATCAGAGGTGCTCAGAAAACAACAATAGAAAAATACAGCTGAGCGAAAAATAGTATACAGAGATACATATAGAACTGCTGACATTTGGGCATAGCTCATATGTGTAAACTTGGCACTTCAGATTTTTAAAGGTCAGTTATATTATGCTGCAAAGACTTGAATAACCTTTATATTAAAAAATGCAGTTCATAGATACTTTTTTTTTTTATAATTTTAAATTAATCAAAATTACAGCAATTATCTTGCTATTTTCCTATTTAAGATTTCGTTGAAGAGACTGGGTGTTTCAAAGGTCACATCTGATAGAGTGGAGTCAGTGTTAAACTCATTCTTGGCACTTATGAAATTGGGGGTTCCCAATGTCCATTCCATTGGAGAACGTTTTGGGCGCTGGCCAGATACACCCAGGACAGGCTGCCAATCCATAAATGTGCACACACTTACTCACAAAGACACAGAAAATATAGAAGCAATTTAAATAGTGAGGGGAATATTTAATTGAAATCCATTGTTTTGGGAGGAAACCGGTAAACCTGAAGAAAACACATGCGGACACATGGAGAACATGGAAACTAAGATGAGCATTCGACTACGACTAAGGCTAAGACTTAAACATAAATTGACATCACAAAATCACTTTCTACTATAAATCTTCAACTATAAATATGAACCAATCATTACAAAGTCTAGTTATTTATTTAAATTCATTCATTTTATCTTTTAGTCCAGCCATGTTTAAAATTAGTATCAGAATTGACATAAGTGACCAATCATCAGTTTATTGACAAGCCAATCAAGACCTTGATGAGAACTGAACAAGCCAACCTTGAAGGAGACATTTTTTCTTTTCTAATTTAGGTTTGTTAAAGACAAGTGAGTAAACAAATCGGTCTGTTGTATGCTCACTGTTTCCGAATATTCTGATACAAAGGCAATATTTTTGTCTAGAATCTGGTCTTCTCAATTCCGAAGCCGATTTTGGTGCCAATTTCATGAATTTTGCTCTGAAGTTATTTTCCATGTTAGAGCTCTGTTTTGTGGATTGGATTGTAAAATAATTGTTTTCTTTTTTGGTTTCTAGTGGGGTTGAATAGGCTGTATAAAGTCGAATCTGTAATTTCCACCATGTACTTGAAAACAACTGAAACACTTCAGTCATTCGTCATTAATCACTCAAAAAATGAAAGCAAAATTAGTTTCTCCACTTCCTCTTTTTATTTTTGTTATTTTGCCTATAAAACTTAATGCTAAGGTGAAAAATAATAAAAATAATAGGACAAGTTAAGCATCATGTTAAATGTCTTTTGGGGGTCTCATTATCTTATGCTTAATCCTATACAAGGTACTAGGGTCGAGGGAGGTGGAAGGTTCCCAATATCCATCCAGAGGAGAGAGTTTTGGGCACTGGGCATATATACCCAGGACAAGGTGCCAATCCATTGCTGCGCACATACTCACTCATACACACTATATAGGGGAAATTTAGTTAGGGGCAATTTAGAGCAGCAAATTGAGTCCATGTTTTTGAACTGTTGGATGAAATCGGAGAACCTGTAGAAAACCCACATGGACATGGGGAGAACATGGAAAGTCCACTTAGTTTATACTATATACCAGATATAAACCTGGATCCTCAATGCTGAGAGGTGAACGTGCTAACCACTAAGCCACCGTGCCGCTCGTCTTCTAGAATGTCATATTTCATTGTTACTACTAGTAGTTGATGTAGACTATATATCTAAATGGATGCGGTACCAATTGATAAAGGTAGAGGAGCAGTTTTGAGGGACACAACAAAAGTGACATTAGTCCTTGGCGTGAAAGTAAGCTTAAATGAATTTCATGAAACCTTCATAATACCCATAAATTTCATGGACAGATACAGTCTACTGATAATAAAATGGTAGCCCCAACTGTTTCTCCAACAAGTTCCATCTCAGTGACAGATGGGTAATGGTTTTCTAATTATTCTGATTCACAGTCTAAGAAATGAAATGACTGCAAAGGAGGTTTTACTATACAGAGTTTTATGAGTACTCTAATCCTGTGACAGAGCTGTTAGGTTGTTAGGTTTTGCTCATTTATCTAATAATAATATTAATAATATTAATAATATTAAGAAAAAAAATCCATGTGTGTTAGAAATAAAAACAGCATCTCTCTTTTATGATCCTGGACAGCTTAAATCCAGAATGAAAAAAAAAAAAAAAAAACATAAAAATGAAAAGACATTCTGGAACGGTTACAATGCAAAACAGAAGGGAGGATTAGACACTGATTTCTTTCAGGAAAACACAAAAACCAACAGTCTGGACAATAACTGCAAGTAGGTCGGTGACAAACAGCTGGGGCTTGCACTTTTAGCAACATATGTACAATTCTGTGAGGTAACACCTACCAAGTCTCATCCATTATAAGATTATTAATAAAACTGCAAAATAGTTTACATTTACACCAGTACAATGGGATGTACTAAACAAGCATCTGGTCTATTGATAATCCCATTAATTCCAGGTTAGGACAGCCACGTTAAAAACGCCTGTTTGGATCCCCCATAAGCTGACTCAGAAGAAAGCCACTAACAGGTTTTAGTTGCTGAAACTGTGATTGTGTATTCAGGGGAAAAATCCATCCATTCAAGGGTCCCTAGGGTCTTTTTTTCTACTCTAAGCAATGCAGACATAATAGGACTGACCATCTCAAACTGATGAAGGGTGAGTATTTCCAAGACCGGCTTGTTTCACAACCTTCTAATTCGTAGGCTGTATGTGAGGAAGAGGTTTGTTAATATACCTTTGATTGAAAGATGAAATGATGCTTTTGTGCACAAACAAGGATAATTAGGCCATCGATAAACACAGTGGGTGAAAATAATGAAAAGGAAAAAGAAGAAAGAACAACCTGAGAACAAAATGAACACAATGTAAAGCACAGTATAAACATAGTTTAGTCTATGCTAATTCACAAGTTTGGCATTTTTCTCTCTTTATTGCATCAGATTTCACTCATGGAGCAGCAAAATTACCTCTCAGCAATCCATGTTCCCAATCCTTCCTCCCACAGTCCAAAAAATGTGGATTCAAAGTAAATTGGTTGCTCTAAATTGCCCCTATATATAGTATGTGCCTGTGTGGGTAAATGTGTCACCAGCGATTGATAGGCACACTGTCCTGGGTGTATCTACCCAGCGCCCGAAACATCCTACCCTGGATGGACATGGGAAACCACCCACCTAGTCCCTAGTATAGGATAAAGCAAATGATAAGATAAGATTTTAATCATGCTAGATCCCTGAGTTTAGAAAATGCTGCCCCCTTCCACAAACTATTTAAAGAAGTCTCATTAATTATAAGCAGTTTTTTTTGTCAGTGCAGTTACAAAATTAACAACATTTATGTCTAAGTTTTTAAAAGAACAAAGTTTATTATACTATTGGATTGGCTGCAGGTGAAACTGTTTGCTCTTATCACTCACATATTTTACATCAGTCTAGTAAATGTTGTCAGGTTATTATCTGTTAAGTGGACTAAAATTGCTAATGACTACAGCTTAGGAAAATAAGGTAGATTCAAAGCTGACAGGTGAACATACTAATGACTAAGCCTATATGTTTTAATACTACATAAAAATCCAAACATATTTCAGATTATTTCTTATGCAGTTTTTTTCTGTCATCATCCCACCCTGTTCTTAACTCATTCATTCATTATCTTCTGCTTAATCCACGGGGGAGTCACGGGGGAGTTCCCCATGTCCATCCAGGGGAGAATGTGTACATGGGGAGACCATGAAAACTCCACCAGGATAGGGATTCAAACCTGGATCCTCAGTGCTGAGAGGCATTTGTGCTAACCACTAAGTCACTGTTTTTTAAAATACATTTTTACATGTTAACCATGTTAACTATAATATATACATGTTAACATGTTAACTATAGGCTTAATCCAAGAGTAAAAAAAAAATAAATAATTTGGGTTTAAACTGTATAAACTTTACCTTTTAGGTATAAAAAATAATACATACAATAAAAAACAAATTTTTAATATTAAGTCATTTCTTTTCTATAATTCTATAGAAGGTAGAACATCCTCCCCATTTTAATATACTGGCTACGGCCCCCACCACCACACGTTCCACAAGCAATGTATGTTCAGCAACAGTTGGAAGTAATTTCTGTATTCACACCGGGAGAAATTTTCATAATCCCTGCCGTTCATTGTTTATATGTCTTTGCTTTTGGGCTTTAGTTCGTGGATAGAAGGCAGTGAGTGGAAGGGTGCTATTTCAAAGCATTGAATTATTTATTACACGTTTTTCGGCAGCAGCAAGTGAAGTGCAAGGCAACCCTTTCACAGTGGCTGCCTCTTTGAGGACAACATGATGCTCTCTCACTTCACTTACACCGTGGAGAAAGAGGGAGAGATAAAAAGTAAGAGAGAGAAAGAGAGAGATACAGAAAAAACAAAGGTGACCCTAATGACAGACTGCACAGACAAACCTGGTTTCAAAAACTTTTTCAGAAATTTGCTACCATGTTATCTCCACATTTGATATATGATGTATTATATATGTGTAAGAAATTTATCAGTTTCACTTAGTGTAAATATGGACAATTCCAGACTGTAGTCCATTTGTTTGTGGACTACAGTACATACTGTGTTAGTCCCCTTCACTCTGTCTTCTAATGGTCAGGACTACAACAGTTCCACCAGCAGGTATTATTTAGTTGGTGCATTATTCTCATTGCAGCAGTGTCACTGAGGTGGAGAAATTAAAGTACAGCAGCACTGCTGCACTAAAACTCCAAGCTCGGGGACAGCCTTTAATCAGCATGCTGCATTTATTTATGGAATAATAATGAGGCAGAGAAATGCATCACACAATATCTCATACCTGCAGACACGATTATCACTTGCTTTATTTTGGATGCGGAATTTTAAGTAATTCACATTCAGTATTTAATGCTCTGCAAATACTCCAAAAGTGTATATGAGTGACATAAAAGCAGATTTGATTCATTTGTATGTTCAAATTTAATTGTGCTTGATAAATTTGGAGTGTGGGATGATAATCAGATATCTTGTCAATGAAGACGAGAACTGATTATAACCTGTTTCTCCTGAATATGACAGATTCACAGTTTGGGTCCCTCTGAATCATGAAATATTTGGATTTGGATTTAATTTGTTTGAGTTTTAACGCACATCTGGTTTAAATCTCTGTTTGGTGATGCAAAGAAAGAACTGATTCACCTGCCCATCTTAATGAAATACATCCTGAAAAGAGAACACAAGAGAGCGAGAATAGAGAAGCACATTAAATCTGATGATATTCATGCTATACCATACATATTTATGAACAGAACAGGGGGCTCTGTTTTTGCAGTAATATTTCTGAACTCCATTTCTCCAGTTATACAACATAAATGCTTTTTCATTACCTGAGCTTCTTTATAGCACTAAATCACTTTGAACAACCTGATCATGACAACTGCATCTTAGCTCCGAAGTAATTAATGTTTTCTGAAATAAAACAGCAGGTTATTTTATCTATGCATTCACAACATACTACACTATTTCCTAGTAAGTACTCAATCTAATGTCAAATTAGGAAATGTTATATCTTCAGTGCTCATTATTTGCTCTCTATTTGTATTCTAGCCTAATCATACCATTCTATCTCATAGTACATATTCATTACCAGTGTGCCAGGTCTTGTCAGTTTTCTGTTAAGAGTCTCACACACAGAACACACCCAGCACTCACCCTAACCAATGCACACTCAGATGTAATTATCAGTTTCTCTTCATTGTGGTAATTACATTTCTTTATTTGTTTTGCTCCCTTTTCTCTTTTTTTTCCATCAGCGCTCTTGATGAAGGTAATTCACTTCAGTAACCGGCCTTCAAAAGGAAGATCCCTGCTTAAATGTTACTTTTTAATTACCTTCTCCTAATGCTGAAAATGTCTTGCTTTGAAAGCAAAGTGTACACCTCACTGAAGTTCAAATATCCCTTCAAAAAAGAAAAAAATCTTAATGAATAATATGGAACTAAACCCTGAAGATTCAAGTGCAAGTTGCATCTCATTATCTTCCACTTAATTGCTACCAAGATGCTATAAATGTCTGACTGTTGGCATCTGTCTAGGTTGTTTTTAGTCAGTGGTTCATGTGGGTTTTCCGTTGCCAACATAGCAATACACTAGGTATTTACCTGAACACACCTCATTTGGAGACCTTTACGCCCATCAGTGTAGATATATTCACAAGCAGCATTGTGAAAGATGCTAAAATAAACTATTGGAGGGGTGCAAAATAGCAATGAGCATTGAGATGCGCCTTGTGCAGGGTGTAAGATTGGGCTCACTATTTCCAATTTACCTACCAAACCTCCCCGATTGGATTGTGGGAGAAAATTGGAATTTCCACACATATAACACATACACACATAAATGAAGACCCAAAACAAAAAGAATTTCTCCATCCACACATGGGAATCACATCCATGACCTTCTTGGTGAGAGGCATACGTCCCAACAACCGCACCATTGCCTGAACCCTTCTGTTATCCAAATAGATTTATTTTTTAAATGTTCTGGTCAGGGCGGCACGGTGGCACGGTGGTTAGCATGTTCGCCTTTCAGCGCTAGGGATTCCCGGTTCGAATCCCCAACTGGGTGGAGTTTCCATGTTCTCCCCTTGTCCGCGTGGGTTTCCTCCGGGTTCTCCGGTTTCCTCCCACAGTCCAAAAACATGAATCAAGTCAATTAAGTTCTCCAAATTGCCCCATGTAGAGTGTGTTTGTGTGTGTGCCCAGCGATAGATTGGCGTCCTGTCCTGGGTGTATCTGCCCCGCAGCGCCCAAAACGTTCTCCCCTGGATGGGCATGGGGAACCCCCCCGCAAACCTAATATAGGATAAAGCGGAAGATAATGAATGAATGAATGAATGAATGAATGAATGAATGAATGTTCTGGGCACATTTTGTTTTACAGCAATTTTATTTCAATTATTTTTGTCCATGTTTATTTGACAAGGTACTCTGCATTGTATGCATTTTGATTTCTCAATTTTAAAGCTACAGTAGATCATTTGAACCTTTTCCCATAAAGCACATACTAAGTTGTTAGATAATTAACCAACTTCATTTAAGTGCCTTGGAAAATGACTGTGTGCACCATCAATGAACAAACATCAGCTCACCAAAAGGGCATCTGGGTGACATCTAATTCCCTAATAAAAGATGAATGGTGTTTAATTGAGTGTCCATTTGCATTTTCATCCTTAATTGCCTGTGCAATTTTCATTAGAGCTTTTGAAACTGTCCACCTTAAAACAAGGCTATTCTTCCAGGTCCATGTCACAGTGCGGAGCTTTGAAGCTGAGCACCTGTCCTCCAAAAGTAACCTGATTCATTTTCGAAGCTAGACTGTGGATGGTCTGTAATTATCCAAGGTGCTGGCCTTTGATCTTTGCTTCTCAACATATCTGTCTCAAGGTACCCAATTTAAAAAGCATAATTTAGACATGGAAAAACAGTAACAATCTACCTTTGTTACGTTAAGGGTCTCATTAGGAAGGCCATTTTACAGGTATAGCCACAGCCAAAACAGATAATTCTCAATTAAAGTTGCTTTATTCAAAATAATGGTCATGAGATAAAACTGTACATTATAACACATTATACACTCATCACTGTTCAATTGAACTGTTGCCTAATATCACTGTTCTCTTTGTATTACTTTAATTTGGGGTTGACCTATTGGCATATTTTTCTGTAGTTTATTTTTTGAAATCTGCAGAAGCAATTCCCTGTTTATTTTTCATATCCTGATGTCTTGCTATTGCATCAACTGACCTGAAGTGGAAACTGGGTTTCAATCAGAAATAGAGTCTATGATCTAGTCTCTTTTTTGACCATTTGAACAAGAGAAATGAGGTCGGTGTCACTTCTACAAATGAGGTTATGACCTCTGGCCACTGTGGTCTAATGCTCTAATCCAGGCAATCACATTTAGTCATTAGATCTTTGTAAATTGTGGCCTCTGCACCCTGATTTGCTCATCACTGTCAAATCCACTGTCCACTGTTCAAACAGGGACTGGGTCTTTATAATGAGCTTTCATAATGCTTAAGGAATGAGCTGACTTGGTTTGTATGTATCTGGTGGATTTCACATAGAGCCGTGACCTTTTTAACAACATGAATTAATTGGATATGGCTAACCTTTTTGAGACCAGCATCAAGCCCTGTGGTACACCGACAGATTCATTACCAGTATGGACACTACAGGATTAAGACTCTCACGTATATTTTCTTTTGCAGCAGTCAGTGGAGATGTTGCAGAATATATTACAAGTTGGAACAATCAAGTTGCATTTTAGGGCAGCATGGTGGCATAGTGGTTAGCACATCAATTTCTCAGCGCTGGGGATCCAGGATCAATGTCTGTGTGAGGTTTTCTCTGGGTTCTCGGGGTAACTTCCACAGTCTAAAAACATTGATTTAAGGTGAATTGATCTATATAGTGTGTCTGTGTGAATGTGAAACAATGAATTGGCACCCTGCTCTAAGTGTTTCTATTAAGCACACAACACATTTACCTCTGCATGGCACGTGGACACCCCACCTTCTCCTCTGCATTTAATACACCCCCATCCCCCAAGCAAAACAATAAACAAATTGCATAGCAATATATAAATTAATATGTTCATGCAGGGGCAGCACGGTGGCTTAGTGGTTAGCACGTTCGCCTCTCAGCCCTAGGGATTCCCGGTTCGAATCCCCATTTGGGTGGAGTTTCCATGTTCTCCCCGTGTCTGCGTGGGTTTCCTCCGGGTTCTCCGGTTTCCTCCCACAGTCCAAAAACATGGATCAAGTCAATTGAGTTCTCCAAATTGCCCCATATAGTGTGTGTATGTGTGCGTGTCTGTGTGAGTGTGTGCCCAGCAATAGATTGGCGCCCTGTCCTAGGTGTGTCTGCCCAGCACCCGAAACGTTCTCCCCTGGATGGGCATGGAGAACCCCCCTGCGACCCTAATATAGGACAAAGCGGAAGATAATGAATGAATGTTCATGCAGGTGTGTCCTCAATGCCACCAGCCATCTTAAAATTGCCCTCCCAACAACATACTAGCACATATCACCGCAACCTCTTTCAGAGGAGCCTTTCAACAAGTCTGGTGGTGAATATATGAGTGCTATAACAATCTAATGTACAGGGAATTTCAGACTGTACTTCAAAGTTATTGGTTGATTTATGTGTTTTTGATCAGGGGAAAAAAACATTAAATTTTTATATTGCAACAGCAAATCGAATTTTGTCTTTAATCCCAAAGTGATGAAAAATAAATATATTTTAAACATTAAAAGCCTTTATAAATGCATTGATTAAAAGCTTTTCATCACTGTTTATACAATTCTTTGCTGCCTACAATCCATTTTTAAAAATTGCTTTTTCTTCAGTAGAGATTTGTCCGGCCCATCGTATTCTTCTTATAACTGCTTAAGATGGAGACTGCATGGTTTAACTGGCACACAGCCTTGTATATTTTATTCTTTTTTTTTTTTTATTTTTTTAACTCTGAACCCTAGAACCATCCGTCCTTATTGATTTATGGCATTATGGGTGAAAATAGCCTTGCCTGCCCTTGTGCATGTTCCATGAGGCATGTTTATGAGTAAGCTTCCTCCATTTATGCCCTGCCACTAGTAAGTTCAACTGCCAGGGCAAAGACTGTTTGATTATATCTTACCTGTTTTTTTTAAATACTGGCCTGAATGCGGAGGAAGGTGTCTTGCTCAGCCACCAGACTTACAAGCATTAACCTTTAAATATACTGCTATCAAGGTTTGTTAGGATTCTTAAGAAAGAAAATGCAGATCTAAAAGGAAAAATCTTTATACAAATAAAAATATATAAAGTGAAGGCCAAAGAGTGGTGGGGGTTAAATTCCACTTTTTTAAACCTGATTACAACAATCTTTAACTGAAATTGAACAATAAGCATACTGACTGCAAAAGCTATAAGCATAAAGGACCTCACATAATAAAAAAATCTTCAAGCCTGAGTGTGTTAAAAAGTACCAGCAAAGGGCAAACTCACAATTACACATGAAACTGTATCATGCTCTGGATCAATGTCACTAAATTTAGGTAATTAAGATTTTTTTTTAAAACTGTACTAAGATTAAAGAGACCGAGTTGATTAATGACCATGGGCTCTGCAATCTTAATGAAGAAAAGGAGCCATTCCTGCTTTATTGTAACGCATGTTTTAAGTATATTTCCTAATTATTGTGCCTAATTACATTTCAGCTGCAAAATAAGAAAATACAAAAAATAAGCATGCCTTGAGTTCAACTTATAACAAAGTATTTCTTCCGATATCAAATACAAAATAATAATAATTATACGCACAGTAGCTTAGCACTGGTGTTCCAGTTTCGAATCCCGATCTGGATGGAGTTTGCATGTTCTCCTTGTGTCTGTGTGGGTTTTCTCCGGGCACTCAGTTCAAAAACATAGTTTCATGGTAAATTGGCTGCTCTAAATTGCCTCTAAATTGCGGGTGGGTGTGTGTGAGTGGGTGCCCAGCGATGGATTAGCACCCTGTTCTGGGTGTATCTGCCCAGCGTCCGAAACGGTCTTCCCTGGATGATCATGTGGAACTCTTCTGATACTTATTATACAATTAACAAACCTTAATATTCCAATAATATATAATAATACAAAAATATTAACAATCCTTTGTTTAACAAAGTAATAAATCCTTTTTTACAGATGCTGTGTAATTCATACATGCTGTGATACACATAATAATCAATAAGTGATTCTTTAATTTTAATCTTTAATTTTAAGCTTGAAATAATTTACTTGAAATTAAAATGATGTCTTAACATATTTACCCTTTTAAAATTTTGTTTAGCAAAAACAAACGTGTGGAAGCTCAGTGGTTAGGGTGTTGGGCTCTCAGTCAGAGCCTTGGTCTTGACTTGTATATTCATTCATTCATTATCTCCCGCTTTATCCTCTAGTAGGTTTGCGGTGGGGTTCCCCATGCCCATCCAGGGGAGAACGTTTTGGGCGCTGGGCATATACACCCAGGACAGGGCGCCAATCCATCGCTGGGCACACACTCATTCACACAGACACACTCTATATGGGGCAGTTTAGAGAATTCAATTGACTTGAACCATGTTTTTGGACTGTGGGAGGAAACCGGAGAACCCGGAGGAAACACACGCGGACAAGGGGAGAACATGGAAACTCCACCCAGATGGGGATTCGAACCGGGAATCGCTAGTGCTGAGAGGCGAACGTGCTAACCACTAAGCCACCGCCCGACTTGTATATTAACATTTACAAATAAAATAATTAGAAAATAAACCTACATTACATTACATTTGTCATTCAGTAAATGCTTTAATCCTAAGCACTTTAATTAATTAGGATCATAACAGGGTTGGCCATATAGCACCTCTGGAGCAATGAGGGGTAAAGACCCTACTCAATTACCCACTACAGTGGACCTGGATTTGAACACAATCTTCAGTTTGATAGCCCAACACCCCAACTACTGAGCTACCACACCCACATTTCTAAATATAAACACATTATCAATAATATAAATATACTATTAAAAAGTTCAAAGAACATGATCTAATACAAAGCAAAGCATCAACAGCAAGAATAATCAATAAAAAAAAATATAATGAATCAGAACTTACTTAAGAAAAGATGGCAAACTCATTATTCTCAATGCAGTAAGAAAGCCCAAGCTTTGCTTACAGGTGCTCATCAAAACCAGTGTCAATATCCATGGTGTGCCACCCTCTGCTGGTGTGGAGGTCATATTACAGGCAAAAGCTGCATGATAATTCAGAGGCATGTACAAGGGAATTGCTAATTATACATTTTTAGTCTGTGTATACTTTTTCAATAATTAAACAAAAGAAAAATTCTAAGCCTAAGCAGAATCGGACTGAAGCTGGCAAAACAACTGAATTATTTATGATCATTTGGACATCTACTGTAAATCTATTGTAATAGTTATTGAATGTTATTTTAATACATGTGGTTGTGTTGCTAGCATCTCAGCTGTGTTCGAGTATGTTTTAATGAGCTGTTTGCACTTTTAAACTTTGCAGATTTAAACTTAAAATTTATTTTGTTACTCTTTCAATTTTAATCGACTGTTTTGCAAGCAGAGGGTCGTTCGAGGCATTGGTCTACAGGTTGTGCTGTGTGCATCACTGAGCATGTGACAAATTATTATTATTTTTTTTTTTTGAAAATAAGCATTGGTACGCTATTAGTGCTTGACTATTTTTCATTACTGCAGCATTATGTCAATCAATCTGTTTTAACCGACCAATTCTGCTTATCTTGGACTCATTGTGTACTGCTTTTTACGACTAACAAAATTATGATTTTGATTTTTGCTTTGCTGTTTTGAAGGAGCTGATAATGAACATATTATGCTGAGACTGAAGACTTTGATTCAGTCGAGCTCTGACAACCACAAAAACCTGCAACCTTTTATAAGAGCACCAAATGAATGTACAGCAGTCTAAGGCATATGGCTTAGCTACACTGCAAATTTTTTTTCAATGTCTAAGGGTAGACAGACGTTTTGATCTTTGTCAAACTTGAAGGACAATTTCAAACAGCTACTTTTAATGAACAAACAAGATTTATTTATTCATTCATCCATTTATTTTCTAAGCCTCTCATGGTTCTGTGGGTTCCTGGTGCCTGTTGCAGGCACTCTTATGACAAATTGCAAGAAACACTCTGTATAGGTCACTGGTCTGTTACGGTGCAGACACGCAGAGAAACATTTTTACACATACACTTTTGTACCATGTATCATGTATCAACACTTCACTTATTTGCATCTTTTTGGACTGAGTGTGGAAGCAGTGTTACCCAAGAGAAGTAAATGCTATGCTACATGAGGAGAACAGCATTTTACAGTATGCCCTATATAACGCACCTGCTGAAAGTTCTTGCAACTTGTATATGCTGGAACACCTCATGCCATAGAGAGCGTGATACTACAGGAAGGTGGCTTTTGGCAGTTCCACCAGTAAGCCAATGTAGTTTAATGTACATTTAATACTGTCTGGAAATAAAGCATGTGTTTCTGTTCTTAAGAAATCCTATGTCACACACTGTCCCAGTCCTTTCTTAAAATATTTTACAGGTCTTTTTTTGTAAAATAACTAATCACCAAGTCATTCACTATCTCCTAAACAAGCTTTTAAATGATTATTCACTCAAACTGGTGATGAGGAAGGCATTTTTAAACCACTCCACAGTAGCATGTAAGCTCTGAAGCATGTTCTCCAAGTACAGTTAAAATAGCTTTTTAGCTTAAATGATGTACTTCAGTTTTGCACGGCTGAGCCAGCCATCATTTTTCCAGATGGTAATGTGTAATACGTCAGTCAAATTATTTGTTGTGTTTTGGAGACACTTCTAATTTATATGAATGTTCATTTGTTATGTGTGGCATCAGTCTTTATATTGCAAAGGATGAGTTGATTCTGTTTGATGGACGAGAGTGAATGTGATTATGTGCTTCCGTTCTGCACTTCACTTACAGCAAAGTGCATTGGAGCAATACTCAGGGCATATTAACATACTTCCTAATGTTTATTTTGAAGCGCCATCTTACCAGAAGGGGTTTTATTTATCATCAGATTGTTGTAGAAACTGCTGAAGCCTAAAACAATTAAATCAACTCAATATGTTATGTTGCCATCCCTCATCTACAATTTTCCATACTTGTATATGCAGACATGAAAACTGAAAGTGCACCCTCATTTAATTTGAAGTTTTTACTTACAGTTGCGTGGTTTTAATCAGTTGGATGGTTCCTGTCAAAATCATTCCTCAAATTACATAAATAAATAATGTTAGATGGAAGCACTAACTGCTAACCCCACCAATGCTTCTTCCTGACCCTTTTGTCCCCTATGATCCAGCTGATGGATTGATGTTTGAGGGAATCTATTTCATGAATGTTGATCCATCAATCACTCTCAGTGGGATTATGAGTTGGATTTGGTTGGTATTTTCTTGATACTTTGTGCAAATCAAACCCAAGTCATCACCATATCAACACCACACCAAGATGTTTGACAGTTAGACCTAGGTGTTTGCAATGATTAGCCATTTTTCATTTTAGGTGGGTTGTCCATTTGTAATTTTGCTTAGTTTCTGAGTTTACTGAAAACTGTAATAAACAATCTGCAACCCAAATTCAACCTGTTCTGTGATGGTCCTAGAGAACAGAGATCCAACAGGGGACTAACTAACCACCTCTCATATGAAATATAAAATATTTTTTATAACGATAAAGACATTTTTTTCTGTTAGGTTGCATAGAACATCTGTGACTAATTCTTCCCCCACCGAGCTATTGTTAAAGTAACAATATTAGCTCACGACCACAACACAAGGCTTTATATGTTAAATATAGGAAATAAACATGTCTCCTGAAACCAAAAACAGAATCTGATATAAATTCTCAGAGCTTTATGCCATTCCCATGACAACACTCAACTGCCCATTTACAGTCAGTACAAAATTTCTATTACAGTATTATGCCATTATATATTCAATAAAGTTCTATAAATCTCAGGGGGCATTGCCCTTTTTATAATTACCAAATCTCAAATCATGCAGCCAACTCTCTAGTTACCAGTTCTAATTGTTAGTGCATCATGGAGTTCTATTCATCCTTGATCCAATGTTGCCATGCACCGATACATGCCAACATTTAAATGCATTAAAGGAAAACCCTTATCTATATGCAAATTAGAAGAACTCGGCTTCAATAAATGTTCAGTTGAGATGCCGCCAAAAAAGCCAGTAGGCTAGTATGAGTTACAGCATTAAGCCAGTGCAATAAATCTAACCATGAGGTGAAGACAACCCAACGCTATATAGAGGTCCTAGTTGTTTTCACTGATTAAGCCATGCCTGCATTTTCATGCATTTTCCCCTAAAGAAAGACATTTAACAAATAAACAGCTAAACTGATTAACAGAGTTTATATAGTTACGCTTGCTAAACCAGGATCAATGACCCTTTAGATAAAAAGCAGCTCTATAAAAACAGGACTTGGTGGGCTCTGGGTGAAGAACAAACCACTGACCCACACAAAGTCTTTACTACAAACTTACTGTAGATCTTAGTAGTGAATTAAAAATGCCGCTTAGGAGTAAAGCCTGACCTTACAGTTGATTCTTTAACTGACTTGGCTTAAATTCTAATACATAGACTGACTTCAATTAACAAGACTGTTTGGGGTGGCTGACTGGTTGGCGTGGCTTACGATAGCAAAGTAAGACCTAAAATATGGCTCAGAGTTTTTAATGTGTGGTATATTTACTACACAAGCTTTAGTTTCACCTCACAGTTAAAATATAATGTTAGTTCAAGTAAACCACAGACATCAAATTGTTTTGTTTGCAGTGTTCCTGCCCCACAGCGGAGTAAAGATTTTTTTTCCCACTGTGTTTTTCCTGCCTTTTTACCCTATAAGTAATGAAATCGGCTCCATTACCCTTCATGAGCCTACTTAGGTGAGTTAGCAAATAAATAAACAGATATTGATATGTCACAGTGCAATGCAGCAGGTTTTTCATTTCTGTTTAGTTATGTAACATTGATGCTAGAAAGCTTACATGTCAAAATTACTTCAGAATACATATACATAATAAATGTTTCTCTCAATGTCACTACTGTGTTACACAGCAATTTAATTCCATAACATTATGTACTATACATTATTATGAGTGATGAAAAAGCCAGATGTTTATATCAAATGAGTAAAGGTAGTTTACTGCTTTCTGATTTTGGTAAGTGCTATCTACAGCAGATATTGCAGTGAATCCTTTTGGAAGTATTTATTATTAAAGTCACTTGGCATACTCGCATCATGGTTAGACTCCTTTAAAAGTGGGACAGAGTAAATGTGTTGTGCAGTAAGTCAGTGCAAAATGTGTCATTAAACAACATTATGTCAGCAAAACACAAGTGTAATATCAGCTTTACAACTGATACAAGCAAGATTTTGTTTTGGGGCTTTTAGGAAAAAGCCTCTGTAACAGAATTTTTTATCCATATACAGTACCAGTCGAAAGTTTGGACACAAAGTTTGGACTCTTTTTGCTCAATTGTCCATTTTCTCCACATATACATCACATATGTAGTTTTACAATTACAGACTGTAGTACTGTTTCGTTAGTCCCCTGTTGGTTCTCTGTTCTCTATTGGTCAGAACCATCACATAACATGTACAATTTGGGTGGTGGATTGTTGATTGTTAGTTCTGAAGTTAAATTGATGTGCAGCAGTGCTGCTGTAGTTTCATTTAAACACCTCAGTGACATTGCTGGGATAGGAATAATGCACTAACCACATGCATAATCTGTGGTTGTACTATTGGGGTCCTGAACATTAGAGAACAAAGTAAAGGGTACGTACACAGTGGACAGATGAACTACAATCTACAATTTTAGAACGAAAAATGTACAATAAGTGGCGCATAAAAGAGGTGTGTCCAACTATTGTACAATTATGTCAGCAAATGGGTAAAAAGAATGAGGTGGAGTTAAAACATGTTATTAAAAGTTACCTGCATATATTCACCTCCTATACAAGAGACAGAGGGGCAGAGACAAAATGAAAGGTACTGAATTGCAGTATAACAGCATATTACATCACACCGTAGCAAAGTAGCAATTTAGCATTTATTTGAAATGAAAAGGTTGTGGAGAATCAGGAAAAGGATAGAGGAGTTTTATTAATGCTATTGAAGACCACTCTGAAGTTAATGAGCAGACAATGGGGCAAACACATTGGCAAGTGTGGGGAGAAGACATTTGCATTTAAATTAGAGCAAGTTCCAAAAGTCCCATCAACCTAGAGGTGCAGTAAAGCATCGAGCAGTGGAAAAGCAAGAAGTGCATGAGGTCCTCTGAGAACAGATGGGGGGGGCAGAGGAAGAGATTCACAGTAAAGAGACAAATAAAAGGCTTCCATTCTCATTTTATCAACATATGACCAGGTACAGTTTAAAAATGTTATACATTCTGCATCATTTTTCTATGTTTTGATTCCTGTGATTAGTTTATTTTAACAAATACATGCAAATATTTATGCTTTGTCACTATTTTATTTACACACATCACTCAGGTGTGTATTTTTAAAAGACAGTGGTTGAAAGCGGAAATTCATCAGTGAACATTTGAGTTCACGGATGCCCTGACTTGCCTCTTTAATTCCCTCCTGAATATAACAGTTCAGATTGTAAGCCTTTGCAGTGCAAAAGTATTGAGCAACCATTCCAGCTAAAGCTGGGTGCACTCCTTATCTCTACTGCCCCTTCCTCCTTCCTAAAAAAAAGAGACAGAAGCTTTGACCCAACTTTATCGTGCTCCCACTGGTCTCTCTCACAATGAGCAGACATCTGCCTCACTTCTTTTGAGGAAAGTAGCGATTACTGAATAAGTGCTTAACAGAATAATGTTCAGCAGTATGGCACTGCAGAATGCAACAAAAGAGTGCTACATGGATGGCTGTGAAATTCAGTACAGTGTGCATTGCCAGGGTTGAGTCCCAATCTGGGTGGAGTTTCCATGTTCTCCCCGTGTCTGCCTGGGTTTTTCTTCCGGATTCTCTGATTTCCTCCCACTGTCCAAAAACACGGATTCAAGGTAAACTGAATACTCTAAATTGCCCCATATCGAGCATGCTTGTGTGTTTGTGTGAGTGAGTGTGCCCAGCAATAAATTGGTGCCCTGTCCTGGGCGTATCTGCCCAGCATCCAAAACATTCTCCCATTGATGGGCATGAGGGAACCCCCCCACCACAATAGTACAGTAAGCAGAAGATAATTGATTAATTAATAAAATTATTATAGGCAGCATACATAATTCAGCATACTTGTGTTTGCTGAATAACGGTACGGTGGACAGTTAAAAGCTTAATAAAATGTTTCCTGAAATATATATTTTTTGTTTGCACCAGAACTGCATCAAAATATTACATTTTCAGACACAGAGGTGCAGTGTGTATGTACGGTTATCTAATGCAAATTTTCTCAATGGACTGTGATTCAGCTCAGGATCTATTTATTGATCATACTTCTCAATAAGAGAAATGTCTTTGAGAGTTGCTTTAACAGAGGTCTTGCTGTTGGCTCCCTCGTTAGAGAGTGAGTGAGTGTATGATCGCAGTATAGCAGCTGCCAGTTGACTCCTTTTCGCTAACAGCTTTTTCTCCCAATTATTATACAAGACCAGTATCTCTCTCTTTCCACACCTCTGTACCTGCATCTTGTTCTTTGTACATTTTTGGACCCCTTCATCGTCAGTGTAATTGAGTGTTTTTGACATTATTATAGTGAACATTGAGACTTTAAAAAAAAATCTGTCATGTGGATTGTATATTATGCTATTTCCATATCAGATGAATGCATAGAAAATTTGACACCCAGAAAAAACACCCAATGAAAGAGGGAGAACATGCAAACATCACATATAAAATCAAACACAGGATCTTTTTGCTGGGAGAAATAAGCACTGTGCAGTTGTCACATGAGCAGACACATCTTCACCATAAAACACCTTCACAGCGTCCCCCTGGAACACGGTAGTGTCCAGCAACCCGGCATCAAAAATTGAACTGGTGCTTTTTAATTGGAATCCAAGAGAGGAGGCACCTGCAATGGCGGTATCAAGGTGAAGGTACTTTGACACCGCCTCCTTGTGGCATCCTGCTGCTCAGTCCCAATGCTGACTGACTGCATTCATGGCAGTGCATCATCCAAACTGTAATACGCCCTTTGCAGCTCCCCAACCTACACTTAACAAGCCACTTATACAAAATACAGTTGAATGCACCACCCCACCACAACCACCACACCACTATCATGGTAAGAAAGAGTTAAGGATGTGATTATTAACCTTCACACTAAATTTACCCATTTGGTATTACCATGAGACACTTACTGGTCCATATTCCCTTGTATTTTTTACCCCTTTGCCAGGTGTTAAACCATGTGTTAATGAATCACAGACTCCATTGAGTCCAGGTTCATCAAAGCCTGTCATATTTAACTTAAAACCTTGGCATTTACTGCTGGCAGGCACATCGTGGCTCATTTTCGGATGATTGTTTATATGGTGGCATCCACACATTTGAGTTCAGCATGTTGATTCCGGAAGATGCTAGGGCATGCTGCCACACTCCCACTTGCAACAGAGACAACACACACACACACACACACACACACACACACACAAGACAAAAGAGGTGAGGTATGAAAGGAAGATTGTAGCATCTCTGCTCCATAAAACCTCCATGCACGTGGAGCTAAATCTGCTAATGGGCACTCAATTACATTATGTATTGTATAGCCACCTGAAATTTTTTTTTAACGACCACAGTACTTCCCTTGGATGCTTTTTATCCTTGGTCCCCCAGTCCGCTTTAGATGGACATATTGGAGCAGCAGGTGGCTGAGCATCACGGCAGGCAGTAATTCGCACAGCTCTTCCATCTTCACAATCTCAGTTCTTCTTTTGACTTGGACTTGCAAAATGAATTAGAGCCATGCATTCCCTCTGCTGTATTCATTTAGCCACATGACATACCCATTGTCTGTCCTCATCTTTTTCTGCAGCAAGTGAGTAAGTGGTTTGCCTCTCAATGCTGGCAATCTAGGTTCAAAACCCGATCTTGATGGAATTTCAATGTTCTCCCAGTGTTTGTGTGGATTTTCTGTGGGTTCTCCAGTTTCTTCCCACAGTCCAAAAACATGGATTCAAGGTAAATGGGTTGTTCTACATTGCCCCATATTTTGTGTGTGTGTGCAAGTAAATGTGCCCAGCAATTGGTGTATCTGTTCAGCACATAAACGTGTTATCAGTTCCACTTAGAGTAAAGATGAACTTTGTAGTTCTACAATTATAAACAGTAGTCTATCTGTTTGTAGACTACAGTACATACTGTGTTCCTCCCCTTTACTCTGTTTTCTATTGGTCACCACCACAGAGCAGGTATTATTTGGTGGGTGCATTAATCCTATCCCAGCAGTGTCACTGAGGTGTTTAAATAAAACTACAGCAGCACTGCTGCATTAAAACTCCCTCACCACATCAGTGTCATTGCAGAACTGACAATAATCAATCCACCACCCAAATTATATGTGTTCTGTGATAGTCCTAACAAATAGAAAACAGAGAACCAACAGGGGACTAACAAAAAAACAGATGTACTATAGTCTGTATTTGTAAAACTACAAAGTTCACCTATATGTTAAGTGGACAAAATAGATAATGGAGCAAGAAGGCTGTGTGTCCAGACATTTGATTGCTACTTTATATTTTTCAAAATCAAAGCAGTTACAACATAAATACTTTGTTTGAATGCAAAAATATGAATTTAAATATGGCATGCTTTTCTTGACTTTCTGAAAGGATAATTTGATAAATCCCCTGCTCAGAGTCATAGGCAAAACCTAATTTGTTTTGTTCGATCAGGTGGTCCAAAAGAATCAACAAACGGTGCTTGATTTAGTTTTTTATAGAAATGCTTGAAAAGAAAACTTGTGTGAAGAGCAAATGGGTCATAATAATTGGTGACAGGTCCCTGGGAGCACAGGATGATGAACCAGATTTTTCTACAAATACTATCTAAAGCACAAGTTTGAATATCTTTAAAACTTTTACCAGGTTCTGTATAACAAAAAAACTATGTGAGAAAGGCAATACAATGTAAAATATCTGACACAATAAAAAACTGTGTAGAAATTATTGTTTAACAGCATAAACTAATAAAAATATTACAAAATGTGTTTGCTGCGTTAAATATGCAACTGAATTACTAAATAAATATACATTTGAATCACACTAAGAAATGTTGGGATAAGTGCAAAGTAAGACTGAGCAGGTGAAGGTAACAATGGAAGGTTCTAAATATCAATTTATCTGGTTACAGTTAAGGCCATCAAGACTGAGGTGTTGTCTATTAGCTAATGAGTAGAAGGAAATGTTATGGATGCAAGGAAGCAAGGTACATAGTCTTTACAGTAAGTCTATAGCAAACTATCAAATGGCACATTAGAAAATACTTTCAGCCACTTCTGTAGACTTTCGTTTAACATAAAGTGATAGATGCAATTTAACCAGGGTGTACAGACTGTAGGTATTTTGTCAATGTTTTTTGTACACTTGTTTTGTTCATCAGTCTTGTATTTTGTATTTGCTTCCATAGGTACAAAAGAATGAGGTGGGTGTAATTTGACAAAGGCGCATGGCTTGTCTTTTCTCATTGATACTGTGATTTGCTTAAAAGGCCCTCTCGCTATTACCAACTGCTTCTCTTAGTTACACAGTAAGGTGAATACCTCAGAGGAAAACTTTAATGCCCATAATGGAACTACTGGGCTAAAACTGCCTTACCGTAAGCCTATAATTAGGCATCCATGTTGTCATATTCTTTTCATCAGGTTTGAACACTGTATTGTGTAAGACTAATGCTTGATTGTTATGAAAGTGTTTATCATATTCATGACAGTTTTATTAGCTCATATTTCTGAAACAATAAAAGTGAAATCTACCTGTGATCTAATTGAGGACAGGGGAGTGAAATAAAAGAGAGGATAGGAAATAGAGATGAGGGAGTCAATCAAAGCAGAGAGTGAGCAGGCGAGTGAAAAGAGCAGATGTGAAGTCCTTGTTAGCAAAAGGGAAAAATAGCACTCACGGTAAGTCTGACAGTTAAGGTCCAACCAGTAGTTCACTTCTAAATGACACCCTGCACTCACTTCTCAAAAATGCTAATCATTTCAAGTTTGTTATTCCATTAACATGTCAGGATGTGTGTGTGTGTATGTGTGTGTATATATATATATATATATATATATATATATATATATATATATGATCGATCAGGTTTAATTTGGTTTTATTTAGTGGTGGATGATACAGTGACAGACAAACTTTTAATTAAATAGGTTTAATTAATCATTTGACTTGAACCTAACACTGACATTTTCCGGTACATTCAGTCATTATTATTGTGTGTGTGTGTGTGTCTGCATATGTATGTGCTGTCTTTAAAGCCTCAGAGAACTCATGCTCTGCCACACAATGTTGTAACACTATGAAATAAAACAGTAACTGACTCTACAGGATTAGTAAGGTCCAGATGTTACTTTGGGCCTGTTCTGTCATCTTTTAATCAGCCCCAGTGCGATGGTTTGAAAGAAACTTCAATTGCCCCTTCAGAACTTTAGCACATCAGAAGATTAACCCAGGAAGTTCCATAAACACAAGATATCAACTGCAAGTCTATAGTTGAATTTATCTTATTGTCTTTTTATTAGTTATGTGTTTATAATATTTTTTTAAATTATCATATGATGATATTATTATCCCTATCCTAAGCTCCTCATAATACAACTCTGTTACAATAAAGTTACAGGTACAGAATTTAGCAGATCAGTTAATCATGGACATTATACAATTTAGGCAACACGAGTTACATAAAGGTGTAAAAGTAGCAGATTAGCAGTTCCGTGACTTGCACAGTCAAAAATTAAAGTAGTTTTTGCCACAGGATGCACAAAGGTGCCTAGCTAATTTACATTTTTATTTCAAATTGAATCTTACAAACCCACACCCTGCCATACTCATTTTGGACCTTCTCCTGAGCTGAGCTGAAGCACACTGGATTTGCCTCCAAACCATTTGAATTCTGTTTAAAATATCTGTTTTGAGAATAGCTCAGTCCTCATTAAGCAGTGCCATTTTTGTTGTATTGTTCTTTATGAATGGAGTCATTAGGCTGTGCAGGATGATCTGGATGGTTCAAAGACAACATTTTAGTTATGGTAAATGATTGGTGGCGTGCAGAATCATTTTGAATATAATGCATTAACCACCAGTGCCTTATCAGCTTGAACCACGCCCCCAATTACCCAGACTGTGTGATATGAAAAAAATGCTAATTCTGGCTGACAAGCTATTCATATAATACAGTGGTATAATTGTATATTCACTTCCAACATAACATGCATTTGGGGACGGGGTACTTGCCCCGTCCCCAAATGCACAATGGCCAGCTCAGTCAAAAAAGGAGAAAAAAGAAAAAAACAAGCAAAAACACTAGTCAGGTCGAACACTAAATCCTTCAAAATGAAAACAGCCACCAAGCCATGTAGATAAGCCCTGCACAGCAACATACATGCATCCATCTTTATGGTTTTTCTCTGAACTGATGCAATGCATATCATTAACAGCACAGGTCCACCTGTGTTTTTACTAATGTGGCTCAAACCACTGTGGTCTGCTATGGTTTTAGAAAACAGATATTAGTTATGTTTAGTTTAGTTATATATAAGTTATTCGTTAGTTTCGTGATTCATAGTTCAAATTATTCAGTTCACTGGTATCAGTTGTCATTGTTTAAGGAATACACCCAAGGACAGAACTAAGAGCAGATGTTAAGCGTGAATTAAAAAACTAATTAGTATGTGCCAAAACATGAAAGAACTCAATGAACCTTTACCTTGAATTGCTTAAATTACAGGCAGCAGCACACGCATTCTTGAGTCTTCCTATAGCCAACTTAAATGTTTTGTTGTAAGTTGAGGGAAATATGGAGAAAACTATCCTCTACATTGACTTTTAGTTCAAATCATCTTTAAATAAAAAAACAAAGTGAATAAATGTAAATGTAAGTAGAGGTAAGGTGAGGTGACATTATTTCCTTATAGCTAGCTTAACATCTCACAGGTGTACCATCTGTGAACAAAAGCTTTTGATATGACCCACTTCCCCTTCCATTCAAAATGTATAATCCATTCTCCTGCTCTGTACATCAAAGATGTACTCTCACTGCTGCATGTGAAACAACCCAACACTGTATAGTTGCTGAGACAGTCACGGTGTTGCCACTAACAATTCGGAAGCCTAATTTAACCACGTTTCCATATGCTGTTACACTGAGGCTTAGCACAGTTAAACAACCTGAGATGTACCGCAAATGAAACTAGTTTGACTTTTGAACAAAGTACACAAGAAATACAACCACCAACAATAAGTCAGCAAGTGGGACTGAACTGAATTTGGGTGGAAGTAAGTAATAAAAGCAAACTTGGAGACAGAATGTAAGAATTGTTCAAATAAGGGGAAAAAAGGCATCATAAAAGTATTTTATATTCCAACAAGAAGTCTCAATTCTCTGTGTGTACCAAGAACTCCAGAAAGAGTAAGGATAAAATTAAGTGGAAAGAGCAAGTGAAAATATAGAGCAATTCCCAGGAGGTAGTGGGATCATTATTTGCCAGAAATGACAGCAAAACTAAAATCAGCTCTGTGAAAACAACACAAGCTTATAAGGTATCTCAGTTCTGAACCAGTTTTAAAAAGAGTCAGAAAAAAGACTTCTTAAGCCACCTGTTCAGTGTACCATATAGGATTTTGTTCAATCCATATAAATAGAAAAAAACTTAATAATAAACATAAAATGTACCAAGACACTGGTTTAATCATGGTTTATGAACACAACATTATCTTTAGACCAATGAGTAGAACAGCCAAACATCTACTTGTATCCATGTCTGTATTTATATTTTTTAGGCTTTAAATTCGGTTTTAAGGGTTAATCAAAAATCTTTTAGTCTTATATATACATACAGTACCTAACTATACGGATGGACTTTGTAGTTTTACAAATACATACTGTAGTAGATCAGTTTTCTTTTTTTGTTAGTCCCTTGTTGATTCTCTTTTCTGAATTGGTCAGGGTCATCACAGAACAGATACAATTTAATGCAGCAGGGCTTCTGTTGTTTCATTTCTCCAACTCCAAAGTAATGCTGCTGGGATAGGAATAATGCACCATCCTGCTCTGTCCTGACCATTAGAGAACAGAGTAAAGGGGACGTACACAGTATGTACTATAGTCCACAAACAGTTGGACTACAGTCTGGAATTGTGGAACTACAAAAGGAGCTGTTTATTGTTTTGTTTGTGTTCTTAAATGGCTTCATAAGAAAGACAAGAAATCATTCCTGTTTTTGCAGCTTGTGTGAAAACATATTCTTACCATACAAGTGATGTGCAAAAACAATGGTGCATGAAAATAAATTTTTATTACTTTTTGCGGTTTTATGATTTATTTTCATTGCTAGACCCATCAGCTTATGTGTCAGACAAGCTATATTGGAAGGTACGGTGAAAAATGGATAACACTGACATCTTAATTTGCAATTTTCTGTAGGTTGAAGCCTCCTCAGGTGAATCCGGTTCCAGCAGTAAGCTGTGGCAAGATCTTAGGCAGACGATTCTCCCACTGGCTTCTTTCCTGATTCCCACAGGATCTATGGAATTCTTACTTTGCAAATGTAAAGAGTATTTATAAGCATGGAGACACCCACTACATCTTTTCCATTTTGATGTTACACACCTAGCTTCCTATTAAAAAATTGCAAATGAATCCAAGATGGCAGCATTCAAGATGGCCTTCATGTTGATGATATGGCCCAACAGGTCGCTGCCTTTCCCCACATCTCAGGTTCAGGCTTAAAACACTGTGAATCTGCTTTGTTACAATGTACTATTGTAAAACTCTAAATAAATAAACTTTAAACATGAACTTTTTTTCAATCAAATGACATTAATTAAAATACTAAATAATATACATTGTTTTAAAATAACACAACCAAGTTACTATAGCTGGATGGTATGTTTTGTGCAAGTCTTCTCAGTGTCAGCCATTTGTTAATAAAAATTATATATATTGATAAGCCAACTGTCCTGCCTAATTTGGAGACACATAGTCCTTCCAAGAGTTTCTCTGTCGCAGAAGCCCACCCCCCCCCCCAACACACACACACAAACAACTGAGCAGAGAACATCTGTTGCCACCCAGATTTCTTTCGACTGTTCTTTAATCGCGAAGCCTTCATTTCTCATTCAGTACACTGCTAGCAGCAGGGCATCTCGACCACACACATACCGCACACCGTGCGGCACACTTCACTGCTTTCCTTCTTGATAGTACAAACTTCCTTCGCTCCCCCTCTGTCTTCATTTCTCTCCCTCACTCTCTCTCTATCTTACTGTGTTTGTCCAATATCAAATGCCATCAATTAAAATTCACTGGCTGTGTAATGAAATTTCACACTGAGAGCGATGAAGACATTTGGCAACAAGCTTGAAACACGCACATGCCTGCGCGCACACACACCTATACACAAACACACACACTTGTTTCCATTAATTAGGGGGACTTCACATTACTTTTACAACCCTAACCATAATATAACTTTAATCTAAGCCTTATCTAACCTGAACCGTACAACATTTACAACCTTTTAACAACAAACAACAGATATTATAGGGGCTATCTTGCGATCCACATACGTTCCCACAATGCGAGTGTGTATGGATTTGAGACACACACACACTCTCCACCTTTCCCTTCTCCTCCCTGACAAACCTGACTAAATTAAAATAATGTTGACGAGCTTGAAATATGCTGCATTTGGGCGGAACTGCAGACATCTGTGAAACACGCTTTGATGGAAAAGGCATTTGCTTGACTGGTTGAATCAGCATCATTTGCAGGTAATGCCTACTGACAATCGCAGAATCAGATTCTTATAATTAGATTTTCAGTGTTCAAGGATGCCAGCATGTGTGTTACATCTCGGTAAAATTTGGGAGTTTTAGTACGTAATTAATGTAGGATTAACGATGGGTGAAGTTAAATTATGACCAGTTTTGACATCTTTGTGGGAGAAATATAATTATAGTGAGGAGGCAGTATTGAAAACGTCAGCAACTGTAGCAAACCAGTGAACCCTCAGACCCGGTGCAAGTGGTGGAAGATGGGAGGGTGCTAAATAAGCTTGCAACTCTTATGAACAATAAATCCCACCCCATGTATGAGACTTTGGCAGCACATTCAGTGACAGGCTGCGTTATCTGGAGTGTGTTAAGGAGTGTAACCGCAGTTCCTTCATTCCTGCTGCAGTTAGACTCTATGACCAGCACTGCTCTCAGTACCCTCTCCCCCACACACAAATAACACTCAATACAAATGGAAATTCATTCATTGGAAGTGCAATAACACACAAAGAGATTATATATAAGATGTTTTTTTTTTTACTTTCTCACTTACTGTCCCTTTTCTGTTGTGACAGAGATTTTATCTCTAATAATAATATGACTGCATATAAATTCAGCATTAGGGTCAGTATGATGGTCATCATTATTATTAACATCATCATTAATGCATCTAACATGACCAGCAGTAACACCATCAACAGTAAAATCAAAACAAATTCCATAAATGTCCTGACACTAATAACATTGCTAGTAACAGCAATAAGTGCAATGTTCTATGTTCTTTTTTCATTGCAGTAGCTGTCAAGAGGCTGATCTCTGTGGCAATTAGCACTTCAGACAGCTTTAATCCTGTCCTTCTTTAGCAAAGGGGCCTAGCATCCATCATCCAATCTCTTAAATCACACCTTCTCAGACCTCAGCCCTCAGAAAGCCTGAGCCAGTTTAAATTTAGGTTTTATTCATCAGGCAGTGAAGTCTGGTGGAATGTTATTCAGCTGGCTCAGGTGTTTTAGGAACCAAGGACTAAAACATGAACTCTCTTGGAGTAGATTAAACCCCACTACCTTAAAACGAGCCTACACAAACACACACACACACACACACACACACACACACACACACACACACACACACACACACACACACACACACACACACACACACACACACACACACACACAACTTTGAGAATTTAAAAAACTTCTCTGACTTCTCTGCAATTCCTACTCCAGTTGGGCTGGTCCAGATTAATCGTAATTAGACCTCATTCATTAAGCCTGTTTCCATTTATTACATGGCTAATTCATATGTCAAATTAATCTTAATGTTGATAAGAGTGTCATAAAAGAGCTACATCTCTTCATTAACAGGCAGAACATGACCATATCAAAAGGGGAGATTAATGCCATTATGTGCTGAACTGTTTATTCAACACAATAACGTAGCTGTGATAGTAAAAACGAATTGCAATATTAAGCCAATTCACTGCTTGTACATTTACAAACACATACAGTTCAGTAATAATCTCTTATTATAAAGCTGATACGGTTTTAAGGCTATGTTTTAAAGGTTTTAAGGGTTTTGTTACTATGTACTTTTTATTGTACCAGTACAGTACCAAAGGTGGACTCTGTAGTTCTACAATTACAGACTGTTGGCCATCTCTTTGTGGCACATGACATATCTACTTCTGCACTACCAAAACCTCAGAGGGCATACGACCTCTACAACCAAGGCAATACCTCTCTAACACCACACTGCTGTGCTTAACAAACCTTAAAGAGCATGTACCCCTACAATAATAATAAAAAAATAATAAAGGGGCATCCACTGGAACTGATGCAGCAAGACAGCCACTGACCATACTAAGATGCTAGTGAGACCCCCTCCTGTCCAGTCTAGCCAATCTATCTGCCAGCACCACCTGTGAGAAATAGGTCTCTTGGCGAGGAGGGTGGAGAGCTATGGTGAGTTATAGTGCAGCTTTATTCTTGACTTTGGCTGATTTGTTGCATGTGGTAAGTTGTAAGTAGAACTCTTAGCTTAAAAGACATCCAGGACAGACCATCAGTCCATCTTAGACTTCAAATAGTATAAATTTTAAGTATGACTAATTATATATGTGATGGTAAAATTTTGTTTCAGTTGTTAAATTAGTTGTTTTTGAATTTTTTTATTTCCTTAGTCAGTAATCAGTAATAGATTATATATCTTTATGTTTATGATGATTTGCATATATGTGTGGTTTCTAAGCAACAGCCAATTCATAACAGTGGCTTGAAAAAAGGTTAATGTATTTACTGTCCACTGGCAATTCTGGTATATAATACAACAAGCTGTAAAATATAATCATATCAGTATAATAATCAGTAAAATATAAAAGTACAAGTATTAAAAAATTAAACTATTTATTGAATTAAATATCATTAATAGGAAAAAAAACTAAAAACTATGTATTGAAATTGTTGGTGCACCATAATTCAATAATTTATATTATTACAAGAATATATTAGATACAACAACAAACACCTTAGGCACTTTATGCACATATACAGGACACTGAACAGTCATAAATTTGTGATTCTGTGGGGCCTTCTAATTTTAGACACCATGGACAACCTGTTTAGATACATTAACTGTAATAAGTATTAAGGGTGGCACAGTGGTGTAGTGGTTAGCATGTACGCCTCTCAGCACTGGAAATGCAGGTTTCAGTATCAATCTTGGTTGAGTTTCCATGTTCTCCCTGTGTCCATGTGGGTTTTAACCAGTATCCTCCCACAGTCCAAAAACATGGATTCAATGTGAATTAGCTGCTTTAAAATGCCCTTATATAGTGAGTATATGTGTGTGTGTATGTGTGCCCAGTGATTGATTGGCACCCTGTACTGGGTGTATCTGCACCGGAACCTAAAACATTCTCCTGTGAGTGGACATTTCATTTTCAGTGCAGTGGAGATTAGATCGTGACAATTTGTGATACACCTTAACGTAATTAGGTAGTATGCTGTCAGAAAACTGTACCGGTATTGAATTATCAGAGCTAAAGCTGTACTACAGCGCTACATAAAAAAGATACTTGAACATCCATGAGATACCTGGTCTAGTGGTTTCAACTGCAATTTATAAGAGTAAATTAATCCTAACAAAATATTGGGTTAATATACTGGAAGCTGGCTCTTGCACATATGTGGCCCAATATTACACCCGTCATGATGCTAATTGCCATTATACAATCTGCCAGCAGTACATTTCTATATATAAATATATATATATATATATATATATATATATATATATATATATATATATATATATATATATATATATATATATATAAATAATTTGATGTAGGGCGGCATGGTGGCTTAGTGGTTAGCATGTTTGCCTCTCAGCGCTAGGGATTCCCGGTTCGAATCCCCATCTGGGTGGAGTTTCATGTTCTCCCTGTGTCTGCATGGGTTTCCTTCGGGTTCTCCGGTTTTCTCCCACAGTCCAAAAACATGGATCAAGTCAATTGAATTCTCAAAAAAAACTGCCCCATATAGAGTGTGTCTGTGCGAGCGAGTGTGTGCCCAGCGATAGATTGGCGCCCTGTCCTGGGTCTATCTGCCCAGCGCCCGAAACGTTCTCCCCTGGATGGGCATGGGGAACCCCACAGCAACCCTAATAGAGGATAAAGTAGGAGATAATGAATGAATGAATAATTTGATGTATACACTTAAATGTTTAAATACTAAGTATGTATACACATTCATTCATTCATTATCTTCCGCTTTATCCTCTATTAGGGTTGTGGTGGGGGTCCTCATGCCCATCCAGGGGAGAATGTTTCGGGCGCTGGGCAGATAGACCCAGGACAGGGCGCCAATCCATCGCTGGGCAGTATACACATACTTAATACTTAAAAATTGATGTATTGATGTATACACTTCACTACTTAAGTATTAAGTCATACAAATAAGTTAAAAACAAACATATGTTCTATTTTTTATAATAATTTCTCTCTTTCTTTCTTTCTCTCTCTCACTCTCTCTCTTTTTAATTTTCTCTCAGTGTATAAGATATGCATCACATATAGGATTTTTATTATAGATATTCTTCTGTAGATATTAAAATGTATTGTATATAATTCACACAATGCTTTTAACCCAAATTGATAGAACATGTTCTTAATTTAGGCTTAACAGCTGTGTGCATGTAGTCAGTTGCTTGGTAACAGACCTGGCAGGAACATACAGTTTTTTAGGACAGAATAAAAGTATTTTATTTCCACATATAATTAGAATAAAAAATATACTATTAAAAGTAATTATGGAAGTGTTTAAAACTGCACCTCAACTGGTCGTGTATAAAGTGTTCAGATCCTTACAAGTAAAAGTCCTGTCTAGTAGTGATATTAGTATGTTCCCTAATGATCAAAACTCCCATAGAGGAGGTATTAGGATGGTGGATGATTATAGGTACTCAAACCATTTAGGTGTATAATCCACTTGTACAATCATCCAAAACCCCAATAATATCTGCTTTGTACTTATTGGAGAACATACTAAATCAGACTAACAAAATATAGAGAAACAGATTGACAACAGAATGTAATTGTAGAACTACTAAGTCACAAGTAGACATTAGTAACCAAAATATAATAACTAAAAACACAAGTTAAAATCCCAAAACATGGAAGGTATAGATCTAATAATCTGAACTAGTGACCAGAAAACCAAAATCAAACAGTTGCCCAGAGGCATGAACAAAAACCCCAAACTACAGTACACAGACCAGAGGCTGAATACAACACAGGTGAGCAGTGAACCAAAAATACACAGAAGATTAGCAGTGAAATGGTCAAAAACCAGCGAAAGAAAATAATCACCAAATCACATTCAGCAATATAGCTAACGGAACAAGCAAACACAGAACAAGTCGGAAGAGAAGAAAATGCCAAAGGCAGCAGATGCACTTGCATTTAAAATAACAGAATCATAAAAAGTGTTATCAAAAATTCAAAACAGTTTATCATTTATATATATATATTATGTTGTAGAAGGTCGTTTTGTTCCAGTCTCATTGTTGCTGTCAGAATTTGCATATATCTATTCATGCAGTGTTTGCTCGTGTTTCCCACACAGCCCCAAAGCATAATAGATCCAACATCACTCACTGGCTTTTGTTATAAGACTGGAGTTACTGTTTGCTGCTCATTACTTCTTCAAATAGATTTTTGAATGTCACACTGCAAATAGTTGTGCATCATAATTCCTCTGTAAGCCAAAGCTTTTTGATAGTCCAATCCTAAAGATTTAACCCAGTAGCAATGATATACACCCTTGTGCAGCCCTCATAATCCTCCTGACTTTACAGAACAATTGTAAGTAGATTCAAAATATGAAGTGTATGAAAATTAACCTTGGAAAAAAAACAATTATACTATTAACAAACTTTATAAAATAGGTATAACTAATTAATTTAATTAAACATTTATCTTTAAAACTATTTAATTGAACTTAATCAGGATGGAGTTTTCATGTTCTCCTAATGTCTACGTAAGTTTTATCCTGGTTCCCTGGTTTCCTCACACAGCCCAAAAACATGCATTTAAGGTGAATTGGCCTATATTGTGTGTGTGGTTGTGTGTGTGTGTGTGTGTGTCTGTGAACTGCAACTATGAGCGACATTGTTGCATCGGTCCTGATAGAGCACCTGAATCTGCAGGTGGAGTGAATCACAGGTGCATCTCAGTCATCTTGCACCTGTACTGTGCAAACCACAGAACATGAAGCATGGTCAGAGTTTAAAAAGAATTAAAAAAAAACATTTGAAATAAATACTTACTTATGTAAAATTATTTTGGAATATTATATTAAAAAAATGGAATAAACATGCTCAATAATGCTATGTCCCCTTGTGACCTCATACTTTCAGTCCCAATTTGTCATTTCCATTAAATTATTTCCCATTGTTCATAATTGCAAATAATATATAATAACAAACACAAAATAGAACATTGAACAAAAAATGTTAATAACACTGAAGGTAGTGTTGCCTAGCTGCACACTTGTACTGTAAGGAGAAGATTTGATTGCACAAGAACACATAAAGATGGAGAAATCCGGGCATTAGCTGAGATGGAACTGCAGGCTGATTCCTCACACGCTGCATCAGACAGTGGGCTAAAGTCCTTTAAGCTCCTAATTACATTATTAGTCAATAGGGTCGAACAGGAGGGAGTGAGCAAGAGACAGAGACATTGATAGCATACAGTGATTAAAAAAACATAGGGGGAAAAAAAACTCATGAAAATAATAAAAGAGATAATAAAGTAATAACGAAAAGAAGAAAAAAAGGATTCAGATATTTTTTTTTTCAGATATTCAGTCAATGTTTACTGAGATTTCTACTTTTCCGGACAGTTATTTAATAACATTTATTTTAATTAACATTGGTTTATTTCTTCCTGTTTTGTGCTGACCATGTTCAAGCTCATGATATAAATAATGCACTTTAACAGCTGCCCTATTTACACATAGGCTCAGATAAACAGTCGACAGATTTAAATCTAGGGGTTGGCAGCATAAGTACGTTGCCAAAGTGCCCACCTCCTCCTATTGTTCTGTACATAAGCCCTGGTGTTTGTAAGCCTGGGGAGTCACTTAGCTTTGTTTCTGAGTGTTACAGCACTTCTTCCAAGCCTGCTTCTGAGATAACAATATTCCTCTAGACTACAGATGGGTGAACCAGGATTCCTGTGGTTTTTGCAAGTGGAGATAGTGGTTGCAGTTATCTTGTCATTTTTAGGGGAAGTCAGCCATATAAATCTTTTACTGCCTTATCTTTTCTTTTCTTGTGGTCATCCACTAGATTACTCGCTTTTCACTAAGGCTTTGTATTTGTATTTTATTATTTTTCTGTAAAACAACTGCAAGTTTTGTTTTGCCAAAAAAAAAAAAAAAAAAAAAAAAAAATATATATATATATATATATATATATATATATATATATATATATATATATATATATAGGATTGGCGCCCTGTCCTGGGTCTATCTGCCCAGCGCCCGAGACGTTCTCCCCTGGATGGGCATGGGGAACCCCACCGCGACCCTAATAGAGGATAAAGCGGGAGATAATGAATGAATGAATGAATGAATATATATATATACACACACACACACACACACACACACACACATATATATATATATATATATGTATATGTATATATATGCATATACAAAATAACTAAATAATTAAAGAAATTAAAGGGACATGTTAGATCATTGCCCTTTGTACTACAATCTGTAATTGTTAAACTACAAAGTCCATCTATATGGTAAGTGGATAAAATAGACAATGGAGCAAGAAGGTGGTGTGTCCAAACTTTTGACTGGCACTGTACATATATATTTACTTATATTTTGTCATTTTCTGCCACATGCTTTTCTTTAGGGGTCAGGAAGGTTAAACTCTGAAGTTGCTGTAACCTTCACAGTCTAGTCAGCTTACGACTCGACTGGCAGTTGCTATCGTTGCAGTACATAACCTCTGCTGCACAATAAAAAGGTCATGCAAACCATGTAACAAATGACCATATCTTTTAAATTAATTACAAAAATCTATTTCTGCCACCTTTATCTGGCATTTGACAGCTGCTCCTGTAATGTGTGCTTGTGTACTCAACAGTCCTGTATGCAGGAGCACTTGAAATCACATTCACTTGATTTCGGATAATAAAGCAGGCCCCCTCATGTGCAATAACCCCCTGCTTCATTTGCATACAAATGTTCTAAACCTGTATTTCACAGTCTCTCAGCAAGTGCAGGAATCAAGATGGCACTGCTCGTCTTACACTACCAAAATCTGACAGTTTACAAAATTAAGCCGGTCGTAACAGGTTGGCTTCCTTGGCAAAGAGAAGGAAAACATTTCAATAACAAAAGGACACTACCTCATGCATAAATGAATGATGACTTTAGAAAATACAGAGGTAAGGGGCTAAACAATATAATCACTAAACCCTGTCTAACGATTAGATTGCGCGCTCACAATAGCCATTAATCAGCTACACCAACAATGAGGAACTATGTATATATACAGTTGTTAATTGAAGCCCATTTGTTTGTGTGAACAGTTTGATCCACCTTGCTTCACAGAACATATATTAACTGAACTTAAAATGAACTTTGACGAAGAAAAAAAATGCCAGCAGGTAAGAACACTATTTAAAACTTGATATGACATCTTCATAAATCTCACAGACTTTGATGTGGCAATCTTGAACTCTTGGTAATACTGTCTATGAATCTGGTATTCATAATGCATAATAAGTGCATTCATAATTATTTATAAAGTATGTATAGTGTTTTATCATTATGACAGAAGGCTTTATAACAAAAATTAACATAATGCATTAGAATATAAACTGAAATAAACTTTAGGTGCAACACTGTGGCGTCGTGGTTAGCACGTCCATCTCTCAGTTCTGGGGATCCAGGTTTGAATCCCGAACTGGGTAAAGCTTCCATGGTCTTCCAATGGGTTTTCTCCAGTTTCTTTCCACAGTTCAAAAACATGGTTTTAGGGTAAATTGGCTAAACTTTTTTGCCCTCTGTATAGCATATGTGTGTGTGTGTGTGTGTGTGTGTGTGTGTGCTTAGCAATGGATTATCACCCTGTCCCCAGTGAAACTGCCAAGCACCCAAAATGTTCTTCCCTGGATTGGAATGAAGAATCCCCTGGTGACCTTAGTAGAGGATTAAGTGGATGAGAATGAGATGAGATTAGATTTTAGTATATCGTGTTCCAGGCAGAAGGCGTAAAAAAGGACTGTACACAGAGTGTAAGACCGCAATGAGCATCATGACACACCTTGCGTAAGGTTTAAGAAAGGGTATCAAGTCTTTCACACAGAACTTATGCAACTATGCCTTTCTGGATCTCAATTTGTGCATCAAAAAACGTTCTCACAAAGCATACATTTGTCCATAATATATTACCAGGTAATTAGGATTTCTATACATGTGTAAATGAAACACTTACTGTAAGTTCAATGATTAAGAGGTGGGTCAAAACACTTGTCCATATAATGTGAAAAGATTAATTTTATCACTTGTCATGAAAACATAAAATATTTCTGGGTATTTTTTTCCTCTCTAAAACCACATTTCCATTCTGTATTGCTTTGTTTGCAGTGTCTCACATTTCTAATTTCATTATTGTGGTTTTAAAGATCCAGCCTCTCTAAAGTGGTTGCTTCTAAATGTGCTGATGTCCAAAGTAGTCTGTTAAATGTCCTAATTGTCCATTGATTCCCAGGGTCGAGCCATTTCAGCTCAAACCATTTCAAATGACCTTCATGACTGGGGAGATAGTGAAGTATGGGAGAAGAGGGGAGAAGTGAAGTCTTTTCAGATATGTGATTAGCCTCAGGCAGTTGGCTGTACTGCTTACAGGAGATCGATTTAAAGAAGTATTTAGAGCTTATTAACTCTGTTTTAGGATTTGAAAGATGGCAAAATAAGTACGGCAAGTTTATTACATAGAATACTTACATAGTGTTTTAATGGCTAAGGATTCACAATTAAAGGTGAACGCAATGATTTTTAAATTAGACTGCATTCCAGAGCATTTGCCTTAAGAAAATCCTCCCTACTCTGTTGCTGCTTCAGGCTCCATAAACATGAAAAAGAACTAATGATGTTGACCACCAAAATACAGTATAATTATTAAGCAAAAATTAAGCAAAATTATTCACAGACAGTATTTTAAAAATACAGCTGTTGGTTGGTGTAGCTCACCAAAAGTTCTGCTCCAGTTGTCCCATGGGTCCCATGCTGTACTAAAACCCCCTCACCATATCAATGTCACTGCAGAACTGACAGTTATACCTGTTGTATGCGTCACAGTGTCATGTTATGTACTGACAAACATTATTCCTGTTCTGTGACTGTCCTGACCAATACAGAACAGAGAACCAACCAGGGGTGTTTTCAAACTTTTGACTGGAACTGTTGATTCATTTCAGTTCAGGCCTCAGTGGAAAAGGGCTTGTGTACTGTGATCATGCCTTTGAAACACTTGTATGTGTTAAACTGTAAAATCGAATCTGATAACTTTAAAAGGCAGAAAGAAGTAATATGTAAATGTATGCCAGTAAAATTATGATAACGCATGACTGCAGCTTTCCAATATGGTCAATGTTCATTTTCAAGCTAATTTGATTTGAATGCTTATACCTGAATATTTTCCGATCTACAAAACAATGTAACAGGCCTCATGGGTCTCGGTTTCAATGTAGAATGTTGAAATTCAAGGCAGCAAGCACCCAATTACAAAGTTATGGTCCACATCAGCTGCATAATGGGCCAGATCAGACTCTGTAAAAAGTGCACTACTTCAGCATAATAGGATGGTAGATAAGTGGGACTTCGGGCGGATAGGCAGCTGTCTGGAGACTGGAGCATATTATCTAGAGCTCCATATAAGTACAGTCATCTTATATGAGCTACATGTTGTTAGTAATGTCTGGTGTTCATCCCACATTTTATTCATAAGAAAAACACACTGCATCTGCTACTGAACTACAGTAACTTTCTATGCTTTAAATAAAGAAAAGACAGGAAAGCCAAAATACAGTGTATTGGAATGTGTCCCAAAACATCATCCTATTTTCATGACACCCCTAAAAGCACAAACAAATATATTCTACCTGGTAATTTAATTGTTATTTATATGCGAAATATGCTAATAAACCTCTCATCTCATGTTTTGGGTGCTGGGGAAATGCACCTAGGACAGGGCGTGCACACACGTGCGCATATACACACAGACAGACAGACTATAAAAACTCCAGCCAGACTGGGCTTCTAACCTGAAAAAATGCATATTCTGGAGGATAATTTTCAGAAAAATTACTTTGAGAGAGCTACAAGATTAATGAGAGTGTAATTAAATCACCACGCCGCACCCAGTTAATCACTATGGCATAAAATACAGATTTTTGCCATCACCCACAATAAATCTAATCATGACATTGAGATTTATATGCCAAATAATTTTATATTGACTTAATGCCAAGACTAAAATATAATCTTTTATATAAAAAACTGCATCACTACGAAGCATATCACAAAATATGTGACGTGGATGATAACTCCCTACAGAATAACTATAGATTTATCATTAATGTTGCTATTTTAAAATCAGCAATACAGAAATCAAGCAGACACATAACAGAGAAAGAAAAAATGTAAGAATAAAGAAAATTGAATTACAGAATTATATATATATTATAAATATATATATATATATATATATATATATATATATATATATATATATATATATATATATATATATATATATATATATATGAATTAGCAACTAAGAAAAAACTAAATTCTGGCACACACACAGTCAGATTATTAAATGGTGGATATTCATTGTAAGTTTAAGTGTATTTATAAATAGTGCTTTTTTTTATATAACAGTACATTGTCTCCATGCAGCTATGCAGTATTCTAAGCCTTTTTTTGGGGGGGAAATAACTGAGAATTCAAAAAAGAATGGCAGAAAAAAAAAATTAGGATGCTTTGTCATTACCCAGTGCCTTGAATCTTAAATATGTGACAGTCTATAGACATGCTTTAAACGTGTAAAGGACTGCTGCCATCAATAAGAAAAAGTACAAGAAAAAAAGCAAATGACAAAAAGCATTACAATACTACGACTTAAATCATTTTAGGCTCTCGTAATGCGTGTGCTATGTTGGACATCAAAAGCTTGAAAATCTGTCTGCATTCTGATTCTATTCATTACGCTTAAATTATTGATCTATTTTGCCTACTGTGCCTTCACAAAAAGGAATCTGTCCTCCACATTTCATCCATCTGTGCATCTGAGCGGTGGACAGCCTTGTATACAAAATCCGAGGAGCCATTGGGGCTAGGTGCCTTGCCCAAGGGCACTTGAGCACTATTGCAAATAATTACTATATTAATAAATTTACTTGAAATTCCAGCATTATAAAACTCATAAAAAAGAAAAAAGTATAGTAATTAAATTTCTCCTTTTTGCTATTAATAGTGTGAATTATCTTGCTGTATATCTTTAAATAGCTACATAACAGTTCTGTGGTGGGTTTATGACATCCTATTATTAGTTTGCACCAAATCTTCCCTCCACAGAACCATAGTCTATGCTACGTCATGCCACTGCTTTAAGGTCCAGTGTCTTATATACGCTCAGAGGCATACACACTTCATTAAACTAATTCCCAGCCTGTAATAATTACACACCAAGGACATACATTATATATATGACAGTTTTAAAAAGTGGTTTAAAATCTAAAACCTGCCACAAATAATTAGCCTGGCATAATTGGTGCTTCAAGCTTGGACTGATTTTCTGTTAGTGAATTAAAATCCAGCCATTTGCCAGCTTACACATGCTAATTAGACACACGAACTGGCTACACAATCAAGATATTTCCTGCCTCCAAGCTTCAATGGAATCTAACCCCTTCGCTTTTCAAACATCCTCATAAGGAGCTGATGCCTCAGGACCGTGAGTCTTCAAATTCTGCTGCCGAGAGAAGAAAACAGCAAATTGGCTTTTAACATCGCTTAATTTGGGCTTGATGTGGCTTGCTGGAAAGAGGTTTTAAATTACACATGTTCATTCCTTTTTCAAACTCAACACGATGGAAAGAGATTCAAATGGAATTAAATGCGGAAGTGATTTAAACATAAAAAAGAAATGGCATTAAGTAATCCACAGACACAAATCCCAACATGCAAATTTCCCACATGGCGTAATGTTCAGTATTCACCATTGTATTTCTATTACTAAGCACTGTGTAAACTTTGTTCCCTTTAACATGATAATCCGTTTAATGTCTTAATGTCTCATTCACCCCCCAGCCTTTCTTTACAATCAGGCCATGTGCTAAGAAGCTGCTGCTGGGGATTTGTGTAATGCCATGCCATTACTCACAGCTGCAGGAAAAGCGATCGATAGGGCACTCATCAGCTGAGCTTAGATGCCACTCACATGCTCAGCACATTTGCAATGGCAAAAGTGCCCAAAAAAGAATCCAGGTTTGGCCAATAACTTTAATGCAGAGATTTAATAAATTAATATTTACAGTGATTTAGCTCAGTACAAAATAACAGAAGCAAATCAGTAGATCTAGTTCAAAAATAGGTTGAAAGTGGTAGCAGTGTGGTAGCTCAGTGGTTAAGGTGTTGGGCTCTCTGGCTGAAGGTTGTGGGTTTAAATCCCAGGTCCAATAAGGTTATTAATGTGGGTTCTTGAGCAAGGCTCTTAATCCTCATTGCTCCATCATGGCCAACCCTGTGTTCTGACCCCAGCAATCAAGACACTTGTAAGTCGCTCTGACTAAATCTGATTAACTGAGCCGTTTGTCCAGCTGTGACATTATTGACAAAGCACACCTCTGACCGCTTCACATTCATGTCAATGCGCCAGGGTGTTAATATTACTGGAAGCAAGAGAAATTATGTCAGTAACTAGCCACCAAAGTGATTCATATTTACATCTTACTGCATCCTCTAAACAAAAATGCTGGAGCAACAGTCTTGTGCTGAACGACAAAGCGGACAACACCTCTTTACCATGAATAATTCACAATAATGCATGGCCTCTTATACCTCATTGGTTTATTAACCTAATATTGGTATACTTAATTTATACTTGTAATATATATTTTTTCTGTCAGTACCTTGTAGTGAATTGTTTTGCTGCATGTAATTTTTAAAAACAATTAATCCAGTTTTTACATTATATTTTTTGTCTTCAAATTAATAACAACTGTTTGCACACATAAGTGTGTGTGAGTGTTTGAGTTAAAACTTGAGTCTTCTTTACTTAAAACTGTAAAGACCTGACAGCATGTTAAACTGCACAGACCATCAGCTGCTAAACCCTTTAGCTATGTTAAAGTTTATCTGTCAAAACAAGCATTCAAAATAAATGTCAGATGATGATTGAGGCACAGACTTATATATTGCAAATAATGTTATTAATAATATTATTTCAAAAATGCTATATTGCAAATAATAATAATATAAATAATTATAAAGTAAATGCACACTATATCTCTGCTATTTTTAATTACAGTCCCTTAATTATTTGATAGATGTCTTCTTATAAATGATGGTACAATCGAGTGTCAGTGAATGGTCGGTCAGTTGGGACATGTGTGGATGAATAATTTAAAGGTTCATTTAAAATGAGGGTGAAATTAATTAATGGTGAATCTTTTTTTAATATGCTACAAAATAGCACACACAAAAATGTTAATAAGCAATACCTGAGGACTGTAATGAAGCATTCTGATTTATGCACTAAGGATTATGCAGTCTGCATTTGCATGTGTACTTTCCACAAATTATGATCAAGTCTGTATGCACTTCGCTCTAAGGGGTTGCACTGGTTGATTGCCATATCTAAAATCATTCCATTAGAGCAACTCTGGGACCTCCAACTGAGCAACAGGAAGTAGCACAATCATGCCACCAGACCAGATGGTAGGGACTGTCCAATCATAGCCAGCAATGTGTAGCCACCAGCACACTGTGCCAGCTTTCATTCAGAAGGGTAGAGTAATAACCAGGGAGCAATAAATATAGCCAGAGAAAGCAATAAGGACTGGGAACTTACTAACAGAAAAAAAAAAAAATACTGGCAAAACATGCTATATGTTCTAATGTAATGTTGTTTTATTTATTACAAATAAGGATTTTTTATTTATTTGTAATTTTACGTCTTTTAATGAGGGCTAATTATTAAGGAAAACTTATCACATACATTTTAAAAGATGTAAATCAGTTTCCTAATGTTTAAAAATACAGTATCAGTCAAAGCTTTGAACATGACTCCTCTTTGCTCAGCTTATTGTGCATTGGTTCAGTTCCACCTACCATAAAGATGGACTTTGTAGTTCTACAATTAGTCTATATATTTGTCGACTACAGGCAAAACTGTTAGTCTCCACTACTCATCTTTCTAATGTTTAGGACCCTAAAAGTATCCACACAGAGCAAGTATTATTTGGTTGGTGCATTAGTCCTATCCCAGCAGTGTCACTGAGGTGTTTAAATAAAACTACAGCAGCACTGCTGCACTAAAAGCCCCTCTCAGTACTAACAATTAACACTCAACCACCCAAATTATACCTATGCCTTGAAGGTCCTGACCAATATAGAACAGAGAACCAACAAGGGACTAACAAAAAAAAAACCTAAAATCCAAAAAAACCCTAAAAAACACTTTGATTGAAGCATCTAATTTATAAATAGCTGAATGGCAATGAATTTTAGAATACAAATGTAGTCACTTATTTCTAAACAAGGATATTTCATGGCATATAAATGATACAGTATAAAAAAAAAAAGACCTGTTTTTTTTAGACTAATAGCATGATATTCTAATGTACAGTTGAGTGTTATAGTGGTTCACAAGTAGAAATAACTAAGCAGCATAACTATTGAATTGTTTATGCATCGACTCATCTATTCTTCATGCAAACAAAAGGACAAAATTCAGAGAGGAAACACAAACACAGGACAGGTTACTGGTTCATTAAAGGGCAACACAGGGTGAGCACACTCATGCCCAGAGGCAGTTTAGCAAATCGAAATCACATCTTGGTTATTTTTGCTTAATAAGTTACCATGCATATGATTTATGTGTACAACAGAAACACAATAGAACTGGATTTATTTCATGCATGCACTTTTAAGAGACCAATAGACCAAGAGTGACTGTATTGACTAAAGAAACTATGATGTGTTTTTGAATTTATGTATGTGTATTTCATTTGGTTATTTAGCTGATGCTTTTAGTCAGAGCGACTTACATGTATCCCAACTTGGTTGGGGTTAGAACACATGGTTGGTCACCATGTGAATTACTGAGCTGAGCTGTACTGTATTATGTCTATATTTCATAAGGATTGTACAGTTGTACAGTAAGTTTAGATTACTAAGAGGTAACTTTATTAATTTGCCATTCAATTTTAAATGATTCAAGGTGGAAATCAAGGTGGGAATCAAGTGGAAATCAAGCCCTAATATGATCAAATCTTGGTGGTGAATATTCTCTTAATAATATGTATATGGATTTATTTATGTGTGGCAGAAGAATGCTTATTGGCTGATTTGTATACATGCATATGTTATGGCCAGGACTCAGGAATCAGTTTTGAGAGGGGGAAGGGATTTGGATTGGATACTTTGGAGATCATCTTGCCCAAGATGTAAGCAGCCAGCTTCATAAGGCACAAATTGAATGTTTAAAAATGTTATCTAATTTTTTTTTATATAACAAATGTATATATATATATATACACTGTATATATATAATATATAAAAATATATAAATATATATATATATATATATATATATATATATATATATATATATATATATATATATATATATATATATATATATATATATATATATATGTTCGTGTACAGTATGCAAACGGTCTGCAAACAGTTATATTTAAGCCACTTTAAATGGTTGAATTGAATTTTTGTAGTAATTAGGCATGCAGGAATTGGGTGATATAATTAAATAAGGATGTAATTGCTACACTTAAAGCCTCTTGCAATGTGTAGATGATATCAGGTCTTATGAAACAAGCTCTGCTGTAGACAGATAAGATAAAGAAATCCATAGACGTCAAATAAAATCTTTGAAATATAGAAATATGAAATAAAGGTGCAAAAGAAATACAAAAAAACACTGACACAATGTGACAATGAACTATATGATATACTCAAGTGTTCATTAACTTATTGTTAAGATCCGTTTCATAAAGTGTATGAAATAAAAAGTATATGGCATATATAATGAATAGCTAAAGATAAATGAACCACTAAGTGCAAACGCTAGGTAGAGTGAATTGTAACTTAACCTTCACGTGAAACCATTCAAACTAAACTTGATCAGTCATAATGGCTTTTGGAAAAAACACCTGTGTATACCATTGTGTGGGTAGAATAATCATAATCATAACAATAATCATTACGCTTCCATTTATTTGCTGTTGTAAAAAAGATAAAATGACAGTTCGAGGTTTTTTCATCTTCTGTGCCAGAAATAAAACTTAAATATATATGAAACCTTAGCCACGGTACAACTAGAAACAGCAAACACATTCATGTTACACACTTCCCCCTCATTAACACTGGTTGGCAATATTGAAGATCAGTATGTCAGACTCACATATGTGTTTCCTGGGCATAAATACACACACAGATGGTCCAGATGGGTCAATAACATCAGAACTGTTCTTTCATTTGTCATATTTAACTTCACCTGATTTAATGCAGTTGACATTTTAGCTCCATGTACTTCTTATAATTCTGCATTTAAGGCAAAAAGCAAAATATTTATGACAAGTGTTATAAAGCATTTTAAATACTTACACTTTTAGGCTCCACTTCAGTAACCTAGTCTACTATGCTTCTGAATATTGCACAGCATGGTATAAAGGTGGAGAGTGTCTCTTTATTGATTTTTCTTTCTTTTTATTTCAGTGGCTGTCGAGAAGCTTTAGCTTTCAATCAGTTGGACATCTTTGTGCCACATGCATGTAACCGATTTTACAAATGTCAGAATTTCATATGAAAAAATTAAATAAATAAACAAACACTAACTAACACATCATTAAGCCATCACTGAATGGAAGGAAAAAGTACCTTTAAAAGCCAGGATAAAAAAAAAAAGCTTTGATGGACATTAAGGATGTGTAAAAACGAAGGCTTTCTCCGAAGTCTGACAAAATAAAAAAAAACAAGTAGAGAGGTTTATTTAGGGGTATCAGCATATTATTTTGAATAAATGGGCTTCAATACAGACAAATGGACTTTTTCACATAATGGATCTCAAAGCTAGAGTGTTGGTTCAAAATTTAGCTATCATCATAAAAAATTGCCAGTAAGTTTAAAGAAAGGCCAGCAGCAATGCTTTTTAATAGAACTGAATAGGACTCATGTGCTTATGTATCCCAACACATTTGTTGACCTACATATTTGACACGTTATACCATACAACAATAACATTGATCATATAAAAAGCTAAAATTTGGAAATTTGTGTCTGCACTTTTATTTCATTGTTGAGACGTAATAAAATCGGAATCCCTGAGATGATTGGGATTGATGATAGGGTGGATTTAAACCTGGGAAAGTCACCATCGCAACCATAAAAACATAAGGCTGCCAGACATTTGAAATTGATATGACCATAATTTAACATAATTTAATTTATATAAGGCCTGATTACACCTCATGTGTTTCATGTGATTGGATTTGATGATTTCGATTAGCATGTAATTACTTTGCACAACACTAATTTCAGCTGAACTGCCAGAGAACATATCCAATGAAATTCATGTAGTCAACAATATTTAAAAATGTTACTATTAAATTTAATTCACTGGGTTACAGTGAAATAAAAACAATTAAAAAAATGTCTAATACAACTATATTACAAAAATGTATATTCACAGAAGTGATTCCTTTATTATATTAATTAGATGTTAGGTGGCATGGTGGCCAACTTGTTTACCTCTCAGCACTGGGGATTCCCTAAACAGCATTGATATTTTAGGCAGATTAATTCTCGACCCGACTTTGACATGGCTGGTGATGAGGTTTCCTGTTTTCACATAACCTAAATAAGTTATACCATGTGTTAAGATGATAGTTCTTGTGAAACTTGTGATAACTAACACTAGAATTTGGCCCATCATAACCACTGCATCTTGTCATGATGCAAAATGACAGGTCTGATTTTAAGGTTTGGTTTAGGCAATGTACTCTGTATGACCTGCATCTGGCCTGGGGTCTATTTTCTATTTCTATCAAAGTCCACCTGGGCAGATGTATTTGTCAAACTATTGTAATTCATTCAAACAGAAGCTGTTCATGTTTTGATAGATGAGTTGTAAAATGTGGAAAAAAATTAGCTTAATACTAAATCAAATAAACCTGTGTAAGTTCTACCATGATTAGATAAAATAACAATAAGGGCTGCTGTTTATTTAACTGGGTGCTATTAGACCATATATACTGTACTTGAGATCATATTGCAAACAAAAGAACCTCACAAAGTATTACAAACCTGCTTTAGTACCGTAATTGTTACAATGACTTGGCCAAATGCCAAGTCACAATGTTTTTTTACACTATATAGTCTTCATGAAGAAGACAGCATCAATATAAGTACATTCTAACTTATAAAATAACATAAATGTGCTTTACAGACTTTAGGTAAAGTGAAATCTTGAGTTAGGTGATTTAAGTAAATTAGGTGAGAATGTATAAAAATCCAATGAAGCCAAGTTTTATATTTAAATGCATTATAACAATTTGTTGTTTAAAGCCTTATGTCATTGTTATAAGACATTATTACTGTGGTTATAAACAATTATTTTACATTACATTACATTTACATTAGGACAAATGTTATAATATGTTATGAATGCTTTTAGAAAGTGCATTTATTGAAAGTGTTACCAATAGTTCTTATTTAATAAATAATAGATTCCAAATGTAGAATAGGAAATTTCTTTTAAAGAACCTGAGGTGATTTCCTAACTTTCGTTTCCTTCACAGTGTCAATTGCAATAGCTCTTAACACTACAAGATGGTTATTTAGTTAAACCTTTGTCAGTTTAGGCCTGCAGCTTAGGAAGAGTGATAAATGATAATTGGTTATTAAGAAATTAAACTAAAGGACAGCTTGCCTTTGGGCGTGTTAAGCATGAACCATGAAATGCTTCCAAACCTGTATACATGTAATAGGTATATACTGTTCTTAAACACAATGTAAAACTGTTTAGCGCTAAAATAGATTAAGGTTTATTTACAACACTTTTAAGGTGGGATCACAATGGTGAAAAATCAGAGGATGCAGATAAAAACCAGCTCTTCTGAAAATATTATGAGACAGTTGTTTTTTTATTTGGAACTGGGTGTTGATGCTGCATTTAGACCATCACAGATGAACTGAACCAACAGGGAATGCAGATAATTTCTCTACATATCCACAACTAAAGAAATCTAATGGTTTTGCTTCAGTCCATCTATCTACTGTTGCTGTTTTCTAAGCTTGGAGGTAACATGCCAAACTGCACAGATAGTAAGCAGAAAATTGATTAAAGTTTACACCTTGAAGCTGTGAGGCAATGACTATGTAATGCACTGTGCCGCTGGGCTGTTACTTTGTAAGTAATGGCTTGGTTGAACATTTTCTTAAAGACAGTATGTGACCGGTAATATGTTTTAGTGAATACTTGCAACATTGGACATCGACAACTAAAGGTCTATGTAAAACTTTAAATTTGTATTAAGTGTTTAAATAGGCTGTAAGCTATCGTCTCAGAACGCAGACTGATCAGGTCCTTTCTAGCAAAAGGGAAACAAGCAAAATGACATCTCATTACTGTTTCATTCATCCCTTTGACTTTTAATGGCAAATGAATTAGGCCATCTAAAGTGCACAAAAAGCTACGGGTGAGAACGGAAGTCTCGGATGATTTTAGTGCTAGTCGTCTGCGTCAAGCCCTGAGAGCTCTTAATTAAAGAAAAAATGAACTAATTATTCATACATATGATGCTAAGTGAGAGAAAGAGAGGGATAGAGAGGAAGAGAGAGAGAGAGAAAGAGGAAGGGTGGAAGGAGCACTGAAAGGAAAAAAAAGGGGTCAAATGATTTATGGTTGAATAGTATTCCATGTGGCTGTGTGGCACTTTGGGGTAAGAGGGCGTTAAAAATATGAAAAAAGTATATTGTCAGCAAAAGTGACAAAAGAAAAATAAATAGGACCTGGATCTGTCTAATGTTTTTCCAGAGCCTTTGCTGGTAAAGCTGGCTGATGAACTAATAGTTGTTTTAACTTCATGTAGAGCTTCCCCTTCTCCTGCAAACATGCGCGCGCACACACACACACCCACTTGTCTTAAAGTAAATCTTCACCTTAAACACTCTCCAGCTTAATTAGGTGGATATTTAACTCTCATATCGACTATGATTACTCATTAACCAAGTGATCTCGAGAGTGTTGTCTGTATGAGCACACTTTATTAAAAGGAAGTCTTTTTAAAAAGGCTCTCAGGAAGATTCTTGACTTCCAAGTGGGTTGACATTTTACTCTGTGTTATGTTACTCAGTGTGCAGACTGAACCAGTAAAAGCAGACCTATTGATTTTTACTGTGGCATGATTGTTGGTGCCAGTTAACTACTCATGACCAGTCTTTACAATGGTGCAGTGATGAAAAAAAAAAAACTTTTTATGAATCTGGTATTTAGAATGTAGTATCAGTGCATTCATTAAGCTATATAAAGTATTCATAATCATTTATAACATTTGTTATGAGCAGCTGTTAATATTCATAGATGTTCATAATCACAGTCATAAAGAATTAACAATACCATATTAAAGCAACAAGGCAGTACAGGGTGTGCATTATTTTGTATAAATTATGCGATAGCGGTGTTGTTAGGCATGATGCGTATAGGAGATCATTTAATTTCACCTCAAATCTGTAAAGAGTCCCTTTAAAATCCATAATATTTATGCAGTTTCTTTCAGAGAGGGAATAAATGATCAACAATTACTTTATGCTATGGAGTTGCAGAACTAATACTGAAGGCATTAGGCAGATTATTTGACCCTGTCAGCAAAATGATACTGGAAGGTGATCAATTAAAATGCTTTAATAAGAAAATACATGTCTGGAAGCAGTGTAACTGGGGAAACTCTATGAAAGGAATGGACAGATAATTTGGAATTATTCATGGACAAATTATTCACATACAGTATAATACACTTCAGTCTGTGATTCAAATATTTTTTAGGCCCACAGAGAAAGCCTTAAAGGCCCTTACGACTCCCCACTGCAAGTACTGTATACAACTAAATCAACAGTAAGTAACTGATGTGTCTTTACAGGCTATTTAGCAGCTCTTCCATCATCAATATAATCATAATAGATACATGCACCAATTACTACTCAAGCCAATTTTCTGTCTCAAAAGGACAATCAGACAAATGTTTTGCATAAGACCTGAATGCACTGTGCTTGGACCCATGCACACTAGGATCAGTTCTTAAAATGTTTGCATGTAGATGCCAACCAACATGAATAAATGTCATTTTTAATATTCGTCTTACAGTCATGTAGTCAGTTACCTGACAATGATAAAAAATTATTTTGACCTTTAACTGATTCAACAGGGGTTTAAGTCTGCAAAAATCTGTCTGATGGACTTGCATATGTTAGCATGACACATAATGGCACAATGCTGTCATATCAGATTGATTGCTGTGATGAGAATAAGTACATGAAATATGGTTCTACCTTAAAACTGTTCTACTAAAAACACAAGAGGTGGGTGGCACACACAAACAGTATATAGGGACAATTTAAAACAGCCAATTTGCCTTGAATCCATGTTTTATGTCTGTGGAAGGAAACTGGAGAACCTGGAGAAAACATACATGGACACGGGGAAGACATGAAAACTACACCCAGACTGGTATTTGAACTTGGATCCCCAGCGCTGAGAGGCAGACCCACTGATAATTTTTATTTTATTTTCTCCAATAGTTAAATTTTTCTCATTGCAATTATTATTATTATTGTTATTTTTTTTTTAAACTTAAAAGCACCTAGGAAGTTGTTATAAATTATATGTTCATTCAGATCCCACACCAGACATATTTATATAATTAAAAAAAGAAACCTGTCAGTTATTCTACTAATATGGCATATTTCATGCTTAGTCATGCTTGTCATCAGTAATACCTGCAGAGAGATGTCTATTCTCAGACAACCTCCATGCCTGTTGGTGAATCATACACATATGCCCACAGCAAATTAGGTCTGACTGCATGGATAACAAGCCTTCAAAATAGACTCTGGTTTTGTTGAGTTGGAACAAACCTTATGTCTGTGGTGAGAGGGAGAATAGAATTGCACAGCTTTCTTGCATCATGAACCATGATGAAGCATTTCAGGCTTTCATTGTATAACCATGTTTGCCATGCCTTTTGAATTACTCAATTTCTCCTCCTACATCTTTTCATTTTTACTCTCATTTGTTTTACTGCTTCCAATATTTAGTTGTAAATAAGCATTTGAATAAATGCAGTCAGCCTACATAAGGCATGACCATGATCCCAAGACCTAGCTCCCCTCAAGAAAATGACTCATTAAAATATCAGGGTCTTGTAAGAAAAAATGTGCATATAGAACACTAAATAAAAGGATCATTAAAATCATCAACAAATGTAAAAAAATATATTTTAATAATAACAAAATATCAATATAGCTAATTAATAATTATATTAAATGTAACCATACAGATGTATGTAGAGCAGACACCCAAATACATTCATGATTCCATAAACATTCTGTACCTCCACTAAATATACTGTATATATATATATATATATATATATATATATATATATATATATATATATATATATATATATATATATATATATATATATACACAGTATATATTATATGTTTGTGATCTGACAGTAATCACCTAAAAACAAATATTACCATCAGACGACAATCTGGACAACCAAATCATGCTGATTTTACGTGAAAGCTGGGTGATTATCTCTCAAACTCTGTCAGAAAGCTCTGCATACCTATTAAACTTTTTTCATATCATTTAAATCCTTCTTACAGACAGAGTACTGCTATTTTCACTGACCTAGCATTAAAAAAATGCACACCAGTGATTTCTAGCAACATCCATCTGCCTTTAAGATTCAGATTTTTGGGGGCTTTCTTTTATTGTCAGTTTTGGAACTCCTTTGATTGCCATTTCATTCCTACTGATTATCACTCGCTTAAAAAGTTCTGCATCATGGGTTTTCCACTGACTTGACAAGATATTCAAAGTTGTAGATAACAGAATCAGTGAGTTGGTGATGGCTGCAAGAAAAGGACAGAAGTAGCTATTTTGAAATCATTTTTAGGAATAGATATAGGCTATAAGCAGGAGCTTTACCAATTGTAATGTGATATTCATG